>CM069550.1:45452500-46052500 GCA_035773235.1 Eospalax fontanierii
ATTATAACTTTTGTTGTCAGAGTTCTCCAAAACCCCTACAGTTTAAAATTATTTCATCAGATTCTGTCCAATTGGATTCAGAATCAATGTCTTATGAATTTCTGTGCACTACTTTAGTACATGGTGGAATTAACATAACCGAGGAGTGCATTAGAACATTCTTTAGCTGTGGTGTTAACACAAGCACACTGTTCAATACAAACACGAGGTCTCAATGATGGGCAATCAGCCCTCAAAGAGCAGATTTATTTAAAATGTTTAAAGCATAAGAAAATCCCACAGGGGGTGCTCAGGCTTTTCTGTGTTTTTAAATCATCTGGAAAAGCTTTCTAAAATCCCCGAACTGAGGCCACACTCCAGACGACTTAAGTTAGGAACCCTGAGATTAGGCCCAGGTGTCTACGCTCTTTACTGCTCTTGAATGATGTTAACGTACAGTCAAATCTAAGAGCAACTGCCACTGGTGTGCCTGCTCGTAGCTGCACCAGCAGAGGTAGAGAGCAGACAGAGCAACCTATGCGCTGATGCACGCTCAGTAGCAGCCCTGCAGCATGGCCGGACTCCTTCATTCACCTTTGATTTCTACTTGGATAATTTGAGATCCTCGTGAGTGTAATGTCAAATGAACATTCTGATGACAAAGCTTGACAATTTCCCAACAATGCTAAATTTGGGTTTGTTTTTTTAAATGCATGTGTCTTTCCTAAATCCTAGACACTTACACTATCCCCAAAAGGTTTCCAGCTATTAATCAGAGAATTCAATAATGTATCATTTTCTCAATAGCCTCTCCACTCAGGAGTCTCTGTTCTGTTTCTTCCTGTCTGGCAGAAAGAACTTTTTAAATCTTTTGCACAGATTCTTCTTGGCTTACTATTCTGAGTTCTCTGCTCCCGTGTCCATTAGTTTTATGGCTCATCCAAAGGATCCCTAAACTGTGCGTGCAAAGTTGTTGCATCTACATCATAACTCTCTTATAGGGGTCTTTCTATGGTCACATATTTTTGTCTGAATTTTAGAACCTGGCCCCCTCAACTTCTCTGCAGTTTCTTTACCCAAAGATCTCTAAAATGAGCCAATTTTTCTTCCTAGATTTAAAACTTTCCAAGACACCACTGAATAGTTAGTTGCCTAAGTCACACTACACCTACCATGTAAGACATACTATAGAACTCAATAATTTTTTCAAAAGGTAACACCCTAGGGTTAGAAGGTCTAGAAGACATTCAGAGAATTCACAAAGTCCTTCCCCAGGGGAGTTTTATTCAATCATTCAAACCCAACTTGTGCTCCCACACATCCAGCCCAGAGTTGAGCCCTGGATGAATCAAGCTGGAGTTATTTCATATTGGAAAACAGATGATAAAATATGAAATAGAAAACCTAAGAACAACGCAATGTCTCAAAAAGCATTCTAACGTCAATTACAAATATGTTTACCTCCAACTCTAAGAGGTGAAATGTCTTGTCGTTTCTTTCAGAATGGCATTTGAAACGTGTGCCCAGTTATATCTGAAGTGCTGGAAAGAGCAATAAGAAGGAGCTGGAGATCTGTGAGCTCCATGTCCCCAGAGGGCAGAGAGGAGAAGCCAGAGTGAATGATGGATCCATCCTGCAAGCCTGCTATGCCAGGAGAGATGGAGACCAGGGGGCCCTGGAGTCTCTTTAAGCACAAGAAAGAGCAAAGACTGGGGAGAAAAACCAGATGCAGGGGAGACCTGAGGCTTCCCAGAAATGCAGATGGCGTTTTATGTCTAACATGGGAACAAGGTTGACAATTACAAACAGATTTCAGAAAACCACGAGCCAGTTTATAGAGAGTGAGTTCGAACAGAGTTCAGAGAGGAAAATGGTAAACTGCCTGGGTCCTCTGGCTGGAGGGCCAGAGAAATTATCTAGCCCTCGCTTCTTTTCCCAGCAGACATGACCTCTGCCACCCAGATATTTCCAAGTTTCTGAAATGAAAATTCCATGAAGAACTGCTGTTCCTCCCCTCAAGCCTTTAATAAGGCACGATTTTCTAGTAGTCATTTCTCCCAAGCTACCTTTATCGTATTGATGTCTCAAAGTGAGCCCTTATAAGCTCTACTGCTTTTCTGTAGCCATATGTAGCAACACACTTATCATAGGCTTCAGTTTACTTGTGTTTTTCAAACATAAGCGAAGGCTACAGATTTTTAATAGAGTATGCCTTGAGGGGTCTGCCCAGCCCCACCACAGCATAATTTGCTTGACAAAGGTGAGGTGGCCGTTTCTCCAGCTGTTTCCTCTCTGGAGTCAGAAGAGAGGTGTGCTGTCCCCTTCCCACCTACCTGGGCATAGATTATGGGAGTCTGCCTGCCTCTACTCTAGCTACACTGATCGGCTCTCGGTGCACAACTGCTGATGTACATTGCTTGCTTGTGCAGTGCAGGAGACAGACAGGGATGAGTTGCAAGATAATCCCAGCTGGTCTGGACAGATGGCATCTTTCCAGTCTGCACAAATATGTATTCATGGGCTAGTCCCGTCTGGGGAAATGCTTGCCCTAGGCTAGGTCAATTAAATACTCTCTCTCTCTGTCTCTGTCTCTGTCTCTGTCTCTCTCTCTCTCTCTCTCTCCTAAGTAAGACTTCTGCACTTTGAAACTGGAGAGGTCTGGCCCACTTGGATCTGGTGCAAGGAAAAAACACAAAAAAGAAGGCATGTAGGAAACCAAGTGGTGTGCAGAGAGTGGACACACAGCTTCTGGGATGGCTTCTAGCTGGGACTCTGGCCTCCAGAGTGCTGACTGGGCTCTATGAGACATACTTGGCTGTCTGCAGATTCCTCCTCTCCTTGGGCTGACTCTTGTGTGTTCCTTAGGGCTACACAGTGATGCATGGCTGAGGCAAAGGATTTGTTGACAGTGCTCACAGGAGCCTTTGAGGTGAGTCACCCCAGTACTGCCCCTGGCCAGCCAGCATAGCTTCCCCTCCTGCATCTCTACTGGTGGGGGCTCCAGACGTGAGGGACTTCACTCCTGCAACTCTCTCCTCAGCCCGTGGACTGGTCGGTCATTTGACCAGATGGGTGGCTTTTAACTGACGGTTCGGTTGTTAGAGAGCACTTATGCAGAGCTCAGTAGCAGAGCTGTACAGCTGGGTAGTAATCCCTTGCGTAGTAGTGCAAGACCCAGGGTCCATTCTCAGCCCACAAAAAGGAACAAAGGAAACATTTGAACTAAACTATCTGATTGGTTTAATTCAAACTCCAATTAACTTTTCAAAAACATTGAATGTGTCAAAATGAAAAACTATCGTCTCCATGTTGTCAAATGTGTAACTTTGTTTTCTGTATGTGTATGTTTTTTTTGTTACACAAATAATCCATGTCTTCTCTGTCAACTTTAAAATAGGCTCATTTAAATTCTTTCATAATGCCACCACCTGGAGATAATCAACCCAGCAACACTTGGCAATTTCTCATTTTGTTTTTTATTCACATGTCTAAAATATCTGGATGCTAACCAGCTTTTTGTGACAAGAACTGCCTTCTTGCAGAGCCGCCTGCCTGCCTCCGTGTGCCATTTCATTAATAACAGTATTTAAAGTGAGGCTAAACGCACTTAGGAATCATAACTGGAGTACTGGATTTGATGGACCATCAGGCACTAGGAAGGTCTTGGTGTGACACTACGACATTTCAGACTCTTGCAAACCAGTCCCAATTACCAGCAAACCCCTTCCAGAGTTAAACTCCTGCCTGCTAAAAGAAAGAAGTCAAAGAGTCATCACTTTCAAGAACACATTCTGCTTTGAGAAAAAAACAGGGAGGGGCTGGAAAGATGGTTCAAGGGTTAAGCAAAAAGCACTTCCTGCTCTTCCAGAAGACTCAAGTTCAGTTCCCAGCGTCCACATCTGGTCGCTCACAACCACCTGTAATTCCAGCTCCAAGGAATCCTTGCTGCCCTCTTCTGGCCTCAAAGTTCTTTATGAAATGGACACACCACAGTAAAACAAGGTGAGCTTTTGTCACTAAAAGCAGGATGGGGCGCAGAGGAGCAGGGAGCTTACGTCACCACATCTTACTGCTTCTGTGGCTATAGTGAAACACCTAAGGCTGAGTGATTTATAAAATGTTTATTTAGGGCACTACAGAGATGATGGCTCAGTAGTTAAGAGCACTGGCTGCTCTTGCAGAGGACCCAGGTTTGAGTCCCAACACCCACATGGCAGCTAACATTTGTCCTTTTCTGACCTCCTTAGGCATTACATGACACAGGTGCACTTACATACATACAGGCAATACACTCATACACATAAAAAATAAAAGTAATAATTTATAAAAGATGAGTTTATTTGGCTCACAGTCCTGGAAACTGGGGAGTCGATAGGCCGTGTCTCAGCATCTAGGAAGGACCTTCTGGCCACATCCTAACATCATTGTAACATAGTGCAGCAGGACAGCATGTGAGTGGTTGCAAGATAATATTCAGACCAATCACCTCTCCAGATTTTATGACATGACTTCCATATTTTTACTCCAGCTGTCTCTTTTTCCTTTTTCTTTCACTCCAGCCTCATCCCCAGGAGTCTCAGATAGAAGGCTGAGTCTCAACAAATAAAAGCTTCATGTCCTGTGGTGCCTATTTCAGTCCCTTCCAGTTCCCTGCCCATCATTCCTTCTAAAGGGTCCCCTTGTGGAGCAGAGCCAGCATTGTGTGGTAAAGAGAATGCTGATATCACAAAATGGAGTTGTAAGCAAGTGTGCAATTTTGACTGACCCAACTCTTCCCCAGCTTAGTCTCAGCACACCACCCAATACAAATGATCCATCCCTCAGATGCCTTTGTTAAGGGGACATCTTCCATGCCTTCCACAATGCCTCTTGTCCCTTCTGCCTTTGGCTCAGCTTAGCTTCACCCTAGTACACCTACCAACACCTTCTGATGGCCAGACAGGTGTGTCAGGAGATGGGTACTCACAGCAGCTTGTTGTCACTGGGTCTCTCTCTTCTTAGTTTATACATTTTGGTGACATTTTCAACTAATAGACATTAAAGCAAACAAATAAAGCTAGGCATGGTGGTGTGCACCTTTAATCCCAGCACTGAGGAGGTAGAGGCAGGCAGGTCTCTGTGAGTGCAAGGCTAACCTGGTCCATATCATGAGTTCAGCCTGGTTTACATAGTGAGTTCCAGGCTAGCCAGTCCTACCTGGTGAGACCTGTCTCAAAAACAAACACCAAACTCAACCAAATATAACAGAGAGCCCCAAACTGAATCTTTCATCTTTAAAATACTAAGAAGAGGATTCACACAATCTTGGATAATACCAGATGTCACAGTGAAGAACGGCAAGTGCTGCTGGTCTGGGAGATGTCTGCTCTGAGGTGGAGTTAGCTACCATCCATTTCTTAGAGTCAGTGTCTTCCATCGTAGCATTGTTAGTTTTCACGGGCTTTGTTGCTGTTGGAACTCTGGTAAAGAAAAATTGCTCAAAGCAGCCAGGAAGCCTTTTTTGATATGTGGGATAAGAATCCACCAGGGTCCCAGGCAGGTACATTTTGAGAAGCGTCTCAACATTTGAGAATTGCCATTCCAGACGGCTGGAAGGTTCTCGCAGCAGAACCAGCCTGGTCCCGGAATCCATTCTTCTCCGGTCTCATGCAGTGTTTGCTTTAGTCTCGCTCTAATTTGAACCTAAAATGTCCTCCACGGGTTCACTTTGAAAGCTTGCTGTGTGGGGAGGCTGTGGGACCATCACGAAGACAGGATGTTTCAAAGTCATCCCCAGTGCCTGCTTCCTCCTGTCTGTTTGTGTTTCCTGTCCTCCACAATGTAAACAGCCTCCACCACACACTACAGCCCCCATGAGCTAAGATGTCCCGCCATGCCTCCCCCACGAGGATGGATCGAAACCAGGAGACAAAATAAATCTCTTCCTGTGAGCTTGTCTGTCAGGCATTGTGGTCATAGCTCTGCAAAGATAACTCTTACAGCCCGCCACTCCCCTTCTGCCTAAGACCCCAGAACTGACCGCAGTCTGCACTCCCCACGGGAAGCCCCATCTCATGAACTACAGGAGTGGATGAAGTTTGAATCTCAACCCCGCCACTCCCCAGCAATGTGACCGTGGGCACTTCATCCTTAGCCTGTTTTGTTTCATAAAAAATACCTGGTTCTGATAGGCTCAATGAGAGTATCTGCAGAATCTAACTCAGGTAAATTAAGCCCAAAAAGGGCGATTGAGGTGCTAAGACCATCTACAAACAGGGTGAGCAGTCCCAGGCCGCCAGATCCAGGACTACACACGGTGGGTTGCAGCATTTGACCTGTTCTTCACCCCTCCCTGCTTCAGCCCCTTTGTAGTGTAATTTTGCAATGCTCTCCCAGGGAGGCTAGGGTGGTCTGCCCCACCCTTGACTCTAGGATCCCGGTATTCTTCAGTCCATGGGATGTTAGCTGACACGATGCTGGTGGAGATTCAGAATGGTCTTCCCCATTGGGGCTTGTTTGGTCTGGAACGTCTGCCTTCACCAAAAGAAGAATCTGTTCAAATGAACCTAGCAGAGGAAAACAGACTAGCTAAGAAACCACAGCAAAGCAAAGCCTGGGTGGCAGATGCCCTCGGGTGCACACACGGGTCACCCTCACCATTTACTTTTTAATCCCCGCCCTCTCTGCACAGACAGCTGCTCTGATTGGGACATAAAGTGTCACTGCCACAAAATGCTGCTAGGTCTCCCAAACCAGCAGTGTTCACAGGTAAGGCTTTGGGGAAATGCTTGAAGGTTGAAGGCTCTGACTTTCTAAGAGGGCCAACCCATGGGCCAATTCACAATTGGATGACATTTGTTGGGAGGTGACAGGAATGCTAGAATCTGGAAGAGGAAATGCGTCACTGGGAGCACCTGTTGGAAGGGCATAGCTTGTTCCCTGCACCTTCCTCTTGACCATACTGGTTTGCTGGGAGGTGAAGGGCTTTCTTGCTGGATAGCTTCAGTTGCCAACATGACACACTGGAGAAGAGAGACTCTCAACTGGGGAAGTTCCTCTATTGGATTGGCCTGTGGGCATGTCTGTGAGGCATTTTCTTGATTGCTGAGTGATGTGGGATGTCCCAGCCCACTGTGGGTGGTACCACCCCTGGGCAGGTGGTCCTGGGCTGTATAAGAAAGCAGGCTGAGCAGAGGCCAGAGGAACAAGCCAGTCAGTAGTGTTCTTCCATGGTCTCTGCTTCAGCTTCTGCCTCCAGGATCCTGCCTTGAGATCCTTCCCTGGCTTGTCTGGATGATGAACTACCATCAGGACAAGTAAGCCAGATAAACCCTTTCCTCCCCAAGTTGTTTTTGATCAGTGTTTTGTCACAGCAATAGAAAACCAAACTAGAACAGAGCTTTCCACTGCCACATGCCCAGAAAAATGAAGCCAGCTGGCTGAGGACTGAAACCTCTGAAAATCATGAGCCAAAATAAGTCTTTCCTCCTGTAAGTTCTTCACACTGGGTGTTTTTTCCCAGCAAGGAAGAGTGCCTGACATAGCGTCTCTTCACGTGAGGGTTTTCTCTGAATGGAGGGCTCTGATTTCCTCAGCAAGACTGAGTTGCCTAGGGACTTGACTGACCCCCTCTGGAGCTCGTAGTCAAGGGTTGTAAGCACCTCACGCTCTCTGTGGTAGAGTCTGGGTGCTTCTTCTTCGCTGTAGCCCAGAGGTCCTCAGGGTGATGAGCACTATTTGGCCTTGTTCCCATCCACTTGACTTCTATCGCGTTCTTGACCACCTTTCCTTCTGGGTTTCATTCTTCCTTTCCCCAACAAAGTTCCCTGGGGTCACCACCCCAGGAAGCATGATACACTCAAATCTTTGCCTTAAGATCTGTGTTTCCAGGAACCCATCCAAAAAGCCTTCAGAAATATATGCCAAGTTCACGTTCTTTTAATATTCAGGTTAACCCAGAGCACTATGTCATACATAGTGAAAATAGCTTCCCCTCACTCACAAGTATTCTTGTACCTGATTGGTTTATATTTGCACATGTCTAATAAAGTCCAGAATGGCAGGAACACCTGGAGGAAGAAGAGCCAGAGGTACAGAGTACAATATAAATGGAAACCCAAGTGCTTCTTTATAAAATGTAATCTTTTCTAAACTCAGTCAACTGACTGTAGAGCTTTTGATGTTTCTCAGTAGCTATAACCCTGTCCTCTGGCTCACCTGTCGTTCCAGGGAGTGAAAAGATCATTACCATTTAAGGAGAGTCCACCAACTAAACTCTCAGTTTTGGAGATCAGCACCCCCACCCCTTTTTGAAGTGCTAGACATCAAACCCAGAGCCTTGCACAGGCTAGGAAAGCACTGTGCCACTAAGCCTCGACCCCAGGTCTTGTTTCTCTGGGGCAGGCTTTTAGTATGTATCCTAGGTAGGGCTTGAAAAGCTCAAGTTCCAATCTCAGCTTCCCAGAGTGCTAGCATTATAGGCAAATACCTCTATACCATGCTAGAATTCACTGAGTCCAGTGGCCAGCTACATCCTTCAAGGACTCACTCATCCCACTCTCCTTCCTGCTTCCTCCAGAGGCTCTGAAAACTTTCTGAAGAAGTTTTAACAATAATCCCAAATGTTTGATCAAAGAATCCTTTCCATAGATAGGAAGCATGGCTAGTGGCTACAAAACCTGAGCCTCTCTTCTCTCTGCCCTAGAAGGAGATGGAGCCTGAGAGGGAGCAACACCTCTGCCTGGCCAGCCCAGCAAGGCTTTATCCAGCCATTCTGCGGACCTGAGACAGCAGGGTGTGTGAACTGAAAGGGGGAAGCCAGAGCATCTGAGCAGGTAAAGCAGCTTCTCATTTCTAACTGCAGTAATTCACAGTGCTTAGTCACAATTCATTTCAGTCCTTAGAAAGTTCACCTAACAAGGCGTCTACAGTCAATAGCAAGGATACCTTCCTAATTTGATTTCTAACTACTCCACAAGAGACATACAAACACAGGAAAAACAACCTGAAAGAATTTTTTGACGATGGCGCCACTCCCTCCCAAACTTTGAAAGCCTGAAGTATCACCCTGTATTCCGAACTAGGAACCCACGTGACAGGAAGCACTGCTGAGAAACCACGCTCTGGAATACTGCCTCTTCCAGCTCAACAGACTGATTATTGACCGAGTACAGCGCAGGCCTTTCCCTCCACCCCAGGAAGACTGCTTAATGAGAGCCCAGTGGAGCTTTTTGTGACAAGATCTATCACAAAGGCTCGTACAAATGCTTGTTCTCCTTTGACTCAGCAATATCACTTCTAGGAATTTGTCATACAAATGTATTTGCAAATGCACAAAAAGATGCTATGTGTAGTCGTTCACTGGTACTACTTTACAGCACAAACTAAAAATTGGAGATAACTTAAGTTGCAGTTAACTTAGTTTAACAGACATTTTGATACTGTTAAACCAGTGTATCTAGAAATGTGGGGTTTTTTTAAATGAGCTATCATGTATCCACACAATAGACTGTGTTACAGCTGTAAAAGGAAGAAAGAAGATGCTTTCCACATATCGGATATGGAAATGTCTTGAAAGAAAATAAAAGAATATGCCATTGTATTTGCAAAGGGAAACACTGGAAGACTAAGAGCCTGTAAGAATCAAGGTATACCCAACAGAGGGGTGAGGTGATACAAGGTGTCTTGTGGTGTGCTTTTCTTCTTGAATTATGTGAATTTATTATTGATTGAAGTCTTGTAATGCAGCATAGCACACCTTAGACATTGTCACCATGCTTCAGTCAAGTTATAGGAAGGTCAAGCTGTTTCCAGTTCCTTCTTATCACAAACAACATTGCTAACAACAACTTGTAGTGAAATCTTTACCTGCTTCATTCCTTGTTCATATAGGATCTGGTCCTAAAAATAGAACTTCCAGCTAAAAGATGCTTTTCTTCAAGGCTTTTTATATGAGCTGAGAATTGAGTTCCTGAGAATCTGTACGCCTTTTTCATGCTTTGTTTTTTAACAAAGTTTACTTATATAACCCTTGTAAACCTTGTTCCAGAAAGGAATCACTTTCAAAAAGAATGATTTCAATGTAAAAAGTAACTTAAGCTATCTGAAAATTGGTCAGATGTATTCCCAAGCCCTGTCCTGGTTAGATTTTATTGACACAACCTCCAGACACATGGAAGAAGAAACATCAGTTGAAAAATTTCCTTGATCAGGCTGACCTGTGGCCATACCTGTGAAAGAGTGCCTTGATTGATAATTGATGAAAAGGGTCCAGCTCACCCCAGGCAGTGAGATTCCTAGGCTTTGGGCTGATTAGAAAACTACACTTCAGCCTTTGAACCAGCCAATAAACACCACTCTTCTATGATTTCTGCTTCAAGGTCCTGCCTTGAGAACTCGAACTTCTCCAGTGATGGGTTGTAACCTAGAAGTGTGAGCCAAATAAATCCATTCCTCCCCAGGATGCTTTTGGTCAGAGCATTTTATCACAACAACACAATGAAATTAGGACAAATCCTAAACTCTCCCTAATCCCTGGACACCAACAAACATTCTGAGTACTGTGGTAGTACGGAGGGGTGACTAACTAGAATTCAGTATGGCAATCTCAGACTCACCCAACAATTCAGACCTCCACTTTAGTAGCCAAGCATCTTTGAGAGATGTTATTCTTAGGTAGCATTAGCTCACTCCAATTTCCTGAATTAATAATAATGGAGTGGCTCCTAGAGAATACATTTTATAGTAGGAATGCTGTATATGGTTCATCTCCCAGAATTTCCCATGTTGGAAATTTGGTCCTCTGTGATGATAAAAAGTAATGGGATCTTCAAGAGGTGAAATCTGCTGTGAGGTCCTAGGTCATTTGGGACATGTGCTTGGAAGGGGTTAATGTGTTTCTCCAGAGACCTCAGTCTTGTCATGTGACTTCTATCTCTCTTTCACACAAGTGCTCCCATCACGACATGACAAAAACTGTGTGCCAAATGAACCTCTTTTCTTTATAAAATATCTAGCCTCAGGTACTTTGTTATAGTAAAGAAAACTGACTAATGGACAGCCATCCAGATATAATATTTTCAAAATACTATAACAGTTGAATTTTTATTATTTATGTCTCTCAAGTAGATCCAAACACACAACCTCCTAGCTTCAAATTAAAAATCTTCTTTCCTCCTCTAGCCATTTCTTTCAACTACAGTGACCTCTCTCTGTTCAAGGCTCTGTATCAACTTCAGCCTGTGATGTTCTGTGTTCCCTTTTGCCTTTCCCCCTCCCTCAGAATTGTTACAGAGTTTAGCTAAGCCTCTTCCACCTAGAAAGACTTCAGCGAGATCATTTTACCTGATAATCTGAGAAGTTGTTTAATTGAAGGAAGTTCATTGATAATTGTTATCTTACCTGACTAAGGAATCTCCACTGCCTTCCTTGCCAGAGTAGGAGCCAAAGTCAGGGCATAGAGTTGTCTCAATTATGTTCTGAGAAATCTCCAACCTTTCCAAGTTCCATCACACCCCCAAATCCCCACCCCCGAGCCTGGGTGGGGGCAATAGCGCATGTTTTAACCAAAGGACAATCATGAAGCAGGTTCTCCATGCTTTCACGGTGTAGTGAGTCCCTCCTGGCCACAGCACCCTTGTTCAGGAACACAGCATGTATCACCATGCCCCTCACTTCCTGTATATACCACTCCTGTTTTCTAAGACCCCAAAAACTACCAACACTCACATTTGTTTTGGGGTCTTCTTGAGGAGCTGAACTAGGATGCCCCCTGCAGTACGGCATTCTCACTGTCTGCTCGGTGGCCCCGCTATTTCCCAACACAGCATGTCTGCCTGGGGCCCCTCCCCATTTCCCAGACAAATCTATTCTGCCAAGATCAGGATTCCAAGATATTAGGATGACATCCATGGGTTTCTAGATCTGAGTGAACTCAGCCCTGTCCTAGATCCATCTCGGGGGATACTGCGAAAATACCAGAGGGTCCTAAGCATCTGTTTGTCCCATAAAAGATATGGACTGATGGGTATAGTCTGGAGGGGTGAAAATTTCAGTTAAATTTGATAAGCATGCATCAACCCTTTGAAACAATGACCCAAAGAATATGTCCATAACTGGCCACATCAGCCTCCTCCTCAAACAAACCTTTCTACCTCTGGTCTAGAGGTTGCCTTGACCAGCTACAGCCTAGGGCAAACCACAGTGCACACCATATTGGGGAAGCAGAAAGCTGGTTCTCCTGCCTTTGATCATGGAGCAGAGACGACTGAAGGCAAGACAGTGGCTGAGCTTCACATACATGGGACACATAGAACCACAAACCGTCTCACCCCAAAAGGTTTTCTTAGGTTTAAATGGGAAGTTTAAATTGGCAGTTCAATGGCCTGCATCCCTTCTAGAACACGATTTCCTTGGCCAACACTGTTTTTGCTTTCATTAGTTCAAGAGAGTAATTTATAAAGTTCCCAATTTCTGGAAACAAAACAGACCTGAACCCATTGAAAAAAAAGGGGGGAGGGGCTGGACTCTGAACTCACTGGAAACAAAGTGGGGTCTGGAGTCTCCACGGAGAGGCATAGAAGCTGACCCGGCCTGTCTCTGAAAAGCCAAGAAATGTGACAGGGAACATAGTCTCAGAGCTGCGTGAGGACAACAGGGGAGCTTTGCTTCCTTCCTCCTTGGCCACCTTTTGAGGACTTCATTTCAGTATGGGGGCCTCCACGGTAGCACCACTCAGGGAAAATGAGGTTGCACTCCAAGCTTGCAGAGGGCGCAGACGCTGACAGCACACACACACACACACACACACACACACACACACACACACAGTCACTCGGATTCTGCAGAGCGAACTGGGTGGGAGCTCAATCTTCGGAATCACACCACCCGCACCTGGCTGCTGAGGGCCGGGGCACACCCTGGAGCGACGGCTGAGGAAGCCGGATGAGGGTGGGTCCGGCAGCGCGAGACCCCAGTCAGGGTGCTGCTATCTGGAGCCCATCTACAGCTGAGGATGGGGAGCCGGCGGGGACCCTGGGCGGAGTCGAGCGTGGGGAGGGGCGGGACGTGCGGGGCTGGGTCCCGGGCTGTGTGCTGAGCCCGGACGCGCCGGAGCCGCGCTCTGAAAGGACGGACCCAGCGCGCACTCGGCGCCGAGGCCGGGGCAAGCGGGTCCCGGGGCGACAGCCCGCGCTGCTGCGGCCTCGGGGCGGACCCCGGAGGCGCCGGGCCGGGCAGGTGAGTGCCGGGCGGCAGCGGCACGATGCGGCGGGGGGCGTCTCCCGGGATCCGGGCTCGGGCCGCGGCTGCCGCGGGGATGCGCCGGCGACCGCCGGTCCCGGGATGCGCGCGGGATGCGCTGGCTGGCTCAGGCGCGGCTCTTGCGTTCCCGGAGATCCCCTCTGGTCTCCAGGACCTGACTGGGACTGAGCACTGAGGACTGGGACTGGGACTGAGGACTGGGACTGGGACTGAGCACTGAGGACTGGGACTGGGGACTGGGACTGAGCACTGAGGACTGGGACTGGGGACTGGGACTGAGGACTGGGACTGGGGACTGGGACTGAGGACTGAGGACTGGGACTGAGCACTGAGGACTGGGACTGAGGACTGGGACTGAGCACTGAGGACTGGGACTGGGGACTGGGACTGGGACTGAGGACTGGGACTGAGCACTGAGGACTGGGACTGGGGACGGACTGGGACTGAGGACTGGGACTGAGCACTGAGGACTGGGACTGAGCACTGAGGACTGGGACTGGGACTGGGACTGAGCACTGAGGACTGGGACTGGGGACTGGGACTGGGGACCGAGCTCTGGGACGCGGAACCGGGCGCCGGCCGAGAGCCGGCGAGGACCGGAGGAGGGCGAAGGTGCGCGCAGTTCCCGCGCTCCGCAGCCTCCTCCGAGTCTCCGGGCTCCGCTTCCAGCGTGAATTTCCGACTGGTTCCTAACCCCGCCTAGGCGCCCCTCCGCCTCGACCTTGCGGCCGCGGGGCCGGGCCCCTCTGGGAGCGAGTGGGCCGCCGGGCGCGCGAGAGCGGCGTGCTCTTCCCCGGAGTCCGCTCTCCCCGTGGCCGGCCGCGGGAGACCCAGAGGGAGGGCACCGGGATGCCGACCCCGCTTGGGTCGCACCGGGAGCGCGCCGCGGAAGGGAATGCCGCCGCCTAGGGCTCAGCGCCGCCCGACTTGTTCGGCCAGAGTGGTCGTCCCTGGCCCTGCCCTTCCCGGCCTCACAAGGCCAGACAAAACTCACTGTCCTGGTCACTCGCTTCCTGCTACCCGTGTCCCGCAGTCCGCACGCTTGGAGCTGCCTGGTGAGCTAAGAAGGGGGAGAAAGGCAGTTCACCAAGGTGAGACCACCGGTTCCCTTGAGGTCCAGGCTCTTTCTGGCCACTGGAGACTCCTCACACGGAGAAGCCTACCTCTGGGCCAGTACTTTAGAGAGTTGATTACCGCTCCCTGCCGTGGACATCTTGAAACAGCAAGAACCAAAAGGACTTCTCATGCAATGAAAGTCACACACACACACACACACACACACACACACACACACACACACACGCAGCTCTCTGGTCTTAGATGACTACTATTGTCGTGAATATCTTGAGACAGCAAGAACCAAAAGGACTTCTCATGCAATGAAAGTCACACACACACACACACACACACACACACACACACACACACACACGCAGCTCTCTGGTCTTAGATGACTACTATTGTCGTGAATATCTTGAGACAGCAAGAACCAAAAGGACTTCTCATGCAATGAAAGTCACACACACACACACACACACACGCAGCTCTCTGGTCTTAGATGACTACTATTGTCGTGAATATCTTGAGACAGCAAGAACCAAAAGGACTTCTCATGCAATGAAAGTCACACACACACACACACACACACACACACACACACACACGCAGCTCTCTGGTCTTAGATGACTACTATTGTCGTGGATATCTTGAGACAGCAAGAACCAAAAGGACTTCTCATGCAATGAAAGTCACACACACACACACACACACACACACACACGCAGCTCTCTGGTCTTAGATGACTACTATTGTCGTGGACATCTTGAAACAGCAAGAACCAAAAGGACTTCTCATGCAATGAAAGACACACACCCGCAGCTCCTGGTCTTAGATGACCTATTGTCCCCACCCAGCCTTCAGAGGCTGCTATCAGAGGACTGTCGCAGACCCTGACAAGACCTCCTAGTCTGGGCTGGCTCCGGGTGACAAACTGCAAACCTGGGAAGGGGCTCCGGATTAGATCCAGAGCACTGGAAGCAACTTGGGGAGAAAGGATTTCCTCTAGGGCAGGGTTTCTTTAGCTTCAGCACTCAGAACCTCTTTTCACCTGAGAAATTTTCACATGCCCCTGGTATACAGGTGTACTAAATAGGTACATAAATCAAGCATTTGCTGGAAACAAATCATCGAGAAATTTGTTTTAAAGCAATTCTTTGTTATACATATAATTTTACCATTTATTAAAGAGGGAAGTGGATTTGTATACTAATGACATGAACTGCTTATTCTTAGTAGAATATTTGATACTGCACGGCATAGAGCATCCTCAGTATTTTTGCAGAGTTGATTGACATTTTGTTTTGAAAATCATCAGTGCTGAAAAAGCCACTTCCCACACTTAAGTAGTACAAACAGCAGAAGGATTTTAGGATCAGAAACTATTGGAAATTCTATTCTAATCCCAAGCCAAAATTCTTTTAGTGATATTTTAAATGAAACTCCAGTCAGCTTCTCAAACAGTGATTTTTTTTTTCTAAAGATTTATTTGATTTTCTTTACAAGAGTCAGGGAGGACCATGCCCCTTAAGGCCAGAGGGCCTCCAGCCCTAGGAGCTGGAGTTAGAGGGAGTTGTGAGCTGCCTGATGTTGGTGCTGAGAACCAAATTCAAACTCTGGTCTTTTGCAAGAGCAACAAATGCTTTTAACAGCTAAGCCATCTCTCCAGCCCCTCAAACAGCAATTGTTAAATCAAATATTCTAGCACAATAAACCCAGAGATATACTAATTTGTAGCTGAATGATGTGGTGCATGCCTGTAATCTAGCTACTAAGGAGATCCAGGCAAAAAGATCAGAAGTTCAAGGCCAACCTTAGCTGTGTAGTGAATTCAAGATCAGCCTAAATTACATGAGATCCTGCCTCAGAAATTAAAAAAAAACCAAAACACAATATTAAAAGTCTTTATTCTAGGGGTTGGAGAGATGATGGCTCAGTGGTCAAGAGTACTGGCTACTTGTACAGAACACCTAGGTTCGGTTCCAAACACCTACATGGTGCCTAAAAACCATCTGTAATTTCAGTTCCAGGAGACCAACGTCCTCTTCTGGCCTTCTTGAGCATTGGGTACACTTATATACATGCAGGCAAAACACTCATACATATAAAATAAAACTATTTTCTAAACTTTATTTTCCATAGTTAAACCATTATGTTCCTATAAGAGCAGAAAGCTTTGTATGTTCAGTGAACTGCAATTCATAGTACCTCATAGTCTCAAATCTGAGGCAAAGTGTTTCGGGCAGTGTTTGTTGATATTGTGTAGCATGATGGCCACAGTACAAAGTATACATGTTGTGTGTTCAGAACCACAGATACAGTCAAGTCTCCAGACTCAGCAGGGTGAGTGAGGTCAGAAAGCCTTAGAATCTTTGCTTTCATTAAATTATTTCTTGCTTATTCAGAAACCTTTTACTGTTGCCCAACTTTTTGCTACCTCCCCCCCCATATCCAACTGTGCAACCACAGTTTAAGAAACTGGGTTCTACAGCTCCTTCCCAAAGAACAGGGAAGCGGCAGGAGAGTCCCTCCTACTCAGCCCCTCTGCCAGGCATCCTGACTGGGAATCCTCAGGCCAGGCCAGCCTTGTGCCCGGGCTCTGATGAGGGATTGGAAAGTAACCATCAAACTAGCTCTGTCCCCTGGGAAAAAGACAAAGTTGGACATTTCTTTTGAGTATTTATGGAGAGTCCAATCCATTCTGTGCCCAGCAGGCAGAGGGCCTCCCGATTTCCAGTGTCCTGTCCCCTCCCTAGCCTCCTGTCTGTCAGGGGTATGGTTGGACTACACTGGGCAACTCTGGGGAAAGCTGCCAGATCTGATGTATGCTGTCTACTGATTGTATCTCCTTCCAGATTCTGGACCAAGGTAACTAGCATGGAACTACCATCATTGACCTGGTGAGAGCAAGTAATCCAGACCCCCAGCTTGGTGCTGAAGTGCACTCGAACCTTCCTTATACCACTCCACCTGCAGGCCTCAACATGGCAAGCCAGAACAGAAACACTAGTCTCCCACCCAGCTTTAATCTACCCCAAGACCATGCCTCCTTGGTCCCCTTCAACTTCAGTTATGGTGATTATGACCTCCCTCTGGATGAGGATGAGGATGTGACCAAGACTCGGACATTCTTTGCAGCTAAGATGGTCATTGGCGTGGCACTGGCAGGCATCATGTTGATCTGTGGCATCGGTAACTTTGTCTTTATCGCTGCCCTTGCCCGCTACAAGAAGCTGCGCAACCTCACCAACCTGCTTATTGCCAACCTGGCCATCTCGGACTTCCTGGTGGCCATTGTATGCTGCCCTTTTGAGATGGACTATTATGTAGTGCGTCAGCTCTCCTGGGAACACGGTCACGTGCTTTGTGCCTCCATCAACTATCTTCGGACAGTCTCCCTGTATGTCTCCACCAATGCCCTGCTGGCCATCGCTGTGGACAGGTAAGGATGTTGGGCAGGGTCAAGGCAGGAGTCAGCTGGCTGCTGTTTTCTCACCTCATCTCTGACAGGCTGGCATTGCTTCAGGTGTGAATGCTCATTGATCTGTCGGCAAGATAGAGGGGACTGCTTCTCCAGCTGTGTTCTGTTCCCCAAATTTGAGCAAGTAGAAAGCTTGTGAGTCCCGCAGCTCTGGGGGTGCCCTGAGATACTGCATCTGCTTCCAATGTAGGCACGCCACCTAACAATGCATCAAACACGAAGGCCAAAACAGAAAATTCAGGTGGCAGCTACTCTGAAACCATGGGAGAGTTAACCAGGGTGGTTTCCTGTCAAAACGGGAAACCCCCAGTTTTACCTGGGGCCAGATCAGGATACTAAACTTTCCACTGCCTAGAAAACCCCCTGCACATCTTACCAGTCAACCTCCAGCCTCGGAAATCACTGATCTGATTTCTATCATTATAGCTTACTTCTGTCAACTCTTTGATAACTTTATGGCAAAGGAACCATGCAGTATGTAGATTTGCTTCGAGTGATTCTGTTGAGGAGCTTATTTTAAAATAAGATAGCAGTTTGTTTACAGGAAAGAGGGAAGGGCATGTTTGCTTTTGCTTTTTTTGCATACATTTGTATGCTTATTTTGCATAAATTTGCATGAGATGTTCCAGAAGTCCTTGCTGTATTATAAATGTATAAGGTCAAATTTATAATAACGGCTAATGAAAAATCTTACATTTTTTTCATTATTTGCACAGTTTCAGGCCTGTGTCATCACCAAAAGCCACAGGGACTGGTAAAACACCTTTTGATTAATCCACCCTTTTGAGCCGTACAAGACTCATTCCAATAATATGCTTCGTATCTTGTTCCTTTTTATCTCTATCTGCTCTTCAGTTTTCCTCTTGTTTTGAGTATTGTGTAGTATTTTTTAATATACCAGTTAATTATTTTTGGTCATATTAATAAAAGACACACAAGGCAGTTTTACTACAACTCTCAGGCTCTCCAGAAACCAGTTTATGAGGTATATACTTAGCAGCCAACTGCAGAAAATTCCTCAGGAAAATTACACAAAATATCAGTTATTACAATGATAGAGTATGATTCCTAAGCCTTGCCCACCTGAGCTCTCTGAATGAGAAGCCATTGGGCTGGGTTCCAGAAACGTGCCTTTTTATTCAGTTTCTCAAATGAGTCTAGTGCTCACCAGAGTAAGAGTGATCACGCTTCCAGTCGGTTGTCCTGCTATAATCTTGTATCTCTGATGCCATTTGCTTTGTCTTATGGCTTGAGATACTAGAGCCCATGGGAAGCATCAACCTTCACAAAAATGGCGAAGGTTTCATTTTCACCCCAGTCAGCTCTGCCCCAGGCAGCTTCTGTACTGCACCAGCAAGTGCCATTGCTCTCCCAGTGACCCAGGTAGGAAAGTGCCTGTCACCTGTGTCCTTCCTGTCCCTCTCCTACCCTTATGTTCAGTTCTGGCTAAGCCTGGCATCTGTCTCTCCAGCCTTCCCCCTTAGCAAGTCCTGACTACATACCATGATGCTCTACCAACCCGTCTTTTGCTCCCCGGGATCCTCTGACAGTTCCATGAAATTCATACCCATTTCTGTAAAGTGTCACCATCGATGACTTTTCTAAGACATTCATTCCATCACTTATAAAATCTCTGAGTCCCAGTGCTACAGAATACAAATCCAGAGTCTAGCATTGTTGACCCTTTAAAATCCAGTGTCAACCTGTCCTTCCAAATTCATATTGTGTATGAACATACAGATGGTCTTTCCCTCGAAGACGGTATATTTTAAGCACAATTATCATGTCTTCTATTGTTCTGTCTCCATAGTGCCTAGCACAGAGCCTTATACTTATGCTTTAGTTTGTGTTATTCCCTCCAGACACTTAGACTGGGGATTCATATGCAGGCAGAACCAGGAACCTAAAGGGGGATGAGAAGGGAAGGCAGTGAGCACAAGGTGTACCATGAAAACCTCCAGGTCAGCAAACGCAGCTGATTCCTGCTGAGGAACTCTTCCAGCAGGTGTGAATGGCAGCTCAGAGTTCTAGGAGTGGGAGGAGGAGCTGCTCTGAAAATGCTGGACAGGCCAAGAGGACTCTGGAAGCCAGAAAAGGCCCTCAGAACAAAACAGAACAAAATGCAGGTGTTGGCAAGGAGAAGTGCACGGTGTGAGGGAGCGAAGGGACGCGCGAAGCTCTACAGATCCACGGAGACACGAGCAGGACGCGCGGAAGCTCTGCAGATCCACGGAGACACGAGCAGACAGGGTTCTCCACCCTGGGCAGAAACTGGGAATTCGGAAGCACTGAGAAGAACAAAGCGACACAACTTCATAAAGGCTAGGTTTTTCAAGAGGGGCAGAATCTCACTACGTAGTCCAGACTGGCCTTGAACTCATAACACCCTGCCTCGGGCTCCTGAGTGTTAGAATTACACGTATTCACTCATAGAACCAGACTTAGCTTTTGTTGGAAGGTAACTTCTTGAGAAGCTTTTAGCTGTACTTGCTGATAGAGGAACTAGATGGAGGGGGAGCCTTTTCTCGGGGTGGGGGCATAGGGAGGGGGAGGAGAGACAGGAGTGCATCTAGCAAACACAGAGGAACGCATGGGTAGGTGTCTGGAGTCCTGTCAGACTCAAAGATGTCGAGGCAGCACGTGGAACTCTAGATTATAGAATAGGGGAGCCTAATAAATTGCATCCTTCTCCCCTCATCAGGCTTTAAGCCAATTAAAAAAGAAATGATCAGAAAGGTGGATCAGATTCCCAACCTTCTCCTGATGATGCTGATTTTGGAAAATTGGACTTTTACAGGGGCCACACTGAGTGGCTTTTCCTGGCATGACTATTTTTATTCACCTAAGACAGAGAGGCAACTTAAGTTTGTTGTGAATCTCATGAGGCACTCCCCTCCCTCTACAAAGAGATGCTTCAGTCTGGAGTAAACAGCAACACGGGAGGGCCCAAGGACCACTTCATGCCCAGCCTGTGCACCCTGGAGAGGCACAAGCTCCGCCCTTCCTTGCACATCATTCACTGCATATATGCCTGCATATTTAGAAATATCCACAGGGCCACTTCATACCCTTTGTGTGCTGTGCGCAGCGCGTAGTCGAGCTCACGAAGAAGAGGTGCTGCGTCCAGCTATAGAGCGGTAAAGGAGATCACTGACCTCAGGAAGCACACTGAAGCAGATGGATGACCAGAGACCCTGCAGACATCTCTCCTGCCAGTGAATGAGTCACAGGAAATGATCAGTGTAAGCAGAGTACCCTAACCTCCATCATACATTATGTATGTTTACTTTCTTGGATGCTGACAAAAATCCTGATCGATTGTCAATAAAGTTGTTAGTGTCCCACTGTACAGATGCAAAAACTAAGTCCCAGGAGCATAAGTTACTTACCTAAGTGCCTGTGTGGGAACAGGCCTTCTGAGCCAGTGCTCTTTTCTTCTGATTTATTTGACGACAGCTCTGAGTTTTGAAACTGTCCTATAGAGTGAGACAGTGTTTGGGATGACAAGGAATTTAAGAATAAGAGTTTACAACAGAATAAGGAACGTGAAATTTTTCTTTGCATTGGTTGTTAAGATGTTGTGAGTGATGAGGGCAGATTGAGAGCACTCTTAAGTCCTGAATTTGTTCTGCATTATCTAAAAACTTTGGATTCAGTGCAGTACACAGAATAACACCCCAACATAGAAAACCACAATCTAAATCCCCAGAACCTGTGAGAATGCTATACTACAGGAACCAAAGGAACAGGTGAAATTAAGGCTGCAAATCAACTGATCTTAAAGACGCTACTGGATAATTTGGGTGGGGCTAATTAATCACAAAGATGTTTTGCTATCAAGGGGGGCAGGCAGAGTGTCAGTGATTCTATGTGAGAGAGACTCCACTGGCCATTGCTGACCTTGAACAAAGAGGTTATGAACCAAGAAATATAGGCAGCTCTAGAAGAGGCAGAAAGCAAAACAACAACAAAACCCAGACAAACAAACAAAACACCCAACACAGATTCTCTGTTTAGAGCCTCCAGAAAGAATGCCACCCACTGGAGCCTTGACTTTATCCCAGGAAAACTGTCAGACTTCTGACTTCCAAAACTGTAGTGTAATAGTTGGACATTTCAAGCTACTACATTTACAACAAGAAACTGAGTCACCCAACCATCACTGGAAGATGGTGCTTGTGAGATCTCCCTGCCCCGGTCAAGGGTGGTACCCATTTGTTCCCCTCTCCAGCCCCGGATACAAGTTCAGGAAGCAGTAACATGGCAGAAGGCCTTCTCAGCTCAGTCAGAGTCCTGGAAAGATGATCAAAAGGTCTGGTTACAAAGAAAAAGTAAGTCAGACAGAATGTCCTATAGCTGCCTTCCTGCTCTTGGCCCCACTTAACTCAGGCCCTGGGTTTGGGGGCCCACACTTATTTCTGGGGTTGATTTGTTTCTTACCTGCCTCTCATGCCTCTTATCTTCCTCTGCCTTCCCCTCCCTCCCTCTCTGCCCCTCCCCAAAATGCACAGAAATTATTTCAAGACCAAAATAACCTAGATAGCTATCATTCATTCCTCTGGAAAGAAGGCATGCAACCCAGGCGAGTGAACTCATTCTCCACAAAGTACTCTGGCTTCCTTCTGAAGTGGTGTGGCTGGTTGAAAAGAACAGGAGTAAAGCTTTAAGGTGTCATGGTGAGGTGGCTTCACACATACCTCATAGGGAGTTGGATGTGAAAGCTTCGTAACTGAAGCCTTATTCTGGTGTCTGCAAGACAGGAGTGTGAACATGGTAATTTATTTCTCATTCCACTGCTTCTGTAATGCAGACTGACATCCAGGAGGAAAGGGAGAAAGCCCTTGCTCCTGACTGAGCAGTATCCACACCTCTCTTTGAGGTACACAGCTCTTCTTTCACCTCAAATCAGGCAGTATCTGGAACGCAGAGCTTTAAGAGTATTGTGTTCTTGGGCAAGATGGCAAGATTGAAAACCCAAAGGGTATCAACAGTAACGTCCAAGTGTATCTCTTGCAAAGCTACTCACACTTTTACAGCTTATCGTGTTTAATATTCACAACTGCCCTGCAAGCTAAGTTCCATTTTATTACAGGTTGCATGAAGGGAAATGGATCTCAGAGAGAGTGGGTAAGTTCCCAGGTCCTTGGACTAGTCAGGTGAAAAGCCAGGATTTAAGTGTTTGACCCAAATCCTGTACTATTTCCATTAAATCATTATTCCAAACGCTGGATGGTGTTGCTAATGACTCGAAGTTAGTTAAAGCTGGGCGGTGGGCACCTGGGGATTCATTGTGCAGGTCTGAGGCCTTTGTGTATGCTCTGGGCTAACCCAAGTACACATCATTGCTGGCTTCCCCTCTCCCTCCAGATACCTCGCCATTGTCCACCCCTTGAAACCACGGATGAATTATCAAACAGCCTCCTTCCTGATCGCACTGGTCTGGATGGTGTCCATCCTCATCGCCATCCCTTCTGCCTATTTCACCACTGAAACCATCCTTGTTATCGTCAAGAGTCAGGAAAAGATTTTCTGTGGGCAGATCTGGTCGGTGGACCAGCAGCTGTACTACAAGTCCTACTTCCTCTTCATCTTTGGCTTGGAGTTTGTGGGCCCCGTGGTCACTATGACCCTGTGCTACGCCAGAATCTCCCAGGAGCTCTGGTTCAAAGCTGTCCCTGGGTTCCAGACGGAGCAGATCCGCAAGCGTCTGCGCTGCCGCCGTAAGACCGTCCTAGTGCTCATGTGCGTCCTGACAGCCTACGTGCTGTGCTGGGCACCCTTCTACGGCTTCACCATCGTGCGCGACTTCTTCCCCACTGTGTTCGTGAAGGAGAAGCACTACCTCACCGCCTTCTATGTCGTGGAGTGCATCGCCATGAGCAACAGCATGATCAACACTGTGTGCTTTGTGACGGTCAAGCACAACACCATGAAGTACTTCAAGAAGATGATGTTGCTCCACTGGCATCCCTCCCACCACGGGAGCAAGTCCAGTGCCGACCTTGACCTCAGAACAAGCGGAATGCCTGCCACTGAGGAGGTGGATTGTATCAGGTTGAAGTAACCTGCTGGTGCCGCACAACTGGAAACGCAACTCCAGTTCGCACAGGATCACATGCTGTCACCCGAGTTCACAGCACTCCCCCGCCCTCAAGTAGCTAGACGCTTCTATGTCACAACGTGAGAATAGACACTGATGACAGCAACTGACATGGACTGCATGCCTTCTGTCAGCAAACTCCACCAAGAAGTTATTCAAGAGCAGGAGCTGACATTTGCTCATTTCCCACTACGTGCAGAAATATTTAAAAGCAAAACCAAAATGGCAGAAGCTATTGGAGTCATCAAGTTATATTTATCTGCCTAGGTTTCTAGAAAGACGATTAGCCAGACATGTGCTTTATAGTCTCTTATTCTGTGTCTTATCTGCACAAGAATGTCAAAAGTCGATGGCATAAGGCACTTAGACACCTTAGAGATGTAAGGATGAGTTTGTCAGGGTCGCGCCCACGGACTCGTAGGAAGAGTCCATACATCACATTGATCTTCTCCAACTATCTCCAGAGATACTCCATACTTATGTACAATGGTATAATTTCAAAGGAAAGAACCAAAACAGCTCTTTACCAATGATGTTTGAAATCTCAGCAGCCTACTGAATGAAGATGAGCAGTTTTGAAACAGGAAACATACCCAGTTCCTGACGTTTCAGTGAAAAAGATTGTAGGGCTCCGGGATCAGGGAGGAAGTGAACAGACAGAGGCAGAGGTTTCTACTGGCAATGAATATAGTCTTTGTGACCATTTGATAAGATTAGGACCCTTTTTTAGAACATATCCTCTCACAAAATTAGCTCTACTTGAAATCCAAAGTCTTGTGTTCAAGTCTTGACTCTCTGTGACCGTTTAGAAAGTTCACTGTAGTCATGGTATGTGAGTATGATTTCCAAGGTTTCCTGCATTAAAAATGTAACTGGTATTGAATAGCTCACTTGAAGGAGGTTGAAAACGCCATTCACTGTGGTTTATTATGGAGGAATATCTCCACCTGTTCTCTGTCTTTGGACCAGAGACCACTGAACTTATTTAAAAGTATCACATCTACACTGGGGTGTAAAGGCCTGAAATCAAGAAGATACAACGCCCATATTCTAGGGTCCGAGTGATCACAGACTGCTGACAGTCTTCCCAGCATGTCATCAGCACATCCCAGGGATACGTATCATTACTGAATCCATTTGTGTTATGTCTGTGGTGGTTGTGTTTATACATCTTCATCCTTTCCAGAGTTGCTCTGAAGCACAGACTGCACAAATGGTGCCCAGATTGAGACTAGCCCACCCACATTTGATCAATTCATAATTTTCTGTAGAACGTAAATTGTTCAGTTGCTTGCTTTTGAGCTTTTAAAAAATTTATGTGTATGTGTCTGTGTGTCAGTGTGTGTGTGTGTGCCACATGTGTGCTAGTGCCCTTGTTGACCAAAAGAGGGCATCAGATCTACTAGATCTGGAATTACAGACAATTGTAAGTTGTAAGTCATCCGATATGCATGCTGGGAACCAACCTCAGGTCCTTAAGAAGAGAAAGCTTTCTTAACCGCTGAACCATGTTCCATTTTGTTTGCTTTTAGAACTCTTCAACAATGAAGTTCAACCAGTTTTTACCTATTACAACCACACAGTAGATTTACCTTCAACCCATTCATCATACCTTCAGAAAATTCAGACTCACACCTCATCCAGACATCAAGAAAGCTGAGAGAGGAAGATTATGAGTTTGAGACCAAGCTGGGTTATATAGTGAGACTTCCATCTCAAAAAGTGAAAAAAAACCAAATAAGTGAAAAGAAAGAAAATACAAACTCCTTTGGGTATGAGGGTTCAGTGGGGAGGCTGAGGAAGGATGACGGGCTGTGTAGGAAGACCCTGTCTCAAAAAAAAAGCAAATGAATGCATACACAAAGAAGAAAATATGAGCTCATTATAATATCAGCCTACGTAAAGTGATTTGCAAGTTTCGATATTACAGAGTTGTACACTGCATTCCAAAGCCCAGGAGAGAAACATTTTTACATCTGTAACAGCTGTGTTTTTATTTATTACCCTGTCTTGATTCTTCTTGTCAGAAAGCTCTTTAAGAGTTAACCGGTAGGGTGTGAAGGCGATCTCGCTGCAATGCCTGTCATCCGTTGACCACTAGGGTTACATCAGCTCCTCTGGCTCGGCTCTCCAGCTGTCCCTTCATTTCTTCCTTCACAGCTCCCTGTGTCCCTCCCTTACACTGTATGCACAGGAGCAGAGGACGACCTTCCTCAACACAAGAGGACTGTTGCTATGTCATGGGTATAGGAGTGTCTGCTTCTCTTCTAGAACCTCCTCCCAAGCCCTCAAGGAGCTCCTGTATCAAGTCTGTCAAAAGAATTCATCTCCCTTTTATCTTAAAATGTGCCATCCTCCTTTCATTTAAATTAAACTGAAAAAACCTGTAAATATCAATATTTATTTGTGATATTCCAGTGAATAAAGTGTATGTTGTTATCAAATGGAATAATTACCATACAGGATTATAACCAGTGTTCAGGTGAGTCCCTCCTAATGTTTTATATCATGTTTCTGTATTAGATGTAAATGAAGTAACAGACATCTCAGCATCTAACCCTGCAATAAGAAATTTATCAAAGGCAGTTGTAGAGCAGGGACAACCCCCTACTAGCCTCTGGTCTCATGTCTGTGATGTTTCTCAAGCTCGTCTCTCAGGAGTGTGTTCTTGAATGTAAATTAGCGGGGAACCATTATCCTGTGTAAATGTTACCCTTTCATTTTACAATGATCTGTGTGTGTGTGTATTTATGTAACCTGTTTTTTGCATGGAGAATATTCATGCCACTAACTAGAATTGAGGTGATAAATTAATTGCATTGGTGTTCACTCTTTTCTTAGGACTGATAACAAGCTTAGGATGTTTTAATGTGCTACAATGTATACATATTACGTCTATTATTTCATAGTGAAAACTTCATCTCATTTAGTAAATACTCGTTTTCTTGACCACAGTAAAAGAAAAGATTGTTCTATAATGATGCTGTCACAGTTTTTCTTTAAGCATTCAACGTTTAAAATAAGTTGCTTCTAAAATTGGAAAAATTAAAAAATGCTTTCAGGCCCTCAGGCATGAAAAACAATTCCAGACTAAACCAGGAAGAATGTGACACACGGGAGGTGATTAGAAAACTTAACATGGTTCTGCTTCTACCCAAAAAATGGTAGCTCCAGAACGTCCTCTGAATCTAACCATGTATCTCCTTTGGGTTCAAGATGAGAGGCACACGCACATGCACACACACACACACACCAATAGGATACCACACTTAGGAGGTTATTTCCACTCCTTTCTTAGGTAGGACCTGAATTCCAAGGAAGGAAACGACCTTCAAAGGGTACACAGTTAATACTTGCTGGAGCTGAAACATTGCCAAGATTTTAACTCTGGGCCAATGAGCAGCATTCAGTGACTGTATACTCCTGGTCCAATTGGTAACAGGTCCATATTGTCCATGAATATACAGAAATATGTTTAAGTCTTTATATTGCTTTGCTTGTTCATTAAAAAATGGTCAGATTTCTGCATCCTGGAAGCCTTTGGTATAGACTTAAGGTCAACATGCAAAGGCGAGTTGTTAATGAAGCTTCTTTGTGAATAGCTGTTGGGAGCACATGCACCTAACGTCATCCGGAAGATGCTCAAAGAAAAACATTCAGTCCTTGTAAATAAGTATTTTTTCAAAGGGTTTTTCAGCGGAACTGGAGAGATGGCTGAGCAGTTAAGAGCACTGGCTGCTCTTGTAGAGGATCAAGGTTTGGTTCCCAACAGCTAACAACTGTCCGTAATTCCAGTTCCAGGGGATCTGAAGCCCTTCTCTGACTTCCATGGGCATTGCACGCTGTGGATGCACTTACACACATGCAGGCAAGACACTCATGCACATAAAAATACAAAAATTTTTAAAAAGATTTTCCATAATGTGTTTTATAGGTCTTTTTAATGTGCAGCCCCTTGTACATACATTTGAATGTATTGAGTATATAGCCTTGTAAGTTATTATATTTATGTGTGTGTATTATCTCATTATTGTACGATTGCATGTTTGTGAATTTGCTAATGAACTACAATTTATTTGTAGCCCCAAAATTAGCACTCATGACCCTTATAGTCCTTCGTGTAGACACAAAATAGTGACATTTTTTAGAAATCCAGTGCACATGTTTCCAGTAGAGGATGAACAAGCTGGCTCTCTGCCTTCAGCTATAAACAAGTAGCTGATAGATGTCTAGTTTGGTTTCTTGTTACTGTGATAAAACACTGGCCAAACACAACTTGAGAAGGAAAGGGCTTAGAGGTTACATACAGCCCATCATCAAGGGGAGCCAGAGCAGAAGCTCAAAGCGGGAGACAGAAACTGAAGCAGAGACCACACAGGAGTGCTGTTTATTCGCTCAGCTTTCTTATTCAGCCCAAGCCCCCTGCCCTGGGTTGGCACCACTCTGCAATTCCCTTTGCAGCAAACAGTTCAGTATTTGGTAATTCTTTTTTTCTGTTGTTGTTTGTTTGTTTGTTTTCTAATTCTGTGTTTAATCACTTTATAAAAGATTTTGTGAAGAATGAAAATGACTTGTCTCTTAAGTTCAAACCTCACTTGTCATAACATGGAACTTTGGACACTAAATGGAACCATAAGGTCTAAGATTTAATTAGCCAAACTATCATTTCTTGCGATATCTCGGTTCCCACTCCTTCCTACAGAAGTCTGCCAGCTTGATGCAAATTGAAACCTCTTGGAGAGGGAGTTCTGTAATGGAAATGCACACATTTACCCAAACCACAGCCCATAGTTTCTGCAGACCACAAGTCTTAAGAAAGCAGCAACAGCTTTTTCTCCTCATCAAAAATCTGAAAGCTACAGCCATCTGCTCTATAGTGTTGTTACAGAAAGAGGAAAAAACCACACACTCTCCGTGTCCCAGAATGGAAAGGAGGCTAGCCCTGGCTAAGACTTAATTGAGTGTTTATGTGGCAATTTCAAAGCTTTCGATGATGATTTTTGTAGAGCCGAGGTCACAGGAACTCATTAATAGACAACAGACCTATCAGCTCTCAACAGACCAAGACACACAACACGAGAAGAACTGAGAAGAAAGGACCCCTTCTGCCTCAACTTGGAGTTCAGAAGTGGGCTTGAAAATGATGGGGCAAATTGTGAAGGAAAACCCTGTTCTGCTTCATGTGAGTTTCAGCTGTCTCTGATAATTACCATTTGTCCTTGGAGAGATGGGAGAGGGCAGTAGTGTGGCTTTCCACTGATTCCAGTTCCTTCCCTGGAAAACGTGAAGGTGGAAAAGGCTTGCTGAAAAATATATAGGCCTGAATCTGGAGAAGAGCTTATCCTGGGCTATTCTGTGGAACCGAGCATGGCAAAGCCACTTCCCTATTAGAACCCCCTTAATGAAAAATTTACACTTTCCCACACTGTATTTACATTTTCTTTCCTTACACTGCATTGTAGAGCACTGAAAGGACAAGGCAGGGCAGGAAAAAATTAGGACCTCCCCTGCTATAGCCCTGTGATGAACACTAGAGAGGCAACGATGTCCAGAGAATGGAGGGAGAGTGTGTGTAGAGAACCATGGCCAGGCATCCCTGGGTCACCAATAAATAGCAAGGCGAGCACAGAAGGAGAGCTGGGAGTTATCATACCCTGGCTCCTGACTCCTTCATAAACACGAGGGACTTCAGACTCCTGGATCAAAAGGCCAAGAGGCTGGCCCATGGCAGACTTTACCCAAATCTAGTGAAATGCCCTGTTTTAGTCCATTTACTGTAGCTATAACTGAATGCCTGAAACTGGGGAATTTTTAAACAAAAGTCGATTATTTCTTAGTGTTCCAGAGGCTGGGATGTTGGAGGTTGGGAGTGGAGGGTATAGTTGATAAAGGCCTCTGTAGAGTACAGGGCATGCCATGACATATGGAAGAAACAAAACCAATTTGGATTGTATAACATTCTTCCTCTCCAGATAATCTATTAAGCAATGAGTCCATACAGGAGCAAAGACCCAAGTCACCTCTTACCGATCCCACCACCCACAGACCCTGTCTCTTCCCTCACAGGAAGATATCTACCAGCTTTCGGCACCAGTCCACAGCAGTAACGGTGAGCTGATCCCTGGGTCTGCTCCTGCATCTCCCCAGCTTACTTCCCTGCCCTTCCCTCTCTTCAGCCTGCATCTTTCCTATCTCAGAAAACCAAGCTCACCCCAGTTGGCCTCGTACTCTTTACTCATTCCCCCTGTGCCAGTCACTGCCTTTGTAACAAATTAATTCAACACAGCCAGTTCAGATGAGAAGGCTTAGATAAACGTGTCATTTACAGTGGTGTGATGGGAATGAGGGAACCCTCAAGGACGGTTCTGGCTACCAGAGACCAGCAGCAGACAGCGCACCCAGGACTGTGGATAAGGAGAAGCAATGGCACACTGGAGCCCACTGAAGGCCAGAGCCTGCCTGGAGAGGCCACTCCTAGTGGGATGGAAGCCTTGTCAAGCAGGCAGGGGAGGGTTGCCTGCCTCCATCTGCCCTTTCATCTCAGGTAACCCCTTCCATTGGTCAAACCTAACCCAAACCCAGAATGCAGGGGGTTTAGACGGTGCCATCTATAGACAGGGTCAACCTCTGAGGTAGGTCAAGGCAGAGAAGGCAAGGGAACAGAGAGACTGCAGGTCACAACAAACAGCTGAAACCTCGAGGCAGACCACTCTCCTGAAATCGTCATGGCTTCAGTTTTATCAAGGCCAGACTCGAGTTTTCCTGGCCTCCAGTGAAGGGGTTCCTCTCACACCTGTCATGAGGTGGCCACCTGCCATCATGGTGTCCAAGATGGAAATTGCTACCCAGTTGAGTGGTGTGGGACCATGACCCTAAATTCTTCCCATTTCCAGGAGTGGTGGGTGGAGAGAGGGGAACCAGTGCTAAGAGTTACAGGGCGCTTTAGAGAGGTCAGGGAAGGCATGTCTCCCCAGGAAGACTCAGTGGAGAGCACAGCTAGGTGGACAGAAACGAAAAGGAAGACGAGCACAGAAATGAAAAGACAGAGAGGACGTCCAGTCACTGGGCAAAGGAGACAGAGAGAGAGAGAGAGAGAGAGAGAGAGAGAGAGAGAGAGAGAATCCTCTCCTTCCGTGCTAGTTTAGTTTCTCTGTTGCTGTGATAAAACATTGGTCAAAATTAATTTGGGGAGGAAAGGATTTAGTTCATCTTATATCTTACATCCCGTCATCAAAGGAAGCCAAGGCTGGAGCCTGGAGTCAGGAAATGCAGAAGAGGCCCCAGAGGAAAGGCACTGCTTACTGGCTTGCTTCCTCTGCCTTGCTCAGCTACCTGTCTTGTCCAGCACAGGCCCATCTGCTTAGAGATGGCACTTCTGACAATGGGCTGGGCCCTCCTTAACAATCAAGATGTCCCAGAGACTTGCCTACAGGCCAGTCTTCCGTTGAGGTTCCTTCTTCCCAAGTGACTCTGGGTTGTGTCAGTTGGCAAAAACTAACCAGCATGCTTACCAAGGGAGGGCAACAGGAACAGATGGCTCAGACAACCACAGCCATGCAGCAATACCGCAATACCTGGTCCAAGCTCACGCTTCTCATTTGTCCAGACCTTGATGGCCACTCATCACTCCCACCTAGACACGTACAACAGTCCTGTTAATGTCCCACTGGAGAAGGAAGGAGGCCCATAAGACTCAGGAAGTAAATGAAGCTTACAAGGCATGGGATGCTCCTGAAACTTAAAAGATTCATAAGACCCCCCTACCCAAGATTATATTAGTTGATACTCTCTGATCACCTAAACTGCCTAGAAGTTGTGCAGCCGGCTCTAGGGTTCCATCTTTTCCTAAGTCATCATCCAGGCTGGAGTGGGCTTTCCAGGGATGCAGCTGCCTTTGACAGCCATGCTCCTGTATGCAACCCTCGTAACACTCCTGTAACTCCAATAAGCTGTGTCTTCACTAAGCTAGACTTGGGTGGAATCATTTATTAGGTCTCTGTCATTGGTGCCATATCTGGGGCTCACATCTCCCCAGGAGAAGGTACCCAACACCTGCCCTCGTTATGCACTCTGTACCTACTCTCCCACTCTCCCTTCCTTCCTTCCTCTTCTTTTGTGCACATCTATGTCATCCCCAGCACTTCTTGTTATCATACAGTCCCAACTTCCTGTTCCTTACCAATTTAAACCTATAGTTGCCATAAAACTCTTGCAAAAATCTCAGGCTAGCTGCATTATTCGCAGGTGGCATGTCCTCCTGGAAACATAGCTTGGCTTAATGAAAGGGAGATGTTCACGACTTCGTGTGAACAAGGCTGAGCACCACAGTCATCCACTTTTCTTTTTCTAACTATTCATTTTGTCCTTTTCTACTTTTTAAAAGTTTTTATTAGTAAATGTTAAGTGTAGAGTGTAAGGAACTTCTTTACGGCATTTCCATACGTGCACAGAATGTACCTTGTTAACGTTCCCCTGCTCTATCACACTTTGTCCTCCTCCCCCTTCCTTTCCACATCCCTAATAGTTGCCCCTTTCCTTTCAGGTCCCCCCTACCTGGGATTTTGCATTTGATACAGATATGCCATATTTGTGTTTTGGGGACTGGTTGATTACACAGAACACAATGATCTCTGGTACCATGCTTTTTAACAGGACAAAACTTCTTTATTTTTTATGATTCTGTGACTCCTTCCCTTGATTCTGTTCCCATGCTGTCTTGGTTATCAGTTCCTGTGTGTTGTAATCCTTGCATGGCTGACTCAGCCTATCTTCATCATGAAGTGTGGTCTTTTTTGTATGCTTTTCAATTTGGTGTAAAGGATTAAGTACTCTTCTTAAAACTGTGAGTCTTGTGTGTCTGTCTGTTGGATTGTAAGACCCCTGAATCAGGCACAAAGAAAAAGGGAGAAATGTAAGACCCCTGCTCTAGTGGAAAAACACCTGGGCCCTCTGTTAACTTGCCCTCTCTTAACCGGAGAGTCCCAGGGTCACAAAAGGCTATGTCAACATTACATGGTATGTGAGATAATGCCTATGCTATTTACCAGAAAAGCCCCAAAATGTACGTCAATATTGTAAAACAAAGTTTATGGCCTCAAAATGTACGTCAATATTGTAAAACGAAGTTTATGGTTATAACATCTTGTTAAGTCAATATCTTGTGATATGTGAAACAATGCTTGTGGAATTCCTGAGAAAAGGTTAAACTATGTAAAATTATCCCCTCTGTGACCCTGGCCTAAGGGCCAAGAGCCAATCCAAATGTAACAAATACCCCATATGTTAAATGCATGGTAATCCTGTGAGTTTCTACTATAAAAACCTGGCCTGGCAGAAGTCGTGTGTGCTTGGCTTCCCAAGGTCAAGTCACCCACTTGCGCAAGTGAATAAATTCCTCTTGCTGATTGCATCTGACGGTCTGGATTCTTGGGACTGACTCTCAGGCAGCCTACAGGGGTTCGAGTCCCCTGGGCTGAGAGTGAGGTCTAACAGGATGAGTGGGCGTGTGGGCATGAGTACAGGTGTCTGCAGAGGCAGACGTGGTGGATCCCTAGGACCTAGTGTTACAGGGGGTTGTGAACTGCGCATTGTGCATGCTGGGAACTGAACTCCGGTCCTCTGTGTACGGTGTGAATGAAACCCCCAACAGTTTCAAGCTCAGGAAGATGGAAGCTTCTGAAGCCAGAGCTTATCTAAGCCTTGCAAATAGCTCAGATAAAAACTCCAGATCCCAAATTCACAAAGGACACTGGGCTTCCTTGGCAGATAAGATTAAAAAGGACTACTTCCTGGCCAGAAGCTTGCCCTAAACATCAATGAAATGTTATGGCAACCCCCCTCCCCTGAAAGCCAGGAGGGGGCTAAAGGTTTTTAAGGCTTTGAGGACTTCAACAACCGGCTGGCGCTGCACAGGGCTTTGAGACTCAGACTTGGGCTGAGCTTGCTCCCCTGGGGAGCTTGCCCCAGAGGGAGCTCCTCCATCCTGATCTGGAGCCTGGCATGCCAGCCTGATTTCCCAGAGCCCCAGCCCCAAGATGGGGGTAAGGGGGCTAGCCTCCCCCGATCTCTTCGGGGAGGCTAGTCCCCAAGGGGGGCTAGCGTTTCTCCACTCGTGGGTGTGGAGAAGCTAGTCCCATCTGGTCTTCTCTCAATAAAGCCGGGTCCTGTTAGCTGTCAGCGGAATCTGGTCCCTTCTGTCTGCTGCATCTCTCGAACCCTGAACCTTACATAATGGTGCCGTGACTCGGATGGAAGAGAGCAGCAGTTCACATGGGGACCACCTTTCACGCAGAACCTGACATGGTATCATTTGATCCGCTGGTCTGCTGTGGGCTCCTCACCCACAGCCCAGCACCTACATCATGAGACATGGAGGGACTGGTTCCCTGTCCCCTCTATTGCTCTCTCAGCTTTCTCCCTCTCATTCTCCCATTTCTGAGTGGCCACTGGTACTCACTCGCTCAACATCCTTGTCTACCTCGTGCCCGGGCTCTGCCTCTCCTCCTTCATTGCCCACAGGACTCCTGCCAGGCCTTCAGAGAGGAGTGCCCTAGCTAGGGCTTTTGCTTGCTCCAGTCTCTGCTAACCAGGCTGCCTGGGAGTTCCTCCGGTCTGCCTAGCCTTTCCCTGTGTCTGCCTTTGTGCGCACTAGCTTGAGTCTCTGCTCACCCGCCCAGGAACTCGTCCGGTTTCCTGGCCTCTCCCTTTGTCCCCACTGTCCGTGCTTGTGTACTAGGTCAGTCCTCTGCTGGCCTCCATTGGGAGCTGGTTCGCCTGCCCTTTCCCTTTCCCTCCCTCTGTGCCACTTCCATCTGAGCCTAGCTCCCAAACTCAGCGCCCACGCTCACCTGCCTGAACCAGGAATCCTTCTAGCTTTTCCCTCCCTCTGCCATTTCCTCCACCATGGGTCCCATCTTGGCTTGGCATCCTGAGGCCCTCATGCTGGAGCAAAGCACACTGGCTCAGGCACTCTTGCCTGGGTGCCCCAGGAGCAGCCTAGCCTCAGGCCCTGTTTCCACTCTGTGCCTCCCTGGGGTTCCTCTCAGTCACCCCGCCCCCACTCTCACCCTCCCGCTGCGCCTGGGACCTGTGTAGTTAACTGGGCCCCCTCTCCCCACCCCATTTTTTTTCTCTCTCTCTTCTCTACCCATTTCTGGGTGTCGGCCACCTACGCTTCTCCCTGGACCCCTGTCAACTCTTGGCTCGTTTTGAACTCCCCCTCTGGTAGGGACTCCTCTTGTGGTGGGGAGTTCCTACGTATCTCGTCTTGTCTCGAAAGCCGTTCCAGAACACCAGGGGTTCCCACGCTCGCTGGGCCTCAGGACCCAACTCTAAACTGGAAGGCGCACCCAGGTTCAGAGATCCCTCTCGTTTGGATTCCACTCGGGTAGGGACGCTTATCTGTCAGAGGATTCCCTCGAAAACCCCCCCTCCCCGGCCAACCACCCTCACTTTATCCTCCCCACCCATTTCCACTACAAGCTCCGGTGCTTTGCCACATTCTTGGAACACTGTGCGAACCCCCACCCCACTTTAGGGCCCACACCCTGAACTCTCGAACTCCTGCCTGTATTCTTTCTGTCAGCCAGGTCAGCAGGCCAGGGCTCCCTCTGGGCCCATGCCCAAACTTGCTGCAGACTTTGAGCCTGCTAAGGTGGCTGCGTGCCACCCCTCTTCCCCCTGCCCCTCGCGTGCTTGACTCTCTTAGGACACTACACAAACCCCCTCCCACTTTAGGGCCCAAGCCCCAAACTCCCAAACTCCAAACTTTGCGCTTTCTGTCTCTGGCTGCCGGGCTCCGGCCGGTGCCCTCTGGGTCCTAAATTCCAACATGCCTCTACTCTGGCAGCTGTCAGTCTAGAGATCTCTGGGATATCATGCAGGTGAAAGCTCTCATGGGCAGTGCCATCCCCACGCAAGCACTCAAACTCCTGTAGCTGACTCCTTTGTTCCTGCCTCTATCTGCTTATCTTGCCTCCTTTTATATTTTTCACTCTACCCTGCTGCCCAGGCACAAATGCTCTCTCTCCTTCTAGCCTGTCCACTAACAAAGGCCCCCAAAGCCCCTTACCCTCCCAGGGAGAGCTGCTGAAAAGTGGCCTTTAAAATATTCCATAACCTAGAGGAACAGGAAAAGGCAAACTGAGTGTGCCACCCAATACAGGAGGCTCAACTACTGATGGTGGCATTTGGGGTTCCTCCCAAGAAGACCTCCAAGCAACTCAGCATCAATGCCGCAACAGCTGCCAGGCCCACAGTGACAACGAAGGACACTGGGCACAAGCCTGCCCAAACTCAGCAACCACTGCCAGGGCCATGCCCACAATGGAAAAAATGGGGATGCCTGGAGGATGACTGCCCTTCTTTGCAGAATCGAGGTAGGCCAGTCATGTGACCCCCAGATCCCCCAACCCGCCTCCAGATCTTCTTCACTGACAGAACTCATCTGCCTGGCCACCAAGGATTGACCTTCTGCACCATAGCAATGGAGGAACCCAGAGCCGCTGCCACAGTAGACAAAAGGCCTGTTTGTAGTGTGGGACCACATGGTCTGTCCTCCTCTTCCTACTTGGGTAAGACACACCCTTAGCAGCTCTCCATGGTGGGAGTCAATGGGCCCCCTACACCCCAGGGCTACTCTACCTCTTCCCTACATTCTCTAAAATACCCCTGGCAGCCCTCACTCCTTGGGTCAGACTTTAAAATGCATCCTTCAGTGTTCTCAATTACTGAGTCTCTTTATGATCTAAATAGTTTTCTCTGAAATAGAACATTTCCTTATCCCTTCACAGCCTGGGCACCCCTATATAGGTCTCCTAATTTAAACAAATTATTATGATTATTACTAGAATATTCACTCAATGCCTAAAGTATTAGGAGATCTCTCTCTCTCTCTCTCTCTCTCTCTCCCTCTCTGCGTTTCTTATGTTTTCTACAAGCTCACCTGGAAGTTTATAAAGTGTAATGTATACACCAATAATATCCAATTCATAACATTATGTGTGTTCTTTTAGTAAGATGGTACCATCCAAACTGCCATCTTCATAACTTCAGCTGTGTCCACTTACAGGTTTGTTAAGTAGAGTCATTGGACTCTCACCTAAATATCCAACCACCCCTCTCAGCTTTAATGTTATTATGTCTCGTGGTATTAAGAAAATAAGAGGGTAAAAGGAAAGGAAATATTTTATAAAAAAGGATTTATGTAAGATTATGAGGGCTGGATATTTCCAGAATAGAAAGAAAATAAGAAAGTCTATGTAAGTGATTGAAGGTATGAGTCTTGAAACGGGAGTATCTAATCTTATGCAAATATCCATTGTTAATGACCACATCTGTGTCTGTGACTCTGAGTTGGACAGTTTCTGGTGATCTTCAGGATTGGATATAAGGCCAGGATATGTCTCATTGAGAAACAAAGACTATGAAGCTAACCTTTACACACCTCATTTGTTTGACCACTGTCATGGGCCAATCTTTCTCCCATCTCTACCCCTTAAAAAATTTTTTTTTTTTGCAGAATTGTCTTTGATCTCTACCTGGACCTGATCCCTACAAAGTGTCAAATCTCCCATTTCACTAACCCTTTCAGGTCTGAAACCGTGTTACCAGCAGCTAAGCCTCTAAAGATTCATCCTGTCCTCTTCTCCCACCAGGGGGCAGGAAGAGGGGAGGCCTGTCAAGCTTATCTCCTCACCTGGTCTACAGTCTCTTATGCAGGAGGAAGTGTCTCAGCACCAGTCCCTCTGCTTGCCTACACGGGAGGACTGCCACCAGCTCTCACCCTTCTACTCACCTTCCCACCAGGAAATATGCACAGCTGCCTAACCTTGATGAGGACTCAAACCCATTCCAGCCTCATGTGTCATTCCCTATTCCCCTATCATTGCGCAAACAATCAGCCAGAAGTAGCTAGGGGAGAAACTGCGCCCTCATTCCCATGACTCAAAAGGCTGGAATGTAAGGTGTGAATGAAACCCCCAACAGTTTCAAGCTCAAGAAGATGAAAGGAAACCTGGAGCCAGAGCTTATCTAAGCCTTGCAAATAGCTCAGATAAAAACTCCAGATCCCAAATTCACAAAGGACACTGGGCTTCCTTGGCAGATAAGATTAAAAAGGACTACTTCCTGGGCAGAAGCTTGCCTCAAACATCAATCAGATGATCTGGAGCCTGGCATGCCAGCCTGATTTCCCAGAGCCCCAGCCCCAAGATTAATTATGGGGGAATTAATGTGGGAATGCCCACATTAATTCATAAATAGAAATCATGAAACGTATTGACCACCCTAATGGCATTAAATTGCTCCATATCATTGAAACCACATGCTACACCTACATAGTGACTGAGCATGCAGCTGGTGGAGAGCTGATGAGCTGGGTTGAGGAGTTGGGCCATCTCCAAGAGGAGGAGTCTCTCTAAAAATATTTTATTAGACCGAGATGGCAATGTTAAGCTCATCGATTTTGGACTAAGTACCAATGTTGAAATCGAGCAGAAGCTGACAACTTTCTGTGGCACCCATGAGTACTCTGTCCCAGACCTCTTTGAAGGCAAAGCTTATGATGCTTTGGCGGTAGACATCTGGAGCTTGGGCGTCATGCTCTACTTCAAGTCGATGGGGTGCCCGCCTTTCCAAGGATAATACCTATGACATATACCTATGACACAATAAAGAACAGAATCCTGGCAGGCAAGTACTCCATTTGATTCAAGCTGTCGCCAGAACTTTGGGACGTGATCTCTAAAATGTTAACTGTAGACCCGGAACAAAGGCCCACAATAGGGGACATTGTAGGATAGAATATGGTGATCAAAGTATTCTAGATTTTCCTGGAGAGGACATGGACAGCCACCTGGACCTCACTGTAATGGTGATCATGGATGTCATGGGGTTCAACCCAGACGACATAAGTGATCATGGATGTCATGGGGTACAACCCAGACGACATAAGTGATCATGGATGTCATGGGGTACAACCCACACGAGATAAGTGATCATGGATGTCATGGGGTACAACCCACACGAGATAAGTGATCATGGATGTCATGGGGTACAACCCACACGAGATAAGTGATCATGGATGTCATGGGGTACAACCCACACGAGATAAGGGCAGCTTTCAAAGAGAAAAAATACAACCATTTGATGTCCATCTACTCCCTTCTGAGACTGCAGTCACCCTGGAGGGACACCTTTGTAAATGATGTTGATCCCAGGGAACCAGATGAAAGCATGAAGCTTGCAGAACGTCCCACCTGTTCACTGGGCATAAAGAAGGCACGCAGTGCCCCCAGCATTCCCACCTTTGTGCCCACTCAGGCGAACTTGATAGTAAAAACAGGTGTGGTTGAAGGCAGAGTATGCCCCCGATCCCCTGCCTAAGAAAGAGGACCTGTCCTCTCAAAACCTCCATGTTGAGTCGTGACACTCAATTTATGACCAGTATCTCTACAGAGATGGGGAGCAGAACCACTATCCTGGTCGTTTACGTCATCAGAATCCTTCGATTCTGATATAGCCAGAGCTCGCTTTAACAACATGTCTCCACCTTACTTCTCCAAGGAGGAATCCCACTGCGAGGACACCAGCACAGGAGGCAAAGAGAGCAGCTCATCCCCCACAGAAACTCCACAGGAGCACCTTAGTGGACAGCCCCCGGAAGTTACCACAGCTGTCAGGCCCAACTCAAAGAACAGCGCCTCCTCTCGTCTCTGGTCACAGCTCTCCGCCAACAAAGAAGCCCCGAGTGAGAACATCAGCCCACAGAGCAGAGAGAGCCGCTCACCGCCCACAGGACCATCACAGGAGGGTGTTAGCGGGCAGCCCAGGGACGCCACCACCGCTGTCACTGCCGACTTAAAGAAGGGCACATCGTCACCGGAGGAGGTCCTTCTCATCTCCAGGGACGAAGCGCACACTGAGAGCACCAGCACGGCGGGCAGCGACAGCGGCACACTGCCCCTGCAAAGCTCAGCTCAGCGGCCCTGCAGCCCCCAGGGCGCGGCTGTGCCTAGAGCCCCTCTACGGAGGAGGATCTGGAAGGGGCTAAAGGTCAGGGTTGCAAATTGTTTAAGGACTCTGTGCTGCTGCTGCTGCTGCATGCCAGCCCACAGGAGGCAGCATCCAGGAAGAAACAAAATGCCGGTGGGGAACAAGGACCCCGGAGACAGTAGGGAGAACAAGTAGGTGGAGCGGTAGAGATCATACCTTGCAAAGCTCCTCAAAAGGAAATTGACTCCCAAGGAGCTGACACACCCAAGGCTTCCTAGGCAAAGATCCAGGCTACACTGCTACCTGAGCCTTCATCCTTCATCCTCTTCCTGATCATCAGGATGCCCAGGAGGCTGAAGCTCTGGCAGTTGTAGCCAAAGCTTCCACTTCATCCCCCTCCCACCTCTAACATTTGCCAAAGGGGCCAAATCATCACCTCTTCTGGCCACAGTCTTCCCAGTGGGAGATTCCAGCCTCCACCAGGGAGCTAAGGCTCTCCAGGACTCCACTGAACTGATTCAGGGCCAAAGAAAGTTCCTTCACTGCGAAACGCTCCATGATCCACGATCTCATCGGCCTCACCCCTGCTCTCCTCCCCCTCCCCCTTCCTCTGCACCACCGCCACATTTGCTGCTCCTGTCTTTGTGAGGCATGGTCAGGACGGGTTCCCTTCGCCTAGAACAGACAGCCTGACATCATTCACTGCAGACACAGGCCCTCAGCTAGTCCCAGCAAGGCCTCCCTCATCCCCCATCCCCAACTACCGGAAGCCTGCCATGGAAGCAAACATATTTCAAAGGCCACTCAGCGGGTTTTCTAGGAGTGGCTGCTACAGGACACACAAAGCACATAGGGCATGCTCCCGTCTCATCCCTGCCATTCTGCAAACTCACAGCAGGACCCACCCGGAGCACCAACACCACTCTGGCAACTCGATGAAACTCAGCCTGTCTTAGAGGTCAAGCTCTCCCCCCGCACCCCCCACCCCACTCTTAAGTTAACTGGGAAGTGATGTGCAGTTTGATCATGGATGTTCCCATCCTAAGACACCCTTCCTTTAAGGGTCTTCATATCACTCATTCCTGCCCTTTACACTCTCTGCATCATGACTGCTGTCCAAATAAATGAAACACACATAATCCCCCTGCTGGAGGAGCAGTTCTAACGAGCGCCAAGATTTCAGTGGCTGTGTCTCTGAACCTTAAACCCTCCAAAGGCTGTCCACAAGGAAAGACTAAAGGCACCGGCCCCTCAGAGCTGAAAGACTTGATCTCTAAATTGCTGAAAGTTGACCGCTGAAAGAGACTCACAGTCATCCATGTAAAGCAGCACATTATTCAATACTGAAGCAGCAGACACTCGGGGCAGGCATTTTGGCAGGCAGACCCTGAGAAGCAGGACGGTTCCGTGACTCCTGCACATTTCCCACCTTTCCTCCACCTCTGAGGAGGGCATGCAGCCCTTACCTTTCCCACCTTCGCTTTTCCCACTCTACCAGAGCTTCCTGGAGATGACAGGAACGGTGACAGAAGGCACAGCATGCCTCCCACTCTGCCTTTCCTGAAGAGACACACACTGACAAGTCATCACTCCCAGACAGGACCCACAGTGACAAAGTATCCACCTAGTATAGTCACATGGCTCACTTCATTAGCTGCTCTTGGGGAAATTCTGAGAACAGCAGCATGTTCAAGATTCACTAAGGACCAGTACGTCACAGGACGGTCACATCACTACCAAATAAACAAGGATCCTGAGCAGAGGCCACTGCGGAGAGGTTAAAGTGGCCTCCTGCCTCCTCACAGCTAACAAGGTAATTATATATTTCATGTGAATTCCCCTCATGGAAACGCGCCCATGACCGCACAGTTCTGCTTGCTCCTGGCTCCACTCCAACCCAGGTGCTGCCCTCCCTGCCCCAGTGTCTATGGGAGCCATGAGAAACCAAGCCTGGCAATGCCCCCACTCTGCCCATCACAGCCAACCACATGCAAGGAGAGTGGAAAGTGGTTTTCAGATGGATCCAGAGAAGGGGCCAGTACCAGTTATGGTGGAGGGCAGAGAAATGTGGATAGAAAACCACGGAGACGCTCTCCTCTGAAAACGAGGGATTTTCTCCTGGTGGCTTGTGGTTTCCTGTACACGGACGTCCACAAAAGAAACAGAGAGACTCTCAGTGGGGTCAAGGATAAATCACATCCCTCGCCATGTGTGCTCCCCACACTCTAGTGCTCCCTGCTTAGTTTATTCTCAACAGCGTCTCCTACAGGTCTAAGCTATTTCCTTTCTGGCACCTGGCAGGCACAATGTAGCTGTTGCTGCTCCTTTGTGGCTCCCAAGGCATGCTGGGAAAATCCAGGTGCCTCTGTTGCCTATATGAAAAGAATCCAAAGCCTCATTCTAGTGACATCAGAGAAAGACCCCTGGGACCACACTGCACAAAAGGCGAAGTCTCAGGCCGGCCTTATCCGGACAGTCCTATGGCAGGTGATGTTCCTCAAGTCCCAGTATCCTGGATAGAAGAGGGCACACAACTGATGCCCCCGACTCAGGCCATGGAGACAGAGTGGTCAGATACAGGGTAGTGAATACCTGAATCATTTTTGTTTCTGAAAACCGGTGTTACCAGGTTTCTGTGAAGAGCCTCTGCTGACTGACAGGGAAGCGGGGCCAGAGCAAGGTCTGACAATTGGGCAGACTAAGAATCAGAAGAGAAGAAAAACATCTGAGCATTGCATTTACCCGCTGTGCATGGGAACACGGCCTGAGTTACCTCAGAGATCTTCCTCCTTGAGGGCCACACCTCCTCGACCTGGTGGGAACCAAGTGAAATGTTGCTGAGCAGTCCCTCCACCGTCACCTCAGCTGCTGTGTTGGCTGATGTCATGTCCCTCTTGACCACCTAGGCAGAGACCTCACTACCAGGATATTTATTACACTGACAGTCGCCTTGGGGGATCTTATGACTGAATCCCCTCTACAGGAGGGACATGGACCAATACCTTCAGAACTGAAACATGAACACAGCCCCTAAGAAACAGTCTGGCCCATCTCCTCCATGTCATCAAGGACACTGCGGACACCCTCGGGCAAGCCCTTGACCCAGGCCTTCGTGCAGCACTCACACACTTTCCAGGAGCTCAGAATAACTCAGAGGATTTCAGGAGACTCCTGAGGATACCATGCCTTTTTGTGTCTTCCCCTCCTGACTCCACAGATTCTGATACTGTGTACCAGGTTATGTGACCCTACGTCTGACCCTTCCCCTTATAAGGAAGTCCATGGACTGTTCTCCCTCCATCTGACATTGGAGCTTCTTTCTGTGGATGTAGATGGCAGAGACAGTAACCACCAGTTCTCCTGAAGCTGAGAAGAAGCATGAGAACGGTGTGGGTGGGTCTCCATCTCCAACACGGCTGTTGTGCTCCAGCCATGCCAGAGAATGGAGGACGATCGAACGGGACCTCAGGTGGCTCAGAGTGCGGCGGGAAGACTTCCCTCCCGGGAGACTACGTTGGTGGGTAGTTCGGTTATCAGAGCCAGTGCAGGGGCTTATATAGGGAGGCCTCCTGACCATTACAGAAGGTGGAAAAGGCGGGGTGTTCGGGTAAGGGCGGAAAGGTTGTGGAATTTCAGGAATGAGGAAATGAAACCCAAAAACCTGTTTCTGGTCTGGGGTGGGGGAAAGGAAGATTCATATCTACAGTAGCTTCCTGGGGCCAGGTTATCACACAGGCAGAGCAGGTCAGACACCTGCCATCCCTTTAGGGTATCAGGAGTTGCTTGCCTTGCTCAGTAACCAGAGCTGATCTGGTTAGGGTTAGGGTTAGGGTTAGGGTTAGGGTTAGAGGATTAGGTATATAAGGGCCCAGTAAAGGGAGGAGCCAGGCCATGAGGGGATTGTCAAACCAGGGAGGATAATGGGTTTTAAGTTCATTTTTGAGCTTATGAAAGGTATAAGTGAGAGAATTTATAGTCTCTCAGTTAGCTATTTGTTCTCTAACATTCCCCTCTTGAAGAGGTAACCCTAAAATCTTTTAGGAATTAGATAAGAGCCCCCAAATACTTTGGACATATTTGGCCTTTGATATAGAGTAGGCTGCTGAAGGGCACAAGGACAGTTTTTGGTCTTTTGGGGTCTTTTTACCCTAAACTGCCTAGCCAAATTCTACCTCCTGTTCTCATCATACCACTCTCTGAAGAGGTCACCCTAATTGCCAATAGGGAATTGGGGCGCAGACCGCTCTGGCTTCTTCAGGCTGAATGGGGTCGTAGATTGTGGCAATAGGGGTACCCCTTCAGTGAGTCTATCTAAAAGACCCCTGAATTGCATAACTGTTAGCTGTAGGGGAAAAGAAAGTCCTTGACTGGTCCCTGGAAGATGAAATTAAAATAGTCATAACGGGGAAGAGTTCAAATGTCCAATTCAAAGTCCATTAGAATATCTTGCTTAAGGACTTTCAAAGCTTCCATCTTTGGGTTCCTCTTTGTTTTTCTTTTTGACTGCCAAGGCTGAACTTGAGAGTCTTGAAGTCAGGATTTGTTTTCAGGCACCTTGATAGCTGGAGTGGCTAGAATCAGGGTGAGTTCCCTCCCAAATGGCTTCTAGACAGGGAAAGAAAAGAAATCATTTAATTTGGGGGTTAGAACAATGGTGGGCTTGTCTTTCTTGGCCACAGATATGTACTGTAGTGTTGAGATAGGCCAAGAATTGAAGTCTTACATCTGAGTGGCATTTTCTTATTAAGAACAAAATCATTAGTGAGAAATTGTGTAAATAACATCTTATATAAACTTAAACCTAATGTCTGGGAAGTATGATTCCTTATAGTCTTAAAGAAGCAAACTAATCATTTTAATTTTTTGGTTATAATTTCCTTTTGGGTGTTTAAGATCATATAATTTGGTCCAAATAAACCAACTTAATTTGATTCTTAAGGTCAGTTGAGTATCTGTTCCTCAGGGGGGTCACATGGGCTTGAGAGGAGCCCCTGGCTCCATAGGCCTTTGTTTTACCAGTTCCATCTATGTGAAGATAAGTCAGAAGGTCTTGCTAGATCATAGCTTCACTTTGAAGCAAATCAAGGAAACTTCTCTCTTCTTTGCAGACTGGACACTGGTTCAAGTCCTTCTAGTGGGGTCTCCACGACCTCCCTGAACAGGAAGACAGGTGACACATCACAGTTATAGGACATTTCGAGAGATGCCCCATAGTCCCATGGAACTTAGTTGACCTTGAAGGACAAGAAGAGACAAAAAATTGTCCCTTTAAGTCCCTCTGACCAGATTAGAGGCCTTTAAATATGGTGGTTAGATACCCAAGAAGGTTAGTTCTACCAATACTGAACTATTAATTACTATATGCTATGTAGCTAAAGCTTGGGCAAAGGTCAAACATTCTTGAATAAACCTTGACTAGACATATATTTTGTTCCTTAAAGTATTTGACTGAACTATTACTTTAGAAACTTTAAGACTATGTATACATTATTTATCTAATCCTTCCTATATTATAACATATAAACTCAGATCTTTAATCATGTGTATAGACATCTTATACAAAAACCCTTTTAATGAAATATACATATTTTTCACCTTTTCATTTTCTTTTCTTAAGATCATGAGACATAATAACATTAAGAAAATTTTCTTCCTGGGTGCATTAAGTAATGTTTATTCCCTTTTTAGGGCTCTAGTATCAAACCAATGTTTGATCATATTAAAGTTCACCCTGTGGAATGAATGACTTTACACATACAGATGGGTGAGGTGTTACTAACAGGTATATAGGTAACCTGAGAGCAGATGCACCATAGTCTTTAGCATGGATGTTGATTTTTTTTTTTTATAACTTCATAGATCAAGTCCTTTCTTTTAGCCTTTCCCAAATTTCCTCCCCAAATGCAGGAGACCATTTGTGATTAGGGCAAAATTACATACAGCTGGCTGGGAAGAGTAGCTGGATACTCAGGTGGGGGTCCAGCTTACTCCTCCTTCAGTAGAAGAATACAACCGTTAGCAAACCCAACTGTGATGAACTTCTGTAAGTAGGCACAGCTGAAATCACAAGCATGGCAGTTACTCAACTCAGAAGTGCTGTGCAGCAGCATCTTAATAAAGAACACGGGATGTAAATTACATACATAAGATAATGTACATTTTACTTTATAAGTTTCTAGTAAAACCTTATAGAAAACATAAAAACCATTAAAACCCTTTTTACTTTATCTATTTTAGTGAGTTGGTCTACCAAAACCTTGCTTTAGGTCTTGAGAATGTAGATACTAGATAGAGAGAAGCAATTGGTACATAGTAATACATTATCAACTTGAGTTTAGAATTTCCAGTATAAATCACTAACTGAGGAATTTTTGACAGAGGGTGCTGTCTATCTATCTATACATTTGCATTAGTCTGTGTAGGGCATTGTAACTAGAAAGTGAAAAGCAGTGATGTTCAGGACATAGAAAAGAAAGCTTGAAGCAACTAAGCATCAGAGAGGGAAATACTCTATTTCAGAAAAACAGGCTTTGAATCATAATGCAAAAAGCAGGAATTAAAATCAGTGAAGGCTGAATCTCATTATCTCCCATCCAAGCAGGCTATTCCTCTTTACCTCCCAGTTGCTGTAGCTGTTTCCTGGTAGCAGCTTGTCTCGTGTAAAGTTTGGTACTGGAATACTGCAGATTCACATGAGCTTCCTAGGTTTAGCCATCACAAAACGTCAGCTCACTATGTACCTAGCTAGTTTTGGAGGCTTATGGCTAGAAAAACCTTTTTAAGTTCCCTTTAGAAACTGACAAATTCATTATGCAAAACAATGTAAGATTTTAAATAGTTACATTTAGAAATCAGCAAATATATACTATATAAAGATGTTACAATCCAAAATAATTTCCTTTAAAAACAGATAAAGATGTTATATAAACAAATATCAGAATTTAAAATAGTTTCTTGTAAAAACCAGTAAATGCATAAGACAATGTAAAAATAGTCATTTAAAAACCAGTAAATACCATACTAAAAGTTATAATTTAAAATACTTTTCATTAGAAATAGACCAAAACGATACTAAAATGCTGATATAGTCTCTTTTTTAATTTGACATAGAAATGTATTAACCTTGTGACAAAAGACCAAAGACCGTGTCAGAAATTACTTGCTTTTCTATGATCCCATCAAGAATCTAAAATGAAAACCAAAACAAAAATAAATTGTGAAAGGATTAGGACATGTGATTAAATATCTGTGGTCCAAGGAATTCCCAGATTATCATGATCTTCTGGAGTTCTATAGAACCAGTAAATTCCTGGGTGTGGCCATTTTGGATTATGCCATGTGGCTGGATTAAGATGGCGACAAGGTCAAGCAGGTCAATGCCATTTTGAAAATTTTTGTCCAACGTGGCAGTCAGGCCACGTGACTGTCACCGTATTGATAAAATTACACACGTAAGATATGGAGACCAGACCACATGGTTTCCTCTCTCCTAGTAAGGGGACGAGCCATGATCATGAACAAGCACACAGTATATAATAGAAACCTCTTTTTTACTTTTAAAAGGTACCCAGTTAAATGTTCTATACTGCATAGTATATGACTCTCCTCTTCACGAAAACTTAAAATGCTTAGCTCTAGTTAGAAAGGCAGCCGTCTTGGGACCATGGTGACTGAGGTCCAAAGTTCAGGCCCTCTAATGGATCTTTTAAAACCTTTTTTTTTTCTGTAGAGAGGTAATTACATTTTCAGATAACAAGCTAGATAAAGGCATTTAGAAAAGTTGGTCACTATACATTTAAAGGTAGCAACATTTTCGGACTCACTCTGGCCCATGAGGAAGCAATCACAACACTTAAGACAAAACCAAAAAAGACACAGACAATAACACAAGCCGGATTATTGCCAAGTCACAGAAACAGGATCTGACACAGGAACCAAAAACAGACACGAAAACTCTAGGCTAGCCATTTTTACATATGTTTGGTGCTTACAGGTGACTGAGGTTTGAATCTCAGGTCAATCTAATTGTTTTTTTCCATAAACCTTTTTTTTTTCCTTAACTGTTAGAGGCAAGGTATTTATAGTTTTAACCTTCCCTGAGGCATACATAACAAGCTCTGACTACTGGAGCTCAGTCCCTCACCTGCAGCTTGATAGAAAAGACAGAAGTTAGAAGAAACTCTGCCTGTCCTCAGAATGGGATGGTGGGGGGGCCAAAGCCGATGTCCCTCGTGGGGAGCACTCACCTTCTTCAGTGCGTCCTGGAGTGTCCCTTGTTCAGTCGTCATTGTTGGTCTCTATCCACTCATGTTGGGCGCTATTTGTGGGTGCGTCTCCATCTTCAGCACGGCTGTTGTGCTCCAGCCATGCCAGAGAATGGAGGACGATTGATTGAAGGGGACCTCAGGTGGCTCAGAGTGCGGCGGGAAGACTTCCCTCCCGGGAGACTACGTTGGTGGGTAGTTCGGTTATTAGAGCCAATGCAGGGGTTTATATAGGGAGGCCTTCCCGACCGTTACAGAAGGCGGGAAAGTTAGAGGTGGTGTTGCGGGTAAAGGGTGGGAAGGCTGTGGAAGTTCAGAAACGAGGAAATGAAACCCAAAAATCTGGTTCTGGTCTGGGGTGGGGAAAAGGAAGATTCTTATCTACAGTAGCTTCCTGGGGCCAGGTTATCACACAGGCAGAGCAGGTCAGAACCTGCCATCCCTTTAGGGTATGAGGAGTTGCTTGCCTTGCTCAGCAACCAGATCCCCACAGAACGGTAGCAGTGGATGACATGCCCAGTTCTGGAAAAAAGAGACAGATGGAGACACTACATAGGCAACCAGGAGCCCGTGTCAGAGACAAGGACATGGTTCTCTGTTAGCATGTGCGTATGTCCATCCATACAGGTTTTGTGTTGTTGTCGGGACTGAAAACAGGCAGACATGCAGTCCCTGCCAAAATATTCCCTGATCCCATGTCTGGGCATGCCACACTGTCCAGGCTCTGACCCAGTGCCACAGACGGGGCACTATGGATCTCACTGCTATCTCTGTACTTAGTGTGGTCTCAGACCATTGCTTGGCCTGTGGGCAGATGTTTTAAACGGACCTGCTACTCCTGGGGCTGCCAGAGCTAAAGGCCATTTCCCACAGCTGAGCTCAATGCTGTCCTTACTGAGGAAACATTGTGAAAAGTCTGCTGTCCTCTCTTTTGTGTGCCCACACACGGGCATCACATCCTTTTTGCTATGTGAACCAGGACTACCTAAGTCATTCCCTTCTTCTCCTGTCCAGAATTCCTAAATCACTCCTCAGGGAGACTACATTATACTCCTTGTTGGAGCCAGAGTCAAACTGCATACCAAAGAGACACCCCAACACATGTCCTTGGGAGAAAGGCATTTACCACAGAGGTCCCCTCATCAGCATGGCAGAGGCAACTGATCCACATATGAACAAATCTCAATACAGAAGCACAAGAAACGGAAAAAACCAAGGTTGTCTGATGCCCAGAAAAGAAAAGAACCCTCCAACCACAGACCCAAAGGAAACGACAATGATGAATGTGTGATAGAGACTCAAAGATTCAAAGCAGGCCTTGAGATGACTCAGTGGTAAAACACTTGCCGTTCAATCTCATGACCTGAGTTCAGATTCCTAAGTCTACACCAAATGCCAGACACAATAGCATGAACAGGAAACCCCAACACTCCTGTGGCATGAAGAGAGGCAGAGAGAGGAGGATCCCCACAGTAAACAGGGCAGCTAGCCCGGTGAGCACAACAGTGAACACGAGGCCTCTATCAAACAAGGTGGAAGGCAAGGGTGACCCCTGTGGCTGCCCTTTGACCTCCACATGCACACCATGCCACACAGACACTTGCAGCACAACAACCACACACACATACACACAGAGTAAAAAGTCTAAAGAAAACAAAAACAATTTAAGAGTAGCTCTTGTCGCAGTGAGAAGCGGCTGATGTGGAGGTGACAGAAAGAATGTAAGGGCTGGACAATGGGAAGAATGCTGTGAAATGTCCTGTCACACGGCATGGCTGCGGCTCACATAAACTCACAGCAGCTATGCTGACCTGCACGAGACCTGCACGAGACCAACCAGAAAATTCCAGCATGAGGAGCCACTGGCAGTGATAGCTGTTGGGGGACAGAGAGTTACTTTTCTCTGGGGCGGTGGGCAGTGGTAGGCTTCTCTAGTAGAGAACCCCACACCCATGCGTATCAGGGCAGCACTGATTTGACTCCCAGGGAATATTCTTAAAGGGGACATAAGGTTGGGAAGGAGGGAGATTTATTGAGGGTGAGGAGAGTTGGAGGGAGTGGAAAGTAGATATGATCAGAATTTATTATATACATGTGTGGAATATTCAAGGAATAAAAAATCAAAAAACGAAACGGTGTTTTATAACCAATAAAGAAAAAAGTTTGCAGGCAGGTCAAGGAACTTGCATATCTGAAGGCTCAGGGCTCACATTCACAAATGAGAGAAAACATGAGCTGTTCGTCCTGTGGGTTTGGGTTGCCTACTCGGAATGACTGTTTCCAGCTCCACGCATTTACCTGCATAATACTGTTGTTCATAAAGGTTAAATAATATTCCATGGTGTAAATGTACCACGTCTTCACTCTCCATTCATCAGCTGATAGACAACCAGGCTGCTTCCATTTCCAGGCTCTTGTGAACAGAGCAGTGATGAAGGAGTGGGGATGATGAGCGTGGATGAGCAGGTATCTCTGCAGTAGTACGTAGATTCTTGTGAACAGAGTAGTGATGAAGGAGTAGGGATGGTGAGAGTGGATGAGCAGGTATCTCTAAGTACTTAGATTCTTTGGGGCATATGCCCAGAAGGGGTATAACTGGCTCATGTGGTAGATCTATTTCTACCTTTTTGTTGTTTGAGATACGATCTCACTATGTAGCCCTGACTTGTCTTGTAACTCACTAGGCAGACCAGGCTAACCCAGAACTCACAGAGATCCACCTACCCTCACCTCTCCCCATAGAAACATTTTTTTTTCAGCAAACAGAAGCTACTTCAGAGATCCAACTGTTCAAAATGCAGAGAACAAAATTATGACCCTTATACCTAAGGCTCAGGGACCCACAAGGAAGGACAGGGTGTAGGAGGTAGAGGACCAGGACATGAGCTGTAAGATAGTGTCTCCTTGACATGATGGGGATGTGACATCTCAACAACATGGTTGTGCAAACAGGACCTGCATGATGACCATACCACATGACATGCCAACATGGATTGGTGACTCACTTGAGCTTCTGAGATAACTCCTGAGTATCTGGACTACAGCCATCTAGTCCCTCCAATATAAAATCAAAAGAAAGAAACTGCAGCCTAGACTAACCAGCTTTTCATACCCAATAAGAAAACAGCCAAGGCACATCAAGTATATAAACAGAATCAGACTTCAACTCAACAAAGGAAGGCTCAAATTTCAAACTAGAATCACAAACAACAAAAGAAATCCACATGCCAAAATCACAATGAAAAATAATATGAAAAATCCAAATAATATGTCCCCATCAAACACTACCAATCCTACAGAAAAGTTCTACAATGAGAACCTCCTAGAGATAACCCAGGACACAGAATTTAAAAGAACAGTCATAAAAATAATGAAAGAATTCAATGAATTTAAAGAACACACAAACAAATCGAAGAACTAAAAGAAGATAGGGATAAATTTCAGAATGAATTCACAAAAAAGATAGAAATATTGAAGAAAACTCAGGCTGAAATGAAAAAGGAAGTGAAACACTAAGTCAATCTGAAACAACAGGAGAAAGTCTCACCATACAGTAAATAAAATGTAAAATAGTATATCAAAATTGAGTGAAGAATAGGAGCTCTCAGGCAAAGATTATGAAAAAAGATTTTAAACACAGGAATGGAATATACAGGAAGTGTGAAACACCATGAAAACACTAATTTTATGTGTCACAGTCACAGAGGAAAGAGAAGAATCTCAAGATGGTGGCACTGGCCAGATCTTCAACAGAATTGTAGAAGAAAATTTCCCAAAATTAAGGAAAGACATTCCCATAAAAATATAAGAAGCACATGGAACACCAAGTAGGACCAGAAAAGAAATTCCACATGGCATATAATGGTAAAAACACTAAATGTATAGAACAAACAGAGATTACTGAAAGCTGAAAAGAAAAATAACAAGTCACATACAAAGGAAAACCCATCATAATTACAGCTGACTATGCAAACTATGAAAGCCAAGAAGAGCCTGGACAAAAATATTCCCAGTCCTAAATGACCATAGACGCCAAACCAGAATACTTTATCCAACAAAAATGTAAGTTATAGTTGAAGGGGAAAGAAAAATCTTTCACAATATGAATAGACTGAAAGAATTAATGTCCACAAATCCAGCCTTTCAGCGAATACATGAAGCAATACAAAGAACTGAAGAAAGGAATGACTATGCCCAAAAGGTAACAGAAAGAAACTAAATGAATGTACAACTGTAGACCCACAAATTTAGACCAAGAATGAAAACAGAAATTAAAATGACAAGAACCAATACATATCTTTCAATAATAACTTTAAATAACAATGGACTGAACTCTTCAGTCCAAAGAATCAGGCATGTTGAATGGATTAAGAAACAAAATCCATCTGTTTGTTGTCTGCAGGAAATTCATCTCACCTTCAAGGACGGGCACTGCCTTAAGGTGAAAGAATGGAAAAAATATTCCAAGCAAATGGCACTAAGAAATAAGCAGGAGTTGTGATTCTAATACCCGACAAAGCAGACTTCAAACTTAATCTAGTCAGAAGATACAAAGAGGATTACTTCATTCTAATCAAAACAACAAATGATCAAGAAGGTATTACAATCATGAACATATAACTTCATAAAAACAGTATTATAGGTCTTTAAGACACAGATTAATCCCAACACAGTAATAACAGGGTAGTTCAATACCCCACTGTCAACTGGACAAAGAATAAACAGAAAGACATTCAAATTAAACAATACCGTACATCAAATGGACCCAACAAACATCTACCAAATATTCCACCCAAGCACCAAAGAATACACTTTCTCTTCAGGAGCCCATGGAACTTTCTCCCAAAAGGACCACATACTGGGGCACAAAACCAACCTCAACAAATAGAAAATATTGAAATAATTCCATGCATCCTATCAGACTACAATGCAATAAAGGCTAAAATTAACACCAAAAGAAGCCCTAGTAACTATATGAACTCATGGAGATTAAACAATATACTCCTGAATGATGAACTGATCAAAGAAGAAATTAAGAAATTAAAGTAAACCTAGAATTAAATGAAAAGGGAAACACAGCAAAACCACAGGAGACTTTAAAGGCTGTCCTGGGAGGGGATTTTATAGCTCTCAGTCCCTACATTAATAAATCAGAAAGACCACAAATAAAATGACTTGACATTGCAACTCAAGACTCTGAAAAGCAACAACAAATGAAACCCAAACCCAGCATACAAGAAGAAATAACAAAATTCAGAGCAGAAATGAATGAACTAGAAAGAAAAAATAATATAAAGAATCAATGAACCCAAGAGCTGGTTGTTTCAAGAGATAAAGAAGATACACAGACCCTTAGTCCAGGTAACCAAAAGAAAGAAAGAGCAAATCCAAATCAACAAAATCAGACATGAAAGAGGAAACATCACAACAGACAACAAAAAGGTCCAGAATGTTATGAGAATACTTTTAAAACCTATATTCTATTAAATTTGAAAATCAAAGAAAAGAATGAATACCTAAATCATGAGACATTAAATAAGGGGTAAAGATGACACTAATGAATCTCTCAATTCTCATTAATGAAGTTCCCTCATGCAGGATAGAGCCAGGAACAAAAAAGGTCACAAATGACCAAAGCATAGAGAGTAAGAATCTGTGGAGTGTGGGTCCTTGGATAGGACTCCTATATCAAATTTCACTTACCTAGGGCTCAGGGACCATTGCAGAAGAGGGAGCAGAAACTGCAACAGCCAGGGAGGAGATGCATGACCATATAGAAATAGAGTCCTACAAGCTCCTGGAACCTTGCTTATATGAACCTACAGCAATGATGTCAACATGCACAAAATCCATGTGAATTCAAGCAGGCAAAAACCAAGCAGAGAACTGTGGAAAGGGGCAACAAACCCCATTCTTAATCAAAGAATTACTGGCAGCTGATGACTGCTGGATGAAGAAGAGCTGATCTTCTTAAAGGAAAGGATTCCAGATAGGCTGACTAGACTCCAGTGGACTAACTTACACTGAGGAAAATCTGGGGACACTAACTTGACATGATAGGCCTTAACACAAATGACAGAATATATGAATTCCAGTGGAGGCAGGCTGTGGGAGGATGCCAGTTAGGAAGGGGGTATAATGATGATTAAGACTGAGATGTTGTTGGATAGGTATGGTAATGCACATCTTTAATCCAGGAGGCAGAGGCAGGCAGATCCCAATGAGTTTAAGGCCAGCCTGGTCAACATAGTGAATTCCAGGCTAGCTGGAGCTTCAGGGAGATCCTGTCTCGAAAAGACCAAAAAAAAAAAAAAAAAAAAAAAAAAAAGATTGAGATGTTCTGTATGAAATACACAAAAAAATCACAAAAATTCAATTAAAAATTTACCAAAAAAATCCAGGCTATTCTAGGTCTGGATGGCTTCATTTGTAAATTCTATTCAACTTTTAAATCACAAATGTCAAATGTCTTGGAAGAAGTCCAAAGAATCAAAGGACAAAAAGGTGTCCAAAGTCATTCTACAAGACCAGCATTGCTCAGACACCTAAACAGACAAGGACACAACAATAACATACAAAATGAAAGACCAAGATCTTTAATGCTCATAGATGAAAAAATTCTCAACAAAATATGGGACATAGAAACCAACAGCAAAGCAGAAAGATCATTCTCAATGATCACACTTGATTTAGAGAGGAAATGTAGAACAGAGGCTCTGGGCTCTGGACAGGAAGAAACAGACAGTTACTACCTTTTGGGTACAGCATGTCCATTTAGGGCATTGAATAATTCTCTAGAAAAGGATAATGGTGATGATTTTCCAAAATAACAAAAATAATAAAAATGTATTAAGAAAGTAACACAACTAGAACCTTAGGATTGAACTCAGTGTGTCAAGAAGAAAGATAAAACTGTCTGGTACAAAAGCACCTTCAATGGAGAGCTGGAGCTAGAAGGAAAAAGACCCAACTTTACACTTGTGTGTTTAAAAGACATGTCTAGAGTTGTTTGGGGGCAGGGTGATTATGTATGGGCAATGACAGGAGTAGAAGGAACAGAAGCTAATATCCATTCAATCATTTCACTTTGGATGTCTCAGTCCAGTGCTTCTGCCTCACTGACATCCCTGGACACCTAGAGAAACTCAATAGCGTTCTTTCCTATGTAATGTATCCTGTATACAGTTTTGGGTTCCAAGGGCAAGGACACAAGTCAGATATGGATTGGTGCCACGAATAAACTGTGCTATTTTCTAATGCTCAGCTACTCCTCAGGGAAAGATCACGGTTTGCCTTCACAGGATGTGTGCTCATCGGACCAATTACTCAAGCTGTGTGCAGCCTAATTTGCCACTACAGGGCAGGTGGGCCGAGACTTCAGATGGAAAGGATGGAGAGTCAGAAGAAGATCGGAAGGGAATCTGAGTCACTGAGACATAAGAATAAACCTTCCAGGGAAGTGGAGGGAGTGAGGGACAGGAAGGATGAAGAGGAGTCAGGGGTGCCCAAAGCTCTGCCAGCCATGCCCTGATTCCCATGGCAACGCCTCTGACCCTGTCCTGCACGTGCTGGTTTGGACTTGTGTGTCCAGCATGGACATGAGAGGCTCTTTGGAGGGAAACAAACATCTCCTAGTGACATATCCAGAAGTGAACTGACTCAGCCTATGATCCTCCGGAGCTCATGTGATTTTTCTTTTCTTCCTCTAGGTGTCTGATCGCTAAGCCTTGGAGTCTTTCTTCCCACTGCACATCCCCCACAGCGGAAATCTGGGGCCTCCACCGCACATCCCCCACAGCGGAAATCTGGAGCCTCCACCGCACATCCCACACAGCGGAAATCTGGGGCCTCCACCGCAGCACAGAAATGAAACCTCATTCTTCTCTTTCCCTCTCGCTGCTACTCTGCAGAGGCCACCTTTCTAGTTCGCACACCTGCTATAACCTCTAGTCCTGTGGTGCTCTACGTTCAACCCATGCTCAATAATCATTTAAAGCTCACACCAGGTCATGGTGCCTCTCTGTTCCAGCTGCAGTGGAGCCATGTCACTCAGAGTAAAAATCCTTGAACAAGCAGGAACATCTATCTCGGGGCCTTTGCGCACGCTGCCGCCCCAAGCACCCCACCCCCAGAGACTCACTCTTGTACTTTCTTTTAACCTTTGCTCAGACTTCCTCTTCTCAGTGATGCCCCAGATGACCCTATTTCCCATCTATCATGTCCCCAAAGCCTTGTGATTCCTTTAGTCCATTTGTCCCTAGCATGTATCAGCAATTAAAGCAGGCCATCATGTACCCATTTGTTGTGATTGCTGATTGCTGTCACTTCCTCTAGTAGAATCTAAGCTCCATATGGGCAATCACTCTGCCTCTCTTATCCTTTGGGCATGTGGGAAAGCCATCGTGGGCAGGAACCAGTAAGAGAGAACAGTATGGTCACTGCATGGATGGGACAAGAAAAACAGAGACACGATAGGCAAGGGAGCAGCAATCCCCATCCAAGGGCATGACCATAATCACCTAAGATCACCCACCTGTCCCTTAAAAATTGCATAGTCTCCCTGTAACGCTCGGCCATTGGGGAACATTCCAGATCCAAATTTGATATTATCCATCTTTATTTCTTTCTTGCCTCCCCATAATGAAAGGGGAGCTTCAAGGCAATAAAGGACAGAAGTTCTGCTTTGAGGGAAAACATTTTCCCAAGGGAGGTTCACCTATTCTAAGAGTTTAGGGAACAGAAAAGAGTCAAGAAGAGAAGCAGAAAGGAACAGAGAGAGCTGGGCGGTCGGACAGGGAGCCATCTGTGCTGTGTGCGTGTCGTGTGCTCTGAAAGATACCCTAAGCAACAACAAAAGAAAATTTAAGCCAAATGTTGTAGCACTCATCTTTAACACTAGCACTCAGGAGGCAGAGACAGGAGGATTTCTGTGAGTTCTAGGTCAGCCAGGGATACAAAGTGAGATCCCATCCCTCAAAGAATCTAAAAAAGACCATTTGTGAGTATGCACTGACCTCATATATATACATGCAGAGCAGAATCTGTGCTGTCAAAACCTGTAGAAATATGTCCTCTTGTGCTAACAGATGAGATTTGAAGAAATCAAATGAAATTTTAACTCTGTAGAAAGCCCAGTAAAATAAAATATTTAGCATAGAGAGGGAGGTGAGGAGAGAGAGAATTTCAAATGTGTTGACCAAAGTTGAGTGTACAGGCCTGAGTTATAGCTCTGCTTACGTAATGGTTAACCTTGTAGTCAGCTTGAACTGGTTGAAACATCTAGAGATTATAACATTACCATCTGCATATGACTGTTAGGCATTCCAGTGACCAACCACTGATATGCTGAGAGCAAGTATGAGCCAAACTAGATCGTTCCTCCTTCATGCAGTTTGCCTCAGTTATCCATCCCAGGGATGAAAGTCTAGAAAGTTCTCTCTGAGCAGGTGATGAGTGATTATTCCTTTGTCTGCTTCACTGCCTTTTCACTTCCTGTGTCAGCCTGAACTGAAAAGCCAGGAAGCACAACATGGTTAAAAGACAGAAATGGGATGGGGTGGGCTGGGAGCACAGCTCAACAATGAAGAGGTGGTTAGTGTGTGTGAGGCTAAGAGTTCACTCCCCAGCTCCAAATGAGAAGGAAAAGAAAGAAGGGGAGGAGAGGACAGAAAGAAGGGGAGGAGAGGACAAACGGAAGGGGAGGAGAGCAAGTATCGGAAGTGAAGAAAGGGTGATATTTCAAACTCGGTGTCTTGGACTTAGGTCTCAGCTTCTGCTTTGACCAAGGTAAATGATAACAGGCACATGTCACTTTCTGCTTCAGTTTCCCCTTCTGTGAACAAGATACATTGGTATATGACAAGGATTCATCAAGTTAGAGCACAAAATGCTATCTATCTAGAATGTGTATCTTTGTAGCATGATCAGAAATCCAAAAGTTTGGAAACCACATAGTTTGATCATGGATAGCTCCTTAACTTACAGCAATATTCACTGGCAGGCAGAATTTTAGACACAGGAGCTGACACCACACTTCTGAATGTATTATGTGACATGGCCAAGTGAATGAAGGTTACTAATGGTCTACAGTCAAGTAGGGGTTACCTGGGTTTGCCAGGTGAAATCACATAGGCTCTAAGGGCAGAAGAGGAAGGCAGTAGAGTCAGTCACAGGGATCACGGTGTGAAAGGAAAGAGACAGCCACCCCCACTCACCTGGGATCCTGAAGAGTGAATGCAGTGACTTGTAAGCCCAGAAGTACAGAGAGCCTCCAAACACTGCAATCAGCCCTCTAATGACTACGAGCAAGGTGACGGTCCTCAGTCCTCACCTGTAAGAAAGGAAAGTGTGCCAACAACCTGAAGGAGCAGCGCACAGATCATCTCTGCAGTCTCTCGGAGGGAACATCATCTTCCCAGGGGTTTGGCCCGGTGAGTCTAAGCAGAATCTCAGCTTCATTGGATGAACATCTGACCTGTGACAAGGGCAAGTTAAGGAATTTGTGATGCCTTAAGCCTCAAGCCTTTGGGAGGACCATAGCAATGGAATTACATTCATGAGAATATTATGCAGCAAATTAGATGATGCTGACATACATATTTAGAAAGATGTTTAAAACACATTGCTAAGAAATAATTGAAACATAATTTTTTAAGTGTTTGAATGGAAGGACCCACATTAGTCAATAAAGCTGCTCTCAGAAGACATAGGTTATTAAACGAAAATCTCACAGTCAGGAATGAGTTACCTCCCTACAAGTTACTGGTCGAGGAGACACTAATGGCATCCAAAACAACACAAGCTATTGCCATTGGTCTATCTTGTCAACCACAACTAGATGCTAAGTCCCTTTCGCCGAAGATACCATACACTGTGGTTGCAGGATGGAGAAATCAGTCTTTAGGAGACAGGAAACTGTCCCTGTTTTCATGGTGCTGGAAGGCACTATTCAGTCTCCCAGGGGAGAAAAGACATCAGTGGTCTTTGTTAGCACTGGACGCTGCATGCTACAGTACTGATCTGCCAGACAAGATTCACTCACTGGTGTAATGCTGTTTATGGTGGAAACGACTCACTCTTTCCATGGATTTGAAACCTGCTCCCCAGGAGGGATTTCAGGCCAGAGACTATAAACACGGTTACAGTCCACCGCTAGGGAGGTCACAGACTCTAAATCGTCATTTTGTCAAACTGCCTTCTACTTATTCATCTTTATAGCCACAGATTGCTGCTGCTCCCAACCACGGTCAGAGAAGCTTCTTATCACGGTGATAGGAGGTTAATGCGCAGGCGCACTGCTTTCAAAGTGCTGAGAATAAGCAACTGGGAGTGCTCAGCCAGAGATGTGGCATCTCTATCACCCCCACCGAAGCTCAGTGAGCAGAAGATATAAAAGCCAGAGGACGGGGAGGAGTGCTGTGAGATGTGGGTCTCTGGACACCATGTGGCTGCTGCACACAGAACTGAAAGCACCTGGGCAGGACCACACAAGATCAAGTCAATATCAGCCAGGATGGGGGCTGGAAAGATGACTCTGCGGTTAGGAGCACTGACTGCTCTTTTAGGGGACCCAGGTTCGATTCCCAGCACCCATGTGGTGGCTAACAACCGTCCATAACTCCAGTTCCAGGGAATATGACACCTAATCCTGACCTCCACTGGCACTGCCCAACATGGATGCACTTACACACATTCATGCAATACACTCATACACATAAGATAAAATAATATTTTTAAGTCCAGCATGGAGGGGGAGGGGCTCCAAGGCCTTACCCTTCCTGAAGAGCTTTTGGACGCATATGACTACAGGAAGGGTGGAAGAGTACTTTTCTTTAGGAGTGTGGGGGCCACGGGTAGGTTCCTCATGACCTAGTGTCTGACCCCATGCCCGTGTGCATATGGGCAGCATTAACCCGACCCCGCGGGGAAATAAATAAACAAGGAAAATGGTCACAAAATAAAACAGCATGACACATTCTTGTAAGTACTATAAGCCTATATTTGAATGTATCGGAGCTGGGAGTGTAGCTTAGCAGTGAGCACTTGCCTAACAGTCATGACACTTCATGAGGGTTTGTCACCAGCATTGAAAAATCAAAAGAGAAAGTGGAAAATTATGAATCACATATTGTTTCATTTACCCCTGGCTTTAATTTATAACAGAAGCAACAACAGGCAAGTAATGATTAACATACACACACACACACACACACACGTAAAGAAATAGGGGATAATTGGCCCACATCTTTGTCAAAGAAGCTTTTAATATTTAGCTAGTCATCACATAATGTTAAATCCACATAAATCAGGAAAATATTTTTAAATATTTACACAACATTTACTATAATATTTACGTACAAATATGTACTTATTTTTATAAGAGAGAATTACTTTTCTGTCTCTGCAAGTTTACTGCAAAGAAAAAATGTTTGTTTGCAAGTTAAACGATTTTTCTATATGCAATGGCTGTTGATTTATATGCCAGAGAATCAAAAATCACTTGTTACAGAAAATTACATTTGTGACTGTTAGGGCACACTGTGTTTACATAAAACAGTAATTCAATTTTGATCATCAAAGTAACAATTTACTTGAACTTCATGAATGCATTATGTTTTACTCTTCTCGAGATCTCTAAAATTCAGGAATATAGATTGAAATTTTTCATTATAAAAATCGAACAACATTATCAAGACAGGTGGTACACACCTTTAATTGTGGCACTCAGGGTATAAAGGCAGGTGGATCTCTATGAACCCAGCTTGTATACATTGGGAGTGCCAGGCCAGCCAGGACCTCAGAGTGAAACTGTCAAAAATTTAAATATTAACCGCAGCACTCAGGAGGCAGAGAAAGGCAGATCTCCATGAGATCACGGCCAGCCTAGTCTACACATCAAGTTCCAGGCCAGCTGAGGCTAGAGCTGTCTAAAAATAACCTGTCTCAAAATAACCAAAAAAATTAAATAATACAAGTAAAAATACAGTGGAAGGATGACCTAGATAGTGCAGAGTTTATTAACAGTAAACGATCATGTGTTTTCTTCAGGAGCAACATGTGAATGACTGGCCTTCTGCTTGTTGCTCATCTACATTTCCTAATTGTTCCAATTGTGTTTTTATTTCTTAAAAAGCTAAAAATCTCATGGCATCATCCATACTGAATGACGATTGCAACTTCAAAAATGAGAAAACATAATTTCAGCACTTCTTAAGAAGAAAAGACACAGATCAAAAGTACAACAGTTGGGCGACACAATGGCCAGCTGTACACAATGACTGGGGCAGGAGTGGCGCTTTTATCTTGAGGGTGTGCAACAACTCTAACTGGACTTAAAGTATGCTCAGTGAGAACGACTTCCTGTGTGGCAATGTAAATATGGCCAAATACACACAGATGGAAGGGGCCGTAGATCTTAGTGAAAAACCTACTTCTGCCCCACCCCTACACCCACATAATTTCGCGCTACAGTCTAAATACACATCCTTATATTTACAGACAAGAACACCTCTCACCACTCATCACAAAAGCTTCTTTTTGCAACCGATGGAGATGATTATCAAGTTCCACAACTGACCAAACCTAGAGAATAGTGTCTGTGAGGTGCCCAGTCCTAGGTGACATCGACAAATGCAGCCTCTACTCCTAGTGCTTAGGGAACCTAGTGGAACAGGAGGCAGAGACAATAGTGATGTATCTCTCAACTCTCACCAGTGAAGCTTCCTCTGCAACAGAATGTGACTGATCAAAAAACCACAACTGCCAAAGTACAGAGAATAAGAGACTGCAGAGTGCTTATCTCTGAATCGTACACCTATTTCAAACCTATAGCACCCAAGGCTCAGGTATCATTGTGAAAGAGGGGGCGGAAAGACTTTAAGAAGCAGAGGTGGGGGAAGACCGCAGGGAAACAGTGTTCCAGACAGCTGGGAAGTTACTCATATGAACCAACAGCAATGGTAACAGTATGTCCAAGATCCATGCAAGTGCAAACCAGAAAATACTCCAGCATAGACATGGGGAAGTGGAGAAGAGGCCACGACCTTAGCTGGGGAATTTTTGGCAACCAGTAACTACTGAGAAAAGAAGAGCTGGTTTGCTTTAAATGTGTGACACTAGATAGTTAACCAGGCTCCAGCAGATGGACAACACTGAAGGATATTTAAGGACACAAACGTGGCTTGATAGGCCTTGATATGCATGACGGAGTACATGAAGACCAGCCGAGGTGTGTAAAAGAGGTACAGATAGGAACAAGGGTGTAAAAATGATCAAATTATAGTATGAAACTCACAAAAATTCAACTCAGTTTAAAAAAAGGTTGGACTAAGGGGATGTCTCAGTGGATAAAGTGCTTGAAACTCGAGGAAGAGGGCCTGAATTCAGATTCCCAGTTCCCAGAACTTCTGTAACAGGTGCAGTGGCAAATACCTGTAACCTCAGTGCTCTGAGGCAAGACGGGAGGTAGAGACAGGAGAAGCTTCAGAGACTCATGGGCCAGCTGGCCAGGAATGCAGGGAGGTGAACAGCAAAGAGACCCCGTCTCAAACAAGGAGGACTGTGAGGACCAACACCTGACATTGCTCTCCGTCCGCCACACATGTGCATCACATGTGAAAGGCAGCACGTAGACACAGAAGTGCATGCACATACACATACCACATACAAACACACAAAAAGAAAACATAAGTTTAAAACGTGAAGAAGAGGGGCTTGGAGAGCCTAGCACCGCCCAGAGGATACTGGAAGCCACCTGCAGATGATTTCTCTCCAACTTGTTGTCAGGAAAGATCCCACCTCCAGCTTCACAAGGTAACTGGCTCCAGGCACTCCTCCTGGAGCTGAGCTGGGGGTGCCCTATGAAATCCAATATGCCTCCCCTTTCTCCCTCCTCTTAGCTACTGCAACAGGCCCCATGAAAGTGGAGGCAGCCTCAGAAGGCCTCGATGTGCTGAGGTGATAGGTAGCCAAAGATCCAAGAGGCCGCCATTGGGAGGACCGGTCCCACCAGGAGAAGGCCTGTGACAAGAGGGGGGATGCTAGGGCTGAGGCTTCAACACAATGGCAGTATCCAGAAAATAAATTAGAGAGAAGGGACAGAGGGCCCTTGGCTGTGCTCCAGCTAGACAGCTGGAGAAGCCAGAAAATCAAGAATTGGGCAACTCTTAGTCCTTAACCGACAGGGTGGACATGTCAGGGTCCCAGGATGGATCTAGAAGACCTCAAACAAGGAAGCTCTGCAAGCAGAAGGGGAGAGAGGATTTGAAAATATATGAAGGCAGGACATGGTGGTGCACGCCTTTAATTCCAGCACTCTGGACTCAGGGGCAGACAGACGTCTCTAAGATGAACTCCAGAAATCTACACAACTATATAGATATTTCAAGGTCAGCTGGGACTACAGGGAGACCTCATCTCAAAAAAAAAAAAAAAGAAAAAAGAAAACAACAAAACCCACAAAATATGAGAAGAATAAATTCTGGGAAAGTAACCTAGCAGTTTCCGAAATGAATACATTATAGCCATCTAAACTACAGTGTAGTACTTGAAGTTCGATCCTTGCCAGTTGAGTTCAATGGTGTAAGCAATGACTAAGAACAGTCACGACTATTCTGAAGAGAAAAGAACGTGTAGGATAAGTGTCTTATCAGAAAAGCTTTATAACACAGGTATTGCAGTTAAAACAGGATGCTGGTTCATAGACATAGACTAATACGCCAGCTGCGCGGAATGAACACACATGTATCCTCGTGGAAATAAGTGTCCTAGCACCATCCGAAACCCACTTTGGAAAAAAATGGTATGTCTGGCCAAATAAAATACAGCTGTCCCAGAGGCTAACAATTCTGTTCTTGGTAGGGATTGTGTTGTAAAGGGCACCAGAAGACATGTACGAGTATCCACGGGAGCATTCTTCCATAAAACAGCAAACACCGAAAAACACGTCAACACCCAAGTCAGAGTGGAAGGGATAACTGAGGAGTGTAGGTTAGTGTCCTGGTTTCTCTCCCTGCGATGAAATATCGTGACAAAAGTAACATAAAGGAGAAAGGATGTATCTCAGCTCCCCGCCCAAGCATAAACCTGACAGCAGTATTTTCCCTGACATCCGAGGACCCAGTGGTCACCAGCTTCAATGTATCACAGTTTCCTGTACACATGTTCTCTACTTCATGGCCCTGATCCAGACGACCCCCTCTTAGTTCCAGATACTTCACAAGTCTACAAAGCAAAGAAACATACTACACACAAGAGAATGAACTCAGAAATACTCAACATAAAATTTTTTAAAAGCACTTTCACATATACCAGGGTACTGTTAGATCTAGGTCTTTTTCAGCATTGCCAGTAAATCCAGCACTGTTTAATGTTTCTTGCCCCATGAACCCTTTCGTTTTTACCCATTTGAAATGTGTTTCTGAAGCAAGACAAAACAAAGTTCCAAAAGCCCCCTTCAGACTGTGAGGAGAGCGTTTGTGATTGCATGTGCATCAAGGCAGGCGTTTACCATGTATCTGAGACACTCAGACCTTCAGCTTATAAGGCCTATGATGCAGCCAAAAAGCAATAAGAAAGTTTTTTCTGCTGAAGCTACAACTTATTAATTTGAGAAATACTGTCTGTGTTGTCCAAAATGTCATCACTTTAATAAGCCTGTGTTCTGGTTTCATTGTGTTTTGTATTTTATATTTTGTATTTTTCACTCTGTAGACTAAATGTGTTCCCCTTACAGGAACACCAGCTCACTACTTTCTTTCCTGTGAACAGTGTGGAAGGCCCCAACAGCCGATCATGAGATGAATGAACTGTGTGCCCTTGTCTCAGGACAGTCTGCAGAATGACTACACAGCAATTCTCAGTTTACCAATTAGAATGCAGAAACACTTGCTTTGACTTTGCTATTGTCAATTTGAGTGCAATGTGAACTAATCGTGCTAAGTAGAAAGGCATGCAACTTTGCTGCTCCTACATGTGAATTTTTCTCTATGTGCAGCATGATAATGACAACTTTTACACATGTGACTGAGGCTTTTCCCATATAAACAAAATGCTTTTTCTTCATATATAGATATAGATATAATGGAGTCAAGACACAGACACGCCTGAACTGAGTGTCATGGGAGGAGGTTGCAAAGGGTGAAAAAATCAACATGGTAACTTTGGGTCTTCTACAAAACTCACTTTCATGATTACGGAACTCATTCTGACAATACATTCGCACTCAAGAAGTAATCATAACTCTTTCCACTTTTATTTTCTCTGTGTGTTAATGTACTTACAGATGAAGATAAGCCTCTCTGTTCAAGTGTTGCATCTGATCTCTCTAGTTACACTACAAATTCCAGTCTCTTCCATTGTAGTAACAACCTATGAAAAATTACAAAACAAACTAAATGTTTTCGTAGTACTACATGTAAATTGACTAAATGTAAAACCAGTCATACAATGACGTGGCATGAGTCAGACTAATTTCTGCCAGCATGATAAACAAACTTCCATTCCTGGCCCATCACTCATCATCAAGACGGCACCACAGACAGCAGTCCGTCACCCTAGAAGTGGAGAGATGCTCTGGGACTCTGCCCTTTCTGAAGAACTAAGCACAGTTTTCCCCAAAGTCTGGCTGTCACAAAGCTGGCCTTAACCTGGCACCTGAGAAGCTGGTTTTCAGGAAGGTTCCTACCACTGACTGGTGAGAGTGGTGGGCATCCCTAAGCTTTGTGTACAATCAACGTGGTTGTTTGTGCTGACCACCCACTGTGATGTAAGTCTGGAGTTTTGGCACACACTAGGCACACTATACCTATGTGACAAATTCACAGAAAACTTTGGGCACAAAATTTCTTTCAAATGTTTTACCCAGGTAAACATGTGACATGTGTTCTCACAATTCATTGCCAGAGGAATTAAACAGGTCCTGTGGACTCCAAAGGTGCAGACTCTTGTAGGCTTGACCCTCATTTCCTCACACCCCACCACATCCCAGTGTAATAATCTTATCACAGGTACAACTATATGCTGAGCCCTGCGCACCCAGCTATCAAATCACTAGACCTGGGCCATCACGGGGACACCCCAGCGTGGGAAACAAGTGTCTGACCACCTCTGCTACCAAACCATCAGAATCAGCAAATCATCGTTCCCTTTGTGCCATTCATTCGTCTTCCTGGAGAGCGTGAGCAGAGCACATGACGTGTCAATGTCTGCGTGAGCAGAGCACATGACACACAGTCAAAACAGTCATACGCATAAAATAAAAATAATTAAATCTTTTTTTAAAACCGTTAAAAATTACTGGGATACTGCCCTTCAACAATCAAGAAGGAATCTTTAAAAAGATGGAGTAACTTAATTCAGATATGTGCAAAAATATTTATGATTGATACCCAGGAGGGCAAAGATGTGGGTTACTTCAAAAAGCAGGAAAGTAAAGGTGACAGTACTCCCTTTAGTTTAAAAAAGTCTAAAGAATGAACCCATGACATTCACAAAAATAATAGTCCTCTGCAGTAAGTAACTGTATTAAAAAGGAAATAATTAACAGACATTACATTTAACCCGTTTTCACCTGAAGCTGCGGCAGTTAAGCAGCAGAGACAACTCCGGCTCCACTCTGAGCTTCTGCACCCAAGCGGCAGCAACGTCGACCAACTGTCAGACCCAGAGGCCTTTGCACCAGAGAACAGCAAAGCCCAACTGTTTTACCCAGAGGCCTTTGCACCAGAACGAAATCGATGCTTGGTCACTGATTCAGCCAGTCTTTGCACCCAGAGTGGCAGCAAGGATCCAAAGGGTGCATGCTGCGCATGTCTCCCAGAAGTCTTTGCGCTAGACACGGCTGCAAACACCTCTCCCATCACTAGTGGCAGAAACGCACTCCAGCTCGAGGACGCAGCGAGCCCACACTGACTCTCAGTGTTCCCAGGGGAGGTGAGATTGCAACTACAGGTCTCTGGAAAAGTAAAGTGAGCTAGAAGGAACTCAAAAATATTATTCTGAGGAGCTGTAAGGTACTCTAGAATTAAAGGTATGTCAGTTGCACAGCTGTTCAGATTCCAGGGACGAGGGGATTTTGCTTATATGTTATAGGGAAGAAAAATGCTGGCAATCTAGCACAGAAAATGAAGTCTAAAGTTCCAACAGCATCACTAACGTGGATAGCGTGTTGAATAAGTGTTTGTTAAGAAATGAATAGACAACTAAATACATGAATTAATGCCCACCGAGGAATGGATTTTTATTGTTATAATTATGCTACTTTATGGCATTTTATTTTTTATTATTTTCTATTTTATTTCTAAAGTTTTATTAGAAAATGTGTAACAAAATAAAAAGTAGTCATGAGGCATGTGTGTGTGAACTATATTTTTCAGAATCAAGAACAAGAAATGGTAATTTGGAAAGAAAAGGAGCAGAGTTTTTGTCTTTTTTATGGTGAATGTGTGTATTCGATTTTCTGCATTAAGTAGCAGGAATCATTTCTGTATTCATAAGAGTCCAGTAAGTGTGTTGTCCCTTTAGGGCCATGATTGTGAGAGCTGGGCTCCTTTTTTATGCCATAGATCACTAGTGCAGTGAGAATTGCACATGACTGGACACTGATTTGTTGGATATGCTGAATGAGATAACACTGAGGGATTTCTTTACACAAATATCTAGTTTATTGAAAGTTGTCAAAATTGCCTGGGTGTAGAGTCTTTATCTTTAAAAATATTTCCAAGATTCATAAACTACTGCCATTAACTGTAAGATGAGTGATGCAGATCCCTCTGCTATTATATGACATATAGACTCGTGGAGATAAATATTGCTTTCCAGCCTAGTGCTGAACAGATACGGGGCCAGGACCTCAGAGCTGTCCACTGACCAACTTAAGGGCATCGTAAGTGACCTGGCCTTTCTCTGCCTAGCTCCTTCCTTTATATCTCACCTAACATGTAACCTTCCTCCCAGAATAGTGAGGGTTGAAATCAGTTTAACACAGGCACAGTGCTCAGAGTAATGCTTAGTAACTGCATAGTAGGTCCCAAGAAAGCTAATGAGGATCATGTTTATCAGGGTTTCCCTCACATGAGGACTTAAGGTATATTTTCCATATGAATTTTATGCCAATAAAAAGTTATTTTATGGAACTAATGAAAAGGCTTTTCTTTTGCTTTGACTGACAGAAAGTTTGAGCTAAATTTAATTCTGCTATTATTCGTAGTACTGTTCTTTGTCTCTTCTTGCTATTCTTTCCATTATAATTGACTCTTCCTTGTAAAAAATCTACTGTTTTTAGATAGTCCCTAAACTATCTAAACATGAACAGGAGAAATAATGACAAATGCAGAGACTTTACATAAGACAATAGTTACCAATAGTCCTGGTATTTTACATAATTAGTGTTTACCTTAAAGGATTTGATGACATGAAGCCCCTCAAAGAAAACATTTAATAAAATGCCAATGTGTTGTAAAAGAAATTTTTTAAATATTATTGTATTGGAAAAAACAGTATGAAATTCCTGCTGATATATTTTTAAATGAAATATCTTCTAGGGCTGCAGAAAGGGGGATAAGACAGAAATAGACAGTTGGAGAGATGGTTTGGTTGTTTAAGAACACTTGCTGTTCTTCCAGAGGTTCAGTTCCCAGCCCACACATGGCAGTTAACAATCTTCTGTAACGCCAGTTCCAGGGAATCCAACACTGTCTTCTGGCCTAGGTGGTGCATTTCACGCATGCATACTTACATACATGTAGGCAAAGCACTCATACATGTAGCATAAAAATAATAAGATAACTTTTTTAATTTTAAAAAAGAGATGAATATGATCAAAGTGCATGATACGCACACATGGAAATATCATAATGAACCCTTTGCATTGTACAATTAATACTAACAAATACATAAAACGAAAATGCATTATACAGAGTAAAATAAAAAACAGAATATTTTATTATATAAACACATTTACTTTACAAAAGATATAAAGAAATGATGTCTATGCTTAATGGTATCTTTTTGACATAAACCAGGTTTTTTCCACAGGTATTAGTGCACATATATACATATATATGTGTGTGTGTGTGTGGGTGTGTGTGTGTGTATGTTGCTGTTATTGTTGTATATATTATGGATGCAATACTTTTGCAAGAGTTTTTCCCATGAGATTAGTGCTTGTCATTTTATCATCTTAGAAAGATCTTTCTTCGAGTGCTTGGATTGAAGTCAGGGCCCATCCTGGGCTCATACTCTTTACTTACCTACGTCCTCAGCTTTGTAGTATCTTTTAAAGAGCAGAAATTTTTTATTGAGTTTTGGTGAATTTCACACAATACATATTAATCAAATTTAGCCCCTCTCTCCCTTCCCTGTCCCATAAACACCCCACCAGATTTCAGGTATTCTGTCATATATGTTAAGTCCTATCCAGTCAAGCGTTTGTATCCAGATGTCACTCAGTGAAAATTCATCCACTGGAGTCCAGTCAGCCTATCTAGAGCCATTTCCTTAAAGAAGATCTACTCTCCCTCACCTCACAGTAATCATTTGCCAATAGTTCCTTGGCTAGGTTTGGGGCCTGATGCCCATTTTCCCTGTTCTGTGCTGAGGTTTTTGCCAGATTGAGTCAGCATGGGTCTTGTGCATGCTGTCACTGTTGTTGCAAGTTCATGAGCAAGTTCCCAGAGGCCTGAAAGCCTCTGTTTTCTTATGTTCATGCGCCAACCCCGGCTCGTGCAGTCTTCCACCTCTTCTTCCACAATGGTCCCTGAGCTGTGAGTAGGTGAGATTTAGTACAGGAGTCCTATCCAAGGGCACAGACTCTATAGCCTCTTATTTTCTAAAACCTAGTTATGGCCTTCTGTGTGCACTGTACTCTGTTGTATGAGGAAACTTCTCTGGTGAGAGTTGAGGGATGTATTAGTACTCTGTCTAACTGTGAGTCTTAGGTGTAGAGGTTCCACTGTAGATGTGTCACTTAGGGCTGGGTATCTCTCTCAGAAATATATTCTCTGTATGTGACCAGCTGTAGAACTCTGCATTAGCCCCCATCTATTACGAAAAGGAGCTTTTCTGATGAGTGGTGTACGATATTCTTGTCTGTAAATACAGAATCCATATTTAGCATGCAGTAGAAATTTCATTTGTCTAGAGATATGACAGAGGTAGGGTTTTGTCTGGGGTTTATGACCTCTCCAGCCATGTGTATTTGGCTATATTTACAGTACCACCCATGAGTTCCCTCCCATGGAGTCCAATTAGGTAGCTGTTGATTATCCCCAAGATAAAAGTGCCACTACTGCACCAATAGAGATAATTTGCTCTGACCATCATTGTAATTACTAGGTTTTTACAGCTGGGCTGGACCATTGATTGTTTTTCTCCCTTAGCAACTTGCATAGTATCCTCTAAAACTATGAGAGCTAGTCTTCAAGGAGAAGGCTTCCAGGCCAGTTCCAGCTCCTTGCTCCTGGTCCTGTGTTCAATGTGTGTCTTGTCTTCAGCAATAGGGTCTTACCTTCAAGTTCAGGGAGGTAATCAAAGGCTCTGGCAATTGCCTGTGTTATTTTGAGAGTCTCTTGGACCACCCTGACCAACAACTCAAGGGAGGTTTCTCCTGTCTGCCACTGTATTTCTTGTAATATAGCCTTCAGATATACACGTGTACTTATGTTAAGATACTGTATGTGTATTTTTCAGGAGGTTTTGGATTTCCTTCTGGCTTTTTACACCACGTACGCTTTATTTATCTCTCCTCCCTCTCCCTGTCTGACCTCCTCCTCCCTCCCCGGTTTAAGCACTCCTAGTCTCCTCTTATAACACCTGCCTCCTATTATCCCCCTCTGTGTTTCTTCTTCTCCCTCACCCCCACGGTTCCTTGTATGGCCTTCACTCCTCCCTTCCTAGATGAATGCCCTCATTGTTCCCATTTCCCCTTTGGTAATGTCTGTCTTTCCCTTTACCTCTGCCTCCTTTCCAGTTTCCTGGCTCCTGATGTTCCATCAGGATATATGCTCAATATAAGGGATTGGCGCTAAGATCTACAAATGAGGGAGAATATACATCGCTTGCTTTTCTGAGTCTATATTACTTCACTTAGTATGACAGTTTCTAGTTCCATCCATTTACCTGCAAATTTCATAATTTTATCTTTCCTTACCATTTTAAGTTTTGGCAAGTTCTAACTTATGTCTTTGTTTGATTCGAGATATTAATTTTTATGTCATGTCTAAAAATTTTTGTCTGGTGGTTTTATAATTTTAGGTCTTACATTTAGAGCTCAGATCCATTTGAGTTCACTTTTGTATGTGCTGTGTGGTATGGATCCAAGTTCATTTCGTGGGTGTGGATTTTTGCCTCTTTCTGCCCCTTGTTGAAAGGTCAATTCTTTATCCAATAGGTTGTTTTGTGATTTTGTTAAAATTACCTTAGTTATTTATTTTTAGACTTACTTCTGTATTGTATTCTGTCATCTTAAATTTGTATTTGTTTTTATTTTATTGTATGAGTGCATTGCGTGCAAGTATGATAGTACACCACATGCCTTCAGTACCCACAGAAATAAGCTTTGGATCCCCTGGAACTAAAGTTTTGAGGAGTTGTCTGTGCCATGTGTGTGCTGGGACCTGGACCTACTTTCTATGCAAGAGCATTCAGTGCTCTTAAGCACTGAGCCATCTCTCCAGGCCTGTGTTCCATCATTTTTCAAATTTTTGTTTTTACTTTTACTTTATGTGTTTATGTGTTTGTCTGTGAGAATATGTCACTTGCATGCAAATGTTGGAAGATACCAGAAGAGGACACTGGTGCCCTGGACCTGGAGTTACAGGTGGGTGTGAGTATCCCAACATGGGTACTGGGACTTGAACTCTGAAAAAGCAGCAAGTGCTCTTAACCACTGAGCAATCTCTCCAGCAACTCTGTCATTGCAAATGGAAATTTTTTGCATATGGTAATTATACATAAAAATAAAAAATGCCATTAGGGTGGTCAATACGTTTCATGATTTCTATTTCTAATTTATGTGGACATTCCTCTTCTTGCCCTTTCGAAGCATTTTTCCCACCATGTGGTCTGTGTGCTGAGATGCCAGGCCAGCCCTACTTTCCCGAAGCTTCCATGTCCCAGGGTCTTTATGATGTCATATTGCTGTTATGGCCTTTTCAGCACAGGAGCTGAGATCCAGGTTTAGATTCACGTTCTACCTCTGCATTTTTGTTAGTACAAATGGTCAGTATTGATGCCAACTACTGATCTAAGATGAAAAATGAATTAGAATCACCTGCCATAGGACTGTCCGGATAAGGCCGGCCTGAGACTTCGCCTTTTGTGCAGTGTGGTCCCAGGGGTCTTTCTCTAATGTCACTAGAATGAGGCTTTGGATTCTTTTCATATAGGCAACAGAGGCACCTGGATTTTCCCAGCATGCCTTGGGGGCCACAAAGGAGCAGCAACAGCTACATTGTGCCTGCCAGGTGCCAGAAAGGAAATAGCTTAGGCCTGTAGGAGACGCTGTTGAGAATAAACTAAGCAGGGAGCACTAGAGTGTGGGGAGCACGCATGGCGAGGGATGTGATTTATCCTTGACCCCACTGAGAGTCTCTCTGTTTCTTTTGTGGACGTCCGTGTACAGGAAACCACAAGCCACCAGGAGAAAATCCCTCGTTTTCAGAGGAGAGCGTCTCCGTGGTTTTCTATCCACATTTCTCTGCCCTCCACCATAACTGGTACTGGCCCCTTCTCTGGATCCATCTGAAAACCACTTTCCACTCTCCTTGCATGTGGTTGGCTGTGATGGGCAGAGTGGGGGCATTGCCAGGCTTGGTTTCTCATGGCTCCCATAGACACTGGGGCAGGGAGGGCAGCACCTGGGTTGGAGTGGAGCCAGGAGCAAGCAGAACTGTGAGGTCATGGGAGCGTTTCCATGAGGGGAATTCACATGAAATATATAATTACCTTGTTAGCTGTGAGGAGGCAGGAGGCCACTTTAACCTCTCCACAGTGGCCTCTGCTCAGGATCCTTGTTTATTTGGTAGTGATGTGACCGTCCTGTGACGTACTGGTCCTTAGTGAATCTTGAACATGCTGCTGTTCTCAGAATTTCCCCAAGAGCAGCTAATGAAGTGAGCCATGTGACTATACTAGGCGGATACTTTGTCACTGTGGGTCCTGTCTGGGAGTGATGACTTGTCAGTGTGTGTCTCTTCAGGAAAGGCAGAGTGGGAGGCATGCTGTGCCTTCTGTGACCATTCCTGCCATCTCCAGGAAGCTCTGGTAGAGTGGGAAAAGCGAAGGTGGGAAAGGTAAGGGCTGCATGCCCTCCTCAGAGGCGGAGGAAAGGTGGGAAATGTGCAGGAGTCATGGTACCGTCCTGCTTCTCAGGGTCTGCCTGCCAAAATGCCTGCCCCGAGTGTCTGCTGCTTCGGTATTGAATAATGTGCTGCTTTACATGGATGACTGTGAGTCTCTTTCAGCAGTCAACTTTCAGCAATTTAGAGATCAAGTCTTTCAGCTCTGAGGGGCCGGTGCCTTTAGTCTTTCCTTGTGGACAGCCTTTGGAGGGTTTAAGGTTCAGAGACACAGCCACTGAAATCTTGACGCTCATTAGAACTGCTCCTCCAGCAGGGGGATTATGTGTGTTTCATTTTTTTGGACAGCAGTCATGATGCAGAGAGTGTAAAGGGCAGGAATGAGTGATATGAAGACCCTTAAAGGAAGGGTGTCTTAGGATGGGAACATCCATGATCAAACTGCACATTTTCAGTTTGAAATTGTGCCCCCAAAAATTTCATTTTGGGCAGCGCACAACCACCCGTAACACCAGCTCCAGGGGAATCTGAACTTTTGGCCTCCATGGATACCTGAATGCATACATAGACACACACAATTTAAAATAAATAGATGAAGTAAAACCTGCCTGGAAGAAAGAAAAATAGCCAGAGGAAAGCTAGGACTCTTTATGATGCTGACCAGGGAATCATGCTGTTCTTACTCAGTTCTACTCCTCTGTGAAGACTGAAGAGAGAGTGATCTGCAAGCCAGAAGAGTCTCCTCAGGGAAAGCAGCCTCCACATTGAAATTTTCTGTTGTTTACGCCTATTTATGTGTAAGGCAGCCTGAGCTAACTAAAACAAGTACTAACAACTGGAATGTCTTGGCAGTACCTGGTTCTGTTCAGTCACTGCCAGGAAATACTTAAGCAATGCAGTGGGGAGGGGGCGGGGAGGATGTGGAGGTGAAGGAAGAGAGAGAAGGGTGCCCTAGGACTGAGTCCGAAGCAGGGAAGCAAAGGGGCCCAGCACTGCTCTGTCAGCTCACAGACTCCAAGGATATGAGTACCTAATGAGACTTCTCAGCAGATTCCTTCTGGTGTTAGGTTTGTACCACATGTGTGTGATTCAGCCTCCTACAGACTGCTGGCTGTGACAGTGGCCAAGGGACCCTGACTGCTTCTGGATGTCTGTCCAGTGCAACCTTGGTGCTTGGAGCTTTACCCGTCCAGAGTGGGGGGTTTTGTTTGTTTTTTGAGGCAGGGTCTCCCTGTAGCCCCCAGCTGACCTGGAACATGCTATATAGACCAGACTGGCCTCGATTTCACAGAAATCTACCTGCTCTGCCTCCCAAGTGTGGGGATTAAAGTCATATGCCAACAAAGTGTAATAAACACATCAGGTACGAGAACTAGGGTTCTAAGCCCTTGAGAGCCTTGACTATTAATCATACCTTCTCTTAAAGGGAACTTTTATTCTAAATCTGAAAATGCCGAGATAGAAAGAAAGCATTCCACAACAAAAACATGTCTTCATTTATTTCTCAGTTCATATTTGCTATGACTTGTATATATATAGTTTGTGTCCTCTTGACGCCCACCCAACGGGTCATATGCCAGAAGTTTGGACCCCATTGGGATAACAGAATCTTCAGAAAATGGGGCCTGGTGGGAGATGCTGAGGTCATTGGAGGAACAGCCCTTGAAAAGGATTGTGGGAGCTCTTAAAGGGATTCTGAGCTCCCTTGAGAGCAAGTTGTGCTAAGAGCAAGACGGGGCTGTGAATTGCTTGGGCTCCCACATTGGCTGAGCAGCAGACCCTCCCCCATCCTTCCTAGACCCTCACCTGCGCTGCATGGTGCTGTTTAGACTTTCAGCTTCCCAAACCATGAATGAAAGAAACTTTTTTCTTTAGAAAGCTACCCTGCCTCCAGTATTTTAGTTACAGAAAGCTAACACATCTCTTTTCCCTCTTGATATTAGAGGTCTTTAAATTGGAATGATTTCCCTAAAATGAATGTTTCCCCAACGTTTTGATTCAAGATAGGGAGATCTGTATTTTGACTTGCTAAAGAAATCTCCCTCTGACTTACATTAAATAGCTGAATGTTAATTTCTAATGATTTCTCCAAAATAAAACTTCCCTTGAAAATAAAGTAGATCCTATTAGTAAATAAAGGTGTCACCATCAAGTCCTGGTATGGATGCAGAGCACAGTAACTCATTGGTTGCTGGTGGAACGCAGAATGGTACGGCCAATTTGGAAATTGGTTTGGTATTTTCTTTTCCAGTTAAACCAAGAATCACCCTACAATTCAGCAATCCCACTCATAGGTATTTACAAAAGTGAACAGAAAGCTTGTGTTCAAATCAAAGCAACTGTGGAAATGTTCGTTGTAGTTCTGTTTGTAATCAGAAGGAATGAGCTACTGATACACAGTGTGACACGGTTGAATCTTAGATGCATTTTGCTAAGTGACAGATGTCAAACTCCAAAGTCTATATGTTGTATAGTTCCATCCATATGACATTGTAGGAAAGACAAACCTAAAGGAAAGTAAGTCCATGTTTTCCAGAGCCAGAGAAGAAACAAGTCACTTGCGAAAGAGACAAACGAGGAAATGCTGCGCGGGGATAGTGGTTGTGTAGCGATGCTTGTAGCTTCCAATTGCATACAACATGAATTTTATGGAAATTAAAGGACAATCAACTAGGATTTAAAGGCGCTAATACAGAAAATAGATTATGACAGATAATTATCAGGACTAAACAGCTCACTGAGGATGGTTGTGAAAAAAGCAGTTAACTAAAGTCACCCTGAAAACCTCATTGTGACTAGGCACTGTAAACCTTAAGAAATGCAAATAAGCACCATACTCAAGTTTAATTTTTTTTTGCACGTGGATATGAGCCAACAATTCTGGATGCAGTTAATACGCACCCAGGGTTGACTAGGAAACTAACGGAGAAATGGATGGGAATGGAAGCCAAGACTCTCACTGTGTAAAGTAGCTGTGAATAGCTACTGGGGAGACTGAGGGGCAAGACTTGCATGCTAAGATCAGGACAACAAAGATTAGACATGGGTCTGAAGACAGAATAGAAGAGCATCATAAATCACAAAGAGGTGATGGTGATACAAGCTGTGTGGCGCTTACACCAGCAGTTACAGAGACAAAAACCAACAGTGAGCTCAAAAAGGCAGAAGTTTGAATTGCAAAGAAAAAGGGTTTCTTGAAGCTCAGGCTGCTGCTGACAGAGGAAAGAGCAGACGTTTTATTGGGTTCTCAAAGGGCTCGTGGGGTTCTCTTCATTAATGATGATGATGAGCATGACACCGTTTTTAGAAATCTGGTGTAAGATAGCAATCATCTCTAGGGGTATCCTGCTGTTATCTGGTGCTGGAACATCTTCCTGTGTGATAAGGAAAAGGGATGAAAGACACTTTCCATACAGTCTTACTAGAGAAGAATCTGTGCCTGTGTCTCTGGTCCTCATGAGTGTCCCTACTACTATTTTGATAAGATGGCTAGAGAGTAGGTAAACAACATAACGCAGTGAAAAGGCAAAAGTAGCCTCATCCAGGCCAGGCATAATGCTACACAACTATGATCGCAGCACTCGGGAGGTGGAGGCAGGAGGATCAGCAATTCAGGTTCAGCCTTTATCATAGGGAACTTGAGTTCAGCCTGGTCTAAAGAAGACTCTGCCTCAAAAAAAAGCAAGTACACAAATAAAACCTTATCCAAATTCAAGACAAGTGGCCTAGTGCAAAGACACTGGCACCCGACCCAAATGACAGCAAGCCTACAGTTGTCAGCAGTTGCAAATCTAGTTGCAGGTTTTGGTGATACGGTAACTCCTGTAGCACGATGGGTCAACAGTAGAGAGGAGGTTTTTTCTGCCACTCCAGTCTCAGGTTTGTGATGGGGCTGTCTTGAGAGGGAAACTGTTAGGACTGAATGGGCCACCCTGGGATCCTGATTACAAGGAAGAATCACAAGTCAGGTAGTCTTGCATCAACCTGTACCACCCCAGGGTGAGATACAACTTCAGGAGGAAGCTCAAGAGACATCTGAGGAAGGAGAGCTGGAGGCAAACATGTGGAGAAGCTCCAGCAGCTTGGGTGGAGAGCGGGTGGTTGGCCACAGCCCTGCCTGGCTCAACCTCTGACGTCACTGATCTTCCGTGAGGTTCACTGCCATTAAGACTGAAAACTCCAAGTCTCCAGGAGAGTACTTGAATTCTGTAGTTTCATTCCTCCAGCAGGATGTTTAATGCTGAGCCCATTTTGAAAGCATGGAAATTGGTCCTTTGTATAGATCTTTTTGCTTCCTCACTCCCTGCACTTTGGGAGATACTCTCTCTATAACAATAGCCACCTCAAAATGAGTGAATTGGGGAGTCATGAGAGATGCAGATAACCTGCTTGGCCCACATAAAGCAAAGCTGTATGGACAGCAGAAGCTCCCGGTACAGAAAGAAGGGACTCTTCTGAAGAGTCAGGCTCATCACTGACCTAAACGGTGGGAAAGATGAGAGTCTCCACGTTTAACAGACTCTTCTCTCCGCTGTCCCCCACTTTACAGACTTCAAACTTAGAGGCCTTTTCCAACACTTCTTCTTTCATAGTACTTTACCTTCATTTATTGTTTTAAAAGCTTTTATTCAGCACTTGGAGACTGAAACAGGAGAATAACCCCAAGTTTGAAGCCAACCTCGGATATCTCATGAGTTCCAGGGCTACAGAATGAAAAAAAAAAAAAGAAAAGGAATTTTAAAAACTTTTATGTGTTAACTTTTTATTCTACATCTTACCCTCTCATTTGTTTTTGCTAATGGACAATCAGCTTTTTCCTCTTTTCTATGTTTCTCTGAAAGATTATTCTCCACTCTGGATCTTTTTCCTTTCATTAACTTTGCTCCCTTTGCCTCCCCGTCCCTTCCTTTTATTCGTTCATTTACCATCGCAGCATTGGTCTTAAATAGTATTTCATTTTGTACTGCACTCTACCTTTGCTTTTTTTCTGTTCTGTGGTCACTGGTGTCAGTTAATTGGCATTAATTGATTTTGTCTCTATTTCTGTCTCCTGTTTGGTTTGGTGGTGTTGCTCGTAGAGCTGCTTGCTTCTACTGTCTGAGTGGCACTATGGACGGAGCACTTAAGAGTAGTCTGCCCACTACGAAGATCTCCAAAAAGAATCAGGAGATAACCGAAGCAACAGATGCATGAATCATAGAAGAAACATGGAAAAGCAAGACAACACACCACCTCCAAGAGATCATACCTCCTCCACTACCAGACCCAAAGATACTGTGCAGGTGGACGTGCTAGTCAAAGAGTAAAAGATCCCAATTCTAAAAATACTTAGTGGCTTCAAAGAGGGAAGAACTGATCAGAGGGATGAGGTAAGGAAGTCATTTCAGAATATAGTTAAGAAAGCAATACAGAAGAGAAGTTGGCAATATGGATGAGAAATTCAGCAAGGAAATTGAGACCTCGAGAAATAAAACCCAAGATGGGGATGAAAACTCAATGAATCAAATGAAAAGCATCACCAATAGACTAGATCAAGCAAAAGAAAGGATATCAGTGCTTGAAGAAGTACTATATGTAGACATCCATAAGAAAAATAAATCAGCATGATCACAATATCAAATAACTCTAGGATGTAATCAAGAGACCAAACCTAAGAATCTACAGGGTAGAAGAAGGAGCTAAGTTAAAAGCTAAAGTCATAGGACATCTGTTCAATAAAACTGTAGCAGAAAACTCCACAAATCCAGGGAGATAAATAGGCATCCAAGCACAGGAGAGTCAGAGCCCTAAGCAGACATGATGAGAAAAAGAGTCTCCGTGACACTCTATAGTCAAGATACCAAAACTGCAAATCAAAGAAACTATCCTGAAAGCTGAAAAGGAAAAACAGCAACTCAGTCATGAATACAAATCCATCAGAAGAGCGTCAGAGGAATCAGCTGAAACACCAAAAGCCAGGAATTCATGGAATGATATAGTTGAAGTCAAACAAAAGTCCCATATCCAGCAAAGCTTTGTTTGAAAAATTAATGGAGACATACAGGCATTTTAAGGACACGCAAAAGCATTTCATGACCACCAAGTCAACAGATAATTATGAAATAAAACTAGAAATCCATAGCAAAAGACTAGTGAAATGGTTCAACTGGTAAAGGCATGTGCCACACAAACCTGGCAAGCTGAGTTCAATCCCCAGAACCCAGTATAGAAGAAGAAACTGACTCCTGAAGGTTGTTCTCTGATTTCTACATGCATGCCAGGGCACTCACACTAATGACAATAAAGAAAGCTTAAAACCAGAGTATTTATTTTTTTAAAAATAACAAGTCAATAACAAGAAGAAAAACCACAGACACTGTATGACTGCATGGACATTGAGCAATTACTCTTAAATGATCAGTAGGCGATTGAAGAAATCATGGAAGAAAATATAAAAATGTCTAGAATCAAATGAGAATGACAGAATACTCACCAGAATCCCTGGGATATAGAAAAGATGGTTCTTCAGGGAAAACCTGAAGATTGTTACCATGAATGCTCACATTTAAGGTGACACACGCCTTTACTCCTAGCACTTGGAAGGCAGCGGCAGATGGATCTCTGTAAGACTGAGCCAGCTTGAACTTCAGGGCAAGTTCCAGGTCAGCTAGGACTACAGTGAGACCCTTTCTCAACACACAATCACTAAGTCATAGAAATTTCAAATAAATAGTTTAATGATGTACCTTAGAGTCTTAGAAAAGCAAGAACAAGACAAACCCCAAAGCAGTAAATGGAAAGATATAAAGATCATGGCAGAAATGAATGAAATGGGAAGTAAAAGAGAACACAAAGAATCAATGAAGAAAATAGTTGGTCTGAAAGGGCAGACAAGGGGCTGAAGAGAGGGTTCAGTAGTTAAGAGCACTGGTTGCTATTGCAGAGGACCAGAGTTTGATTCCCAGCACCCACATGGTGGCTAACAACCACCTGACTCCAGTTCCAGGAGATCTGATGCCTTCTGGTCTCCATGGGCATTGCATGACATGAATGCACTTACATACATGTAGGGAGAGCACTCATACACATAAAATAAAAATAAATATTTTTTTTAAAAAAGAAAAGATAGACAAGTTGAACACTGTCTTTGCCAAGCTAACCAAAAGAGGGGGAAGACCAAATTGGTAAACTCCAAAATGAATGGGAGGACATTTCAATAAGCAGCAATGAAAGTCAGGAATACGACATTAGGGAATACTTCAAAACATGTTCCAAAAACCTGGAAACCTAGAAAGTAAATAAATTACTAGACACACATGACATACCAAAGTTATATCAAGAGAATATAAGCAAATTAAACATATCTATAATGAACAAGAAGATTGAGTGTAATAAAGTGTTTCAAAAAGACAAGCCAAGGACTAGAGATTCACTGCCCAATCCTACCAGATCTTTAAGAAACATCCATGTTCCTCAAGCTATCCCATTGGCTAGGAAAGTAAAGCACACTATCAAATTCACGCTATGAGCCAGTATTACTCTGATATCAAATCCACATAAGGAGGCCAGTGGGTAAAATCACTTGCCCTACAAGACTAATGATCTGCATTTAATCCTTGGAACTCACATAAGGTGGAAGGAGAGCGTTAGAGAGTCCTCTAACCTCCACATGTGTGCTGTGATACAATGGACTCACACATATATATCATATACACACACACACACACACACAAAATAAGAACAGAGTTAATTTTTAAAAATCATAAGGCCATAGCAGAAAAGAAAAATAGAGATTAATCTAGCTGATGAAAATAAACATAAGAATTCTCAGAAATTTACTTGCAAACTGAATTGGAGACTAAAGAAATCATGCATCATGACCAACCTGGGTTTATTTTGGAAATGCAAAGGTGACTCTAAATAATACAAATCAATAAATATAATCTATAAACAGACTTTTGGGTAAAAACTTACATGATCATGCCAACTGATAAAGAAGAGGCCCTTGACAAAGTCCAACATTCCTTCATGATAGAAGCCCTGAAGAAACTAGAGATGGAAGGAATATAACATGATAAAGGCATATGAAAGGCCAGCATATGGCCCCACACAAAATTATAAACTAACTTAAAATATTATGAGTTTTATGATTTTATGATGAGTTGTATAATTTTTCTGTAATTCAATTGTGTGATTCTTGAGCATGGACCTTGTAGATGACATGTTGGCAAAGTCAAAGGGTTGAACGTCCCTGTTAGAGGATGAAAAGACATCTCATGCTCATGGATCAGCAAAATTAATATTGTGAAAAAGGTCAAAATACCGAAAGTGATCTACACATTCAGTGCAATCTCTATCAAGATTCCTATGACATTCTTCAGTGAACTAGGGGGAAAATAATTTTATAATTCACAAAAGACCCTACAAACCAAAGCAATATCAAACAGAAAGAGAAATGCCAGAGGTATCACACTACCTATTTCAAATTATATGGCAGAGACATAATAACAAAAACAGTGTGACAGTGGCACAGAAAGGCACACACAGATCAGTGGAACAGAAGATAGGACCAAGAAATAAATCCACATAGCCGTAGTCTCCTGATTTTTGACATACATACCAAAAATATATTGGAGAGAGGACAGACTTCAACAAATAATGCTGGGAAAACTGGAGAGCCACATGTAGAAGAAGAGAACCGGGTCCTTATCTCTCAGCCTGTGTAGAATCAAGTTAAAATGAATCAAAGACCTTAATGTAAGGTTGAACTTCTGAAACTGCCAATGGAAAACACTGAAGATAAAGACACAGGCAAGAACTTTCTGAAAAGAACTCCTGTTGCTCTGGAAATAATATGAAGCAAGAACTGACAAACATGATGCTACAGAGATGAGTCAGGATTCAGAGCACTTGCTGTGCAGACATGAGGACCAGAGTTCTAATCTCCAGTGCTTACATACACGCTGGGCATGGCTGCACATGCACATAACTGTTGTAGAACATGGTCCTCCAAGCAAAACACTTACATCTTCATTAGATCAGCTGTGCTTGCTTGCAAGAGTCCATCACAATCAGGCTTGTAGACTGTTGACATTCCCTCACCCATGGAGGAGGTGGAGAGGTCACTGGACCCTCGCCTGTGATTCCAGTACTCCTTCTAGCCATTTGTATGCAGTCCTGCTCTCATTACACATGGCCTCAGGATCTTGGGAGGTGTTAAGATACATAGACTGGAGAAGGGTTACTGAGGTGAAACTTCATCTGTGTGGTTGTGGGGAAGCCATCATCCATGCTGAGTGAAGACTTTCCAGTGTGGCTACTTTAGGGTCATCCACGCATATGCCACTAACCCCTCACTCATCCTCTGTGAATTAACCCAATAAGTTCCCTGGTTTCCCATGGTAAACTCTGGCAGAATCAGACTTTGGTTTGTCATTGGGATCTTATGGGGAGGATGTAGATGTTGTTTATCTCTCCTCGGGGAAGGAATTGTTGAAAGAGCATCTGTAAACCTAGCTTTGAGGGACAAAGAAAGGTGGATGAGAGGGGCCCTCACTGGCTGGCCAGCTTAGCTGAAACAGTGAGCTTCACATTCAGCAAGAAGTCTGTCTCAAGAGAATAAGGTGGAGGGTGATAGAACAGGTACCTGAGGGCTTCCTTAGGCCTCTTTGCATGGACATGGGCATGCATGCATGTGTGCATGCATGTGCACACACATACCCACACAAAGAATTGACAGTGGGAATGCATGAAGCTAAAAACCTTCAGCACAGCAAAGAAAGCAATTAGAGAGGCCAAGAGACAGGAAGAAAAATCTCTGTTTATCCTGTATCTAACAATGGATTAATATCTATATAAAAAAACAAAAATGAACACCAAAAATCATCCAAGCAATAAATGGGAAAGGGAATCAGATAGTTTAAAGAAGAGTAATGGTCAATAAATAACTTTTTAAAAAGCTCAGGATCCTTAGATGTCAGGGAAATGCCAATGAGACTGTGCCTCATTGTAGTCAGAATTGCTAGTATCAAGAAAACAAGCAAAGCAAGGCATGGTGGCACCCAGAGGTGAAGGTTCAAGAGTTCAAGGCCAGCTTGGGCAACATGAGACACTGTCTGAAAAATTAAAACAAAAAAAAAAAATCAATTAAAAGGAAGGAAAGAAAACAGTAACAAATACTGGTAACCCTGATACACTGTTGATGGGAATGAAAACTCCTGTAAGCTATATGGAAATCAGTACGGAGGTTCTGCAAGAACAGAAACTACAAACAGAACTACGACATGATCGGGCTCTCCCGCCCCCGGGTATACACCCAAAGGAAGCTAAGTCGGTGTACACAGAAATGCTTGTGCATCCATGTTTATTTCAGTTGTGTGCCCATAGCTGAAATACAGAACCAGCGTAAACACTCGTCGGCAGATGACTAGATAAAGAAAATGCACATGTATGACATGAAGCTTTATACAGCCCTAAAGAAGAGTGAAATTATGCCACTTGCAGGAAACTGGATAGAACTGTAAATCACCATATTAACAGAACAAACCAGACTCAGAAAGAGAAATTTCACATTTCCTCTCATATGCAGAATCTAGATTTACTTTTAAAAATACATACATACAGGACATGGATGGAAAAGGCATACTATGAGAGCAACAATGTTTTCTCTTGTGCAGAATCTATATTTAAATACATTTACATATGACATGAAAGAAGAAAGTAGACTATTTGCTGGAAAGAAGGAAAACAGTATGAGAGGAAGTGAGGACGTGTGAGTAATGAGAGGCTGAGCCTGAGTGAGGCACAGTTCTGCTTATGTATGAGACTGGAATGAAACCCATCACTTCAGACATGAACTAGTAATAACTTTTAATGAGTTACTAGGAGAAAACCTGTGGTTTTGTTCTTAAATTGGGGCTTCAGTAAGAGCTCATGCTTTTTAAACCAGAAGTATAGTTCAGTTGTTAGGTAGATGACAGCAGTCTCCGTGAACTCTCATGCAGATCTTCATTTCCAAACATGATTCTCTAACTAAATCAAGGTTTCTCAAAACACAACCTGATGCTAGCCCTGAGACCAGGAAAATAGGAGGAGCCTGGGACACCAAACAGTGCCAAAATTAAGGAAGAGCTCCAAAAGCAAAAAGATGAGGGAATCACAAGAGAGGCCCTAGTGGCCGAGGCTGTAACAATTCAAACAAGGACATAAATAACATAGCCTTGAATTATAATCAAGACTATAAAATAAATATGCAGGAGTCTATGCTAACATAAATAAATGACTGAAAAGTAAATGAATGGGGAATAAGAGATAGGTCTTCCCTATAAAGAATACTAAATAATAAATGTAAGTAATTCCCCCTTGAGGAGGTGGAATTTAATCCTTACCTTCTAGAGTGTAGGCTGGAATTGGTAACTTGCTTCCAAAGAACAGAATATGGAAAAGGAAATTGAGACTCTGTAACAGAGAAGAAACCTGGCTGCCAACACTGCACCGAGAGGCCAAGATTAACATCACCATTAATGCCATGTAGTCAGACGCACTCGTGCCTGCCTGCAGACCTTGCTACTTGGGATGTGGAGGTGTTAATGGCCAGTCTAAGGGACACAACAAAACCTTGTATCCCCACTCCAAATCCCTTTAGTGTTAGAAACTCCTTGAAATGGTGAGATGAAAAAGATGGTTTCTGTGTTCTTCCTCAAAGGTCATAATATCAGCCTAAATATCAGATAATATTAGACACACTCCAATAGAGAAAATTCTAGGTAATGCCTGACTTTCTAGTTTCCAAGATCATAAAAAATGGGAGACTTGGGGCTGGAGAGATGTCTCACCAGTTAAGAGCACTGGCTGCTCTTACAGAGGACCCAGGTTGATTTCCAGTACCCATATGGCAGCTAACAATTGTCCATAACTCAGGTAATCTGATGCCCTCTTCTGACCTCCGTGAGCATTACACAATACAGGTACACTTACACACACACAGGCAATACATTCATACACATAAAATAAAAATAATGAATGAAATATTTTTTAAATGGAATGATCTAGGAAATCATAGATAAGAGGAGACCATGGCTACAACTGGCTAAATGCCACTTAGGATCCAGAAACACTAAGAAAAGCCACATGTCATTGGATATAGAGGATGGTTATGTCCTTGGTGACTTCAGTCATTGTAGCATGGTTATATTAAGGGAATGTATTCTGAAGGTATTTGGGGATCTGAGTAAGTTACTTATAGGATAGTTACAACTATCCTATAAATCTAACTTATTCTTATTGAAAGGAAAAAAAATGGAATAAACTAAGTCAAATATAATTAAAAAGGATATATGTGAGTAATCAAGGTCTTTCAAACGATAAGAAAATAAAACAGCCACAAATATATTTTTCAAATGTTCTGAAGTAAATACTTATACATGACATCCTTTGCAATCCTAAACAGTATTATAAAAACTTGAACATAGCCAATCTTTTAATTTTTAAAAATTTATTTTATTTTCTGTATATATGTGCTTTGCCTGTATGTATATAAGTGCACCCACGCAGTGCAATGCCTGCAAAGGCCAGAAGAAGACACAGAATTCCTTGGAACTGGAGTTATAGATGATTGTTAGTTGTCATGTGCCTTCTGGGACCTAAACCTGAGTCCTTTGTAAGAGTAGCCAGTGCTCCGAACCACTGAGCAATTCCTCCAGTCCCCAATCTTTTAAAGAATAAAGTTCTATGTTGTTATTTAAGTTATTATTTTTAATTTTCTTTGTATTTTATGTGTAGGAACATTTTGCCTGCATTTATGTAAGCACACCAAATACATGTAGTGCACAAAGTGGCCAGAAGAAGGTGTCAGTTCCCCTGGAACTGGAGTTACAGGTGGTTGTTTGCCTCCATGTGGGTGCTGGAATCCAAACCCTGGCCTTCTACAAGAGCAGCCAGTGCTCTTAACCCTGGAGCCATTTCTCCAGTTCCATAGTTGTAATTTTAACTGTGGAAGATGAATGTGAATTAACAATACTGCAAAAAAAAAAAAAAAAAAAAAAAAAAAACCCACAAGCAAAACAACCTCCCCAAAAGCAAACAGAAAAAACAAACAACCAAAAAAAAAAAAAAAAAACAAAACAAAAAGAAGTGACCATTTGAGAGTTTCTGGCTTGTCTTGACTCCCTATATTTCATGAAATTTCTAGATGATAATTCCATGAAAAATTGGAATGCCTATGTCATAAACTCTGTTTTTCCAAGCTCTGTTAATTGGAATGAATGTCCGAAGCATATAACCAATCATAAAATTCAATAAAATATGGCACTTGGCGGTTTATCAGGCAGTCACCTAGGTACTAGGGAAGATTTGGCACAAAAGTCATTATTCCTTACTGTGGGAACTTTCCATTCAGTCAGACTCAAAACAAGTAGAACCTAACCGTGGATCTTTAGCAACACAGGACTTACCAGAACAAGACCACAACAGAATAGGACAATCTACTCTGTGAATGGGAATATTGCAGGTGCTTGGGGTATTGTCTCAAAAATAAGCAGAGCCGGGGTTGGCGAAATGACTCAGCAGGTAAAGGTGTTTGCCACCAAGCTTGACAACCTGCATTCAGTCCCTGGGAGTTGTGAAAGGTGAAAAGAGAAGACTGACTCTGAAAAATTGTCCTCGGACTTCCATGTGTGAGCTATGGTGCACATGCCCATATATATGCATAGACACCAAAATGAATGGATGGATGGATGAATGAATGAATGAGCAAGTGAATAAGGGACTGGAGAGATGTGTCAGTAGTTAAGAGCTCTTGTTGCTGTTGCAGAGGACTGGAGTCCCGTTCCTAGTACCACATTGGACAGTTCACAACTGCCTTGTAACCCAAGCTCCAGGAAATCCAGTACCCTCTTCTGGTCTCTATAGGTACCACGCATACTTGTTTACACACACACACACACACACATAAATAAAAATAAATCTGAACAAAAGAAGTAAATAAATAAATGTAATGCTTTTTTTTTTAAGTGGGCAAACCTGAATACAACCTAAAAAATGGACACACACGAGTCCATGAAAGGAAAGCTTGGTGTGTTAAAGTGAAAGACACCCTCACAAATCAGCTTCTGGAGAGGAGATACTTGGGGAAAGTTGGAAAATCATCTGTCTGGAATGAAGACCCCATTCCAGGCCCTGGGACAAGAAGTTCAACCAGTTTTCAGGAGGATCAGACTTATTTTATAACAACAAACTGGGACATGGGCGGAGGAATGTAGGAGGCAGGGCTGGGGGCTCTACCTATGTGAGGCACATTCTTTTTCTCAAAAGTTGAGAGATTGAACCTAGGGCTTCATGTAAGTGCTCGACCACAAAAGTCTAGGCCCAGTTCTGAGGCACATCTTTCATCAGGAGTGGGCTTGTGGTCTCTGGAGCCCTGCCGTCTCTCACACACATTTCAAGGATCCACCAACCCAATTCTCAGTGTCCAGATATATGTTTGTCATACATATTAGTCTCTCCTGATATCCAGTGTGATTTGGAGACAGACCAGGTGTGACAGAGGCTGACAAATGTTTCCCAGAAGATAAGACTGAAAGTCTACTCTGTGGACTTTTCCCAGATTCAGTGAATGACCTGTTGTCAGCTTTTCTTCTAGCTCCAGGCTGTGGGCAATATGGGATTCTTCTAACAGGGGAAAATGCAGCTACTTCTGAGCCCCTTTGCTTAATCTTTCACAGTCTTCAGCTCCTAAGACAATTGGACTTGATGCTCCATGCATAATTCATGCTGAGAAAGGAATGTTTAACTTCTCCTAAGTAGTCAGGCATTTTCATCGTCCACCTAAGCAAGGTACCTATAAAGTATTTCTAATTTTCATTTCTCTTTGTCTCTTTCTCTACCATTTACTTCAGAGCTAAATCTTACATGTGCTCTCTTTTTTAAAGATTTGTTATTATTTAAATTATGTGTATGTGGGGGGTATGCACATGTGGGGGGATGGAATGTCAGTGGCATCAGATCCCCTAGAGTTGGAGTTATAGGCAGTTGTGAGCTGCCAAACATGGGGGCTGGGAATCAAACTTGAGTCCTCTGGAAGAGGAGTATGTGCTTTTAACTGCTGACCCATCTCTCTAGCGCCCCCACCCCATGTGCACCCTTACAAGTCATCTAGAGCCTCCTTTCTGGCTACTTTCTCAGCTAAAATTTCAGGTCTGAGCACTTCCTGCTAAGTTTTCTTCCTAGATCTCTTGCTGGTGTTATGAACCCACCATCTCATTTCCTGCCTTCGTTATTTTGCTCATGAGGCCCCAGTCACCCAGGGTCAAATTCTTCTATTGGCCTTTGGAAGTTTGTAGAATAACTCCCATGTCAGAAAAGTGGGTCACTTGATGGGAGGACGCTCAGCCCTGTAGGTAGTTGGAGCTGTGTGGTTGGCTCAGACCTGTGTGGTCGGCTCGGGACAGCAGCAGCAGGAGAAAGACACCTGAGCAGATGGACTTAGCAATCTAAGGGAAACATGTTTAATGACTTCAAGGCTTAAAATGAGATGCCTGAATATTCTTATACAATTATGCTGAAGACGTAGACTTGAGTTTGCTAAACATGTGTTCTAACACTGGTCTAAACCTCCAGTTTTAACATTATATCCGTAAGCCACCATAGAGTGAGAGTTGTACTCAAAGTTAATTTTGTTCTTCTTGAGGTCATTCTGAATACACGTGTAACACCAGCACTTGGGAAGCAGAGGCAGAAGGATTGGGAGGGGGGATTGTTGCTAACCTAGACTACATATGAGACATTGTTTCAAAGCAAACAAACAATAGTAACAGAAGACTCTGTTAATTTACAATTTATTTATTTTCCTATCTTATGAGAAATGAGAAATGCCCATCTGCTGAGATTTGGACATGGGTTGCTTCAAAGTTTCATAGGCCTGAGGCTTGATTCCCAATTTGGTGATTTGAAGAGGTGATAGGCCAGGTGTAGAGGCCCATGCTTGAAATTCCAGCACTTAAGAGGCTGAGGCTAGAGGACTAAAAGTTTTAGACACGTCTAGACCATATAGCATGACTCTTTTTTCAAAAATAATGCAGGGCTGGAGAGATAGCTCAGCAGTTAAGAGCATCAGCTGCTCTTGCAGAGGACCTGGATTGAATTCCCAGCACCCACATGTCTGTCACTCCAGTTCCAGGGGATCCAATGCCCTCTCTGATCTCCGTGGGCATTGTATGATATGGGTGCACTTACACACATACAGAAAATACAGTCATACACACGAGGCTCTGGAAACATGCTACCATCTCTCTTCTCTGATTCACTCAGAGAAGAACAAAGGGAAACAAGAAGATAAAACTCAAAGAACCAAACTCAAGAAGCAGTCCAGAGACCAAAAAGAAATTCCCCACAAGCACTTCTCACTCTATGGAATCTTCCGAATGTACTGCTAAGATGGAGGTTTAGATAAGTGGTAGAACACATGCTTAGCAAACTCAAGGCTATGTGTTCAGTGCCCAACACAAACATGCACACACACACGCACGCACGCCCCTCATCCAAAGCAATATTAGTTTAAGAGCTCACTGATCAGCTGCCAAAACAACACTGTAAAATGAAAGGAAAGCTGTGATCACCACAAAGGTAATTGATAATCTTACAATGATAGAGATGGCCCTTACTGGGGCAAGCTTTGCCAGGGTGAGTCAGCCAGGCTGGCCCATCCCCACCAGTTGCTTGGCTGCTGAGAGTGGGAGAGCAGGACCCAGCACAGGCTGCCAATTCATAGATTCTAGGAAGCCTTGTCTCCCAGATCCTTGCCTTGAAAATGCTACTTTATAGCCACCAGTGAAAAAGACTGTGTTTTGTTCTATTAAAAAGCAACTTTTCTTGCTGAGCAGGCAAGTGTTGTGATCTGCCTACCAAAGTGATTTGCAGAGCAAATGCAGAATGTATGCCTCTGTCTGGGAAACTAACTGTATGTGGGAGATCAGGTAGTATCTGAAACTGGGCCAAGTGTCATCCATTTAGTGATGGGTTGGGTGCTTGTTCTACCATTTGTGTAAAAAAACAAAGAGATGGAAAATTAAGTATTTCTTTTACAGTATTCTGGGACGGAGATTATGACTCATCTGGTAAAAACATTTGCTGCACAAGCATGAAGGTTGGAATTCAGATCCACAGCACCCATATCAATGCCTGGTGGATGAGGCGGCCCACTTGTAATCCCATTATGTGGGAGACTGAGATCAGAGAATCTCTGGAGTAAGCTAGCTAGTCACAGTGGTCAAATCTGTGGGCTCTGGGTTCAAGTGAGAGATCTTGCATCAATCCATAAGATGGAGAGTGATCAAGGAAGGTACCGGACTTCAACCTCTGGTCTCCACACATGCATGTGTACTTGCACACACATGTGCACCCACACATATGTGAATATACAATGTATGCAGAACACGTACATACACACACTAATTGACTGATTAAATAACCTTTAAAAATAAAGCAAATAAAATGCTTATAAAAAGAAGACCCATCCGAATGTGATGACAATGGGAGGTACGGACAGGACTGTGCGCTGTGAGAGGCAAGACCACTCAAAGGTGCTTTCCTGAGCAAATGACATCAGAATCTCCAAGAAGAAGGGCTCGGGCACTGGTATTTTAACATTTTACATTGTGAAGTTGAGTGTATGGCATAACGCAGGATGGGCCTTAGCCAGGCCACTTGCCATGAGGACTAAGGGAATGACTCCTGTGGACGTGGCACTCCACTCTGGTCAGGTGTGACACCAGTTTCTGCCCAGCACCTCGAGAGAACCTGCACTGAGATGATCTGCCTAAGAGACAGATTACTATTGGCCGCAGTCGGGAACCACCCCATAGGACAATTGGCTAACCAAACTCATAAAACCCTTTGCACTTCTTTGAATAAACTGAGTTTGCTGCGGCTCACCCTCCGCATGTGTCCACCCAGCTCCCAGGGTCTGTGTTTTGACTTTGCAGCCACTCACCCCCTTTCTGCAGAGACCCTGCGTCCGCCTCTTGCTGGCCCCAAACAGAGGGACCCCAACATCTGAAAACTTTATTCTCTTTACACAATAATTTGGATCTGGTATTGTAGGCTTGGTCCCAGTCTGTGGTACTGCTGAATCTTTAGGACGTGGGGCTTAGTAGAAGATCCTTTAGTCACTGAGGAAGTGTTCTTGAAGGAACCCTGGAACACTTTTCTCTTTTTTTTGCTTCTTAGCTGTGATGTAGTGAGTTACCACAGTCCCAGAAGCATCAAAAAAAAAAAGGGATCATGGACTGAAACTTCTATAACTTCGAGTCAAAACAAACCTTTTCTCTTTATAAGTTGGTTATCTTACCTATTTCTCCAGTTCAGGAAACGGAGTAACAAACTGTGCTGGATGGCTTTAGTGTCAGCTTGACACACCTGGGTTGAGGGAGCATCATTTGGAGAATTTCCTGCACTGGACTGTGGCCATGTCCGTGGGGTATTTTCTTGATGAGTGATGTGGGAGGACCCAGCCCACTGTGGGCAGTGCCACTCCTGGGAGGATTGTTCTGTATCGTATGAGATAGCAGGTTGAACACAGGCCAGGGGAGCAAGACAGTGAAGGGCAGTCCTCCATGGCCTGTGCTCCAATTCCTGCTTTCAGATTCCTGCCCTGAGTTTCTATTTTGGGTTCCCTCAGTGATGAACTGTGACCCCAGAGATATAAGCTAAATAAACCCTTTCCTCCCCGAGTTGGTATTGGTCAGAGTGTTTTGCCACAGCAATTGAAGGCAAGCTAGAACACACACCTGCTTCCATCTTGCCAGGCTCTGCGGCTGTGATAGCTAACCTTGGTTGACAACGTGACTGTATCATTTGGTTCACCTCTCTGCAGTGGGTATTTTTTTCACATGTCTACTTCACAGATGAGGAAAGTGAAGATCCAGATCTAAGATTATCTGATGGGGTGGTATACATTTAAACATCTAGTAAATGGCACTGTGATTCTCACCTTCTGACAACAAATTCCTTCTCCAACTAGTACATGAAAATCCCAAACAGAGTGTAAGGAGCTTTAGAGAAGTGATCCTCCCTAAAAACAATTTTTAACTTTATTATTATTGTGTGAATGTGTATGTTCATGAGGTGTGTGAGAGAATGCATGTGCCACAGTATACATGTGGAGGTCAGAGGACAACTTTGTGGAGTCGAGTCTCTCCTTCCTTTATGTGCGTTCTGAGATCAAACTCAGGTCACCAGGTTGCAAGGCAAGTGCCTTTACTCACTGAGCCATCTCTCTGTTCCCAAGAACAGATATTCTTCCCAGTGGCAGGCACATGGTACGGTGCACCACTGGGAACTCGGTATTATAACCTGGAGTGAGGCTGGACTCCTGGCTATGTGCCCCACAGCTGGACCACTGCTACAGAGTGTGCATGGCTGCCATGTCTGCCACTGGCTGGGACAAGACATGGGCATGGCAAAAGGGATGCGGCCAAAGCGCAGCAGGTCAGATTATGGTGTGAGTCTGATCCTTGGCTGGAGTGGAGGTCTCCACTTGCAGGGGCTCGGAAAGGTCACTTGCCTTTGACCACACCTGTCCCCCACAACCTAGCTGTCCCCTACATCCTTCTTCCCAAAGCCATTTGGCTTCAAGTCTTCACAGGGAAAGAACCAAACGCAAAATTTGTAATTGTGGTTGCTCAGGCCAAAATCTTGGAGCCTCTTTTGACCTCTTTTTCCTCCCTCATAACCCCCCACAGTGCAGGAGCACATCCTATCACCAGGCCACCAAATGCCACCTGTCCTGAATTCGGGCATTTCTCCTACTTCTGTCCTGTCCCAGCCACCAGCCCCCTAGCCTGGTTTGCTGTGCTTCCTCCTTACTCTTATCTGGATGATCTTGTTAGAATCACAGTAACCTAACCTATGTTCTATGAAGAGCTCGAGCAGACCTCAAAGGCTCCAGACATCAGGAAATGATGAGGTGGAAATTCTAATTATTCCTGACTGATGCCTACTCAATGAGTTCAAAAGCCCCACAATACCCCAAACAGGGCACATTTCCAGGATTGGACAGCTCACAGAAGCCAAGTCCTCATCAAGGCAGAAGACCCCACATATCCTTCTTACTCCTAGCTCACCTTCACTCTGGTGTCACAGTCACTCTGTTCTTCTGACTGGACCTGGCTGACCTCCTTAACCCTGTCTCCTGTTTCGCTTCTCTGTAGGCCTTTATAAGCATCTAGCATTTTTCTATATTTTATTCAGTATTTTAAAAAGATTTTATTTTTAAACTCTGTGTGTGTGTGTCTGTGTGTGTGTGTGTGTGTGTGTGTGTATGTGTGTCGGGCTCGCCCGTGCATCCATGCGGAGCAGAGGTGTCTGATCTCCATAGAGCTGGAGTTGCATGCAGTTGTGATCCCTCAATGTGGATACCAGGAACCAAACTCAAGTCCCCTGCAAGAGCGGTTCCCCTCTCTCAACCACTGAACCATCTCTCCAGTCCTTTATTCAGGTTTTTGCATTGTCTTCTGGTCTGCATCTTCCCAGGAGCACCAGGGAGTTTCTGTTCCTCCGCAGTCACTGCTGCGTTCTCACGGGATGTCATATATATCTTGATTGATTGTACAATGATAGAAAGATAGTTTTAGGCATCTTAGTTTTCTCCATAGAGGGAGTTTGGGGAATTGTTCCAAGTTGACCTGCCTCAGGGGCTGTTTCCAGAAGATGGTTGGGTCCAACTAACCCAAGAACTTGGAACAACCACGCTGCACAGGGCTCACTTCTAGACTCTAATCTTTTAACACCCAACAGGGCTCTAGGCCCTAGGCCCCTTACCCAGCTCCACAGGCCTCCTCGCCCCGCCCCTTATGGCCCCGCCCCGCCCCAGGCAGGCCGCCCCGCCCAGTCCCTGGGGAGGCCCCGCGAGAACGGGGGGAGGCGCCCAGAGGCCTTGGGAGCCCAGGGGAGTGCGCCCGCCGGACACAAAGAACTGCCGCGGGACGCGCAGGCGGGAGGCGTCTGAACGCTTCTGCGCCGGGCTCCCTGCACGGACATCCCCGACCGGCTGGCGGAGAGCGGAGCCTCCCACTGTCCAGGTGAGCGGAGCGCGGAGTGCAGCCGAGGGGAGGAGAGCCGAGCGGGGCGAGGGCAGCCGAGTAAGGCCGAGGAGGACGGAGCGGGGCCGCCGGGGTCTGCGCTTGTCCGTGGCCCGGCGTCCGCATCCTGCTTCTGCGGCCGGTACCGGGAGAGGGGACGCCTGGCATGCCGGCGCGCCCTCGGGAGCCTGATCTGCGTCCCGCTTTCCTGACCGATCCGGGCACGGAGCCGACGACCGAGCGTGGTCGTGGAGCGCAGCCGCCGCCCCGAACTTTGAAGATCCCGAAGCGCGGAAGCGCCTGGGCGGCCCGGCGAGCTTCGCGCTGTTGCCCTGCGGCTTCGCGCGGTCACTTGTAAGGAGGTGAACTGTACGACCAGATGAACCCGAGCGGGAGGCGAGCCCGAGCGGGAGGCGAGCCCGACCTGTACATGTGCGGGTCCCCTCTGGGAAACTAGAGGACTGTGCTTTGGAGCACCTGTTGGCGTGGTTACCGTGCATCGTTCTCCAGTGTCTCTTCCTTGCTTTCTCTAGTTGTATTACTAATTTGCACTTAGGAAAGTTTCTTGGAAACTGGGACACCTCTCTTCGTAGGCGAAAAAGGCTGTTGTTGCATCTGTTTTCAGGGTCCCGCCTGTGTTTGCATGTGTATTCTTAAAGCAGCAACTTTGGTACTTTGCTGTGCTCTTGCGTGGATAGTCCATCAGTAGTTGAGTGTTTGGGTTTGGCTCAGGTCACAGATTCCCATAGAGAGTATCTCTGTTTAAGGACACACCACACACACACACACACACACACACACACACACACACACACATTTGACTGTTTGCACAGGATAGAAATAAAGAAGGATGCTCCCCGTCTGCTCTACAAGACTTAGCCAAGCTTACGAACCCAGGAGGAGGTCCAGAGAAGTCCCTTGGAGGAAGTCAAATGATGTTCAGTGTCGCTGCCTGAGAGGGCTGTGAACATGAAGATGGTGTTTCTCTTAGAGGCTTTTGCAGAGATTTCCACATTCTTCACAGTAGACTTAACACTACTTTAGAAGATATTTTATTATATTTTTTGTTTTGTATATATGACTGTATTGCCTGTGTGTAAGTGCACCCGTGTCTCACAATGCCTGCTGAGGTCAGAAGAGGTCATTGAGTCCTCCCTGAACTGGAGTTATGGATGGTTGTTAGCCATCATGTGGGTGCTGGGAACCGAGGCCAGGTCTTCTGCCAGAGCAGACAGTGCCCTTAACCACTGAGCCATCTCTCCGACCTCTGACTGAGGTAAAGCGGAAAAAAGAAAGGAAGAAAATTGTTCTGTTCCACTAAGCCAAGCAGTTTATGAACTGTATGCTAGAGCAGTGTATATGGAAGGAAAATGCTCTCAAAGGCAGTGAGAGTGGCAGTCAGGTTGGCTGCCTGTTCTGTTTTGACTTATGCGTCATCTGTTAGCGACTTAAACTACTACAGATCAATTCTGTAGTCATTTGCCACACATTAATATTTCAAGCAATGGCAACCTACATACAGCAGGGTGGTCCTATAAGATTATAATGGAACTGAAAATTCCTCTCTCTCAGAGGTATCATCTCCGTAACCTTGTAGTGATTGTAACATCCTAATTCAAGGAGTCACTACTGAATGTGTTCGCGGTGATGCTCATGTAAACCAAACCTCTCTGTCAGTTTTATAGGAGTTACCCATATGATTAACTATATACAGTACATGATATTTACTTTCACTGGTACTGGGAATAGAACCCAAGGCTTAAGTTCCTTTAAGTATACTAAGTGCGTGCTTTGCCAATGAGCCACATCCCAAGCCCCGTGATAATAACGAGAATAAGCAATTGTTACAGGATTCTATATTTACTATGCATTTGTTAGTATTTTAGCTTTACTATTTTAAAAGTTTACCATAAAATAGTCTGTGCTATGCCAGTGGCAGCCTCAAGCTTCTCACATTTACTGGGTTTGTTGACTGCAGTGAGAGACCACTCAAGTCAGTGAAGATCACCATCTAGGTTTGCATAGGTGCTTGTGGTGGTATTTGCACAGTAATGGAATTGCAAAATGACTTATTTTTCTCAAAGTGTAGTTTCATCATCCACCACAGCACATTTTATATGGTAAAGAAAAGTAGGATCTGTATGCTACATAAAATTGAGATTCAATAAAAATTAGAGGATAATAATGTTCTCTCTCTCTTTTTCAGGATGAAAAAACAGGAAGTCTTCCCTCAAAAATTGAACATGTGATAACAGTGAATTAGAAAGAGAACATTTTAGAAAGGGAAAGTCAGGGTTTTTCCTTTTAATTGAGGAATCTGTATACCCTGATAGAAAATGAGTTTCTCTGAGTTATGTTTACACTGCAGTTTGCAGAGACGCTAGGACGTGGGTAGGCTGAGGTCATTTGCTGACAGACAGTTGTAAATTGCTTAGAATTTGTGTCTTTGGAGATGTTCTGAAGAATTCTAACAATAAGTATGTTTTATATGCTGTTTGGTGGGTGATTCTTTTTAAAGTTTTAAGCTGCTGGTGAGATGGCTCAGCATTAAGAGCACTGACTGTTCTTCCAGGGTTTGGTTCCTGGCACCCATATGGTGGCTAACAGTCGTCCATAACTCCAGTTCCAGGGTATCTGACACCTACTTCTGGCTACCACAAGCATTGCACACAGCACTTCATACATGTAGGCAAAACATTCATACACATAAAGTAAAAAAAAAATTTTTTTAAGTGACACACGTGATATTTGAGAATTGGAACACATAAAGACTCCTTCAGAGCACCTTTTGGATACCTGTTTTTGGGTCTTGCCAGGAACAGGCAGCTGTTAGTTACCCCTATTTTCCCTGGCTCAAGAAAGATCTGGAAACAGGATACCAAATTTGGGGCCATGTCCTGGCCTCATACTTGCACTGAAACACTGGGAGACGACTGGGAGACAGGGGAGGCTCCTGGCCTGGAAAAGCTTGTTCTGTGCTTTACTGTTTCGTTGGTCCTCAGTATTTAAGTGGCAGTGACTCTAGGTTTTTCAAGTATAGATTAGAAATTCAGGCTCAAGGCCAGAGATTTGCTTATTCACAGCAGGAGGCCCACACTTTGGATTAGACTTTACCTGGAGCTGTTTGGAGGGTGACTGCAGCAGAAGGCCTGGTTTTCCTTCCCCCATCCTCTGGGTGACCTTGAGCGTGCTGGATTCTGACACACTGAGGTCTTTATGGACAGAGGAATCATGTGGAATTTGCCTCTCATTTGTATTATCTTTCTTTGTCTTTTCTTTTTTGAGATGGGGTCTCACTGTGTGACCCTCGCAGGCCTAGAGCTCACTATGTAGACCAGGAAATTCAGAATGAGGTGTCAGCCCCTGACCTTCCCAACAAAAGGGAGTTTACGTTGGAAAAGGGAACACAGTTGTTCCAGAGCCTGTTTCCAGAATGAACGGCCAGCTATACCACGGAGGCCAGGGTTTTGTTTGAGGGGTGTCAGGTCTGTGGGATTGACCACTGGTCGTGATGTGGCCCATGGCTTTGCTCACTTTCACTTGCCCAGCACTTGTCCAATCTCTGCAAGAGCCTGGAGTCTAAGGAAGACAGGACATGCATCGCGCACACCAGGTGCCAACAGCCTGAGAAGAGTTCTGCTGGCTCCTTCCTCGGATCCCCTCACCTGCCAGGGAACTCAGATGCTCTGAACTGGTTCGGTGCATGGAGAAGACACACGTGAGAGAGCACCCCAACCCACAGTTCAGCTCTGTGCAGCACATCACAGAGCAACTCAGCTGCCAGGGTTCACCTCCAGAGATGGCAGTGCTCCCAGAGCCTAGTGCTCCCAGAGCCCAGGCACCAACCGGCAGGGAGGCCAGCTCTGCCTGCCTGTCCTGGATTTCAGCCTGGGCTCACTATTTCTGCCCAACCCGTCCTGCCATACCCCACCTCCGGTGCCCTCAATACCCGCTCCTTTGCATGCTCTCTCAGACATGCCTGTTTGCTCCCTTGGAAGCCCCTCCCCAGTGCCCCAAAAGGCATGTGAACACAGAAACACTAGCCTGGGGGATCAAGGTGGTGGGGGGCATCGCAGGCCTGAGTGACAGGACTGGGGCACTGGCAGGTCTATGGTCTCGTTCACTCTCAGTGGCCAAGTGGTAGCCTGACACCTGCAAGGATGAGACCTGGAAGTGGAGGTGGGTGGGACTTGCATTGGGCTCCTTGACCACAGGCATCAATAGCCCAGGGAAGGGCTCGTCCGGCTGCTTCCCTGAGGTGTCAAGTCCACCTGCCCACCACCGAGCTCACAGGCTCTGAACAGGCAAGGTGCCCAGAGTGAGCACACACACCACTGAGAGCAATGACGTGGAGGCATCTGGATGGAGTGGTTCCTGTGTCTGCTTCCTCTCAGAGGCAGGTGGCAGGCTGACTCCCAGGGGAGGTGGATGGGGGCCCTGGAACTGGGCTGGTGTCCTGGCAATTTTGGCTAGCCCTAGGGAGCTTGCTGCCTCCTGCCTCCAGGCGGGGAGTCCCACTGCCAGTCAGGACTGCAGAGGTGCAGAAGAGCTGAGGGATGGGCCAGACAAGAGGGAGCCTCTCCGTCACTGCAACAGGAGTGGCTCCTCTCCATCGGAGGCTGCAGCGAGTCTGGGCCGCTTTCTGCAGCAGGTGCCAGCTCTGCACGCCTGCCCCGTGGACTCCTGCGGACACACTTGCTGGCTGCCCTGCCTGGCCCCGCTTTTCCTCACTCCAAGACCTCTGTGTTTGCTCCTTGTGGTCACCTGCCAAGTTCCCTCTGCAATCACTCCCGTCTCAAAGCAGGGTTTCCACACAGCAGCCCACTGCTTCTCTTACAGAAAGGCATCGAAATTTAGGTCCTGCTCTTGGGATTCTTCACAAAAACCCTGTGCTGACATCACCGCGTCTATGGCAGGTGTTCACTCCTAGGGCTCCTGACAATGTGAGGTACTTCAGATACACGTAATATGGGCTACGTTGAAGACCACTGCTAGAAGTGAATGCTATACAGAATCTGCAGCCTTTATTATTATCATTATTTATTATTATTATTAATTATTATTATTACTATTGTGTGTGGTTAGTGGCCCCGCGTAAGGCGAGCTGTGTTCTGCTGTGCAACCTGGGTAATATCCCTGACTTCCTGGACTAGGATGTGCTGCTAAGAATGAGCAGTGGTCCACCATTACCCAGGCTGGGCTGCTCCCTCTCAATGGACCTTCTTAACCGTGCTCAGACCTCATCGCAGGGGGAGTTGATGACGGCAGATACCAAGCGGCATGCTCAGGTTCATTACAGATGGCTGACTTCTGACTCACTGCCTCCTGGTGACCCCCCTATGGATTTTGGTGAGTTGCTCCTGGCTCGGTAAAATGATATACAAGTAGTCTTCTACTGGGCCACATAGAACCCAGACTGCTTTCTACCTTTTGTTTTGAGACAGAGCTCACTAATTTTTCGAGGATGACTTTGACTCAGTCTGTGTAGTCCAGATATGCCTTGACCCTGATCCTCCTGCCTCAACCTTCTGAATGTCTACAATAAAAGGCTTATGTAAAGTCTCACATTGCTTTATTAAGAGTAGTTTGTGGGGTGTGGTGGCACTCTCTGATCCCAGCATTTGAAAAGCAAAGGCAGGTGCATCTCTGTGGGATTGGGCCAGCCTGGGATGATCTACATACGGAGTTCCAGGGCAGCTGGGGCTACAAGAAGACCCTTGAAAAAACAAAACAAAACAAAGGAAATAGTAGTTTTATGGGGGGGGGGGCTGGAGAGATCGCGCAGTGGTTAAAAGCACTTTCTACTCCTGCAAAGGGGCAGGTTGTTTCCAGCACCCACGTGGTGGCTCACAACCATCTGGAACTCTAGTTCCAGGGACGCTCTTACAGCCACTGTGGGGACCAGAAACACGTCTGGTGCACATGCATAAATGCAGGCAAAACATTTGTACACATACAATTAAAATACTCAAAAAGTGTCATTTTATGTTAAAAGAAAATTTGATACACAAGGCCCACCACCAACATCTCACAGATGCACATTTATTGTAACCGACACACCTACATTGACATAACCCAAAGCATATGTTTTAATATCTCTTTGTAATCTTAATAAAATCTCAAGATAACTCTCCCAGGTATCATCCTACATAACTATAGTCTTGATTACGATTCCCTAAGTCAGCAAATTCTAATTTTTCATTTTAGCTTTGGCACAGAGGAAGGAAATTGGGCAAGGAAAGGCGACGGGAAAGGACAGTTGTGCACATTATAATGGTGATGCCTCTCTCCAGAGACTTTGCCAGGCACCGATTGCCTGAGAGTCACTGGAGACCCTGACACACAGGTAGAGACCACAGCCACAGAGATGTGTCGGAGCAATCTGAACTAGTGTCTGGGGAGACACTACCTGAGCAAAACAGTTGCACGGTACAAGCAACTCGCCCTGAGAGATGCCTGACCAGCAACTCTGCACCAGAAACCTGGAAAAATTGAAAGGACTTTTGTGGCCTCCCCCAGGATCAATGCCATGGGTTCTCATGCCAAGAGAAAGTGTCCTGACTGCCGTTCCTAAAGGACACCCAGGGTCTGGAAGCCACTTTAGCTTATCCAGTCATTTTAGGACAATTATAGCCCAAGAACTTGCTTATTCCAGTGCTCTCAGAGTGCAGTTCTGGGAAGTAGGCTGTTAGCAGCAGTGTGTCTGGTTGAGGAAAGGCATCTGCCAGAGCTGCAAAACCTGGCGTAGGAGCCCTGGGCTGATGCTGTCCATAGTAGCTAAAGAGACTTTCAGGAGGGGCTGATGGACAAAGCCACATGGGGTCGCGGAACAATTCTTCCAACTTTTCTGAAAGAACTTGACCTTCTGCTGAGTCATAAGGAGCTGACAACTATTGTCTTCTCAGCTTCTCTGGGGTACCCAAGGTCATGTGTCATATTTAGATGACATTCAGCTGCCCGGCTAAATACACACTTCAGTAGGTCATTTCTAGCTTATCCCGTGGTAACACGGAGGTCACACACTGGCCACCTTACAGAGCAAGGATGTTGGAAGCATGCCATGTTTCAGGTCAACTCTGAATAGACCCCAAAGCAACCGGGACAGCCAGAGGTTTCATCCAGGAACAGGTTCCACTGTGGCCTGAATAAATGCACCCTGTGTGTGGCACCTGTCACTAGCCCCACTTAGGTTCTGGCACCTGGAAACCTGGTTCTTCCGGTATCCACGCTCACCTTCTCCACCCTTCCAGATTTACTGGCTACTGACAACTCCCATCCCTTATACTGACCCCCTTAAACCATCTTCCTCTGGGTCAGCTGGGCCCTTGTGCATGCTGAAAAGCAAAATAAAAGTGCAAAACCCAACCCAATGGCCTGACAGGGGGCTGTCTGAAGTCCCAGATATGCTGGACCAAAAGCTGGAAAGTGCAGCAGGCCACAGGGGTGGGACCTGTAGCCCCAGCTAGTCAGGAGGCTGTGGCAGAAGATTCACTCTGGTCCAGGGGCTTGAGAAATGTAGGTAACATGGTGGGACCCTTTCAGTAAACCAACGAACAAATCTAAACACCATGTGCAAGAAGGGAAGAATTAAGTACAACAGGCTGGGAGGTGCAAGATGGCAGAGCTGGAATCGAGGTGAGGGTCTTGTGACGCCCCATCCAGCCCCTTCTATGAGGGAATGTTGTCAAGGACTGTGAGCTTTGCAGTGTCCTGAAAGCATCGCGCTATTCTATTGATGTCGGTGACAGCAGTTCTAATCAGAGGGGAGCATTCTACACTGGCCCCTAACACTGGGAGACGAACCAGTGTCCAGAAGTCTCCAAGACCTTGAAGAGTGCAAGTCCACGTTGCAGAGCCCTCTGCACAGCCTCTCTCCCTGCCCCTGTGGCCACTTGGGTGATGACAGAGTGACAGGGAAAGTAGCTGGTGCTCACAAAGCAGGTCGTCCTGTCCACTCAACTAATTCCTTCTTCTCTCTGCTTTCGGGCCCATTCATAGGAGACACAAGTATTTTCACATCCTTTCCCATCCACAGAGCTCTACATAGCATCTCGCCCTCAAGTTTCCTTGTCGTCCATAGAGAAATCAAACAGGAACTGACTTGAAAACTTCCCCACTGAGGACCAGTCTTCCCCTTCTGGGGGAGAAGAGAGATCAGTGGTATCCCTGCAGCCAACTCTGCATGCTCAGGACCAACCTGCCAGGGAAGATGTGCCTACCGGTGCAATAGTGGCACGACAGTCAAGGGGATAACCAACGGCTCAGGGAGCATCACAGAAGAGGAACAGAAAGAAAGATCCAGAGGATGTGGAGGAGCCTGTCAAATGTTGTCTACGAAGCATCTGACCACCACACAGGCAAACTCACTGCAGCCGTGATTAGCCCCACAGGACCAAGTCAACAAGATCAGGCAACATCCCAATGGGCAGCAATAATTGGATTCAGAGGATTATTAACAAAAAAGGGCAAGGACACAAAGGAGGCAGGGGCCGTGGCAGGGTGCTGTGGGAGTGGGAGGAAAGGGCCGGTGGCTTTGGGAGGAATGGGAGATGGGAGGTTGTGTGCATATGATCAACATGAATTGCTTACGTATATGAAATAGTTCATGAACAAACATGAGTGCTAGAGGGATGGCTCAGTGATTGAGAGCACAGGCTGATCTTGCAGAGTTCGGGTTCCCAGCACCTATATGGTGGCTAAGAACTGTCAGTAAGTCCAGTTCCAGAGAATTCGGTGCCCTCTTCTGGCCTCTGTGGGCGTTTCACACATATTATGCATCTAAGTTTTTACTGGTAAACACCCATACACATAATACGGTGTTTGGTTCTTTGAGACAGAGTCTCACAGCAGCCCCAGCTTACCTGGAGCTAACTAAATACATCATGCTAACCTCAGTCTTACAGAGACCTGCATGCCTCTGCCTCCATGTGCTGGGATTAACAGTGTGGGCCACCATACCTAGCTAGACTCCTTTCTTTTAGCATTATCATCAGTATCAACAATAAGAATCTCATGGTTAGATCGGTGGCTCAGTGGTTTAGAGGACTGGCTGCTCTTGCAGAAGACCTAGGTTTGATTCCCAGTACCCACATGGCAGTTACAACTGTCTGAACTCCAGTCCCAGGAAAATCCAACACCCTCTTCTGATATCTACAGGCATTGCATGACATGAGTGTACTTACTCATACAGGAAATACACTCATATACATAAAATTAAAAAGAATCACATAACAGAGAAGATGGAAAGGATTATACCAGGAAGAAATTGCCCCCTTCTTCCCTTTCTGGAACTCAACAAGTTCCTGCTAAGTCCATATTTCTCCCTTTTTTCTAAACTGAAGCCATCCTTATGTTAGAAAGAAAATCTGAGGTCCACAGATACCACACACACACACACACACACACACAGATACCACACACACACACACACAGATACCACACACACACACACACACAATCAAAACAGACAAAGTAAAAGTAACTCAGTTAAGCAACTTTTACTTTTGCAAAAGGGTATCATTTGGATTGAGCAAGCAAGCCAAAGATAAAATGGAATAGATATTTATCCTAACACAAGAGTTCTGTGTTCTTCCCCCGCTGGCTGGAGTCCAGCCTCACAATCTCTCCCTGCATTTGGCTAGTTTAAAAGAACTGGCACAAAGGAACTGAAGGAGGGGACAAGGGATGGGAGCTCGGTACAGAAAGGTCGAGTTCTGACAATGCGGCAAGGTCTTTTCATCAATGGAAGTCTCACAAGGTGGGCACGGTAGATTACAAAATAGAATTACAGAGATTACAAGGTTGTGATCATTCTTTTTCTAGAAAAGGTTTGAATTCTTTTTATTTCCCGTCTTTGTCACTGAACTCTTTTCTTCAAATTTTAGCAACATTTCTCGGCTTTCTTGGTCTACTGTCTCTATTAAGAGAAGGTTGTAACGGTAACATGGATCATTTAGTTAAAGATGTTTCTAAAACTCTTTGGAGTACTCCTTGAAGATGTATGCAACTCCCTGCTAGAATCATGACTCCCACTATGATAATCAAGGATGATAAAACTGAGGTCATTATTCCCTTATATTTCTCAAAATTGTTCCATTCGATTAGTAAAGGGATCATTGATTCCTGAATCTTTTCTGCTGATTCTTTAACAAGAGCATTGAGACCTTGAAGAGCTCTGCTAATGGTCTCAGTCAGAGCTCTATTAATAAAGGTGTAAAACTATTTTCCCCCAAATTACAGAGAAACTACATTTTCAGCCCCAAATCAAATCTAAAACTAACCTATTTCCCCAAGTCATTTTGCCGGAGACACTGAATGGGGACATACAGTGTGGCAGTCAGGGTACTCCTCCAGCAGACATGTTTACAAGGTCCCAAAGTGAATTTGGGTTTTAACTAGTAGGGCTGCCTGGTGTAGAGACAAAAGTCAGTATCTGTAAATAGATGTGAGGGAGAAGAAAACGCATGTGTCACTGACATTACAAGTCCTACCAGCAAACCAGAAGTCAGAACAGGAGATATTTCTTAACCCTCCAAATCAAAGTCCACTAGAATATTCTGATGGGTTTACAGGATTATCTATCCACTGGGCTCCTCCTCATTTCTATTTGGGCCTCCAAGACTGTACTTGAGAGTGATGAACACAGAATGTTTAGAGAAAGTTTGATAGCTATTAGAGTATCTAAAATCATAGTGCGAGGCCCCTCACAGATGCCTTCTAGAAAGGGAGCGGTTTACACATCATTGAATGTTAGCTTTGAACAGTAGTGAGATGCCTCTCTTGAGCTGCAAGTAGGTGCTGCTGTGGTGAATTGAACCAAGGTCTGAGGTCTGATGTCTGGGAAGCATTTTCCTTATCACAAAGAAAACCGTTAGGGAGAAATAATTATCTAAATACCATCTCATATTAGGTCTAATGTTTGAGGAGTATGATCCCCTAGGCAGTTAAAAGAAACATACCCATCTTTTGAATCTTTGGTTGTACTTTCCTCCTGAGTTTTCAAAATTAACCAGTTTGTTTTTTAATTGCCAAGGCCATTTAATCATCCAGTCCTCAGTGGTCATTTGGGTTTAAAGGTAGTCACTGGCTCCTACACTTTTCTTTTAACCAATTGTTTTGTCTTTGTTAGGATAAGTCAAAGGCTATGCTTGACTGTACCATCACTTTAAGCATCGAGGGTCACCTCCTCTTCGGAGACTGGCCACTTGTTGAATCCACCATGGCTTCCCTGAACAATAGGACAAGTAACTCACCAAAGCTACAGGACATTAGGTGAGATGTGCCACAGTCCCCTGGGACCTTTTATTTGAGGAAAAGAGTCAAAATATTGTCCCATTTAATCCTTTTGACCACATCAGACTAGGCCTCCAAGTGTGATTATTGAACATGGAGAGGTTTGGTTATACCAGTCTATTACTTTTGACTATTGTGGAATATTTATATAAAATCTGAGCAAAAATCAAACACATTTAAATAAACCTGGATTAAACATAGTTTCTTCTTTAAGCCAGCATTGTAATTGTTACCGAGAGGTCTGACTGAACTTTGACCCTAGAAAATTTTTACATCACATGTATATTGTCTCATCATTTACATGCTTGAAGAAACTCACACAAACCTTCATAATTTGTATAAGCTTTCTGGTTTTCATTTCTATTCTGCAAACATGTAGCCATTTTAATATCCATACACAAAGCCTTCTTCACTAAAACTGCTTCCATTTTCGCATCCTTCTACTATTTTCTTTTACTTACTGATTTTCTTACCTAATACCATAAGACAGAATAAGTTTAACAAATGAAAATTCTCTCCTGGAGTACTAAAAGTTCCTACCCCTTCTCACGAAGCTCTGGGGACAAACTGACGTTTGAGTCCATTAAAGTTCTCTCTGGGAAACGAAGAGTTTATCACACAGAGAGCTGGGTGAGCGTCACTGACAGGAGAGGGAGTGACACAAAGCAGCTGCGGAGCAAAGTCTTCACCCCAAGTCGATGACGCTCCCATTCCCACACTGCTGTCCCCTCCCAGCCCTCCACAGCTCTATACTCTCTTTCCCAAGACCCAAAGGCTAGATGCAATTAAGGCAAAATTACAATCAACTGACTGGGAGGCATGGCCAGAAGCCCAGATCAGGGTCCAATGACATTTCACACCACATCCTTCTAGGAGGGAACAGTGACAGTCAGTAAGTCGGGCTGTAAGATCTTTTATAAACAGTCAAAGCTGAAATCAAGAAGGTAGCAGTTGTTTGACTTGGAAAACAGTGCTCTGCCAAATAGCTTTATTAAAAGAAAGTTGAATCCCAATTGCACGCATAGGATAATGTAGTAGATTCATTTACTCGTGTACATATTGTTAAACCATGGGGTTTGTTAAATTCCCAGGTAAACTTTATGAACACACAAACCGTCAAAACCCTTTTGGCTTAACACATAACAGAGAGTCGTCTACTGAGACCATGCTTTTGGTTTTGAATAAGTGTAAGTAGAAAACAGATGTAGCAGACACACAGCACAGCAGCATCCAGCTGGTACTCACAACGTGCAGCAGAAATCAGCTATGCGGAGCCTGTTACAGCTGTGCAACCCGGCATGGAAGAGCACACCTTAAATCTCAGCACTCGGGAGGCAGAGGCAGGACAATCTCTGTGAGATCTAGGCAAGCCTGATCTACATAGTGAGTTCCAGGCCAGCTGAGGCTACAGGGAGACCTTATCCAAAAAAGAACACAACAGAAAAATGCTTTAAAGTGTGAGGTTATAGACACTGACTGAAGATTTTCATTTGTTTTTAGGCAGAGGGTCTCTTCTATCTTCTCCGTGAACTGTAAAAGTCTTCATTTTTCCTTTGATCTAGCCAGCTGCTTTATTCATTAGTTAAATAATAAACACATTAAGTGCCCATCAAACATTTCGATTAGTCTGTATTTGTTACCTTTCTCATTGCTGTGACACAACAGAGCACTGCATTAGCAGCTTTTAATACAGGCATCTTCATCTCATGAGTAACAATAATCTCTGTTGGAAAGTTCATCCCTTAGTTGCCCTCAAGGGATTGACTCTTGTGCTGTGCTGTCTTCCTCCCTGTCACAGTATCAAGAGGGTTGGAAAGGGGCTTTGGCCAACGCCTTGATACAAACATGCTTGGGTCTGAGTGGGAGGGCCAAGTCCCATCACTAGAGCTTCAATGAGTTCAAGCAGCACATGACAAGTTATCAATAGAATGGATATACAGAAGGTATTTGTCTCTCTGTAAAAGTGAACACATAGTTTGCACTGGACAGAGGACTTGTTGGGTGCAGTGACTACTGGCTGGACTCAAAGCACCTTATCTCCCAGGTGGATTTTTCCAGATGAGCTTCATCAACTGCTGGGTCTTTAATTGGGAATGGGAACAGACAAGAAGACTTGATTTTGACGGGCCACCTTCAGCTATCTCCACCCTTTATAAGGTCACGAACCTGTGGCCATCAGCACACATGATTTAGGATGATCAAGGTGACAGAGGTATCTGGTTTTACCATTGTCTAAGCTGAGGTGCTCAGTGACTAAACTTGGGGTGAGTAGATGCTTGAAAGCTTATACTCACAATCAGTGAGTTTGTACCTGAGAAACTGGCAGACAGTCTCAAAAACTAAACACATAACTTCTTTTCTGTAAAGAGACCAAGTTGTAGGATAATACCCTGATGAATATTATTCTTTCCTTATAGACCACTTTACCTAAATGTGTGTTAATTTTTTATCCTTAAATATAAGAAACTCAGCTGGGCACGGTGGCACACACCTTTAATGTTTAATCTCAGCACTTGATAGGCAAAGGCTTGGTCTACATAGTGAGTTCCATGTGAGTTGGGGCTACAGGGACATGTGTCTCAAAAAGAAACCAATCCCAACAAACAAAAATCAGGAAGTCCTTGTTTGACTGTCTTTTGTATTCTGGTTTCCATTTCATCACTGAGAAATCTGATCCTTAGTATTTATTGCCTTTTACTGCCTTGCAGTTTCACATATTCATGTTTCTTATGAACCTGATGTATATCGTTAAACTGCTTGAGAAATCTTTATTTTTAGATGGGAGAACTAAGAAGTATAAACTCTCATAGATGTGCTTCTAATTTCTGCCATCTTTATTTGACGTGGTATTATCATTTCTGCCACAAGAAGTGACATGGTAATGGAGAGAGACCCCCCAAGGCCAGTTCCTCTGAGAAACACAACCTGTCACATCATCATCAAACAACAATGACCCTGGGCAGAGGCAATATTTGAGGAGGTTAAACTGGCATACTACTTTCTCACGGCTACCCGGGTAGCAATAAAAATCTTGACAAAGTGCAAGGCTAATAGCTCCCTCATTGATCGAGGTTCAATCATGAAATTATGCAACCATCCGAATAAAGCTTTTCACCTATTTACTCTAGGAGCACACTACTAGGGAGCAGCTGAGAGCTGTGTCATGGAGTCTGGGCATCTGAAGGAGGAGGAGACCTGCAGACACTTGGAGTAGAAATCTGATGACCTGTACCGTCACAAATGGACTGCCTGACTGAGACTTTGAGGCAGAAAACATCTTACTGGACTGTAAAGGGCACATAATGCTAAGGGATTTGGTCTGAGGAAAAACCTCACCACGGCGGAGCAGGTACAAGATTTCTATGGCAAAACTGAGCCTCTGATCCAGAACTCTACTTACAGACAATATGATGGGCCTCCCTCTGACCTCTGGATTCTTGGAGTTGTGCTCTTTGCTATAGAAACAAGGCATTTCCCACACAATGACACATAAAGCTTACACACTGTGTGGCAGATCGTAGAGATTGCAGCACTCCTCCTCATCCACCTGCAGAACTTAACGACTTCATCATCTAATTGCTGATAGATGATCCAGGAAAAAGACCAACAGTTATCCAAGTAATTCGGCAACATTTCTAATATTATAGCAGCAAACATTCCAGAGGCAAATTTTGACAGCATAGACCGATGAGCAGAGTGGAACATGAAGCTTGTGCATATTCGTCTCCCTCTAAGGAGGACACGCGGCGCCCCTACGATTCCCGCCTTCACTTTGCCCACCGCACTCGAGCTTTCTGGGGTTGACACGGGGACTGAGCACAGCATGCCTCCCACCCTAACTTCCCTGAAGTGCACACATCCTGACAAGACGCCCACCTGAAGAGGACCCAAGCAGACAAAGCATACCCCACTTGGCTCACTTCATGAGCTGCCCTTGGGGAGAGAATGAGAACAGAAGCATGTTCAAGGATTCATTATCGACCAGTACATCCTCAGAGTACCGTCACATCAAGATGTAAAAAACAAAAGCAATGACTCTGGTCTGAGGAGCGTTTGCAGAGGTAACGCTAGCGTAGCACGTTCTCACGGACACAAAGGTAGCAGCGAAGGTCTTGAGAAAGTGCAAAGGCTCCCTCACTAGGCCTGAGGTTCAGACAACGAAGATTTACAACATCCCCACAGTATAAATCATTTTGACACGACTGACAGCAGGCAAAACACCTACTTAATCGTGGTGCACAATACCAGGTGACATCGGAAGAGCTGTATCACAGAGACTGGGCACCCAGAGGGAGAGGAGGGTCCTGGAGACTCCGGGGAGTCAGTGGGGATGTCCTGCACAGTCACAAAATGGAGTTGCCCACTGAGCACTGAAGGCATGAAACATCTCACTGGACTATAAAGGGCACATAATGCTAAGCGACTTTGGACTGGGGGCAGTCTCAGCATAATGGTTAGGTGAAGAGCTGTCACAGCACAAGCTAAAGCTGTGCCCCTGAGATTGCTGCTTATTCACAATACGATGGGCTTCTTTGGACATCTGGATCCTTGAAGTTGTGCTGGATTCTGTAGTAACAATGCATCTCCCATCCAAGAGAGGTGAAACTCACACATTAAGTGGCACGTCCTACTGGCAATTGTAGCAATTCTTCTAGGCTCTCCCCTGAGCTTGAAGACTTGATCTCTCAGTTGCTGAGAGTTGACCCAGGAAAGTTATCCATGGTCATCCAAGTAATGGAGCAACTTGTTTAATACTGCAGCAGCAGACACCCCAGAAGCACATACTTAACATAAAGCAGGATCAGCAGAGTGGCACCTTGACTCCTGCACATCTCCCACTCTCCTCCGCCTCTAGGGAGGGCACGCAGTGCCCCTCCCTCCCCCACCCTCACTTTGCACACTCTTCTAGAGCTTTCTGGCGTTGACAAGAAAGGTGATAGGAGACACAGAATGACTCCCATTGCGTATTCCCCGAAGAGGACACATTCTGACATGATTTCCTTCCTGCAGAGGACCCACCCGGACAAATATCCCCAGCGGACAATAATCTGCGCTTCATTATCAGCACGTGGGGAGAGACTGAGAACAGCGGCATGTCCAAGGACTCATTACTGACCAGCACGTCCCACGATGGCCCTGGGCGGACGAGCATTTGCGGAAGTCATGCTAGCACAGCTCGCCCTCACAGACACACGGTAGCAGCGAAGGTCTCCAGAATGTGCAAGAGCAGCGGCTCCCTGAGTCGGTCTGAGAATCGGACAGTGAAGAGGTTCATCCTCACATGAAACTTTCCACATGATTGTCACCATGAAAAACACCTTTAGTCATGGAGCACACGACCAGGTGACAGCTGAAGAGCTATGTCACAGAGTACGGTCATGTGCAGGAGGAGGAGGAGGCCCAGAGACTCTTCGAGGACTTAGTATGGACTGTCCTTTACTGTCCAAAATGGAATTGCTCACTGAAACCTTAGCGGCAGAAAGCATTTTGATAGACAATAAAGGGCGCATTATGCTAAGTGACTTTGTCTTAGGGGAAAAAAACCAACACACTCTCTTACGTAAAGAGGAGACATCGTTACAAGGAACCAGTCCTGAAGAGGACCGGAGGACCCACCCTGACAACATACCCACACAGCATGGTGGGTCGCACGGCTCACTTCACATGGCTCACTTCATTAGCTGCCCTTGGGGAGATACTCAGAACACCAGCATGTTCAAGATTGACCATGCACCACTACATAAAGAGGACTGTCGCATCATTATGTAGAAAGCAACGACCCTGCGCAGAGCCTGCCACTTCTTCACTGCTAACAAAGTAATGATGTATTTTGCAACTTCCCCTCTTGGAAATACCCCCATGACCAAACAATTCAGCTTGCTCCCGCCTTCACTCCCACCCAGACACTTCCTCCCCTTCACCCTGCTTTAGAGAAGCCGAGTGAATACCGCATGAGCAACGTCCCCACTTTGCCCCAGCCGTCCAGCATGTGCACGGTGAAAGAAGGTGAGCACCGAAGTCTTTCTCGGTTGAATCCAGAGAAGGAGCCAGTACCGGACGGGGGAGGGCGATGTGGACAGAAAACCACTGAGATGCTCTCCTCTGACGACGAGGGGTTTTCTGAAGGCTCATGGTTTCCTGCTACATAGACACCTACTCAGTGGCCCAGAGAACTTCAAATGAGGTCATGGAGGACTCAGGTCCTCCCCCTGGTCCCCACACTCTAGCACTCCTTGCTTTGCTTACTTTCAACAGTGTCTCCCACAAAGATCCAAGCTCTTTTCCTTTCTGGAACCTGCCAGGCACAACGTTGCTGCTGCTGCAGCTTTGTGACCCCCTCTCCCGCAGGACATGCCGGGAGAAGCAGGTGCCTCTGCTGCCTCCGTGAGAACCAGCCGAAGCCCCATGCGAGTGACATCCGAGTGTGGTCCACCATGCAAAGTCTCAGACCAACCTCATCTGGAGGGTCCTAGGGCCTCAGTTTCACCTCAAGCCCCAGCACCGAGATGGAAACGGCACACAAGTGATACGGTCTGACTCAAGCCATGGACACTGTGTGGTCAGTTACAGGGTGATGGACATTTGAATGGTTTTGTAATTGAAAACCTTCATTTTCTGGTTTCTCTGAAGAGGCTTCTGTTGACACACAGAGAAGTAGGCCCAGAGCAATGGCCTGATAATTGCGCAGACTCAGAGTCAGAAGAGAAGAAACAGTCTGCTGACCCCAAGAGCACCGAGCACTGCACAGAGCCCTGTGTGCGGGACACTGTCCAGGCACCTCCTCGCTGACAGCGATGCCGACGTGACCTGGTGATGGAGTGACAGTGAAGAGCTGCTCACGTCCCCTCGGCCGCAGGGTCACTGCGCACAGGAGGAACGACGGTCCCTGTCTCTCTTGACCCCGAGGCAGGGACATCACTGCCACAGAGAGAGTGTGTGTCATATTGACGGCCACCTTGCAGGTTCTGATACTGGTCCTCACGACGGCAGTGACGTAAGTGCAGAAGAGAAACACGCACACAGCCACTGGAAAGCTTTGCACACCTCCTACAGCTCACCGAGGACTCTGAGGACATCTTGGCAAGCCTTGACCCAGGCCCTCGTGCACACACCTTCAGGAGCTCAGAACCACAGAGAAGGTTGTGCGAGACTCCTGAGGATACCAAGCACCATGTGTCTCAACCTCCTGACTCCACAGGTTCCGATGCTGTGTGACAGGTTACCTGACCCCACATCTGAGCCTTCCCCTTCCAAGGCAGTCTATGGACTGTTCTCCCTCCATCTGACAGTCGGCTCGTCGTCTACTTACTGTGGATGTAGATGGCAGAGACCGGAACCACCAGCTGTCCTGGAGCCAAGGAGCAGAGCTATGAGGACGGCAGCAGTGGATGACACGTCCAGTTCTGGAAAAAAGAGACAGACGGAGACATTAGAGAGGCGACCAGGAGCCCGTGTCAGAGACGAGGACAGGCTCTCTGTCGGCGTGTGTGCACATCCACCAACATGGGTTTGTGTCGGTGCCGGGACTGAACACAGGCAGCCGCGTCGTCCCTGCAGCACTGCCCACTGCCATGTCTGCACATGCACTGTCCAGGCCCTGACCAGTGCAGCAGAAGGAGCACTGTGGACTCACTGCTGCCTCCTTCAGTACAGAGTGAGGCTCAGAACATGGCCTGCCCTGGGGGCAGGTGCTTCAGGACCTGCTGCTCCTGGGGCTGCCAGAGCTAAAGGCCAGTTCCCACAGCTGAGCTCAACCCTGCAGTGACTGAGGAAATATTAGGAACAGTCTGCTGCCCCCTTTTGTGTGTCCACACACGGGCATCCCATCCTATTGCTACGTGAACCAAATTGTCCCCTTCCTGTCCCGCCCAGAACTCCTAAATCACTGCTGCAGGGAGACTACATTATACTCCTTGTTGGAGCCAGAGTCAAACTGCATACAAAACAGACACCCCAAGACACGTCTTTGGGAGAAAAGCATTGACCACGGAGGCCCCGTCGTCAGTGTGGCGGAGGTAACTGACCCACCAGATGAAGACATCTCAATACATAAGCACAGGAAACAGGAAAAACCACATGGCTGGATGCCTAGTAAAGACAACTGTCTAGCAATAGACCCAAAGGAAATGACACTAAAGAAATGTCTGAAAAAGAGATTAAAAGAGGGTGTCTAGATTACTCAGTGGTAAAACACTTGCTACACAAGCCTGAAGACCTGAGTTCAGATACCCAGATTCCCCACAAAAAGCCAGAAACCACAGTATAAACATGAAATCCCAACACTCCTGTCTCGTGATGAGAGGCAGAGACAGGAGAATCCCCAAAGGAAACAGGGCAGCTAGCCTGGTGAGCACAATAGTGAACACGATATTGTATCAACAAGGTGGAAGGCTGCCCTTTGACTTCTATATGCACACCACGCCACACACACCCCTGCAGCACAACAACCCCCCACCAAACACACACGTACAGAGAGAGACAGACACAGAGACACGGAGAAAGTTTAAAGAAAAAAAACTGAGAAGCTTCTTGTCGCAGTGAGAAGTGGCTAATGCGGAGGGGACGAGAAGAATGCAAGGGCTGGATAATGGGAGGAGTGCTGTGAAATGTCCTCTCAACACGGCATGGCTGTGGCTCACATGAACTCACAGCAGCTATGCTGACGTGCACAAGACCAACCAGAAAATTCCAGCAGGAGGAGCCACTGGCAGTGGGAGACAGAGAGTTACTTTTCTCTGGAGGAGTGGGCACTGGTAGGTCTCCCATGCTCCAGTAGGCAACCCCACAAACCATAAGTATAGGAGCAGTACTGATTTGACTCAGCGGGAATTTTTTTAAAAAGAAGACATGAGGTCGGGAGAGAGGCAGGTCTGCTAGGGGTGTGGAGAGTGGATGCAATCAAGGTACACTGTATACATGCATGGGATTTTCAAAGAATAAAAAAAATTTAAGTTAAATATTTTGTAAACAATAAAAAGAAAGTTCATAAGAAGGTCAATGGAATTTACATATCTGAAGGTTCAAGGCTAACGTCCACAAATGAGAGAAAACATGAGATGTTTGTCTTTCTGACTTTGGGTTACCTCACTTGCAATAATTGCCTCCAGTTCTATCCATTTACCTGCATAATTTTGTTTTTCTTAAAGGTTGAATAATATTCCAGTGTGTAAATGTATTACATGTTCAGTCTCCATTCATCAGCTGACAGACATCCAGCTCTTCAGTTTCCCAGCTATTGTGAATAGAGTAGTGAGGAACATGGACAAGCAGGCCTCTCTGCAGTACTACACAGACCCTGTGGGCACATGCCCAGGAGTGGACTAGCTGGATCATGCAGCTCTATTTCTAGCTTGTTGTTGTTGTTGTTTGAGATAGGGTCTTACTACGTATCCCTGGCTTGCCTTGCAACTCACAAGGCAGGCCAGCTGGCCTTGATTTCACAGAGATCCACCTGCCTCTGCCTCCGAAGCTCCAGGATTAAAAAAGGTGTGCACCACCATGCCAGGCTTTATTTCTAGCTTTCTGAGGAATCTCCACACTCATTTCCATCGTGGCTGCACCAGCCTTTACTCCCACCCTGATGATAAGCGTTCCCCTTCCCCACACCCATGCCAGCATTCTTCACCATTTTTTTTTTATCTTAACCATTATCTCAACTCTCATCAGGGAAAAAACTGTGTAAAATTCTCAAAGATCTAAGAAGTTTTTTTAAAGCTCAATGGAATTCAAGAGCAAACAATTATTAATGTATCTGAATCCCACTTCAGGTCACCAAACTAAGAAACAAACATCGTTTGTCCTAAAGAAAGAGTTAAGATACACACAATAACAGACAGTTGGAGCCTTCACTACTTCACTAGACATGTGACCATTACATGGTCTATGTATGCTCTAGTATGTTCCTTCTGTTGAAGAAAATGTATGGCAGGTATGGGGTGTATGCTTGTAATCCTAGCACTTGGGCTGCTGAGGCAGGAGGATAATGACTAAGGCAAGCTCAGGAGACCATGTTTCAAACGAATACCATGATGTGTGTCCTTCATCTCTTGAACAAATTATTCTGTAAATGTCTACATCCTTTTCCTAAGTCTGTTGCTTCATTGTTGATTTTTGTTTTTTTGGTCTCAATGACTTGTTTTATATTTTACATTTTAGTTTACAAACTTACTTCAAAAATACATATATGTATGTACATACACAAACACATAGGTAATATATATTTTAAATGGACTTATACCACAGGGGGCTGTAAGGCTCCTCAAGAGCCACAGATTATTCAATAAAGCCTCCCTGCTAGGAAAAAGAAACTTCCCTTCAATTTGATGGTCTGGGGAGTTCAAGAGACTCCCCAAACAATATAGGCTATTACCGTTGTCTTTGGTTGCTTCCCAGAACTTGAGGGTAAGACCCTGTTGCTGAAGGCACGACATAGTTCAACATAAGTCTTAGAGGTATTGAACTGGAGCTGACCATGAAACCTCCTTGAGGACTGGCACATAGTATATGAAGATAAACTATGCAAGCCAAGGAAGTAATGCAATCAATAGTCCTACCCAGCTGTGAAGTCTGCAAACCATGACAATAGCCAGACCAAAGAGATATCCTCAATGGTTCAAATATTGCACTTTTATTATCTTGTGGGTAACCAGAAACTGTTTAATAGGACTTAAGAGCTTAAGTTCAATAAGTGGGAGGGAGTTCGGGCCTGTTACTATAAACCCTGCTAACTACCCATGTTTGGAGTGGTCATAGACCCTAGAGTAGAACCTACCACTGTCATTTTCCTAAATGTAGCTTCTAGCTGTACATTACATACTTAACATTATACCCACAGGTAAGTGTAGCTCTCAGTTCTCACCACAGAAACTTCTTTTTTTGCAGTAATCTGAGGCTACTAAAGAAATCCAACAGGTCAAAATGCAGAGAACAAAATTATTGTATGGAGCCCAATCACAACTGGTATATCTGTAATACAACCCTTAAATCTAAGGCTCAGGGAACCACAGATATGAGGGGGAGGAAAGGCTGTAAAAGCCAGAGGACCAGGACATGAGTTGCAAGATAGTGTCTTCTAGACATGACGGGGCTGCTATATGCACAACATCTCAATAATATGGTTGTGTAAATAAGACTGTACAATGACCACGCCACTTGGCATGCAAACATGGAAGGGGGAAATTTCACAGGGCCCCACCCCTAGGTGAAGAGCTACAGGGAATCAATTGCTGCTGAACAGGCAAGAAACAGAATTCTCTATAGAGAAGCCCCAACAGGTTGTCTAGTTGCAAGCGGTCAGCCATAAGGACATGTACGTAGGAGCAACATTAAATAGTCTCGATAGGATATCTATGAGTAAATATATATGTAACAATAACTAAAGAGGTCATGAAATTGAGAGGGACTTTGGGACAGACAGAGGAGTTGGAGCGGGAGAGGGAAGGGTGGAAATGATGCAGATGCTCATTTCATACTCATAGATGAAATTCTCAAAACCAAGAAAAGGTTCAGAAAAGGATTGACCTAAGCAAGAGGAAAGCACAACCCAAAATTAGTACAAAGGAAGAAACAGCAGGAAGATGCAGAGATGGCTCAGTGGTTAAGAGCACTGATTGCTTTTGCAGAGGACTCGGGTTCAATTCCCAATACCCACATGGAGACTAACAACCCTCTATAACTCCAGTTCCAGAGGATCTGATGCCCTGTTCTGATGACATGCATACATACATGTAATCTGTACACTCATACACATAAAAATATTAAACACATTTTTAAAGGAAGATATAACAAAGAAAATGAAGATTGAAAAAGGAATATAATCAATCAACTAATCAAAGACTTGGTGTTCTGAAAAGATTGAATTAAGAAATCTTTTACTTCATTAAGAAAAGAGACAAGACACAAATCAATAGGATTAGAGAAGAGAAAGACACTAAAACTGATGCCACACTAAAGATTATTAGAGAAAATTATAAATAATTGAAATCTAACATCTGGAAATCCTAGAAGAAATTAATGAATTGCTTAACATACAACCCACTGTATCTGAGTCATGAAGATCGTCAAACCCTAAACAGACCAAGATTTAGTAGTGGAACTGAATCAATAAAAACAGTCTAGTCCAGGCCTGGATGCCTTGCTGCTAACTTCTATTGAACTTCTGAATAACTAATGTCAAATCTCCTTAGAGGAACTCAAAGAATCTAAGGAACAAGAAAGCTTTGAAAGTTACTCTACCAGACTAGTATTGCTCAGACACCTGAGCAGATAAGGACACAACAACAGCACAGAAAATGAAAGACCAAGATCTCCAATGGTCATAGATGCAAACGTTCTCCACAATCTGGGACACAGAAACCAGCAGCAAAGCAGAACGACCATTCTCAATGATCACACTTCATTTAGAGAGAAAATGTAGAACAGAGTCTCTGGGCTCTGGAAAGGGTGAAGCAGACAGTCAGTACATTTTGGGTACAGCATATCCATTTAGGGCATTGAACAATTCTCTAGAAATGGATAACGGTGATGGTTTTATAAAACAGCAAAAGAAGTTAATCTCACCAAACTTGAGTCCTTATATTGGTAAAGTTTACATACATTTCATTTTATCCCAATAAAAATGTAGTAAGATTAAAAACACAACTAGCATCTTAGGATGGGACTCTGTGTCAAGGAAAAAGATTAAACTGCCTGGTACAAAAGCATTTTGAATAGAGAGCTGGAGTCACAAACGGAAAAGGACTCAACTTTACATCTGTGTGTATAAAAGGCAGGTCTGGGGTTGTCGGGACTCGGGTGACCAGGTATGGACGATGACTTAGGAGTAGAAGGGACAGGAGCTAATTTCCATTCATTGTCCCAGTTCAATGCCAACGCCTCACTGACATCCCTGGAGAACTAGAGAAATGCCATAGCGTTCCCTCCTATATAATGCATCCTGTAAACAGTTGTGGGGTCCCAGAGCAAGGACACAAGTCACAGGAAACAATCAGATACGGATTGGTACCATGAATAAACTGTGCTATTTTCTAATGCTCAGCTACTCCTCAGGGAAAGATCACGGTTCGCCTTCACAGGATGTATGCTGGTCAGAGCAATTACTTCAAGCTGTGTGCAACCTAATGTGCCTTTTAAGACACCTCCCACCAAAGCTCAGTGAGCAGAAGAGGGGCAGAAGATATAAAAACGAGAGGATGAGGACGAGTGCTGTGAGATGTGGGTCTCCGAACATGATGTGGCCGCTGCTGCACACAAGAACTAACAGCAGTGGTGATTACCTGCGGCACGACCAGCGCAAGATCAAGTCAATGCAACACTCCAGCATGGAAGGAAGGGGCGCTTTTCTTTGTAAGTGTGGTCACTGGTAGGTTCCCCATGCCCACGTGCATATGGGCAGCACTAACTGGACTCAGTGGGTAGATAAATAAGGAAAATGGTTATAGAACATACAGCATTGCCCATTCTTGTACACATTAGATAAATCTATTTTAAGTATGTAAGAGCTGCTGGTATAGCTCATTAGTAGAGCACCCGCCTAGCAGTCATGAGGCTCGGAAGTTCATCACCAGTGCTGGAAAAAGTTATGAATCACATATTGTTTCCTTCACCCCAGGCTGGAAATTATAACAGAAGCAACAGCATGCAGGCAGGTACAGGAGACCTTAAAGAAGTAAGGGGTCATTGGCCCAGCTCTGTCAAAGACACTATTAATGTTTAACTAGTCATGACATAAGTCTAGATCCAGAGAGATGAGGAGAATTTTACATTGAATTTACCATAATATTTATGCATGAATCTGTACTTTTAAGACAGAATTAATTTTCTGTCTCCAAAAATTTAATACAAAGGGAAAATGTCTACTAATTTAAAGATTTTCTATCTCCAATGGCTGCTGATTTTATGCTCCTAAGAATCTAAAACCACTTGTTACAGAAAACTACATGTGGGAAACTGTTCTGGCACACTGTGCTCACATATAACAGTAACTTGTATCAGGATCTATATTTTACTCATCAAAGAAATAATTTCCCTTAACCTCATGAATGTTATTATAATTTACTCTGTTTCAGGATCTCTAAAATTTAGGAAATTAGCTAGAGATTTTTACATTATAAAAATGACACCATTGTCTAGGCATGATGACACACACCTCGAGCCTGGATTCAGCTTGGGTTCAACCAGTGCAGGTCCCCCTCCTTACCTGGCAAATGGGCCACCCCCCACACTCTTAGATCTTGGTGCTGCTATGGAGGAAGCAGAGCCAAGACCTCTCTCCTTCCTCACCTCAACTCCAGGCAATGGCCATAGGCCACAGGCACCTGGAGGCTGAAGCAGAAAACCTGGGGGAGTGGAGGTGGTAGCCAGCAGCCCAGGGGGCCGCCATCGTGACAGCTGGTACCACTGAGAGAGGGTGAGCAGCACAGAGGGCTGCTGAGGCTGGAAGACCTGCTGTGGGGCTGAGCCTTCAACAAGATGGGAATTACAGGGAAACGGAGAGAGGGCCTGGGATTGATGTCCCCACCCCTGCTGGAGAGCTGGGGAACCAAGAGGAATCAAGAAGCATGAGACACCTTCTTCCTTAATGGGGGAGCAAGCATGCGGTGGGGTGGACGACAAAGGTGTCAGATCTCCGAAAGGAAGCTCCGAAACGCAGAAGGGGAAGGGACATTAGAAAATTATGTGAGGAATGCATTTTAGAAAAAGCAAACTAGCGGTTTTAGAAAAGAAGAAACTGCAACTTTATAATTAAGAATGTGATATTTAAATTTAAAGCCTCAGCAGGGGATAGGACAATGTATGAACTCATCCTCTTGTCTTAGGCTGGTCTCTACACTGATCACACTGTAATTCTGTTTACCGATTATCATGAAGAAATACCTGTTCTGATTTTGTTATACTTCACAACTTTACTGAAACTGAATTAACTGTACACCACGTAGGAAGGTGTGCAGCTTTGCTGCTCTTCCATCTGAATTGTTCTGCATAATCAATATTCTGACTGTTACAGATCATACTGTGACTTTTTCCATATACATGTTTTTCTCCGTGTGTGTGTGTGTGTGTGTGTGTGTGTGTGTACACTCAAAACACAGAAATGACTTAAATGTTAAGATGGGAGTAGGCAGATGGAAAAATTAGCATGTTATTTTTGAGTTTCTAAGAGGATCACTTTTGTTACTAAAGGATTCATTGTGACAATACATATGGACTCAAAACATAAACTGTAAGCCTTTCCATTGTATTTTCTGTGTTAGGGTTAATATACTTACAATGAAGATAAGGCTTTCTGCTCAAGTTTTGTTACTGATTTCTCTCCATTTTCTCTCCTGAATCCATGATTTCTTCCACCGCAGAAAGAACCTATGGAAAAGTGAAAAGCAAATTAAATATTTTCATACTTTGAAATTAATTATATTTAATATAAAATCTAAATGTAAAACCAATCATATCATGACATGGCATCAGTCAGAATCATTTCTGCCAGTTCCATAAACAAACTTCCATCCTTTGCCCATCCGTCATCATCAAGAGGAAGACACCACAGACAGTGGTCCTTAACCCTATTCTCTAACAGTGTCTCTGCTCTGGGACTCTGCCCTTTCTATCCATGAGTGCTTGAAGTACTAAGTTTTCCTCAAGTCTGGTTGTTACAAAGTTGACCTTAACTAGGCATTTAAGAAATTGATTTTCAGGAAGGTTCCTACCACTTACTGGTAAGTGCTGCATATCCTTAAGCTCTGACTACAATCACCGTGATTTGTGCTGACCATTCACTTTGATGTAAGTCTGGAGCGTTGTCTGACACTAAGTACACTATGCCTATGTGACAAATTTCCAATGAACTTTGTGTCCCCAGTTTCTTTCTAATGTTTTCCCCAGGTAAACATGTGACATGTGTTCTCACAATTCATTGCCAGAGGAATTAAACACACCCAAAGGTGCAGACTCTTGTAGGCTGGACCCTCATTTCCTCACATCCTGCCACATCCCAGTGTAATAATCTTATCACAGGTACAACTATCTACAAACCCAGTTATCAAACCACTAGACCTGGGGCCATCACGGGGACACACCAGCATGGCAACCAAGTGTCTCATCACCTCTGCTACCACATCATCAATTTATCTTTTGTCATTCAGTGCTTTGTCTTCCTAGAGAGCAAGGGCAAAGCACACCATCCAGTGGGTTCTCCTGTGGGTGCAGATCTTAGGACAACTGGCTCAATTTTATCCTGAACTGATTTTTTACCATGCTTTTCTTTTGTCATAAATGACAGAAGTGAATTACTTCCTTTTCATCAGGTAATTCTGGAGCAATTTCCAGCAGTTCCAGGACAGACACCTTGGCGATTCCAACCAGACTCTCAGAACCCACTGAGATCTGAGAAAAGAACTGACTTTTACAGTTTCTTGAATAGATAAGATTCCCAGGCAAGGATTCACAAACAGCTGTAAAAAGGGACTGCTTCCTGGCCAGAAGTTTACCTTAAACATCAATCAGATGTCATGGGAACCCCAACCCTCCTCCTGATAAAAGAGCTTGGGGGTAGAGGACTAGAGGTTTTTAGGCTTTGGGACTTTTAGGCTTTTGGCTGAGCTCACTCTCCCAGGGAGTTAGCCTCTCACACTCTCCTGGAGGGAGCTCCTCCATCCAGATCTGGAACCAGGCATGCCAGCCCGGTTCCCCGGAGCCCATGCCCCAAGATGAGGGGGCCAGTCTCCCCCATCTCTTTGGGGAGACTATCCCCCCGGGGGGGGCTAGCATTTCTCCACTCCCAAGTGTGGAGAAGCTAGCCCCATCTGGTCTTCTCTTAATAAATTGGGCCCTGTGAGCTCCCAGTGGAGTCTCTGGTCCCTTTTGTCTGCTGCATCTCTCGAACCCAGAACCTTACAAGCAAACCACATTGAAAAAGTCAGTCACAGCCAACAGTAAAGGTGAAGGTTAAGCTTGGAATTTTAACACTGATCTATCTGGCTCCAAATCTCATTCTTTTCTACACTGCTTGGCTTCAGAGTGCTGACATGTTACTACAGGATTTGTGGAAATGTTTTATAAATGAGGGGAAACATACTGAGATTTCAGATCAAAACAATGGATGACTTAGCAGTTAGTGTGAAGATGGCCAAAGGCAAAATGAACTCTGGAGGAAATTTCAAAATGAAGGAAATGTTCCTGAAGGCAGAGAAGAGCAAAACTGTTACCAAGAATAAAAAGGAGAGGACAAGACAGCTGGAGTGGTTCCTTTTCTTATTGCTATCAGTGATAGTTACCTTTTTATTGTTGTAACCAAATAGTTGACAAGAAACAAGGCAGAGTTAGGGCTGTGGTGCACACCTGTGTGTGTCCCAGCACTCTGGGAGGCAGAGGCAGGAGTATCAGAAGCTTAAGGTCCCCTCAGATACACAGCAAGTTGGAGGCCAGCCTGGGATCTGGTTTACACTGTGACTCTATCTCAAAATGAGAAATAAACAACTTAAAGGAAGAGGAGTTTTTTTCTGACTTACAGAGGAAGGGTTCAGGCCATCATGGTGGGAAGGCACAGTCATAGGTCTGTGTCTGCTCCATTTCTCCTTTTTCCTTTTTATCCAGTCTGGGACCAAAGCCCACGGGATGGTGACACCCAAATTCATGATGGGTCTTCCCTCACTAGTTAAATCTCTCTGGAAATGTCTCACAGACAAGCGTCCTGTCTCCTAAATGACTCCAAATCCAGTTATGCTGACAATGATTAAACATCACACAAGCTGAAGGATTAAAAATAGATCTTAAGGGGCTGGAGAGACGGCTCAGTGGTTGGGAGTGCATACTGCTCTTCCAGAGGATCTGAGTTCAATTCCCAGCACCTATGTTGGCCAGGCCACAGCAGTCTGTAACTCCAGCACTGCACCCATGTCCCATATGTGGACACACACACAATTTAATAAAAACATTTTTAAAATAGATCTTAAGCTTGGTAGCAATTGGCCTTATAGAGTGTTAAGTATTAAAAATTAATTTCAGATCTTGAAAAATTAGCACTTTTATAGAAACTAAGAAAATAGGTGCCTCCTGTATTTCTTCTTGTTGTTTTTTGTGGGGTTTTTGTTTGTTTTCTTTGTTTGTTTTTTTGCTACAGGGTCGCCCTGTAGACCCAGCTGGCTTGGAACTCACTATGTAGGCCAGACTAGCCTTGGTCACACAGAGATTCACCTGCCTCTGCCTCCCAAGTGCTGGTAACTTTTGATCCTTAGCCAAAGAAACTCCAACAAAACGTTTTATCAAAGAGGAGCATCAGGTGCTACAGAGAAGGCTCAGTGGTTAAAAGCAATGATTGCTCTTAAAGAAGACCGAGTTCCTTTCCCAGACTTCACATGGAGGCTGACAACCCTCCGGGATCTAGTACCAGGGACTCTGACATCCTCTTCTCATGTCTACAGGGCACCAGGAGTGTGTACAAGCACACAAAACACTCATATACGTTAAAAAAAAAAAAAAAAAAACCTAAAAGAACATTAAAAATTGCTGGGATGATATCCTCCAGTAGTCAAGAAGGGATCTTTAAACAGGTGGGTAACTCAGCTGTTTGTTTTTTTTAAGCCTAAAGAATAGGCCCGTGAAGTTTACATAAATACAAAAATAATAGTTGCCTGCAGTGAATATTTCAAATTAAGAAGAAAATAGTTGGCCAGGCGTGGTGTCACACCCCTTTGGTCTCAGCCGTGGAAGGCAGAGGCAGGCAGATCTCTATGAGTTTCAGGCCTGCTAATGAGACCCTGTCTCGAAAGAAACTGGTGGGGGGCAGAGGGAGGGAGAAACAAAGAAAAATAAAAATAGTTAAGGACTTTAGACATTTATTACATTTAACCTGTTTTTACCTGAAACAGCAGCAATAAAGCCTCAAGAGATGACAATTCGGGCTCAACTCTGAGGCCTCTGTCCCCAAGCAGAAACAACGCCGACCAACGGTTTCACCCAGGAGCCTTTGCGCCAGAGAGCAGCAAAGCCCAACTGTTTTACCCAAAGGCCTTTGCACCCAGGTGGCAGCAGGATCCGAAGAACGCCTGCTTCCCATTTCCCAGAAACCTCTGCTGCAGACGCGACAGCAAAGACCCTCTCCATCACTAGTGGCCTAAACGCACTCCAGCTCCAGGACGCATCGGGCCCACACCAAGCCTCAGCGTTCCAGGGGAGGTGAGATTGCAGCTACGGGTCTCTGGAAAAGGAAAGTGAGCTGGAAGGAACGCAGAGTACCATCCTGAGGAGCTGTAAGGTGCTCTAGAATTTCAGGTGTGTTAATTGCACAGCTGTTCAGATTCCAGGGAAGAGGGGATTTTGCTTATGTGTTACAGGAAAGAAAAATGTTGGCAATCTAGCACAGAAAATGAAGTCTGAAGTTCCAACAGCGTCACTGACGTGGACAGCATGTTGAATAAGTGTTTGTTGTGTTTGTTGAGGCACGGAACAGTTAAATATGTGAATTATGACCACTGAGGAACTTCTCTTTTCATTATATCCTATTTTGTTACTTATTTTATTTTCATTTTTAATATTTTTTATTTAGTTTTAAAGTTTTATTGCAAAAACTTTAACAAAATAGTCACCAAGCATGTGTGTATGTGTACTATATTATTCAGAATCAAGAACAAGAAATGGTAATTTGCAAAGGAGCAGAGCTTTTATCTTTTTTATGGTGGATGTGTGATTTCAACTTTCCTGCATTTGAAATAGCAGGAATCATTTCTGTATTCTATAAGTCCAGTAAGTGTTGTCCTTTGGGGCCGTGATTGTGAGAGTTGGGCTCCTTTTTTATTCCATAGGCCAGTACTGCGTGGAAATTGCTTTGGTTAAAACTACAAGTACTACATGGAATAGACGTGATAAGAGTCGGTATACTTGTCTTGTTCTTAGATCACAGAGAAAAGGTTTCAGTGTCTCCTCACTTATTGACAAGTCAGCTGCGAGTCTGGCATATATCCTCTTTATTATATTGAGGTCGATTTTTGTTACATCTAGCTTACTGAGTGTTTGCTTTTGTATGTTGTAACACCCTTACATATCATGGGTAAACCACACTGGCTCACACAATATCATTTTATGGTTAAGCTGTTGCATATGGTTTGCTAGTATTTTGTTGAGGATTTCTCATCTGTGCTTATCAGAAATATGAGTTGTGGTTTTCTTGTAGCGTTTTCGTCAGGCTTGGACATCAGGGTAACTCTGGCATTGTAAATGATACTGGAAGTGTCTCCTGCGCCTCTTTATTTTTTTCAGAATGGATGAACTTGCACTGAACACTGAGGGACATCTGGGTACACTAACTTGCCTCAACAGGCTTTAACACAAATGCCAGAATGCATAAATTCCAGTAGGGGGCATATATGGGAGGAAGGGAGTGTAAAGATCATTAAGATGTTCTGTATGAAATACACAAACCTTGAATTAAAAATCTACAAAAAAAAGTCACTTTCATAGGGCTGGAGAGATGGCTCAGTGATTAAGAGCACTGACAGCTCTTGCAGAGGACCCAGTTCAGTTCCCAGCACCCGCATGCCAGCTAACAACCATCTGTGACTCCAGAACCAGGGGATCCAACATCCTCTTCAGATCTTTGTGGGCATTGAATGATATGGGTGTACTTACATACATGCAGGCAATACGCCCATACGTATAAATAAAATAAAAGTAATAAAGTATTTTAAAAATCATTTTCATGTATTATAAAATGTAGACAGGATTTATTTTAATCAGTTATGACAAGATACAGACACAGAAAATGGCTACCATGGTGAAAGCAAAGTTTGTGCTTATAGTTCCCTAGGGGCAAAAACCATAGCATACCACACTAGGGTCAGTCAGAAGCAGAAGAAATGAACAAACATCATAGGCAAGAGCCTTTACTATAGTGTCAGTAGAAAAGAGCAGATGAGGTGAGGTAAGCAAGTTAAGCAGGTTTGGAAGTGACTGACTTCAATCATTTCAGCAGGCTCCAGGGTGAAGGGGCTGCTCCTGGTTGTTCAATAACTGGCCCAGAGTTGATTAGAACAAGGACACACTGTCTCGACATATGAGAACAGAACAAAGCAATAGGCTGCAGGCCAGGTAGGAGCACGGCTTTGGACAACTTTATTTGTATATCAAAGGATGGTTTGTGGGTTTACTATCTTCAGAAAGTGAAAAGGTATGATTACTACCTAACTGTTCAATCTATTCAATTCTCAAATTTTTATGGCATAAATACTTCATACCTTGATTCCATGTAATTGTGTTTTAAACTCTAGTCAGTGATTCACAATGAGTTACTTATGCTTGTAAGACTTTACTGTGGCTAGAATGTGGGACACATGACAGCCTCTTCCTCCTCTCTTCTCATAACATCCAGACCCTTAAGAAATCTCTGCCTAGGACAATGTCTTCAATGATTGACCCTAGAAGTACCTTTTATGAGAATCACCTGAGAAGCCACTTTAGGTTCTAGATCAGTACCACATACATAACAAATCAAGCATACATCCAGCAATATGAATTTGTGAAAAATATCTCAATGAATATTTTGTATAGCAGAAGTCTTTGAAGCTTTAAAAGTTTCAGGAAAGACAAATTTCCCACCGTTAGAGTTTACCTCATCTGAAAGGGAGAGATGCAACTTAGCCAAATAATAGAATGCCTGTGAGTACATCTGGACATCAAATTATTAGAACTACATCACAATTCTGCTGACTCTATTGTCAGTTCTTCCTCAGTCACCTTACTGACATCAGTATTCCTGTACTACTTGATATACATAGTTCTTGTCAAGTTCAAATGACTAAAGTTTTATAAACAGTAATCAGAAGGTTAAATCTGCTGGATTAACTTCAAGTTAAAGCTCAGGAGTCTCTGTTTCAATCCTAAGAAGTAATTTATGATAAAGAAGCTAACCAGACCTTTTGTAGTAGCCTCCATTAATTACCTAAATAGAGGATGAAATTTCACATGGCTAACAACTGGCACCAAATTCAGTTGTAGCCGTTGACAGTTGACTCATAAATCAGAGGCTTAGGCCAAGGAAGAAGTTTAAAATTGGATGTAGTCATGATTCTATACAATAGTAATTTTTGTGAATCTCATTCCTTCTTGGTAATTAGTTGGCTAGGACAATTAATTTCTTACTTTAAATTTTTTATTCATTGCTAGATGAATAATGTTTCAATCTACAATATGAGATGTACTTCATTTTATCAATGTAGAGCTATCAGCAGATGGAAAGTTATAAGCTGAATAAAATCGGTTCATTAAACATAGCCCAACCACAATAAGTAGTTAAACAGCCCTCAGACCCTTTTCTATTATAAAATTGGTTTTTGCTGCCTCAGAGGAGGTTACAGTTCTTATAATCCTTAGTAAATAAAAGTTTCGTCCACTTTCTATATTGAGAAATAGAAATGTCAAGACAGGCAAGCCTGGTCTTCAGAGAACTCAAAATATAGTTCTGAGATGGCTCGGTGGTTAAGAGCACTCACTGGCTGTAGAGGATCTGGGTTAGTTCCCATCACCCACATGGCAGCTAACAACCGTCTGTAATTCTTGTTCCAGGGGAATTCAAGGCCCTCTTCTGGCTTCTGTTGGCACTGCATGACATGAGAGCACTTGCATACATGCAGGCAAGACACTCATACACATACAATAAAAATTGAGTAATTAATTATAGAAAACCCAGATGTATGAACTTTAAAATTAGAGAATGGTTACTTATTACAAAGACAAGCTGACTTTCTTCCAAGCCCTTATTTTCTGTAGATGCACTCACTGTGCCACAAACCTGCTACATGGAATAATGCATTTGGGGAATTTTAAGTAACTTTTTATGTCACCACACCATATTCTCTAATCTTCTCATGCTCAAGCTAATAATAACAACTTTTACTAAGCACTTATCAATTATAAACAGATATTACCAGCATATTGAACATTTTCAAGCATTAATTTTTATATTCTCATAATAACTTTCTGAGGCAGGCACTATTATAATCTCTATTTTACTCAGAGGAAACTGAAACACAAGATAGCTATTTTCCCAGCATCACCATCTATTTCTGCATAGCATGTCACTCCAAACCTGGTGGATCCATAGTACTTATTTGGCTCATGGTTCTATGGATCAGCTGTTTGGACTGGACTCAGATGGGTGGTTCTGGTCCTGGGGGAGTTCTCTCTAGTATCTGTAGTTAGATGACAGTCAGACTTGCTGTATTTACTGGGATCTTTCACATGCCTGAGGCATCTTTACACGTGCTGGTACACGTAAGCTATAGGTTAATATGCTTATTTACTTAGAAGCTAGATGAGCTTCCAAGAGTTTGCATCCTGCAGGGAAGTTTGTTAAACACACAAAGTAAACAACTAGTAGCTTCAGGAAATTCCTGAAACTGACTGGGTACACTGGCCTCTTACTCCTTAAATGTGTATGAGCAGTAAGGACCGCTGAGAGTCATTCTCCAACAAGCCAGCTGCTGAAAAGACTCTCAGAGAACCGGAGCTGCCTTGGAGCGGCCCAGACTAGCTGAGCAGCCTAGAAGCAGCAGAAACTAGCTAACCTACAAGGAAGAAAAAGAGACCAATCCAGCGACCTAGAAGAGGTTCAGACCAACTGAGTGACCCCAAAGAGACACTCTGTGGTGGTTTGAATGAGAATGTCCCCCGTAGGCTCCAAGTCTATGGACATTTGGTCCACAGTTTGCTTTGGGGGAGGGTTGTAGACCTTTAGGAAGTGTGGCCATGCTGAAGGAAGCATATCACTGGGGGCTTTGAGAGTTCTTAAGCCTCCCTGGACTGCCAGCCTCTCTCTGCTCCCGTGCCTGTTTGAAGATGTGATCACTAGGGTTTCTACGACCATACCTGTGCCACCATTATGGATTCTGATCCTTATGGAATCTTAAACAAAATAAACTCCTCTGTAAATTCCTTTGGTCATGGTGTCTTATCACAACAAGAGAAAATAACAAGTACACCCTCCAACCTGTTGAGTTACCTGCAAATTGAGCGGCGAGCTCCAGGTTTCCAGTTTTCGTGGGTTCCCACTCACGCTGGGGTGAACTTTTGCTGATGCAGCTGTCTTCGAGTCATTTTTGCTCCTGTCAGTAAGACAGTAAAACTCGAATTCACCAAGTTAGGCTTTGGTGGCATCCTTACTTTGGTCTATTTGAAATGAATATTTTTTCCAGATCTCCCCAGGAATAGTGTCACTCAATGCCTTCCCCGCCCACCTCAGCCCATCTCCACCCTGCTCTGCTTTCAAACTGCATGTGTTCTAGTATTCACCCTCTTAGGGCTCACCCCACCCCCACCACCTCTACTATTGTTCATAGTTTCTAGGCCCCTACAGACACTCCAAGTTAAGCACACAAACCTAGAAATTCAGAGCTATTTATTCACATGTGAGAGAGAGCATGTGGGGTTTTCTTTCTAAGCCTGGGTTATCTCATTCCATATATTCCATATATTTTTCAGTTCTGTTCATTTTCCTACAAATTTCATTATTCATTTTGCTTTGCAGCAAGGGAAATTCTATTTTGTATATGAACCACATTTTCATGATCGGTCCATCAGTTGATGAATACGTAGACTGATTCCATTTTCTAGTTGTTGTGAATTGAGAAGCGAGGAACATGGATGTGCAAGTCTCTCTGTAGTAGGATACAGAGTAATTTAGATATGCGTCCAGGAATGACATGGCTGGTCATATGATCACTTTACTTTTAGCTTCTGGGAAACCGCCACACTGATTTCCACAGTAGCTGCACCACTTTACTCTCCCACTGACAGTAAGTAAGTGTTTCCTACAACCTTGCCAATATTTTTGGCATTTGCTTTCTTGTTGATAGTCACTTTGACTGTGGAAAGATGGAATCTCAAAGTAGCATTAATTTACATTTCCTTAATGACTAAGTATGTTGAAGACTTTAGAAAATATTTATTAATATTTGTTCTTTTAGTTACTCCCCTGTTCTACAGTTCATTGTTGTTTTCTTGATTTTTAAAAATTCTTTACATATTCTAGATATTTACATACTCTAGAAGAGTTTCCAGTTTCTTTATTAGACAAAAGATTTTGAAATTCCTGGAATTGGTCATATTTTCTGACTGATGGGAGTTCTACTCAGAAAGCCCTTACCTGTCCTTTTATCTTAAAGTGTCTGCCTTACTTTTTCCTCCAGCAGTTTCTAAGTTTCACGTCTTAGATTAAGGTCTTTGGAGCTGATTTTTATGCGGTATAAGAGATAAGTATTTATTTTCACTCTTCTACATGTAGATATCCAATTTTCATTTGTTGAACAGGCTGTCTTTTCTACAAAGTGTGCCTCTAGTATCTTTGTAAAACCAGGCCAATGTATATGTGCAGGTTTATATCTATGTATATGTGCGGGCTTATATCTATGTCCTCTATTTTTATTTTGTTTTCTTTTCTTTTTGAGAAAGAGCCTTACTATGTACCTATGACTGACCTGGAACTCACTATGTAGATCATGTTGGCCTTGAACTCACAGAGATCCACCTGCTTCTGCCTCCCAAGTGCTGGGATCAAAGGCGTGCTCTGTGACGCCCCGCTGTGGCCTCTATTCTAGACCACTGATATAAGAGTCTGTTTCTGTGCCAGTATCAGACTGATTTTTTTTCCTTTGAGTCTATAGTAAAACTTTAAATGAGATACAGTGATACATATAGCATTATTCTTCTTGCTTATTATAGCTTGGGCTATCCAATGTCTTTTATGATTATGCATTAATTTTAAGATGTTTTTCTATTTCTGTAAAGAATAGTGCTAGAATTTTGATAGATGGTGCATTGAATCTGTAGATTGATTTTAGTACAACATTCATTTTCATAGTATTAATTTTTCCAGTCCTTAACATATGAAGCCTTTTTATTTCATAGTGTCTTTCTCAATTTCCTTCTTCATTGTTGTAAGACTATATTGTAGAAATCTTTCATTTTCTTAGTTAGGCTTACTCCTATGTATTTTATTGGTTTTGAGGCATTGTAGTGGAATTGTTTCTCTGATTTATTTCTTGATATGTTTATCTTTGGTATATAGAAAGGCTTCTGGGTTTTATGTGTTAATTCTATATCAAGCCACCTTGCTGAAATGTTTGTCTTCTCTAGGAGTTTTCTAGTAGAGTGTGTTATGTATAGAATCATGCTATCAACAAATAAAGATATTTATCTGCTTTTCCTATTTGTATGTCTTTTATTTCTTTCTCTTGTTTATTATAGCTCTGGCTAAGACTTTTAGCACTGTGTTGAACAGGAGTAGAGATAGTGGATACCCATATCTTGTTCCTGATCTTAGTTGAAATGCTTTGAATTTTTCTCCATTTAATACAATGTTAGCTGAGGTTTTGCCACATACAGCTTTTATATGTCAAGATATGCTTACTCCATTCCTAGTCTTTTCCATGTTTTTAGCATGAAAAGATGTTAGATTTTGTTTAAAAGCCCATTTCATGCCTCTAGTAACATGATCCGAAACTATATGTATACATGTTTGAGTCTTCAATTATATTCCATTGGTCTAAGGTTCTATTTTTGTACCAGTACCATGCTGTTTTTATGACTATAGCTCTGTAATAAACTTTGAAATCTGATATAGTAATCCCCTGCATTGTTCTTTGTGCTCAGGGTTGCTTTGACTATCCATATGTGCTTACGTATGAATGTTAGGATATTTTCTAATTCTATGAAGAATGTCATGGGGATTTTGATTGGGATTACATTGAATCTATATATCGCTTTTGGTAGGCTGTTGATTTTCACAATATTAATTCTTCCAATCCATGCGCATAGGAGGTCCTTTAATCTTCTGGTGTCTTCATCAATCTCTTTCTTTTATTTATTATCTTTATTTCATGTGTATGAGTGTATTGCTTGCATATGGGTAGATGCACCCATGTCATGCAATGCCCCTGGAGGTTAGAAGAGGGCGTCAGATCCCCTGAAACTGGAGTTATGGACGATTGTTAGCCACCATGTGGGCTCTGAGAATCAAACCTGGGTCCTCTGCAAGAACAGTAGGTGCTGTTAACCATTGAGCCATCTCTCCAGCCCTCAGTCTCTTGCTTTAAATATCTTTTAGATCTTTAATGTCATTGATCAGGTTTATAGTGCGATTTCTGTGTGTGTAGCTATTGTGAATGGGAGGGTTTCCTTGTACTCTTTCTCCAGTTGTTTGTTATTGGTATATAGAAAGACTACTGATTTTTATAGATTAACTTTGTAACTTTACACTTCATTAAAAATGTTAATTTTTCTAGGAGTTTTCTCGTGGAATTTTTGGTGATTCTCATGATTTTAGATATACTTCGATTTCTTCAAGGTTTTCAAATTTAATAGCATATAGGTTTTTAAAGTATTGCCTTATAATGTTCTGGATCATTTTATTGTCTGTTGTACTGTTTCCCCTTTCATCTCTGATTTTGTTGATTTGGAGTTGCTTTTTCTTTCTTTTGGTTAACTGGACTAAGGGTCTGTCTATCTTGTTTACCCTTTCAAGGAACCAGTACTTGATTCTTTGTATTGTTTTCTTTGTTTCCATTTCATTTATTTCTGCTCTGATTTATTTCTGCTCTGATTTTTCTTATTTCTTCTTGTCTGCTGGGTTTGTGTTTCATTTGTTTTTGCAATTCAAGACTCTTGAGTTGCAATATTAAGTCATTTATTTGTGCTTGTTGTAAGCTATGAGCTAGAGAAAACAGCCAGCTTGTAGTTTGAGTTCATCTCAGAGAAAACCAGCTCTAGGAGAATTCCACCCCCTGGGACTACCTGTAGGTAATGTTGACAAACTCAGTCTTTGATCTTTGTAACTAAGCTCCACAGGAGTATCCTGGGGCCTGACCAAATGGCTCACCTTCTTCTCACCTGAGCTGAGCTAAAAAGGAAGCTCTGACAGCACCAGGGTGTCAGCACTCTCCTAGTTCAAAGCCCCTGCCTCCCTCTTTTAGTGCCACCTTCCTGATATGCAGACAACCTTATGGTGGGCTTTGAAGGTTAGAGATAGTGTCTCTCTGTTAATTACCACATTTCTGTATGGGTGTATCTGTATTCCTGACTCCCCAAAACTATAAATACCCCCTGGAACAATAAAGCACGGACCTGAAGAGCCCAGGTCGTCTATCATTGTGTGTCTGTCTTCACGGCCCTGTGTGTTCCGTCTGTCTGTCCCCACTCATTTCAGGTTCCTAGAGTCTCAAGCTCACTGCTGTTCCGCTGGCGGGACATGTGCTCTTTGTGATTTTTTTAAATGTAGGTACTTAGAGCTATAAACGTCCCCCTTAAGACAGCTTTTAAAGTGCCCCTGAAATTTTGTTGTGTCTTATTGTTCTTTTTATTTAATTCTGGGAATAGTTTTATTTCTTCCTTAATTTCTCCTTTGACACATTCATCACTCAGGAATGTGCTGTTTAGTGTCCACAAATTCATGAAGTTACTAGGGCTTCTTCCAGTGTTGATTTTAATCTTTATTGCATTATGGTCTGCAGATTATTCAAATGGAATGGAAGAATGCATGGGTTTATTTCAGTTTTAATGTATCTATTGAGGTTTGTTTTGTGCCGCAGTATGTGGTCAATTTTGAACAAAGTCGCATGGGGTACTGAATAAAACGTGTGTTCTTTGGTACTTAGATGGACTGCTCAGTAGATGTCTGTCATGTCCATTTGATGTCTGGTATTGTTTAATTCAGATGTCTCTCAGTTTAATCTCTGTCCAGTGCTCCTGTCTGGAGAACAGTGGAGTATTGAAGTCCCTACTATTAGTGAATTAGGGTTAATCTGTGTCTTAACATCCTGATTCTATGAAGTTGGATGTACCAGAGGTTGGTGCATATATGTTTGTGATTGCAATATCTTCTTGGTTAATTGTTACTTTGATCAGAACGAAGTGACTATCTCTTGATTAGTTTTATTTTGAAGTCTATTTTTCAAATATTAGAATGGCAATTTCTTCTTGTTTCTTAGTGCCATTTGCTTGGAGTATTTTTTTCCATCCTTTCACCTTAAAGTAGTGCCTGTCCTTGAAGGTGAGATGGGTTTCTTGCAGACAATGAAAAGATGAATTTTGTTTCTTGATCCATTCAACTAGCCTGAGTCTTTTGACTAGGAGTTCAGTACATTGATATTTAAAGTTATTATTGAAAAATGTGTATTGCTTCCCATCATTTTAAATTCTGTTTGCATTTTTGGTCTAACTTTGCGGTTCCCCAGTTGCACCTTCATTTAGTTTCTTTCTGTTGCCCCTTGGGTATAGTCGTTCCTTTCTTCAGCTCTTTGTATTGCTTCAATTTTTCTCTGAAGGGATGGTTTTCTGGACATGAATTCTTTCAGCCCATTCATGTTATTGAAGATTTTTATTTCCCCTTCAACTATAATCTAAATTTTTTCTAAGTAAAGCAGTCTAGGTTGGCATCTGTGGTCATTTAGAACTGGGAATACTTTGGACCAGGCTCTTCTGTCTTTCACAGTTTGCATTGAGAAGTCAGCTGTAATTCTTATGTTCCTCCTTTACATGTGACTTGTTTTCTTTTGCAGCTTTCAGTATTCTCTCTTTGTTCTGTACAGTTAGTGTTTTATATGCTGTGGGAAGTTTCTTTTCTGGTCCTGTTTATTTGGTATTCTGTGTGCTTCTTGTATTTGTTTGAGCATGTCTTTCCTTAATTTTGGGAAATTTTCTTCTAAAACCGGGTTGAAGATCTAGTCAATACCATTATCCTGAGATTCTTCTCCTTCCTCTATGATGTATAAATTCTGCCTGTGATGCATAAATTTGGTCATTTTCATGGTGTCAAACATTTCCTACATATTTCATTCCTGTGTTTTTAATTTTTTTCTCGTAATCTTTGTTTGAGAGCTCCAATTCTTTGACTTTATCATCCAGTCTTGTTATTCTGTTTTCTATTTCATTCATTCTATTAGTGAGGCTTTCTCCTGTTCTTTTTTATTTGCTTATTGAGTTTTTCACTTTCTTCTTCATTTTGGTCTGAGTTTTCTTCAATATTTCTCTTTTGTAAATAATGCCTTCTTTTAGTTCTTTTGTTTATGTATTCTTTAAATTCACTGAATTCTTTGATCATGCTTATGATGGTTCTTTTAAACTCTGTGTTCTTGGTTATTTCCATGGGGTTCTCATTGTAGAACTCTTCTGTAGGACTGGTGATGCTTGCTGGGAACATATTATTTGTGTTTTTCATATTATAATTCTTTCATTGTGATTTTGGCATGTGAATTTCTTTTATTTGTGATTCTGATATGAGACTCAAGCCTTCCTTTTTTGAGTTGAAGTCTGATTCTGATTCTGTTTGTATACTTGATGTGACTTGGTTGTTTTCTTATTGGGTTTGAAATGCTGGCTGTTCAAGGTTTCAGATTCTCTCTTTTGATTTTATATTGGCAGACCAGATGGCTCTAGTCCAGCTGCTCAGGAGCAGTTCCTCAGAGGCACAAGTGAGGTGAGATCAGATGCTCTCAGGCTCTCTCTTAAGGTCTGAGCCCCTCTAGCCAGCAGGCACAGCACAATTTGGTAAGATTGCTAGGCAGAGGCTGAATCCAGGCAGTGTTGAATAGAACAGCAGTTTGGCAGGATCAGATTTACCAGGGAAGAAGGCTGGTCTCAGGAAGTGGAGGCAAATTGGGTTGGGGACAGCCTGTGAATGCTGTAACAGACTAGACTGAAAAATTGAGCTGGTCTGAGTAAGGGGGTTCAGGACACAGGTCTGAATCAAGAGGGTAGTCTACAGTCTGGGTTGCTAAGAGCAAGAACAAGCCTGTGTCCAAGGCTGGAAAGAGAGCCTTGATGTTTTAACTATAGGATAACATGAGAGATTTCTTTTCTGGTCCTGCCTGAATTAGTATGTCCTAGACCTCAAGGATGAGTTTCTCTTGCTATAAATTTGGGGAATTTCATACTATGATTGCATTGAAAATCTTTTCTATGCCTTTTGCATGGAGTCTGTCTTCTGTGCCCATAGTTCATAGACATTGACTTTTCAAGGTATCCTACTCAATTTATAGGTTTTATATTTTCAATTTATAGTCATTGTATGTAATATGTGTGGCACACCTGTGGAGATCAGAGGACTTGACATGGGTTTGGGGATCAAACTCAGGTTATCAGGCTTACATGACAATAATTCACCTGTTAAGCCATCTCGCAAACCCAATTGTTTATATGTGGTGTTTTATTTTATTTATTGTTGTCCTTAACTGAATGTTCCAGTTCCTTTACCTTGTTTTCACACCTTGATATTCTGTCCTCCACAATAACTAATCCGTTGGTGAGACCCTCCACTGAGTTTTTTCCTTAATTTGTTAATTTTTTAATTGTAGCATCATTTGAGTTGGATTTTCTTCAGCATCTCTAATTCTTGAATTAATTTCTTTCTCATACCCTTCATTGACCTCCTTATTCGGCTGTTTGTTTTCTGGAATTTGTTTGTTTGAACACATTTATCATCGTTCTTCTGAATTCTTTGTCTGAAACTTCATCTATATCACTCTCATAGAAGTAATTTATTCTGATTGGCAGATTTTGGAAGAGATAAGTTGTCTTGGTTTTTTCGTAGTAGTTGTGTTTTTGTGTTGAGATTTATGTATCAGGAATGAAATAGTTGCTTGATTTTTAAAAAAATATTTAGTTCACCTTTTTTTCAGTTATATGTGTTTGCAATAATCTGAAGGGACTAGATTATAATGGAGCTGAGGTGTTGTTTTCTCTTTAAGGTTGGTGTTCAGGGCACTGTCTTTTGCAATAACAGTCAGTGTCCAGAAGTATGCTCTCTATGAAAATCAAGTAACAGGTGACTATTCAACAATCATCTCTTAATCACTAATCATTTTAGGGAACAGCACTGTGTATACTAATATATTGGTTATTGTGTGTACAAGTGAAAAGAAAAAAACAGTAAGAGTAGTGATTAGCAGTAAGATGATAGAAAGTGGACGGGAAGGCTGAAGAGCATGGGAGTGAGTTGGGCGGTGAGGGAGAGCTGGCTAAAGGTGGAATGCAAGAGAGAGGTAAATATGCTATTAGTTAATGTCGTCCTGTCTCTTGCGAGGCTGGGGTGCAGCCCCCCCCAAATCAGAATATGTTCTTCGGAAGAGGAATATGCAAACAAAATAAGCAGAGAAAGGGGAAAGGAAAAGGAAGGAAGGAGGCAAGAAGGACAGGAGCAAGGACAGAAAGAAACGCAGAACAAGAGCAGAGCGAGGCTGGGCTGGACTGCTAAAACGAGCTTGGCTGGAGAGAGGGCTCCGCGGTTAAGGGCACTGGCTGAGCTTGCAGAGAACTCTAGTTCAGTTCCCAGCGTTCCAGGGGATCTGACATCCTCTTCTGACCTCCGTGGGCAATGCATGACCTGCGTGCACTTACATACATGCGGGCAATACACATAAAATAAAAAATCAACCAACCGAAACAAAATTTTAATGACCTTGGATAGACCGAATAGATGCGGAGAGATAAAAGCTGGGTGGAGACTGCCCCGGCTGTTGTTTCCCTTTCACTCGCCCGGGTCCCTCCCTGTGGCTGGGAAGTCCTCTGTGACGGGTGGTCCAGCTCTCCTCTGTGGATGGTTGGATTACTGCAGTCTTCACAGATGGAGGCTGCGATCTGGTTATGCCTCTGTGAATTCCGTCTGTCCTCCAGTTATGAATTCTGGCCTCGTTCCTACGCGGCTCCTTGTTCCTACGCCTGCACACTTGTCGGAGGTTGTGTGAAAGTTCTGTGTAACGTTGGTTCCCACCAGGTTTGGGGCCTACTGAGTGCTATTTAGACCTGATTCAAGGTTTCTTTTCCACAATCTCTCAGTGTTCTATTTGTCAGGTTTCAGCTTGTACTTTGATATCACTTGGTCTGAGTTTCTCTGAGGGTGTGTGTCGTCAAGGTTCTCAGCAGCAGCAGCAGCAGAGGTCTTTCTGAAACGGCATCTCACTTCTGCTCCTTTGGTGGCCAGGGCTGAGCACTGAGTACTAAGGGCTTTGCCAGGCTTCTTCAGCTATTGCTGCCGCTGCCCTTGATACGGCCTTCTCCCAGCTGTTGGAAGTGCTTTTCTCGTGCGGGTTTTCAGCTTTCACCATTATTCCTTAAGACTCCTGACTGATCATGCTTAGGTGCTATCGGCCATCTTCTCTCCATATCATTTACTTTGAAAATTATTACTGCAACAGTTTTCTAAATGCCAACTGATCTCTCTCTCTCTATCTCTCTGTATAATCTCTACTGGTCTACTGGTTGTGGAGTGAGGCTTGTGGGACTGAGCAGCTCCAGATCTCAGCCTCTCCAGTGTGAAGACGCTGACCACATTGTAAAAGGTAATATAGTAATATAATAGATCCCTGTTAAATAAGTATTCATTCAATTGGCTCTGTTTGTCTAGAGAACCCTAATGCATTTCTTATTTAGAATAATGTCATAATTGCTACAATTCATAAATGAAAACTTTTCAAAACACATCTCTTGCATTACAAACACTATTAAATACATACTCAGTTCATTATTTTTATCTCCTATTTGGAAAGGGTCCCATCTTTTCAGATCTGAGCCTAATTACTCTGTCTTCTATACCACACCCACACTACATTCTGTCCAGAAGCCTACATGGCTGTAAACACTAATAGCCTTCACTTTACTAAGGTAGTACATCAAAACAAGATGTGTGTCTGTAGTTGTTCTATTTGAGTTAATTTTGGAAACTTTCAGCAGGAAAATATTATAGATATTAAGAGAGACCCAGAGCTAATATAGGTTAGCACTCTTCAGTGACTATTATGACATCTGACAAATCACTTTGGGGTTCAGAACCTCAGCTGCTCATCTGCCTTCTGAAATCATTATATTAGATGTGGACTCAAGTTTCAGCTACTTTTATCAGCTTCTGATTCTAGATATTTGTTTAGCACCTATAGTTTATATGGTAGGGACAGCGTTAGTAGCAGAATTACTTGACTATAAAGCAGACTATTAGGCCACCCAAGCAGAATCAGTAGGATGTTCATAAACCATAAAACTTTCATCATGACTGAAAAATAGACTGTGTGGCTAGGAAAGAACTGTCCAGCTACAATGTTCAGATGGCACATTAGAGAACACCATCAGTTATTTTCCTCTTCCTGTTTATATCCTGACTTACCATTATGTCCTCTGAGGATACCCCAACCGCGTCTACAGTATTGTAGGTCAACTTCCGAATACTTCCCACCGATCAGAGTCCAGTTGCACACTACAGAAAACCTTATATCTTGGCATTTTTAAAGCATGGTATACCTACCAACTTTTTCAAGATATGAGTCACATAGTTTTCTCGATTATCTTTTCCATATATATTTTCGTAAAATTGATCTACCCAGAAAGAGGGATGTTATCCTAACTCTTCATTTCTAGCTTCTCCCTTAAAACTGCCCATTAGTTTCCAAAAGAAAATCATAACATTCCATTCAGGTAAGGAGCACTGGCTCTTAGACATTTCTAGGAAATCAACCAAAGTTATAATTCCAAATATTTATATCCAGAACCTCCTTAATCCAAGACGTATCATGACCAATACTTCCTACCTTGCATATACCGCTGTTAAGGAATGACTGTGGCATTAACAAGAGGTGGCTTCCATTGAGATACCCTCATATTACAGAGAGAAGAGATGGATTGTAATGACCTCATCACCACTTGTATCCCCTGGCTCCTGGTGGATGCATCATTCCTCATGCAAAGCGTTATGAAAACCAAACAAGAAGCCCTCAAGTAAGAACTGTTTGAAGTGGAGGTATGTGTTTCACAAAAGTGGCCATCTTCCAAAAAAGAATCTATGGTTTACCGTGTTTTATTTCTTCTATTTTAGACATTTTCTTCTATTTTAGACTATTGTCAATAATTGTTGGTGGTAAATATTTTACCAAACTTTTCTTAGTTTTAAAATTGTAAACAGTTTCTTTTAAAAGATCTTAAACATGTATACAGTTTATTTTGATCATATCATATACTCCCTGCTTCCTCTCAATTTCCACTGGACCCCTCCACAAGCAACTATTCCTTTTCCAATTCCATGTCTTCAATTTTCATGATCCACTTTGTCTAATCAGTGCTGACTGCATGCGCATAGTGTGGCACCATCCACTGGAGCCTGAGCAACCATTACCCCTGCTTCCCCATCCCCCACCGCAAGAAAAAAATCATTCTCCTCTCAGCTGTCATCAATCTCCAATAGCTCCCCAGCTAGGGGCTGTGCCTCACTCAAGGCCAGGATCCACATGACAGAGACCATGTAGTGTTTGCCTTTCTGGGCCTGAGTTATCTCACTGAGTAATTTTTTCTGGTTCTACTCATTCACCTGAAAATTTCAAATTTCATTTTCTTCACAGCTGAATACAATTCTGCGTGTGTGCACCACATTTTCATGACCCATTTATCAGCTGATGGATGTCCAGGCTGATTCGACTTCCTAGCTATTGTGAATACAGCCGCCAGGAACGCAGATACGCAAGTATGTCTGTAATGTCATATGAAGTCCTCTGGTATGTGCCCAAAAGTGATGTAGAAGGGTCGCATGGTCATTTTATTTCTAGCTTTATGGAGAAGCCTCCAGACTCATTTCCAAAATGGCTGCCTAGTTTACATTCCCAGCACAGTGTAACGGTTTCTCTTTCCCGCAGCCACTCCAGCATTGGTATTCCTGATTGCCTCCTCTGACTAAGGTGAAATGGAATCTTAAAGGAGTTTTAATCTTCATTTCTCTGATGGCCAAGGATGCTGAACACTTTTTCGAATGTTTCCTGGTCATTTGTATTCTTCTTTTGAGAGCTTTGTAATTCTGCAGTCCGTTTTTTAAAACGCATTGCTTGCTTTCTTGATGTTTAGGTGGATTTTTTAGTTCTTTGCACATTCTTCACGATAATCCTCTGTCAGACAGCTGACAAAGATTTTTCTCCCATTCTGTACGCTGACTCTTCACTTGATTGATGAAACAAAAGCTTTTTGTTTCATGAGATTCCATTTGTCAGTTGTTAGACTTTCCTCTTGCACTATCAGAGCCCGAGTTAAAAATCTCCACCTGTGCCTCTCTGTTGAAGGGTAAGGTTTTCATAGTATCGGCTCTTAGTTGAGGCTCTTGATCCATTTGGAACTGAGTTTTGGGCAAGATGAGATATAGAGATCTAGTGCTACTCGTGTTAACAAATAGGTTTCCTAGCATATTGTCCTTTCTCCAATATATTTTTGGAGTCTTTGTCAAAGTTTAGCTGCAGTTGTGTGGACATAATTTAGCTCTTCTGTTCCAGTCCATTGGTCTGTCTGTCTGTTTTGTACTGGTATCATGCTGTTTTTATTACTGGTTCTATAATATAACTTGGAATCAGGTATGGCAGTATCTCCTGCAACATTCTTATTCAGGACTGCTTTGGCTATCCTTGGTCTTTTGTGCTTCTATATAAATCTTAATAAATCTTAATTCCCCCAAATCTTGTTGGGGGGAGATAGAGACATGGCTCAGTGGTTAATAATACTGACTGTTCTTTCAGAGGATCCAACTTCAGTTCCCAGCACCCACATGGTGACTAACAATAGGCTTTAACTCCCGTTCCAAGGATCTGACGACTTTGCTTGGCTTCCACGACACAAATGTGCTTACACACATGCAGGCAAAACACTCATACACATAAAATAAAAAATAATTTTTTTTCTATATCCGTAAGAATGGTCTTAGAACTTTAGTAGGTATTGCATTGAATCTATAGATTTCTTTTCATAAGAGAGCCATTTTTACAATATTAATTCTTCTGATCCATGAACATGAAAGGTCTTTCCATCTTCTAAATGTATTCCTCACTTTCTTTCTTCAGAATCTTCAAGTTTTCATTGTAGAAGTCTTTTGTTTACTTGGTTAGGTATATTTCTAATTATTTTATTTTTGGCAGTTATGAATAAGATTGATCTCCTGTGTCTGCTCCAGCCATCCCTAGCTTTGATAATGAAGGGATGTTGGATTTTGTCTGTGGCCTTTTCTGTGTCTACTGAGATAATCAAGGTATTTCTGTCTTTGAGACCATTTATATGGTAGATTATATATACCGATATACATATGCTAAACCATCCCTGCATCTCTGGAATGAAGCCAGTTTGATCATGATGAATGATCTTTTTGATGTGATCTAAGTACAGTTTCTTTAGGTGAAATTTACTATATATAGTAAATATATTTAAGAGTCGCTGCTAAGTCTTACTAAAGCTTTTTTTGTTACATTTTTCAGAAACTGAGAAAGTGCATGAATTTGACTAAGCAAAAGTTTTCTTTAAAAAATAAAAATAAATAAACTTTTTGTTGTTGTCATTGTTGTTTTAAAAAGCCATTGGAATTTTCTAACAATCTAAAATAATTTTAATAACTATCATTTGGGAAAATACTTCAAAGAATGAAATGGCAGTACTATAATAAATCCCTTCTAGTCCTACTGCCTTGTCTACATAAATAGAGTTTCTGGTAGTCATATATAGAAATGCATAGACACATACGAAAATCAGGGCTGCAGGGCGCCGTGGCACGCTCCTTTAATCCCAGCACTCAGGAAGCAGAGACAGGTGGATCTCTGTGAGTTCAAGGTCACCTGGTCTACATAGTAAGTTCCAGGCCAGCTGGGGCTACAGGGAAACCCTGTCTCAAAAAGCAAAAAAAAAAAGGGGGGGGGGAGAAAGAAAGAAATCAGGGCTATAATTTTCTCATTCTAGTACAAAGTAACATTATTTATGTAGCTATAATCAGAGTGGAAAAGATTAACTTCATTCCTCTCACTGAAAGAAATGTTTCCAAATAGCATTTGACTGATTATTGCCTGCTTAAAGTATAATACAGTTATTATGTTTTGATTGATGATATATACTAGTAACTGTCATAAAAAATTCACAAGGAAATTCCAAAACTTGAGGATTTTTGTGGTCACAAAATAAATACAAAATACAAAATTTTATTTTGTAACCTTATTCTTTGTTAGAGAAACATACTAGAGAAAACAATAAATATAAATCAATGCTATTTGGACAGACATGATAGATATTAAGTGGAAATATAAATCCAGAGATAAAATTATACATTTTCGGATAAAAACAACTTATATACTTCTAAAAGCAGGTAAAGGTGGATAATAAATCACTGGTTGGATAGCTAGATCTAATGTGCTTAAAAGAACAATAAGGCTATTATATTTTGAAATCTCAATTCAGTATAGTATGTTAGAAACATATTATTTCTATTTTATTTATCCAATCTAAAATTATAATAAAAATTTAGATGTCCACTAAAAATTACAGCTTTGTCCATAGGATCTTCAAATGCAAGGTCAGAGAGTCAAACCCAGATTCCATGGATTTGGAGATTGGCCTATAGCCATTTCTGGTAACAAGTACTGTTTACCAGGATTTGGGTGGATGCAACAGAATTCACCTTGGCTGGAGTCACCAGTAAGGGACTTGAGGCAGGAAGTACAGCACTTCCAAAATTGTTGGAAAGATCAAAGGTAAACATTCTAGATGGAACCTCTAGCTGCTCCTTGTCACAGCAACTGAGGAGTCAGGGAACTTCCCCATCATCACTCACTGAGTGAGCACAACATCCTGACATGACTGTAGAACCCGCTCTAAAGCTGCCGCCTTGAGCACAGCGGCCACCAGCAAAATGATTGGTGGAACTCAAACATCATGGGAATTCTAACTCTAAGGTGGTGTAGAAACTATAGTTTCTGACTTTCTAGCTTGTATATGGTAATAGCAGGAATTGTAATGGAGGACGGTCATACCACCCATAATGTCCGCCACAACTTGGTATCTTCTTACGCACACAAGAAAAGAGTCCTCCCCACACGATGCTATTCAGGGGATACGTGATCTCAGTCTGCCTGCCTGTCACATCGCCTGCTATTATTATCGATGCTCTCCGTAGGCCTCATATTAACATATAAGCAATGCAATGAAATTGAACACACAAAGCTATACTTTGCTAATACCTTCACCAATGTCAGCAGCTGATTCCAGGAGAAGCTTATACCGGGAAGCAGATGAGAACCCTCCAACATGATGAGATATCGAAGTAGGAGGCAAAGATCACCAAAGGCGAATAATTTTCCTACATACACAGGCTCTGGGAACCTTTGGCTTTTAAAGCAAAGCAAGTTGTTCTGTGACAGTGATGTATAAAGTGAAGGGGCAGGTTTGCAAACCCAGTGAGGGTGTCCCCTGGCTTCCACCAAGCCTGGCTCTCCCCTTCTCTCCTACCACATAAATGCAGGACAGTATTAGAATACAAATGTCCTTTTAGCATTCTTTTCCAAGGACATCCTCCTCCAGCCTTGGCACTCTCTTCAAAAATCTGGAGCAGATGAATGCCTTACACTGCAGCAGTGTGCCCAGCACAGGCCTGTGGCCCTTGTAGTTTTCCAGGAAGGATGGTCACTGCATTCAAGAGATGCTATAGGGTGGGAAATCGAGAAACCTGTGTTCCAGTCTAGAACCCAATACTGGACAGATATATGACCTCAAACCAATCAATCACTTGACCACTCCTGTTTTCTAGTGTTTCATTGGAAAGACAGAACTTTGTCTGCATCCTAAAGAAAATGGTATATTTTGGGGCTCCCCTGACATTGCAAGCAAATTTTACATGCAGGTGGACATATTCAGGATAACTTTCCATAGCACGCTAAATTGGATGATGATCCTCAGAAGGAACTAGCATTTATGATGGCATCGACTGGGAGAAGGGAGTCAGTGAGAACCGCTTTACAGACTTGTGATAAATAGAATAACTCATTCAAGTTTCCAAACAACACCAGGATGTCATCTGCTTCATTAGTGCACAATCTACAAAATCCCTCCTGGGTTCTCCTTATCCCTATTCGTGTCCCAAACTCACAGTTCTTTCTGGGCACATTGTTTTTGGTTCACATACACAACCACCTCTTAGCTCGCCAAATAATTTCAATGAGACCTTAAATATATTTCCACCTCCTTTTTTTGGTCATTACTACTAACTTTCCTCCTTAAAGAAGGCTATCAGTATGGCTAGAGAATTCATTCTAGGCTGGTTTTTGGAGGCAGATTGCTTTGGATGACCCAGTGATGAGTACCCTTTGCCATCAGATCCACCACAATTACAGAGATGGGAATGGAGGAAGGACATTAAGACATAATCCTCCCAACACACACACATACACTCTTTATCCTCAGTTGAATACAATGATTTCTTTCAGTTCTGCCTAAACATGAACGCCTTTACTCAGTTACAAGCCAGTGTTTTCCCTCTGTTGTTTCTAGGTGGACCATGGCAGCAGATTTCTCAAAACTTTAGCAAAGTTCTGTTGGACTGAGACTGTGGTTCCAGCCAGTACAAGCTGTGTTGACCCTTTCATGTGTCTAGTACTGGGGTGGAACTTACAAGCCCAGCACAAAATGGACTTCACCAAGTCCATCTGGATCTCCATCTAGAGTAAATCCCTATAAAAGTCTTTTGATTAATTTGAGACAGAGACAGATCTCTATCTAAATAAATACCTCTCATCAAAAGACCTACCAAGGTCCATAAACAAGGCTATATTCTTTTGCTTTTGCTTATTTTTAGTTGCCTATGAAACAATGGGTTTTATTAAGACATGTTCATACATATATATCACTGAACATTGTTCATGTTCACCCAGCCATTGGCCTCTCCGTTAGTACCTCTTCTTTTCCATCTGCTTATTCCCTTCCTCCACACAGAGTCCCCCTTCCGCCTCCACATCTTATACCCGATCTTACATATGCTGATATTTAGCCAGGTGTGGTGACACTCTCCTATAATCCCAGCACTCAGAAGGCAGAGGCAGGAGGATCTCTGAGTTTGAGGATAGCCTGGTCCACATACTGAGTTCCAAGGCTACATAATGAGACTTTGTCTTGATCGATCGATCGATCGATAGATAGATAAGATAGATAATTTATATAGATATTTATACAACACTGCAAATTTTCACATGTTTACAAGCTTAGTTAGCTTATAAAGAGCCAGATCAACAGTTAACCAATAACATCTGCCCTAAGAAGACAAAGAAGACATGGCACATTACAAGATTAGGACCATGAGAATGTTCTTCCCAAAATGCTTTTCTAGGTGCCCACTGTTCTGGCTTAGGGCCTCATTGATTTTGAAGACATCATGCTCCACAAACACTGCATGCATGTGGTACACTTACATTACACAGACAAAACACTAATACACATAAAATAAAAAATTTAAAAAGACATCAACACCATTCCTCTTATTAAGTACACATATACAATAAAGATATAAGTAATACACATGTAGATTTTATGTGTGTGTATCCCTAAAAATAGAGAATAAGTATTTGTGTCTCCCCAGCACTGGGATTACAAGTATGTGACACCATGCCCAGCTTTTTTTATGTGGTTTCTGGGAATCAAACTTGGGTCTTCATGCTTACCATACAGACAAGTGCTTTACCAACTGAGCTATCTGCACGGCCCAAATAGCTCCTTGAATCTTATGCGTATTTTATTTGACCATCATTTCACGTCTATATGGTGAATTAGTCTAGTGTTGATGTAAAATGAATCGTATATAATGCAAGTCTCATGCTAACTTCCCAGAGTTGGGCCACATTTCCCAGATCAAGGGTGCAGTCTCCAGGGTGTTCCAGGACCCCTGCCGCACTTCACATAGGCTCCACAAGCCCTGGAGTTGCCAGGCCACCACAGTTCTGACAAGCTCCCACACTTTCAGGTTTAGCAATTGACTGGAATGACTCAGAGAACTCAGAAAACGCTGTACTTTATTGTCACTTTATTCTAAATTATACAAATCAACACCAGCCCACATGGCAAGGTCTAGAAACGTCTCAACCACAAAGCTTCTGTATCTTCAGGATGTGTTGCTCTTGCACAATGCTCATGTGTCACCAGCTAGGAAAGCTCACCAGCGCTGTGGTATCTAGCACTTCTATTGGGATTTCTTTGTGAAGGCATAGATGATTAAGTCATTGGGCATATGACCTGAATTCACAGGCTCCCTCCCCTTCAAGGAAGTCAGAACAGTATGATTAAAACCTCAACTTTCTGATCCCGTGATGGTCTTTCTTACATGTCCAACCTCTATTTTCAGTCATTGTAGCTCCATAATTAATGGTTTCTATAAGAGCCACATCATGAATAACAAAGACACTCCTGTCACTGGGAAAACTACAAGGATGTGTAAATTCCTTCCCAGATATGGGGGACAAAAACCAGCCAAATTTTCAATTATATTTTCAAATATTCAAATATATATCAAACACTCTAAAACTCAGCATCTTAAAACAGCATTTATTCCTGCACATCTGTGTCTCAGCTGGTTAATGAGGTGCTTAACCAGCTTCAAGCTGTGCTAGGGACTAGATCAGCTCCGTGTGCTTCTCCTGTGTTGTGAATCAGCAGATGAGACAGAGCATGTACATCACATGACTATAGCAGAGGGACAAGAAGGCAAGGAAGGCTTCAAGCCTCATTCACAAACTTCAAGCACATTCACAAACATCCAACGAGCCCTGGTAAGGAACCAGCCAAACTTAGTGAGTGGGGTGGGAAGGAGACTCTACTCACAGTTGGAGATGGAAAAGAGCAGATAGGTCTTGATTACTTAAACTTTCATTTAAGAGAACTATTTAGTTTTTAAAGACTTTTCATCCCTGTTGCCTGATAGAAATGATTCCCGAGTGTCCGTACTCCATCCTGCCTCTGCCACTGGCTGTTGATTTATTAACTGTCCTCCATGGATTACCAGCCTTTTGGTTTAATCCTTTGGTCATATCGGTCATATCAAAATAGATTATTTTAAAACTATTACCAGAGCTGTACAGTAAATATTACTAATCTCATAAAGTGTATACTAAATCATTTTAGCTCTTAATTTACCTGAAAATTAAAAAATCCATTGGGAGGAAGAACCCGCTGCTCCCTCATTCTTTGGTCACTGCCCCCTCTTCTCCATCCCTCACTCTCATTTGCCCTTAAAATCCTTCTGCTCCCATGATCTCCAGACATGAGTCATACTATGTAATTTGAATAATGATGAATAGTGGTAATAATTGAAGAGATGGAGGATCTGGGTTCACTTCATATCCCGAAAGAGGCTAAAACATCTGCCAGGGAGTGTTTAGAATCTTTCTGCACACTCCGTGATTTATGAACACGTGAATGCTCCCCATGAACAGCTTGAGTGAGTCAAACATTTTAATTGCACTTCCTTAAAATTAGAACAAAAAAGAGCTTCGTTGCTGCCCCTCTGTGTGGCGTCACGAAGGAGGTTCCAGCCAGCGAGGAGCCCGAGTTCGTGTTTCATGTATACAAGTGAGGAGAATAAAACTCACGCGGTGATGGTCCGCTTTTGCTCTTTGATTTTTGACATGGAAGAATTTTCAGGGACACCTGATCAGGGAAGTCTTCTTTCTTATGTGAAATTTTACCTGACTGTGTTCTCTCAGGTAGCAAGTGTGAAAACACACTGGGATTCCTCTTTTCTAAGTATCTCTGACAATGGTTCTTTAATGTGGCACTTCTTAAAATAGTTAGTGAAAAATGACCACATCTAAGTTCTGTAAAGTGGAAATATAAGAAACTTGGACAAGGTATTCCTCAACTCAGATTCAACAATGTGATGCACATTGATGAAGTGGATCGTGGTTTGATCTGGCATTAGTGTTTTGCTGATGTTAGAATGTGAGCAGGGACCTCTTCTCCCCTCACAGGACTGCACCCTAGTGCAGGAGACAGGTGTTAATCACATTAAGTGAAGCCAGGTATTGAAGTGAAAGTGTTAAATAAAAATTAAAAATAGCTCTTTATAAAATAAAGGAGAAGGGAGGTCTGATGGGAGGAAAAGATCAGAGATGAAGGAATCTTGGAGGCCGGAACCCAGAGGGGAATGCGATGCCACTGAAGCCCCTGAGAAACACACAGTGTGCAGACATTAGTGCATCTGTACACTCAGGGCTGTTTGGCAAGGAGCACAGTACCAGACAGAAGGGACCTCCCTTTGTGTGGTTGGTGAGAGTGACCCAAGAGACTTCCAAAATAATACAGGCGATTGCCAAAGTTCTTAGTTCTCTCTCAGAACTAGATGATAATGCCTACTGCTGAAGACAGGTCATACCTGGGATACAGGACTTGGGAAGTGGAGCAGGAACTGACCTGGAAGCTTCTACCTGAACTTTAGCTCCCATAAGGTCAGTGATGACATGCAAACTGCCAAGGGGGAAATCAATCAATCTAATGACCATCACAGCCAGAACAGCTCACTGCTCTATGGTGCAGTAGTAGCACTGTCATCTGGCGGGGCAGTGATCAACCGCTATCTAATTGACTTAAAGCCCTCTCACCCGCAAAGAACTCATAGACTCAGCCAAATACATGGGGTTGGAGGGGGCAGAGATCCTAGTGAGAACCCCATCTCTGTCATGTCTCTAGAGAAATGAAATTTCTTACCATATGCTAAATATGGATCCTTATATCTACAGACAAACATACAGTACACCACTCATCAAAGAAGCTTCTTTTTGCAACAGATGGAGGTGACAGCAGAATTTCACAACTGGTCAGACACAGAGAATATATGACTGAGAGATGCCAAGTCCTAAGTGACATATCTACAGTTGGATCTCTACACCTAAGACTCATGGAACACAATGAGGAGTAGGGAGAAAAGTAAAGCATCCCTCAACTCTCACTAGTGAGGTTTCCTTAAACAACATAGTGCTACGCACACAGAAGGCCACAACTAGTCACGTTTTAAGAATAAGAGACTGCATGGTGTGTGTATCCCTGGATAGGACTCTTATATTGAACTTCACGCACTTATGGCTCAGGGATCATTGCAGATGAGGGAGCAGAAAGATTGTCAGAGCCAGGGTTGGTTTAAGAACTTAGGGAAGCAGAGTCTTTCAGGATCCTGGAAGCTTGCACATGTCAAATTGTGGCGGTGATGGCTCTGAGCACAGGACCCACACCACCTCAAATTAGACAAGCGCCCAGAGTGGAGCAATAGAAGTTGGTGGTGGACCAGACCTAGACTGAGAGCTATTGGAGACTGATTGCTACTGGGAGAGGGAGAGTATGTCAGACTCCAGTGGATGAATTTACACTGAAGGACATCTGGGCACTAATGCTTGACTGGATGGGACTTAACATGTTTGATGGAATACATAAGGCTGGGTGGGGGTTGGAGAGGTGAATGGTGGTGGGAGTCTAAATTTGATTAAGAACTGTTGTATGAAATATATAAAACTCAATAAAAATTTTAAAGGTATCAGATCATCTTGTGAGTTTTAAAAGTAAGACCTTTCCCTAAATGGAACAAGGAGCAATGGCTACTTGGAGAGAAGTAGAGGACATGAGAGAAGAATTTCTTAAGAGCACTGACCAAACTTTCCAAAAGAGAAAAGGATGAAGATTCTGCCTCTTCATCCAGACCCAGAAAGGAGGCTTTGATGTGATTGCTCAGAAAACTCGAGTGTATTTCTGCAACTGAGAAAACAACAGTATGTCACACAGGCCTGAGGACTCCAAAGTCAGACTAAGAGAAAAAAGAGAGTGAGAGTTGGCTAGTGTTTGAACTAACTCTGTCTCTCCCAAAGTAGGCCAAAGGTATGAAACCCAAGCGACTAAATGTGAATCCTGTGTGTCAGTTACATATTGCAAAACATTGTTGCACAGCAAGTTACCATAAAACTTCAGCGATGTTTACTAATGATATTTGTTACTATCAGTTAGTGGCATTTATCGGTATTAATTAATATATACATAGGGTTTACTCATAAATTTGCTGGCTATCTGAGGTGTTTTGCACTGAGCTAGGATGGGCTGACCTTGGCTGGGTGGTTCCTGCTTCTGTGGTGAACTGGTGGGTGTCTGTGGGCCCAGTCGCCTAGAACAGTTTCAGCTAAACAACTCATCCGTCTTCCACATGCTCTCCTCCGCTAACAGGTTAGTATGGACTTGTTCATCGGTGGTAGATACAATTCTGGAGGACATTTTAAGGATGTTGTAGAGAAATTGTAAATACTGTAATTAGAAACTTTAACTGAAATAATATTGAGGGAGCTATGAAAATAATCTGCCCATATAGAGCTTGCCGGGCAAGCCTGAGGACCTGAGTTCAATTCCCAGACACATGTGAAAGTCCAGGCTTGGTGGTACATGCCTTTAATCTCAATGCTGAGAAGATAGAGACAGATGGATGGATTCCTGGGGCTCACAGCCAGCCAGCCAACTGACACATCTCAGGTTTCAAAACCAAGAGATAGCAGTTCCCGAGAAACAGTACTCGTGGTTGATCTCCGGCCACGCGCACGCACATACATGTGCACAGGAATCCACATGTACTTGTGACCTGCACCCTGCCTGACATGCAAAGTAAGTAAATAAATAAGTTCAAAAGACTATTGATTGCTGGGTGTGATGGTGCATGCCTTTAATCCCGGCACCCAGTAGGCAAAGGCAGGCAGATCTCTAAGTCTGAGGCCAGCCTAGTCTACAAAGTGAGTGCCAGGCCAGTCAGGGTTATATAATGAGACCGTGTCTCAAAAACAAACAAACGAGGCTGTTTGTTCTTCTTGATTTATATGTAGAACGTGGATATGGGTCATGAAACTGAAAAGGAACCATGAGAGAGTAAAAGGGTCAAAAGGATGGGGAGGAGAAAAACACGGAAACAGAATACACGGAACATGAAAGGAAAAGGAGGGAGGAGGGATCAGCAAGAAGGGCCAAGGCGTGGGAGGGGGCACAGGAGGACGGTTAAAACACCAAAGTGTGTACAGAAATTTTACAGTGGTGAAAGGCATTACTTTGTATCTGAGTTTTTTTAAGCTAATTTAAAAACTGGTGGAGAGATCTGAGGAAGCGAGGAATATGTTATCAGAAATGGAGCTTCGGAGACCCTTGTTCTATAGTGGCAAAACACTTCTTAAAATTGTTCACGTGGGGGAACCCATTTAAGGCCGAGCGTTCAATGACTTTTCCATGAAAGGAGGAGGAGGAGTTGGGACAAGGAAGGGGATCAGCAGGAGTGAGATGGCGATTAGAGAGTAAGGGGAGTGAATATGATCACAACACCACACTACACAGCAGTCTGAAATGTCATCATGATCACAACACCTCACTACACGGCAGTATGAAATGTCATCATGATCACAACACCTCATTACACGGCAGTATGAAATGTCATCGTGATCACACCTCACTACACGGCAGTATGAAATGTCATCGTGATCACACCTCACTACACGGCAGTATGAAATGTCATCGTGATCACACCTCATTACATGGCAGTATGAAATGTCATCATGATCACAGCACCTCACTACACGGCAGTATGAAATGTCATTGTGATCACAACACCTCACTACACGGAAGTATGAAATGTCATCATGATCACACCTCACTACATGGCAGTATGAAATGTCATCATGATCACACCTCACTACATGGCAGTATGAAATGTCATCATGATCACAACACCTCACTACATGGTAGTCTGAAATGTCATCATGATCACACCTCACTACACAGCAGTATGAAATGTCATCAATATCACACCTCACTACATGGCAGTATGAAATGTCATCGTGATCACAACACCTCACTACACGGCAGTATGAAATGTCATCGTGATCACAACACCTCACTACACGGCAGTATGAAATGTCATCGTGCTCACAACACCTCACTACACGGCAGTATGAAATGTCATTGTGATCACACCTCACTACATGGCAGTATGAAATGTCATTGTGAAACCCATTTATGAATAATTAACATGTGTTGATAAAAACTCTATAACAATTGTATCCTGCAGTCATGTTGGAAATCATAATTTGTAGGTGGTAAGCTTGGGTATTTAACTTGGTAGAGTCTTGAGCAATGAGATTGAAGTTTCTGCCTGATTTATTGATGATGTTAATGCAAAAGAGAAATAAACTGAGGAAGAACTGTTAGTTAGAATGAATCAGCATGATCTGGGCCCTTCCTAGCCCTTCACAGTGTCAACAGAGGCTAAAAGTCCAAAATGGCTGTTCACGGTGTAGAATGGAGAAAAGTCAGAGTACATGGCTGACTCACCCTTTCCTAAATCCCAGGTCTCATCTGCACCAAAAAGCCAGTGCTTTCAGCCACACACAAAACCCTTCCAGGAGATTAAGGGTATCTTTGTAGATTTTTCTCATCCAAGAGAAGCTCCAGAAAAGTTAAAAGCATTATCTTTCACACATCTTAGCAGTAGCCAAAGTAGTGTTATTATCTTGAAAATAACTATGAGTTTGGCTCAGAATGCTCATGGTGTCATCAAAGACAGTCTTTAGAAAATTATATCAGCAGAAGCAATACCATTTTGAATTAAAATGGACTGAGATACATTAACTCCTAAAATTCTATGGGTAAGAAGCAGGTTTCTCACCTTAAAATATATGTTAAAATTACATTTAAAAAAAGATGAATGACTCACAGGGCAGAACCAAGGACTTAGATGGTGGAACCAGGAGCTATAGAAGATCATTTGCAGGCTTGAGCTTTAGGACTGGCTGGAATCTCAAAGCCGTTTCATACTCACTATTTCTTTTGTGTGTGTGTGTGTGTCTCTATGTACACCAAGCCCTATGGACCAGAATTCCATAACTGTTTTCCTGTGCGGGACTTACTATTGTGTGTTGGGGAGGATGGGAACAGATGACTTGTGTCTTTAGTTTCACAGGCCCACAGATGAACAGATCTTTCAAGACATGAATTTTCATATCCCTGAGCCTCATAAGCATCTGATTCAGATTATAAGCATTTGGACTTTGAAATAATAAAATTTATTTTTGTGGTAAGAATATTTGACATAATGCTTACTCACTTTATAAAACTGATAACTACAAAAGCAAAGTTGCACAGCAGATCTCTAGAATTTATTCACCCCAAAGACATCTATGATCTCTTCAGCCATATGTATTTGACTATATTTACAGTACCATACATGAGTTTCCTCCCACTGAATGAACTTTAAATCTAATTAGATAGCCATTGATTGCCCCCAAGATAAAAGTGCCACTCCTACACCAGTGTCATATGCTGTGCCAGTCATTGATGTGTTTATTTGGTCATGAAACTGATGTTGGGTCATCGATTGATTTTCTACCCTGGATGCTTGCATAGTGCTCTCCATTGCTATAAGAGCTAGCCTTCTGAAGTGGCTTCCAGGTCAGTTCCAGCTCCGTTGCTCCAAATTCCATCTCCAAAGTAACTCTTGTCTTCAGCAACAGGGTCTTACCTGCAAATTCTGGAAGGCAATCAGTGGCTGTGGCAATAGCCTGTGTAATTTTGGGAGTCTCTTGGACCACCCTGGCCAACAACTCAAAGGAAGGTTTCTCCTGTCTGGCACTGTTTTTTGTTATGTAGTCTTCAGCTATATACACGGACTCCTGTAGAGATATTGTACCTGGACTTTGTCAGTAGATTGTTAGACTAATATGATTCTCTCTGGTTTTTATATCAGCTAAGCATTATCTAGCTCTCCTCTCTCTCTCCCTGTCTAACCCTTACTCTATGCCTTTCTATTTAAAGTGTCCCCATTTCTCCCTTGATAAAACCACTTTCTTAAGGATCCAGCTCTCTTGAGCTCCTTCTTTCCCTTTATTCCCATAGTTCCTTGTATAACCCTCCCTCTCCTCTCCCATTTAAATATCCTCCCACCTTTTATTTATTTCTTCCTAAGTAACACCTGTCTTCTATGATTTTCTCTTAGCTTCTAAACTTTTTTTGATTTATTTATTTTAATTTTATGTGTATGAGTTGTATGACAGAGTACCACAATTGGTCACACACAGACATTGTCTGTGAATTGCCTATGCCTAAGCTGCACATCTTCAATGCAACCTCTACACCCATGCAACACAGAACAAGGGGTAAAGAGGACACTACTGAATCTCTCAACTCTCATTAATGAAGCTTCCTCATACAGCAGAGGACCAGGAACACAAATGATCACCAATGGCCAAAGCATGAAGATTAGGAGTCTGCAAGGTGTTGGTCCCTGGACAGGACTTCTGTATTACGCTTCAGGCACCCAGGGCTCAGGGATTATTGCAGAAGAGGGGACAGAAAGATTGTAAGAGCCAGGGAAGATTGCATGACCATTATGGAAATAGAATCCTGCAAGCTCCTGGGATTCTGCTCATATGATCAGCACTGGTGTCGCACGCTCAAGACTCATGCAGACTCAAGCAGACAGAACCCAGCATGGAACTGGAGAAATGGGCAGCAGATCCCAATCTTTCCTGAAGAGATATTGGCAGCTGATTACTGTTGGGTGAGGGAAAGCTAATCTTCTTAAAGCGAGGGACTCTGGATAAGCTGACTAGACCTCAGTGGATGAACTTGCACTAAGAATGACAGGGGACACTAACTTGACACAATAGGCCTTAACACAAATGACAGAGTATATGAATTCTGGGGGTGGGGTGGGGAGGTATGGACTGTGAGAGGGTGCCGATGAGGAAGGGGGATTAAAAACTGAGATCTTCTGTTTGAAATACACAAAAATTCAATAAAAAAAAATAAATAATTTTTTAAAAGATCGCCCATCCCTATCTGTAGCAATGGAGCTATAACAAGATAGCACGCTGGTAATTATGTAGCCTTGAGTGAGAACCTTTCTGCTGTGTATTATTACAGAGTCATGATGTGCCATCTCATAGCCATTTAAGGCACATGAAAAGCTGAGAGATTTTCTTCAGTAGAAAAGGAAACCAGATTCAGTTCATTACAAGAAATTTGCGTGTCATTGCTCATTTGAAGATGGAGATGGCCAGATGAGATGAAATCCATGAATTCTCTCCTGAAGCGGAGAACAGCCTGGCTCACAGATCAGCAAGTAGTCCTATATCCACAACTACTGAATTCAGCCAATAATACAATAAACAGACCTAGCAGTCTTCTAAACTGAAAGAGACCTTATGCATTTCACCACGGAAATTCGGAAGCCTAAATAGACTGTTTCAACGATCATCCTTCAAGCTAATATGTCTTGTTAGTAATACAGTACAGTGTTTCTAAGCCACATTATAGTTATGTCTTAATAAAGAAATAGCCTGACTCTTAGCATTCATTTTAAGGCCAAGAGTGAACTGGAACTGCTGAGAACCTACTTGCTCCTTCAGATTTCTCTCAGAACTGTGCTCTGGAGCAAGGACTTTGTTTATTCTTTATTGAACTAGTAACTCCAGCATGAAATGGGGAAGTAAGTCAGGCCTACTCTTATCTAATAGGGGAGAATTTTTCCCTTTGATCCCTAGTCCTAAAATACCTCACACAATTACAAACAGTTCTCAACTTCTCTCAGCTTGCACTGAGAAAAGTCCACTGTTTGTAGCACTTTGATATGTAAAAATACACATACACTGTCTTGGGTAGAGAACAAGGAAGAGTCTTGAGGGATTAAGGTCAAATCACAAGAACATAAAGCTCAGATTGCTTGCATTGCAAACAGTAACTTTTAGTTGCAAGTTAAGGTAAACATCTTTGTCCAAGGTATGTCCATATTGTGAAAGTCATTATAACCCTAGAGGAAACTGTTCACTCCTTTATGTGTCAGAATTCTACCTTTTCTTTTATTTTTATTTTTGAGACAGTGTCTCACTCTGTAGTCCTGGTAGGCTGGGAACATGCTGGCCTTGACTCACAGAGATCTGCCTACCTCTGCCTACTGAGTGTTGGGAGTAAAGATGTGGGCACCATGCCCTGCCAGAGGGCTACACTTGACTAGCCCCTACTACAGTTCTCTTCAGGACATCCTCAAAAGGTCAGAAACAGCTTCTGACTCGAAGGAAAGGTGAGTTGTCACCTGTAAACACACCACAAACTATGGTGGTTTGGCCTAACAATTAGGTGTGTAGCAGATGCCACCTACTCTACATGTCCAGATTGAAAGTATTTTTCTCTCTTTCTCAAACTAGACCAGAACCAGCTTCCTCTGTGTTACACTTCTGTAGCTTTATTCTGAGACAGCACATTAAAGAACCCCTGGGCTTGCTGAGTGGAATTCCACTTCCAGGTTAGGAGCTGTTTGGGGCCTGTTAGGCTGGAACAGGTTTCTGCTGGTTTCTGCTGCCACATGCTGGCTCTCCCCATCCATCAGTTAGGTTATCAAAGCTTAGAAGCAACTGTACCTCTCAGAACCAAGCGCAGCCAGGGACGCTCTTTGCTTGCTTCCAATCCAGTGCTGGCATTTCTCTTCCATCTCACACACCCACACAGCTGTTCTCTAAAACCTTGCCAGCTCAAATGTGATGGCTGCACCAGAGTGCCTTAAGCTCTGCTGAGCAAACCCCACCTCCAAGTCTGCTTTTGGTCCCGTGGGCATATTTGTAGATCGGACTACTTCTTTTATAACTCTCCAGATTACAGGTTAATTTTCTTTTCTTTCTTTCTGGTCTTTTGAGACAGGGTCTCCCTGTAGCCCCAGCTGGCCTGGAACTCACTATGTAGACCAAGCTGACCTTGAACTCACAGAGATCTGCCTGCCTCCGCCTCCCTTGTGCTGGAATTAAAGGCATGCACCAGCACTCCCTCTACTTCCTTTCTTAGATAACAAAATTCATTGTTCTGTTGAGTTCAGTCCCAGGTCTCAAACTTGGGGAAAAATTGTTCTCAAGCCCCATTTAAAAGGAAAAAAAATCTCCAGGATTTCCATAGTTAAGAAATGAAATCAGGGCAAGCAAAAGACATGCTGTGTTCAGGCATGGGGGCTCATACCTGCATTCTAGAACTCCAGGAGTTTGAGGCAGGAAGATTGTTGTGAGTTTGAGGCAAGTGTATTGTTGTGAGGTTGAGGCAAGTCTAGGCTACACAGTATGCCCCAGGCCAGCCTGGACTATAAAGCAAGACCCAGTCTTTTAAAAAGGCAAGGTATAAACTTTGGCAGGAATGTAATTATCATTCCCACTACGGCAGCAATGAAGATTGCCACAGGATCTGAAATTCAGCACAGTCTTGCTTTGCAACTGACTTCTTTTGCTATTTTGCTCACACAAATTGCTGTCACACAAGTGTAACTGAATACTCATTGGCCTGCTCTGGCTGTGGAAGGTCCCTTGTAAATTAAGTCTTCCCCATTCTTTAATTGGCCTGATACCAACAGATTATAAACACAAACAGGAAATAGGGGCATTAAAAATCTCAAGGCAGAAGCCAGTTATCTCTGCCGTCAGTAAAATGCCTTTATTTGTATATTCAGCTTACTTAATAAATGGCATCCAGAAGGCTAAGATGCATCAGCTCTTACTGTGCAACAGCCACAGAGTCTCAATGGCATTGTGCACTAACTACATGCTTTGCTTGAGCATCTGCTGGTCAGCGGGGTCTCGCCTGGTCTAGCTAGGTAAGACGTGGTGGGGTATCTGTAAGTGGCAGGTTGAATCCAGGTCCTCTTCCCTCCAGGTAACTTCACCCTCCTCGGGCTTGTGGAGCAGCCAGAGCATGTTCTCCTGGAAATATCAGCAGTGAAAAGTGAACTAAGTGAAGGCTTAAGTTTGGAGTCAATAAACTGCTACTTTCATTTGCCAAAAGCAAATCGCAGAGTCAACCCCAAAGTCAAGGGGCTGAGAAGCACACTTCACCAATGGACGGTGTAACTGCAGAGTCACATGGCCACAGTACAGGAACCAGAAGGGTGAGGAACTGGGGCCAATGACTCCTTGAACCACCTATGAACAGAGAACTGTGTCTTTTTGAGGTGCCGGGAAATGCTGGCTGAGGAAGCGCTATTTGGGCTGGAAAGTGCGAGGAAGAAAGGAGCAAGAGCTAAGCACATGAGTGTTTGTCCACAGAGCTGCACACCTGCTGCAGTCCTGAAGCAAGAAAGCAAGGCATCTTCAAGAGAAGCAACGAGGTGATGGGAGACAGGACACAAAGAGAAGCTGGAGACCAGGGAGGAGCTGAGGGGTGAGGCCTGACAGACTCTGATAAGGGTTGGACATCACAGATAAGTTTCAACTACAGAGGTGACAATTAGGATCTTAAAAAGATTTCCAGATCCATTGCAGAAGGCTTAGACAACACAGAAATGTAGTACAGCCCATGAATGGGACCAAAGAAGAGCTCCAAGAGGCTAATTTGGTGACCTCGAGGCAACATGAAGAACAGGACTCTGGCTGTATGCTCTCATCTGCAGTGAATCATTGTCATCTTCCACTCGGCTGCCAACCTTCCCAAGACAGACACAGAGTGTGGTAGTCAAACCTTACTTCACTGCAACAAAATACCTAACGGAAACAACTTAAGGGAAAGATTTATGTTAGCTTATGATTTCAGAGGTTTCCCTGCTTACTTGACTCTCTGCTTCTGGGTCTATAGTGAAGCAACGCATTATGGGAGAGGGAGCATGTGGCAAAGGCTGCTCACCACCTAGCAGACAGGAAACAGAGTAGAGAGAAAGACGCACAGGGGCAATATAGCCCCAAGAAGCTGTGCATAGTGGCACATGCCTAGAATCCCAGCACTTGGAAGGGTGAGACAGGAAGATCAAAGTTTAAGGTCAGCTTAGGCTACATCAGAGTTCAAGGCCAGCCTAAACCAAGACCATGTCTCTGAAATTTAAAAAATACACACAAAGATCTTTTCCCAGTGACCTATTTCCTAAGGCCCCATGTCCTAAGGTTTCCAGCAAACTCCAGCATCCTAGCATCCTAGGCTTCCATACATGAACCTGTATGAGGTGCTTTGTATTCAAACCACAATGCAGACATGCAGAAATGACAGTGTTCAGAGAACAAATCATCTTAACGCCATTCTTTTTTACAACCAAGGAAATTTGTCCCAGAAGTCCCCAGGAAAAAGTTACAGGCCATTAGTCAAAATAGGTTCACAAGCCCATTCTTGAGCCAATCCCAAGCAAGAACAATGATACTGGCTGACATCAGTGATCTATCAATTAGAGTGGCTATGTAGTGATGGCCTGACTATGAGGTAGAGTGGCTTCTCTGGGTGAAATTATGATACCTGGAGGTGGAACATGGACGCATGGAGGCCAGCTGCGGTGCTGACTCCGGGAAAATGTGTAGTGAGGAGCTGGATAGGGTAGTGCACACCCATAGTCCAAGCACTGGGGACGTGGAGTCAGAAGAATCCTAAGAGTGAGTTCAAGGCCAGCCTGGACCAGCCTGGGCAATCTAGTGAGGCCCGGTCTCAGAAGAGATATAGTGCAGTGATAATAGGCTTGCATAGTACTATAAGGCCATAAGTTGAACCTCCCCCACCCCCAGTTCATTAAAAAAATGAAACTAAAAAGAGTTTTAACTCTCTTTTACTGGATTCATTACACATACACACAATTGGTGAAATTATTCCATTGTATGGTACCAAGCATGTGACAAATTATCTTTCTTACTTGGAGCACATTGTCTACTGCTTTGACTTCTATCGCTGTATTACTTTTCCATTGCTAGTATAACAAATTACTACAAAACAAACATCTTAAGGAAAATGCCTATTTACTGCTTCACAGTCTGTATGCCGTAAGCCTGATGTAGGTCTCACTATACTAAAATTAAGGGTCAGCAGGACCATGATCCTTTGGACAGAATATATCTCCCTGTTTATTTGGATTGTTGATGGAACTGTGTTCTCTCTTGTCAGGAGACTCCATTTCCTTGCTGTCTGTTGGGTGAGGACTGTTCTTATAATCTAGAATTAACCACATTCCTTGGCCCATTCCTTCTTTGATGTTCAAAGCCAGACAAAGCTCTCCTCCTGGTTCAAGGTTCTTGTGCCTTTTCCTGGTCACCACATCTCAGATCAATTTGCGTGCCCTCTCTTCACTTTTTAAAAGTATGTATGAGGACACTGAGCTCACCTTAATCATACAAATTATTCTGTTTTCAAATCCATTGTGTTCATTCTTCTTTTCCTCTAACATAGCATTTCATGATTAGGATTAACACAGGCTTTGTTCCACTAACCATGTGTCTTACTAACCAAATCTTGAGTGAGTTTTTGTCTTTGAAATAATTTTATCTGAGTATTTTGAGCATGCTGTGATGTAAGGGACTGGGTGTAAATGTCCCAGCACTCATCATCTAAGCCTACGATTGAAACTCAGTAACATCATGGAGGAAAATAAACCTGGAAAGCTTTGGTATCATTTAAAGAGAGTTTTCTCTTAGTGATTTTCCCGACACCAGGGATAAGTCCTGCTGTCTAACATTTACATGGCTCTATCCCTGACAAGAGCCAAGAAGAGAACACGGAGGAAGAAGTTACTATACAAGGAGGAATATGAACACAGGAACATTTTAGTTTCTTTAGCCTGGGTGCCCTTATAAATTATTTTGGCAAAAATTAAGGGGGAAATATAATACCTAATAGAAAGCGGGAATCCTGGAAATCTTTCAATGTCACCTCAAGAGATTTGTAACTTTTTCAGAACGTGAAAAGGATTCCAGTGTCCACAATGCAAGGTACATTGGCTTAGAGGTGAGTGAGCTCATGCTGAATTTCCTGGGGCTCCAAACAGATGACTCCCAAACTCGGAGTTCATTTTGCCTCTCCTTGATGCCTCCCATTAGTCCTTTTGCCTAAGAATTCTCAAGGTCTTTTCCACTTAGAACGCTAACTCTGCTGAGAGAGCGTTGAGAACCAAGTGGCAAGAGAAAAACTGAGAAAGCATATGAGACGCACAGTCAGAAGAATGACGAAGTGGGGCTAAGCGGAGATACTCTGAAGAACACCCTGAGACCTTGGAGCCCCGGGCTGGGGACCGGACTCGGAGTCTTGTGCTCACTAGGCAAGTGAGCCTGACCCTGAGACCTTGACAGATGTCAGGGGCAGGGGAAAGAAGAATCTTACAGATTTGGGAAGTAGATCTAAGTAGCTCCCAGTCCACAAACCCCTCTAAAAGGTCAAGAATCAACAGAAAGAAAGATAATAGCTGCTATGATTTACATAATCTTTAAATCATCCCACTTGAAATACTTTTCCAAAAAAATAATGAGCGGTCATCCAGCTGTAAGACTCTAGAACTGCACTCTTGTTCCAGACTGTCTGAAACTGCCCAGGTCATGCTGCACCGCTCTTCACATAACTGGGGACTTGGGTGAGATCAGGAGTCTTCAACGTAAGATCCACAACCCCAGAATTTCAGGGCACTGGTGAAACCCACGCTCGGGAACAAAAAACTTATTCTCACTAACATTCTAATGAAATTGAACATTTCCATAAATAACAGGTTCAGGAAATTGATATTTATGACATTTTCAGCAACAGAAAATGTCTGTTTTGTATGAGATTAAGTGTAAATATGACATTGTCTATTCTCAACATTGCAATTCAAGTCTATAATAAAGTCGTATCACAAATGTCTGGAGATGTCTTATGTGCCAACCACTGAAGAGATTAACAATTTGGCTGGTGTCTCCCAGGAAAAACACACCAAGACAAAGCTTGCACTCCTGCACACTTCACAGTGCTACATAACGGGTCAAGCCTGTCGAAACCCAAAGAAATGAAAGAGAGTTTATTCTGGTCATGGCCTGGGAACACGGATGCTCTAGGTAACACATTCTGTCATGGAAAGAAGTTACATGAGCTTTTATAGTCACAGAACACAATAAGTGACAAATGGATGCACTGAGTACGCTGATGGAGACCACGCGAACAGAAAAACAGAAAAATCTCTGGCACAGGTCCCAGTGCTACCTGAGGGCTCTCAGTACGGAAGCTGACGGAAGCCAAAAAACCTCAAAAACTAACCATCAAAAAACAAAAAACACAATTAAAAACTGGGGCAAGTAACTAAATACAGAATTCTAAAGGCGGAAATACGACTAGCTGAGAAATGCTTGTTTCACATGTTCGACATCTTTAGCCACCAGGGAAATGCCAGCTAAAAGCACCCTGAAACTTCATCTTACCCCAGTCAGAATCACAAAAGATCCCCAAAACAAACAACAACCATTGGGCATAATGCAGGGTGGGCCCAGCCAGGCCACCTGCCAGGAGGAATGGAGGAATGGCTCTCCTGGGTGTGGTGCTCCACACCTGTTGGTTGTGAAGCCAGTTTCTGCCAGCACCTGGAGGGAACCTGATCCACCTGGGAACAAACTGCAATTGGTGTAGTCAGGACCCCACCCCATAAGTCTATTGGCTAACAAGACCTATAAGACTCTCTGCTCTTTCTTGAATAGATGAGTTTGCAGCAGACCACCACTGCTGGATTTCTGTTCAACTCCTGGAGTCTGTGTGTTGATTCCGTGCCTATTCACCCCCTCACTCTATGGCAGAGGCCCTTCAGTCCCCCTCAGGCTGGCCCTGAGTACTGGGACCCCCAACAAACAACAAAGGCTGGAGAGGTTGTGGAGGAAGAGGAACACTTATTCATTGCTGGTGGGAGTGCAAACTGGTGTGGCCACTAAGAAATCAGTGTAGAGATACCTCAAAAAGCTACCACATGATCCAGTCACAACACTCTTAGGCATTTACCTAAAGGACTTTATATCCTATTAGAGAGATACACGTTCATCAGTGTTCATTGCTGCTCTGTTCACAATATCCAGAAAATGTAAGCAACCTAAATATCCATCAGCTAATGAACAGATCATGAAAGCATGGGACATTTACACAATGGAATATTATTAGGCTATAAAGAAAAAGGAAATTACAAAATTTTCAGGTAAAGGAGTAGAGCTGGAAATAATCATCCTGGGTGAAGTAATCCAATCCCAGAAATACAAATGTCACATGTTCTCTCTCATAAATTGATGCTAGCTTTGAAACTTTAGATAGATGATACAGATATAGATATATAAATATATATTTGAATTGGAAAGTTCATAGAGCTTAAGAAACTAGTAAATGACCATGAGGTGATGTAAATCAGTGATATAAAAGGGGGAATGGGAGTAATGGGTCAGGAAGGGTTAAATGGAGTAGAGAATGGAAGGGAAGGGAGAGGATGGGAGAGAGAGAGTTGACACTAAAAACCCTTTGAAAAAGTCATATGGAAACTTAACACTATGGAAGCTTCTTAAATTGTATTCATATACACTACAGTTTTGATGAAGTTACTCTATAATGGGAGTGGGGGGGGGCACAAAACACCACAGGCTAGCAAATAAAAAGCTCAGTGCCAGGACTGGACACCCTCTTTTGAAGCTGTTTACCAGGGGTCCCACAAACATTCAAAAGATGCTGGCTGTTGCCCTTGTTCTTATTATCTCCCAGAACTTGCTGGCACAATCCTGTTGTTGAAGACATTACCTTCATGAGACATAAAACAAACAAGGAGAAATCAAGCTGGTGCTGACTTCAAAACTTCATCTCTACTGGCTAGTTTTCAAAGTGCTAGAAGATGCTATGCGTGTTACCAGTAATCATCAACCTTACCCACATGTGAACCCTGTGAGCTAAAATAACAACTGGCCTGGCAACATAGGCCTATTTGTGCAATAGCTGTGTCATGTCAATGGAAATTTCCTGGGCAATGAAATGGTTGTAAAAAACTTTGAACCATGAAAATCCCCCAAGATAAGATAGGAAGAAATAAGAAAGGAAGGTAAACAGGATTCTGCCCGCACCCCTGTGTTTTAGAAACTGTCTGCCCACCACTGAAATCTTTGTTGGTCAAACTTCTGCATTCTTATTACTACTTATTTATGTGTAACCTCCTGTTTGCATATGAATTGACTGTAGATTTCCTAAGGAACTTGAAGTGGGAGCTGGCACTATTACGGAGTGATCTGAGTGTCAGCCCACTGGAATAAACTCTCTTTCCTTCACCCGGACTGGCTGTTGGTTTCCTGATTGCCAGAGGCCCCAGTGAGATCAGGCTGTCATACCCCTTTGGTCATAAGGGCTGCAGCCCACCTACAGCCCCTGGAACAGAGAGGTGTGTACCCCCAAAGGGTTTCTAGGGTCTTTTTTCAGGAGGAATGCAAAGCCCTGAACTGAAGCTCTCACCAGGTGAAATGAGACAGAGATCCAGGATGGATGTCCAGACCAAGTAAGGGCCCCCAAAGTAGGCAGTTAGGAGCCAGTGCAGGCTGAGCCCCCAAAGGCATTCCAAGGTGGCCATGACCTCCAGGAAAGGGGACCACAATTAAACCTCGAAGGGATTCCAAGGTGATACTGGCCCTATTTAGGTAAAACAAGAATTGAATGGGAACAACTAGAAAACAGTTTTCTTAAACTCTGAATGATTGTGTGTGAGTGTGAGAGTGAAAATGGCAGTTCCACAGCCGTGTGGCTACAGAATCTGAGAGGGCCCCAGCTTGTGATTGTGCTGAGGTCATTTCACCAGAACAGGCTCTCAGCTCCCATAATAGCAGGTGACTGAGCACAGGGTTTATGTATGTGGATGTAAGTTAAGACCTCTTAAGTTGCTGAGAGGCAGCCAGCCAAGCAGGTACCCCCCCAACACATACACTTCCTGTGCATACACTACATACATCCTAGGCACATATAAAGTTGCAAAATGGGTTCTTCCCAGTCCAAGTGCCAGACCCATACTGTGCTTCCAAACAATTCTGGACAACTTTAAACTAGGCTATGCAGGAGATTATGGCATTAAGATGAAACCCTCCAAGCTGAGTGAACTTCTTGTAATGTGGATTGGCCGTCAGGAAGCACACTGGACCTACCTACTATTAAAAGAGTAAGAGAAGTCTGCCTCAACAGTCTGGGACATTCTGATTAGTTCCCCTATATAGTCTCCTGGTACAGGCTAGCCCTCTACTCATCCCTGGACTGGCTCAGATATCATGTCCTTCAGAGGTCCCCAGTACCTGCTCTCCTGGACTCCTGCAATTCTACATTAACTGAGAGGACCCTGGGTCCTCCCATCCATCAAGGACATGAACAGAACTCTGAACCCCTCCACTTGTCACCTGTGACTCATCAGCTGGGTCAGAAGGTCCTGATCCAGCAGCCAACCTCATACATTCCCAAGTCCCTGGAGCCAAGGCGGCCCTGCAGGCCAATCTCCACCTTACCAGACCTTACCTGAGATGCCAGGACATCCCGATGAACAAGTACCACCACCACCACCACTGTGCACCCTGCCCCACAGCCTGAAGAATGGGGACGTTGTCCTAATTTGGGCATCTCACTAGTGGGAATGGCCTGGTGCTTCTCTGTCCACTCCACCAGGCTTCAGGGCCATCCATCCTTTGAGAAGGTGGAATCGTTCTTGCCAGCCCCTCCCCCCAGTTTGATATACCAACCTTTCACCACAAATGACCTCTCCAATTGGTGCCAACACACCCCACCTTACTCAGAAAAGCCCCAAGCCATGATAAGCCTGCTGAATTCCATCATGCAGACTCATCAACCCGCCTGGGATGGTTGCTGCCAACTCCTCAGCACTCTGTTCTACCCAAAGGAGGAGCGGGCCATGGCTCCGTACTCAGGCCCCCGAAGGGTCACTAAATCCACAATGTTTTGCTGACATTGCTTTCTCAGATGCACAACCAAATTGGAATCCTGGCACCCACCACAGGGGTCAGGCTCTTGATCATTTGTGGCATGCCATCCATCTGCAAAGGGGCCTGAGCAGGGGCCTGTGGGGCTACTAACTTAATTCAAGTGAGTGAAGTCATCCAAGGGGAAAAGGGAACTCCCAGTCAGTTTTATGAGAGACTCTGTGATGCCTAACGTCACTTCTCCCCTTCAAGAAGCTCCAGAGAACCAATGGTGAACACAGCTTTCATCCAGAAGTCAGCTTACTATGTGCATCCAAGGCTGCAGTGACTAGAAGAGTTTGCCGAGATGAACACAAGTCAGCTTCTTGACATTGCTCTAGGGTAGTAGTCAATCCAGAAACGGCCACTAAAGAGAAAGAGGAGAATGCAAGAAAAAAAGACCAGAAGCATGGTGGTGGCCCTCCGGGAAGCAGGAAACCCAGCGTGGCCCAGGCCCAGTCACGGGGGACGTGCCCAGAACCCCTAGAAAAAGACCAACGTGCATAGTGCAAGAATAAGGACATGGTAAAAATGAATGCCCTGAATGGGAAGAAGGAACAAAGGAGACTGAATGAGGGCATCAAAGGCCAAGGGCATTCAGGCCGTGGTTGCTGTTTCCAAGCAAACCCGGCAGATCTTTGACATCGAAAGCCCCACCGGGGACTGAATTGGATTGAAAGCTGCTGGACTCAATTGAAATTAGTCCCCAGGAGCCTATGGTCAGAGCTGTTCTAGGGGCCAAACCATGGACTTTACACAGGATACTCACAGAGCGGCCTCCCCCACTGGAAAACTCATTAAAGACTCTGTCAACATCATAGGATCAACAGGGGCCACTAAGCAATACCAGTGTGTGAGCCACAAGACTGCTTGGTGGGAGACCACCGGGTCCATCATCGATTTCTGTGTGCACCTGAGTCCCAGGGGGCCTGCTAGGGACACACTTGCTATCCAAGCTCAATACCACAGTGACCATGCACTTAGGTTCGACAACTGCCCCTGGCTCTTTGCCTGTGTTGACTCTGGAAGTCCACCCAGAAGAGGAGTGGAGGCTCCGCCAGGGGAAGGGCCATAAAGCTCCTCAAACATTGACTGGCATCTGGAGCATTTTCCTAAAGTCTTGGACATACAAGGAGGAATTGGCCTCACAAAAGGTCACCCTGTGGTGATGGCGGCGATAAAACCGAGCACCACTCCAGTGAGTCAGAGACAATATCTGATCTCTTTGGAAGCCCAGCTTGGGATATTCTCCTACATCAAAAGACTCAAGGATGAAGGGGTCCTACGAGAAATCCAGTCACCTTAGAACACACCTGTGCTCCCAGTAAAGAAGCCAGGAACCTATAATTACCGGCCATTCCAAGATCTCCATAGAGTCAGCAATGCCACCCAGACTCTGCACCCTGCGTTCCCCAGTCTGTCTACCTTGCTTGGTCTGATACTCTTAACAGCAGCTGTCGTCACATGCCTAGGACACCTTCTGCTTAAGGTTGGCAGAAGTAAGCCAGCTTCTGTTCAGCTTTGACTAGGAAGACCCAGAGACTGATTCAAAGGGGAAATTGACACGGACTTGCTTGCCCCAAGGGTTCAAGAACTCCTTTACCATTTGTGGGGAAGAATTAGCAAAGGACTTAGAAAACTGCTCACCCACCAGGTACACTGTACTGCAGTATGTTGATTATCTGCTGCTGGCAGCTCCTGTAAGAGAGATCTACAAGAAGGAGACTGAAGAACTACTGAGTTTCCTACAAGAGGCAGAATAAAAAGTCTCAAAGAAAAAGGCCCAGATCTGCCAAGAGGAAGTCATTTACTTGGGGTATCACCTCAGCTGGGGAACGATGAAAGGGTGATCATCCGGTACCCCGAACCCAAAACCAGGAAACAACTCCAAGAGTTCCTGGAAGCAGCCTGGGTTTTTCTGGCACTGGATCCCAGGGTCTTCTGCTATCACCAAACCCTCCACAACGCCCTCAGGAGACCCACCATAGACTCACTACAATGGGGAAAGAGGAGGAAGACTGACGGAAGCCCCCACGCTGACACTCCTGGATGTCCCCTGACCGTTCTCCCTCTAGGTGTACTAGAAAGGAGGAGTTGGACTGGGAGCGCTGACCCGACAGATGGCACCATGGCTTGTGGCATACCTGTCTAAGAGCCTGAACCCCATGGCCTTGGGATGGCCCCCTTGCCTTCGGACTGGCAGCCATGATAGCACTGGTACAAGACACAGACGAGCTACTTTAGAATAAAACGTCACTGCTGTAGACGTCACGTCACCACCTTGTTAAGTGGAACAGTCAGCCACTGCGTGATTGGGAGCAAGTGGCTCCATATCAGGTCACACTAGGGGAGAATGCCTGAGTCCGAACGAGCCTACTCCAACCCGAACCCTAGCCACATGCCTACCAGAAGAGGAGGGGGAACCGATCAATAGCTGCAAGGAGGTTGTAGAGGGGGTGTCCCCTCCCATCTGAATGTAAAAGATGAGCTGCTTCCTACCTCAGAATGGAATTCTCTACTGATGGGAGCCAAAGTCTGTAACAGAGGGAGTACCACACCAGATACATGATGACCGTGGACAAAGTCGTGGAAAAGGCCCAGTGCCCCAATACCCGTCTGCCCAGAAAGCTGAGCTACATGCACCCTCCCCCCCTCACTCTCTCTCCTTCCATCTTCCTCTCCCTCTCTCCCTCTCCCTGAGGGAAAACAGGCCACTATCTACCTTGACTCTCAGGATGCCTTTGCCACCTTGCACATCCACAGAGCTATAATCTGGAAGAGGGGCTTGATCACCCGGGGGTGGAGGGGGAAGAAATAAAAAACAGCAACCAAACCTCCAATTCCTAGAAGCAGTCTGCTCCCCCAACCCCAGCCATAGCCATGGTGCAATGCCAAGTTCATACGCACACACAAAAGAACCAAATAAGCCAGGAAAATCAGCTAGCAGATCAGGTGGCCAAATAAGCAGCCCTCTGTGAAAGTGTAGACTTGAGCCCTCCTCCCACATACTCCTGGAAGGTGTGTTTTGTGCTTCTAGCGCTCCCCAAGTGGCCCAGATATTGTCCAGAGTAGAGAAAAATGGCAATAGACCAAGGGGCAACTGAAAATCCAAGGAGCTGGATGGTCACCTTGGATGGTGTTATAGCTTGTCTTCAATTGCTGTGACAAAACACTCTGACCAATACCAACTTGGTGAGGAAAGGGTTTATTTAGCTTACATCGTCTGGGTCACAGTTCATCACTGAGGAAGCCCAAGATAGGAACTCAGGGTAGGAACCTGGAGGCAGAAGCTGAGACACACTGTGGAAGAATACTGCTTACTGGCTTGCTCTCCTGGCCCATGCTCAGCCTGCTTTCTTATACAATACATAACAACCTGCCCAGGGGTGGCGTGGCCCCCAGTGGGCTGGGCCCTCCCACATCACTCAACAGTCAAGAAAATATTCCACAGACATGGCCACAGGCCAGTCCAACGGAGACAATTGCCAATTGAGGCTCCCTCCAACACAGGTGTGTCAAGTTGACAAATAAAGTTATCCTGGCACAATTGACCCTTGTCAACTTGACACACAAACCCATCACTATTAAACTGTAAGCCTTCCATTTCTTATTCCTGAGGTATGATATTAATATTACTATCACAACATAAGACAGCACAACCTTAAAAGATCCACAGTCCTTTTAAAAGTCCAAATATTTAAAAGTTCACAGTCTTCTTTAAAAGTCTCTGAACTGTAGACTCCTACAGAATCAAAAACGAGTACTGTCTTATTTCAAAGGGAAGAATTGGGTATACTTAAGCAAAACCTAAGTCCAGCAAATAGCTCAAGTCTACATCTGGGATTCACTCATTATCTTCTGGGCTCCAAAGGGTTTCCACAGCTCTACTTCTGTGGCTCTGTCATCCACAGCACACACAGCGCATCTCACTGGCCCAGGCTGGCTCCACGCCACACCTGCTGCTGTCCTTGGTGGCATTCCAGGGTCCTGGCATCTCCACAAAGCTGAGGTCTCCACTGAAACTGAGACTGCACTCGCACCAATGGATTCTTCTGGCCCCTTGGGGTGCAAAGACTCAGATTCTCTCCATGACCCCTTCAATCCTGGGGGGTCTTCACTGCAACAGAGATTACATTCACCAATGGCCTTTCCTGGCCTCTCAGGCTGCCAAGCCTCAACTTCTCACTGTGCTCCTTTCACACTTTCAACACTAGAACCATGCAGAAGACTCTTACAAATTACCAAGTCCTGCTTCCAGCTTGAGATGGAGGCTCAGGACCCCGTGGACTACAGCTTCTGTGTGCTGACCCCAAGGAAGATTTTGCCATGGCGATGCTGGTCTCTTGCTACTTACAGCTGATTTTTCAGCCCCAGCTAACCAGCATCAATTGTCCCAGTAAAACAAAGGTTTCACTTCAGGTTCTGGTCTCTTCTCAATCACAGCTGATTCTTCAGCCACAGCCAACCAGAACCCACAGATTCTAAATTCAAAATATCACACAAACAGCCCTGTTAGTCTCTGCTTCCCTTTGAAGCTTTACAAATCAGGCCTCCATCATCTACAATTCTTTCAGCATAACTGTTCCAAGCTCCACAGCAACAAACTTTAAGCACTAATGGCTTTTCTAGCCCGAAGTTCCAAAGGCTTCCACAGTCCTCCCCAAAACACCAAGGTCAGGTGTATCACAGTAATACCCCATGACCCTGATACCAATTTCTGTTCTAGTTTGCTTCAGTTGCTGTGACAAACCACTCTAACCAATACCAACGTGGGGAGGAAAGGGTCTATTTAGCTCTTACTCCCGGGTCACAGTTCATCACTGAGGGAGCCCAAGGTAGGATCTCAGGGCAGGAAGCTGGAAGCAGGAGCGGAAGCACAGGCCATGGAGGAATGTGGCTTGCTCCCATGGCCCATACTCAGCCTGCTTTCTTATACAATACAGAATAACCTGCCCAGGATTGGCACCACCCACAGTGGGCTGAGCCCTCCCACAGCACTCAACAATCAAGAAAATATTCCACAGACATGGTCAAAAGCCAGTCCAAAGGAGACAATTCCCCAATTGAGGCTCCCTCAACTCAGGTGTGTCAAGCTGACAACTAAAGCTATCCAGCACAGATGGTAAAGTCACAGTGCTAGAGGAAGCAAACCCAATCTGACCAGCATGCCCATGAGGTGACTCACCTGAGGAAAACAGTCTTAGAGACTTGTTACAGAGATATCTAGTGGATCTGAGGCTGGCAACTCTGGCCCAACAAGCTAGCAAAGCCTGCCTGCAATGTGCACAGAACAACCCTAAACAGGGCCCTGAGCCCCATTGTTGCTACAGAAATGAGGATCACGCCGTTTGAACATTTGGAAGAGGATTTCACTGGCATCCAGCCCAATAAAGGATACTGGTATCTACTCGCTACTTTTCGTACATTCTCAGGTTGGGTGGAAGCCTTCCCTCCTGTCACTGAAAAGGCCCAGGAAGTGTCTCCAGCCTTGGTCAGAGAGATCATTCCAAACTTTGTAGTCCTGACAAGGATTAGGTCAGACAACAGCCAGCCTTCATCAGCAAAATTATTCAACAAGTGTCTAAAGCAATGGGACTGATTTCTACTCTACATATATGGTATCAACCACAGTCTTTGTGCTGGGTTAAAAGAATGAACAGAACCCTAAAACTGCAATAGTCAAGCACTGTTAGGAGACAAGTCTCTCCTGGTCTTGCGTCTTGTGCTGTTCATGGTGCAACGTTCACCACACAAGTGTGGAGTTTCTCCTTTTGAAATCCTGTTTAGTCCCCTCTCCCACTCCTGAGAGAGTCTAAAGACCTCCAGAAGTATGGGCAAACTCGCCTCCAGAAGTGTTTGAAAGACTTAGTCAACACAATAAAGGAGATTGCCGGCCACCTTACCGGCCCCTTCCCTTGCAGTACAGGGCCCCTTACACTACTGGAGCCTGGAGAACTTTTCAGTTTTCAAAGTTGCAGGCATCAAGCCTTGAATACATTACACCCACATCAGGGCTGCTGTGGACCTGAGACAGGAAAGGACTGCGAGAGCCATCCCAGATCAGCCTCTGAAGTTGACTACATCAAAGTGACCTCAAGATGGGATAATGACCCAGCGCCCATCCTTCTTCCTGATGTCCCTGCTGACCCTGCGGACGCCCAGTCGGACCCATTCTCATCCAGATTCCATGACCTTGACGATTAAGTTGATCTGAAAGGCAATTCTGTCCCAAGGTGGCCCTGAGTCCTGGGTACCTGCTAATTAATAAAACTAATTGCCCCCACCCCTACCCCAGGGACATGTCTTGTCTCCTTTAGGTGCTGTTTTACACTGGGAATGGGTCTCTGGATCATCCTGCTGACTTCATCGTCCTGCAATGGTACTGCCCAGGAGAGCAGACTGTGTCACCTATATAAGATCTGCCCATGAAATTGCTGCATATGGATATATTCCCCAAAGGGCTGGATGACTGCCAAGGCTTCTACTGGTCTTTCCTAAAACACTGGTCATGCATGAACTTTGCCATTGAGGGTGCTTGACAGGGAGTCCCCCTTCAGGACAGGTGATAAAAGCTGTGACAGGTTGTGGGAGAGGAAACCAAGGAGATGTTATATGGGAATGAATGAGAGAAAAGCCCCTCTTATGGAGAATCCAAAACTTCTGGGATGGGATGGTATAACATGAGAGCAGGGTTCGTACTTTAGACCCTTCGACCTTGAAACTGAAAGACCTTCTGAGTAACAGCCCAGCTAAGCTTGACCCCAACACCCCTCTACTAAACATGCTCATACTGATAAACATCAGCCCTGAGCTGCGGGTCAAGTCAACTCTGACTTGCGAAAGGATTGCTGGGTGTGCTTAAGTGGGAACCAAATGACCTACATTGGGGTAGGAGCCACCAAATTAACCATAGTCAATGGAACAACAAAAGGCCATTGACTAGTGGCTCCCCACTCATTCTGTAGGGGACGCCTTGTGTATGGGGAAACAAGAGAATTGTACCTCTCTCCCAAATTTCCAGCCCCTGAGGGAACTCATTTCACCTGCCCAAGAAGCACCCATACTTGCTACCGTGGAGGGGACTGTCTTCTGGGCTTCCTTGCCCCTGACTTAGATGTTCTCCCAGATGAGAAAGTACAGGCCTATCTTCATAGACAAAGAGCCTTTGCCTGACTCCCTCTTCTCTTGGGGACAGTCCTGGGGGGCACAGCAGCCGTGGGAGCTATAGAAATCAGACTCCAACATAGCTGTCCAACCTACTAAAGGAGGAGCTAAGTCTAGTTCAACAAAGTGTTGTCACCTTACAAAATGAGATAACTCTGTGGCAGCGGTGCTGTTACTAAACCGCCGAGGCTTGGATTTCATTACAGCAGAAAAGGGATGGATTTGTGTCTATCTGGGAGAAGAACGTTGTTTCTATGCAAATCAATCCGCATAGAGAACATGCAAGGCAACCACTAGATAGAATAAAGGCTAGGGGAAAATAAAATGAGTTTTATTGGCAAAGTACCTGGAATACCTGAGGCCCCTGGCTGACCCCTCTAGCAGGACCAATGATCCTCCTGGCCCTTTTGTTTGGGCCTTGGCTGCTAAACTTGTTTACCAGGTTCATTTGAATCTGAATAGAGACTCCAGGTAATTCTCCAGGTTTATCAAAGAATTCCTCTAGAATAAAACATGGAATCTGATTATGTTGATGAAGAGGGATTGTGGTAGCAATAGAAATTTCCTGGGCAATGAAATGGTGTAAAGAACTTTGAACCATGAAAAGCCCCCAAGATACGACAGGAAGAAATAAGAAAAAAGTGAGAAAGGTAAACAGGAATCTGCCCTCACCCCTGTGACTTAGTACAGGCCTGCCCATCACTGAAATCTTTGCTGGTCAAACAGCTGCACCTTGTGACCACTTGGTTATGTATAACCCCACGTTTGCACATGAACTGACTATAAATTTCCTTATGAACTTGAATGGGGGACTGGCACTATTACAGAATGATCAGCCCATGAGCGTGAATAAACCCTCTCTCCTTCATCTGAACTGGCTTTTGGTTTCCTGATTTCCAGATCTTCTGTCAACAGTGACACAAATGTTATATGAATAACTCTCCATTTTCTGATTGGATTTAAGCTCTAATTCACAAGACAGAACCCATATCTGGCACTGATATCAGGCCTAGGAACCTGTGGCTAGGCCACAGGTCATAGGGGAGAATCTACTACTGTTAGTCTGATAAATGGACGTAGTATTAAATCAACTCCTAATGACTTATAGTTATTCCCACAGATTGATGCGTCTCTCACCTCTGACCAGAGAAGCTGCTTCTTGCAGCAGATAGCAGTTAGCAGAGACCCACAACTGACCAACATGCAAAGAATAAGAGACTGTAGACTATTCAATCCTAAATAGAAGCCTTGCATCCCAAGTAGGCTCAGTAATCATAGGGGGCAGAGAGTGTAAGAGCCACAAGAAAACCATGCTTTCCAAACAATAGTTACGCCCATGAATTCACAGCCTGTACAAGACGTACATTAGCCCAAGTCTGACAAATTCCCAGCATGGGGTGGTGAATAAGAAGCCCAGCCCTGGCTGAGGAGCTTCTGGCAACTGATAGCTCTAATGAGAGGGAGAGTCAGTTTTCTTTCAGTTAGCCAGGCTCCAGGGGATGGACCCACGCTGAAGGACATTTGGGGCGCAAATTAGACTTGATAGGCCTGACTAAAGATAATAATAGAGGGCCTGAAATCAGTGAGGAAGGGTAGTAAGATGATAGATGGAGAAATGGCTCTGAATATGATCAAAATCCATCGAATGAAATTCTAAAAAAATTCAAAAATAATCTATTTCTGTAAATCCTCCTGGGAATTTTCCTCTCTTCTACATCGTCACCTTTCCGTCACTCCTAAATTGTTCTCATCAACCAACGAGTATGCCAGTCTCTGTCCTTCTTTTAAAAGCTTACAAGGGGATATATTTCCATATAACAAATTAGCCTCCAAATTAGCTTAAAATAGCATGTATTCTCTTACAGAGTTTATAACATCGGAAAACTGGGAGTGACTTATCTTGGTAGTTGGGACTCCAGGTTGCGGAAAAGCTGTCAGCCAGAGCTAAAGCTTCTGCTGGGGTTGGAGGCTTCCAGGCTCGCTCATCTACATGGCAGCTCTCAGGCCTCGGTTTCTCGTTGCTTATTGGCCGGCACGTCAGCTCTTCCTCATGTGGATCTATTCATGGGTCACACACAAAACAGCAGTTTGGTTCTCCCAAAATAAGAGATACAAGAGAAAGAGAGAAGGCAAATCGGAAGCCAGAGTCCCTTATCCCCTCGCCTTACAAACGGCAGGTCATCTCTTCCACCATATGCAGAACACACAGAGGGGACTTCAGAGAACACAGACCTCGGGAGGTGAGTGGATCCTCAGGATCCAAACTGGAAGCTGAGCGCCTCAAATCCCTCCCCCCACTCCATTCTCCACATTTCTCTGGTCCCTGTAGAGAAAAACTAGTTTTCAAAAACATTCTCTATGTCACGGTCTATGATTTCCTGTCCCCCATTCTTATTTGAACCCTTTCCAATAAGACATTTGTTCCCACCACCCAGTTCTTGTCAAGGTCATCAGTAACTTCCACATTGCCAAGTCCATGGGTCAAACAATTCTCAGCCTCATCTCAATTGGCTTATTATTAGCACCAGACACATCAAATCACTCTCTTTTCTTTGAAATATTCCACAGTTGACCTTTAAGAGATGGGAGGTATCTTCTAGTTTTGTTTCTTCCTAACTTGTGCTTAATAGGTTTTTAATTGAAAAAATTACAGAATTAGGAGGGGGAGAAATGATGTAATCAATTAATTTCAGAGGAAAAAAATTATGGCGCTAGAAATTGAACCACATGCCATGTTCTACTGCTGGTTTTACCCCTAGGCACACAGAACATTTAAAACTGTCAAAGATAGGAAACTTTATTAGAGCTCAGTATTTGATTAAACAGATAAAACAGATTAATCAAGTAATCTGTAGACATGCATTTTAATCAATCTTTTTGCATAATTGCAATGAGAAAATTACATAAAGGGAATTGAAGGAGAGAGTGATAAACGGTAATAATGTGGAGTATGGCACGTGCCTGTAATCCCAGAATTTGGGAGGATGGAACGGGAGTATCTAGAATACAAGAACTTGGGGCTAGAGAAATGACTCAGCATTTCAGAGCACTGGCTGCTCTGGCAGAGGACTAGTTTAGCGATTCCCAGCACCCACATGGCAGCTAACAACTGTCCATAACTCCAGTTTCAGGGGAATCCAATACCCTCTTCTGACCTCACAGGCATTGAGGGACACAGGTGCACTTACATGCAGGTGGTACATTCACATACATAAAATAAAAATTAACTATTCTTTAAACTAAAAAAGAAATAGAAGGCCAACCTGGGGTTACATATTGAGATCCTGTCCAAAAAAAAAAAAAAAAACGGGGAGGGAGGAGATAAAAGAGGAAGGATAGGAGGGAGAAGAGGAAGGGAGGATGGAGGAGGAGAGGTGTAGAGGAGGAAGGGATTTTAAAAGTATCAGCCGTAGTTTGCACACATTTTTGGAAGCATGGAAGTTCTAGGTAAATTGGATGAATCATCACACCAAAAATGAGTATAAAAAATGGAGAAAAATCCACTGACAAAAGGCATCAGTGAGCCCATAAATCAGCCAAGAATTATGGAGTCAAGTTCCAAAAAAGGAAAATTTTCCTTCGGAGAGAGTGCAAGCTGTGGAAAAGGTGACAGAGATCACCCAAGCAGCGTTTCCAGTTCCAAAAGGCTAAAAGACAAAAACTGAGGTCCACGCCCTGAAGAGGGGAAGCAGACTTCGGGGGAGGAGGCACTGGAAGCAGAGCAGCCTCCTCACACACCAGGCCTTGCCCGGACCATCTCCAGCCCTAAGCCTTGACTGGGGTGACAAGGAAGACAGAATTGTCAAAGACTTGGGGGCCTGTCTTCCCTCTCTGTCCTCACCCTGATTTGGGGGCTGAGGTTCTTTCTAACTCGGTGGGGAAGGTGAAGCTCAGAAAAAGGTATCAAAGGGAGCAGAGCGGCTTCACAGGAACCTGGAGCACAGCGCTCCCAGCTGCACTTCCCAACGCTTTCAAGCATGTGAGGGTCTCCAGGCAGAGCAGTGAGAACCGGGTGGGGTCTCTAATTCAGGAAGAAAAGAGACACAGTGGGAAGTCACAAGAGGGCTGGCAGAACCTGGTGACCCTTGCCTTTAATCCCAACATTCAGGAGGCAGAGGCAGGCAAATCTCTGTGAGACAGAGGCCAGCCTGAACTACTTAGCACACACCAAGCCATATGTGGAGTGATTTTATGTTCTCTTTGCTTATCTGTACATTTGTGTGTGAGGGGGGTCTTTTTCAGACAGGGTCTTCTTATAGCCCCAGTTGGTCTAGAATTTGCCATGTAGACTAGGCTGGCCTCAATTTCAGAGATCAGCCTGCCTCTGCCTCTGCCTCTGCCTCTTGAGTGCTTGGATTAAAGGCCGACACCCACCGCTCCTGACTCGCTTATCTGTCATTGCAATAGAGAGCTTGAACACGAACAAAAACATACACAGAATAAACAGGGTTTTAAATTAAATTAAAAGGTTAAAATAGAAACAAATTATATGGTGTCTTCAAGAGACAAACCTAAACCAAAATGATATTGAAAAGTTAAAAATAAGTGTTCAAAAAAGAATGGAGATTTACTGGGGAAATATAAGAACCAAGATAACAAAATTTATTTCAGACTATGAAGAAATCAAGGCATTAAATGGAACAAAGGCCTTTGTTTTGCAATGAAATGAAGTATAATCCCTGATATAGATGTGACTGATCTTGATGGGAGGGGGCTGTTTAACAAGCAGACCTCCAGGGAGAGGCATATGAGGATGGTTGTTGTCCCTCCAAGATTTTTACCAGTGAGTCACTGAAGATGACAGACAAAATTATAAGTAGATCCCAGAGTCTTAATAAAGCATGGGCTCAAGTTAAGGATGTGAGAAAAGCAGGCCCTGAGGAGTGGAAGCAAAACAGGACCACAGACTCAGAACGTTAGTGGGCCCCACTCCAGCACTGTGATGGAAGGGACCACAAGCTACATCGTCCCTGCTGTGGTTAGAATGTTCTCCTGAACGTTCATAAACTTAATACCCAAATGCACATGCTGCTGGCATTTGGAGGTGAAGTCTCTAGAGGTGATTAGGGTGAGATGAAGCCATGAAGGTGAGATCTACGGGATGGCATTAGTGGTTGATAAGAAGAAAAGATCACTGAGCCAGCATAGACGCTCTTCCTTGCCACTCTTACATATAAAATACATATTTTAAAATTTTATTATTTTTATTTTATGTGTATGAGTGTACAGCCTGCATGTATGTAAATGCACCCGTGATGTGCAGTGCCTGAGGAGGTGAGGGCGTAGGATCTCCTGGAACTGAAGTTGCAGATGGTTGACTGCCATGTGGATGCTGGGAATTGAACTCAGGTCCTCTGCAAGAGTAGTCAGTGCTCTTAACTGCTGAGCCATCTCTCCAGCCCACAACTGCTTTCTTTTGCAATTCCAAGTACCTCATTCTTTAAATGTAAAATTTCTGAGGAAGCTGCACTAGATTTCAGAATGGACCCAGGGCCCCAATGAAGCTAGGACTCTGAGGCCTAGAAGCCCTGCCCCTCCCACTGCCCCTTGGGCCTCTCTGAGAAACAGCTGAGCAACAGTGCACCCCATGCCTCTTGGCCCCACCTCCAGGAGGGGGAGGAACACATCACAACTGGTCTGCAATTTCATGGAATTTGCTAATGCAATCTTCTATTCCTCTTCTTTCTCGTTTTCTGCCTGTCCTCCACTCATACCACAGACCCTGCAACTGTGACCTGTGTTGGGAACAACATAATATTCAGTGTTCACATCCGGATTCGTGCTCACATTTCCACTTAAAAACATGACTTTAAATATGTGCATATATCCTGCAATTTGTGCGCGCGTGCGCGCGCGCGCGCGCGTGTGTGTGTGTGTGTATGTGTATGTGTGTAGTGTCTAGATTTTCCTTTTTCTATGCATAGAGAAGCATCATAAATAAAAGGAGAAAAGATGTGTTTCCGAGATGGTACATATTATCTTTTCAAATGTAATATATTTCAAAAACTTAGGTCACAGCATGCGCACCTCAGTGAACTGTTTTCTTTTTAAAATCATATTGTATTTTCTTATATCACTGATTTATATTAAAATAATTTCTGATAGCATATATGTCAAATAAAGTTTCAGTAAAACGTATCTTTTCATTGGACATTAACACTTCGGATTTTCTTTATGAGGAAGCGCTGTAATGATTTTGGGCAGGCTGGGAATGCATCAGTGATCGAGCACTTACTTAGCATGTGCAAGGCCCTGCCTTGCAAAAGATTTTTTTTTTAAGAATGAAGAAAGAATTTTTAAATGCTATGACAAACCTCAACATACACGTTTATATGGAAATTTCTATTTATGACAAAATCCCGGAAGTGGAAGTCGTGAGTGAAGAGCATGAATGTTTTGCATCGCCCACTTGCTTGCTAGAAAAATGATCTACATTCCAGGCCTACCAACAGGGAATGAAGGTGCCTCTCGCTTCTTCCTCAGGAGCAACAATACTGATTGCTTTCAAGAAAGCTTTACCAATTTGATGGACAAAATTTTCTCTGTTTTGATTCATGATTCTGTGGCTGGCATCGTGGCTCAGGTTTTTGAACGGTTACTGGTTGTGTGTATTTCTCTTCTCTGATTCCTTTGTTACCCTGTTTTGCCACTGTTTACACTGAAGCATTCATGTTTTATCAGCTAAGGACTGACAGAGCAGTGTAACTTCAAGGATAATGCCTATGCTCTTTAGTTGATTCCTAAAACAGAGGACAGTTGATCAGTGTTGACCTGTGAAAACATCCATTTCAAGAAGTCCAACCTAACACACAATGCAAGGATTATCTCATTTACTTCACAGCATTGACATTAATGTCCTCATTTCACAACAGAGGAAGAAATGACTTCTCCATGGCCAAACAGCCAACCTATGGTGCCGCCAGGATTTGAACCCAGGGAGTCTGACTCTGTGGTGGAGCACTCAGGACTGACCATAGCTATGCCATGTCCTAGCTAAACCCAGTAGTTAAAGCTAGAAACAATTAACTAAAAGTGTGGGAGTGGAAGGGTTTGAGAACAGGTCAGCATGCACCTGGTTGTTGTGGCTAACGGCAGGTTTATGGCTTCTGGACTTCCCACTGGGCTTGCTCTTATAGAACAGGAACTGTCTGAGGGGCTTCCCACCCCTAAGGCTTGGGAACTTAAACTTTTCACCCCTGGATGTTTTTTTTTGTTTTGTTTTGTTTTTTCCCTTTTCTCTTGATATAAGGCTGGCTCTAAGAAAAACCTGTGCTACATTTTAGACAAATTTGCCGAGTGCCGTTGCCAGCTGGCTATAAAAGACTTTCTTTTGGCAAGATCTCAATACAGAATGGTCTTCTCTGGTAAAATACCTCACAAGAGCTCTATGACCTTAACAAAGAGTTACCATATGCATGTTAAGAAGAAAATATGAATATGCCAGCATGTTTAGGAAGTGGAAATTTTCCTTGTTTTATAGTTAGTATTTGTTGCATATAGAAAAATAACTGTAAGATATCTCTTACTGTTTTAGTTGCTAGTGTCAAATCATAACATTCTCAAATAATAACATAAAAAGAGATCTCTCTTTAAAAAAACTCTTCCCATCTCTGTGAACTTGAGGCCAACCTGGTCTACATTCTAGGCTAGTTGGGGCTGTATAGTGAGATCCTGTCTCAAAAAACAAACAACAACAAAACCAAAAAACTTCCTCCATTCCAACTCTTAAAAAAATCTGGTTTCTAAACTATTTTTTGCCAGGCTTGGACTGCATGCTTGGTAGAGGAAGAAGATTATCCTCAGTTACATAGTGCTCTCAAACCCAGCCTAGGCTACATGAGAATCTGTTTCCAAAAGCATGAAATAAATACATAATTAATTTAAATCTTTGTCTAAAAAAAAAAAAAAACAGATTCTTCAAATTTTCAGGTTAAAAGAAAAGCACTCTAAACTCAAGATTTTGTTTATTTTAATGAGATTTCTGCTGTGCTCTAAATGTGTTTCCACATACCCCCTTCTCCGCAGTCCGTGGAACCTGCTCCAGCACTGACTACACATCAGGACACAAAGCACGTCTCAACAAATACAGAAAAACTGAAATAACGTGATGCTTTCTGTCTGGCTGCAAAGGAATAAGCTGGATGTCAACAGCAACAGAAGCTACAGAAAGCACACAAGTTCCAGGACCAAACAACACTGTATGGGACGATAGGTCAAGGAAAAAAAAAAAAATCCTAGAATTAAATGAAAATGAAAACACAACATTTCAAAATCTATGGGACACAATGAAAGCAGTCCTAAGAGGAAGTTTATAGCATGAAGGGTCACATCAAAAACTTTAAGAGATGCCAAATTTATGTTAAATTTCTAACTCCAGGTGATTGTATCAGGAAGTGAGATGGAGGAAGTTGGGAGGCGATATCCCCCTCAAGAATGGGATTAGTGCTTCTATAGAAGAGAGCCCAGTGAGCTATCGTGCCCCCTGCACCTTTGAGCACACACATTCTAGGGATAAACGCTGTCTGATGGGAGGAACTGTCCAGGTCCGCATGAGAAGGCTGAGGTACCGAGAACGACTGGTGGTATTTTATTGGAAAGGCAGAGCTTACTGTTCCTGTTCCTTGTCCTCCCATCCTGCACCACACACCCCAGAACGCCACCATTTTGCACATGGAGGAATTGGCGCCCTTCTATTGCAAACAAGTCCAAAGTGGTACAACTTCCAGAACAGAAGTGTTTGGACTCAGTCCAATCAATTTGACTGTGTCCGAATTAAATTTGATTAATAAATTCTGGGTGGGGGGCAGCTCTAAGAATTCTGTAATTCTTCCTGTATGCCAGTGGACTCCAACCTAAAGTTCCAGCTGAGGTGAGGACTGATCTGCAGCTGCCCAGGAACTGCGGCCCCTGAGGGGTGTATTTCCAGGACAGACCATAAGATCCATGTCTGCAGAAGTGCAGAAGACTCTCTAGGTCCCTCCTTCCAAGTGGAGGAGGTTGCTATCAGGGTAGGCGTCTTTAGACAGTTGGAGAGGTATATTCACTGTAGGAATCACCAGTGTGGGCAGGATGTGCCACAAAGCCGTCTGTCTGCCTGTCTGTCTTCTCTCTGTCAGGAAAGGCCTGGGCATAAATTTAGGAGGCTTCGCTCAGATTTTACTTATTTGTCTAGATTTGCTCGCTCTGAGGGATCTAATAAGGCCTATTTACAGGTTTTGCGCTGCAAGGTAAAGGCCAAGGAGTAGGGCAGACAAAGGTGTGGCCTGTCCTCTAAGCTTGTTCGACAAGACCTAGAACCCATCACTTTGACTCCACTCCGGACGGCTGCGCAGCAGGGGGTGGGCGTGAAGGGGACTAGGCAGCTGAAGGCTCTGGGGACCGCCTCCTGCCCGCCTTTGACAGGCTGGGGGAACCCTCTGGTCCCTAGACTTCTGGCACATTTTGCGCCATCCCGTTGATGCCCGATGCTGGCGCGCCCTCTCGCGGCGCCACCTGGTGCTGCTCCAGTGGAGTGCTGAGCATCCTCAATGGGCTGGCTCAGTTGGCAGCTGCCCAGAGTGGCCAGACAGCGGAAGAGAAGGCTATAAACAGAGGTCGTTCCTGCCGCAGACACTACAGAACAGCCCGTGTCTTCTCGTCTTTCCTAGCGTCTGTCCTCAGTTCCAAGCACTCAGCCACCCCTCCTTTTTCACCTCTTCCCAGAGCTTGAATCTCGTTCTCGTTCTCTGTAATTGCAGATTCACGTGTTCTTTCCAAAGCACTGTTTAAGAGTTAAATTGGCTTCACTGATTACCCTCCTGTGCCTCAGTTTCCTCATCTGTGAAATGCGGGATAACTGCAGTATCTATGCTCTAAGCTGGTGTAAGGTAGCGAAGTCACTACATATGTAGCAGACTCATGCCCTGTCTCCCCACCTCTCTTTGCTGCACTGCTGTTCCTGGCTTCTGGAACCTCCCTAGATCCACATAGCAGCAGGAAAGTGCCAGGGTCCCAGGACTTGTTTGCCCCTATAATAGAATTTTCCAGGAAAATCAAGCCAATAGGATACACAATTATCCCTCACTGGACAATGGGAATATGTTGAGAAATGTGCTTTCTCCAGTGAGAATATTAGTGGAATGTCTTAGAAATGTCATAGATGCAACCTGCTGCTGGTTGAAATACATAGATACACAAGGACAGAGAATAAGCTAGGTTGATTGGTTTATTATGAGAAATGTACTTGTGGTCATGGACAAATCCCAAGATCTGGTCTCAGGTTGCCAAGTTGGAGATAAGGAGAGCCTACAGTGCAATTCTAACCCCAAAACCAGAAGGTTCAGAATCCAGGAAAACCAGTGTTTCCACTAAAGTTTAAAGGCCAGAAAAAGTAAATGAATGGCCCAGCTTGAAGTCTATCAGACAATAGGACTGCCTTCCTTTCTTTTATTTTGTTATTGTTTTTGTTCAATTTTGTTTTTTGTTTGTTTGAAGACAAAGTCTCATTATGTAACCCTGGCTGGCCTGCAACTGACTATGTAGACCAGACTGGTGTCAACCTCACAGAGATCTGCCTGTCTCTGCCTCTCAAGTGCCAGGATTAAAGACCATGCGTGACTGAAAGTCAGCCCTGTCATTATATTCATGGCTTCACTGATTTAATAAGGTCCACGAACATTATGGAGGGCATTCTGACTTATGTGGTCTACAAATTCAAGGTTAATCTCTTCCAGAAACTGTCACAGAAACACCAGGAAAAACAAAAGCAAAGGCCTGGGCACTTTGTGGCCAAATCAAGTTAGTACCTAGAATAAAACATCACAGGCCCCTGGGCACAGATCATAAGTAATGACACAAATAGGGAGACCTCTGGGCACTGAACACTTAGGTGCATATCTGAAACATGTTTATCATTCATACTATCGTTTTGGTTATTTTACTGTGCATGACCCTTGTCCGTGGGGTACCAAGGCTCTACTTTGACCCTAGCCTCCTTCCTAAGACCTAGTCCTGAACCAAGAGCTACCCATCACTTCTTCAAGTCTGACATGTATCTCATCTGGTCTCACAATTCCAAGTCTGTAAACCCCTTCTTCCTTGCCCTCTGCAGTGCATGAATCTGTCCTCCAACACCTCTAATTGACAGTCCTGCCTGGGCAGTAGTCATTCTTGTTGCTGAAGCAGCCCATTCCTTTCCCAGAATTCCTAGGCTGTAAGCTATCTATCATTGGGAAGAATAGGACTGGACAGGGGAGAGTTCTCCAAATGCACAGGCAGGAATGAGGTGTGTCTCTGGAAAGAGGAAGTTCACAGTCCTCTGCTCCTCTCTAGGCAGAAACACACTGGATGAGCCTGACTCATCACCACGTCCTGTGCTCCTATTATGCACAGCATGCGAGAGCCTAGCTGACGACAACACTGTCCTAATTAGACAGATAATTATTTGTATGTGGAAGGACTTGATGAATGGGTCATGGTGAATAGGGACTATGAATACATATATTAGGGAATATTCTATTAAATATGAGCCTAAAGCAACCGAAAAGCTTCTGATAGCTCATTAGTCATTTCAAGAGATTTATGTAGCTGAAGGGTTATTGGTTCTTTTCACCTTTTATTGAAAAGCTTTCAAAGGGGAAATCAAAGCTTCTGAAATTACAATGAAAGGCATTCAACATACAAGTTCCATCTTTATACAGCGTCTCCTAAACTCAGCTGTGACACAAATTGCAATCTACCTTACATACATTTAGTGCCTAAAATGAATGCCAATGAAGAAGTGCTTTATTAAACTCATTGCGATATAGACACAGGTTGAATACAGCCCTCAGTCACGTCCACCGGCACGTGCTGAATTCCCAGAAGGCGGACGAGAATGGGCATGAGACGCAATATTCTCCTTCAACTAACCAGATACTCCTTAGAGGAAAATCTGCTGGGTCTAATATCACTTCATGTAGATTTTGCAGATAACCAACTGATTTTTCTGCATTTACCCAAGCTTATCTTGTGTACATGTAGGTTTGAAAGAAATGAACACATTATAGTACATGAAATTCTCTACAACTTGGTGTTTTGCTTACAGCTTACAAGATTCTTCTATGCAGATACATGCAACTATAATCCGCTGATCTATAGTTTATGTTGTGCGAATATACCACAGTTCAACTACATCAGTACATTCTCCTGTGGTGGACATTCGAGTGAATTTGAATATTTTGTTCTTATGCTCCTGGGAATATCTTCATATGTATAATTCCAAATTAAGCTGTGATGAGTTCCTCATTATCAGATTTATATTATACCTTTAAAAAAGAATATCGGGTATAAATGATTGTTTTGTGGAGTATAAAATGATCATTTTACCTTCATTTGTCAGTTGATTATGAAAATTACTTTTTAAGAAAACATTTTTTGGTTTAGAGTGCTTTTTTTCTCACTCAAATTATCCTGGATTTTGTTAGTTTCCAACAAGTGACCTAGCTTGTTTACATTTTATTCTCTTTCTTCTAACAAGCTCATTTTTTTTTATCAATCACTCTGAGACCACTTTTCTAGGTGCATATAGATTCATGTGTTGTATCTTTCTGGGGGGTTATTTCAGTATGAAATATCCCTCTTTTATTTTACAGCTTTTCTTCTAAAGTTCTGTTCAGTCTGATGTTATTGTTGCTGTTGTTGTTTTGATTCTGAAGGCATCTGAGAACAATGAGAATGATCTGCGTGGTTTCATCTGGGTCAGCTATGTCTCCTCCACAAGGTGGAAATCTTCTCTTGATTCTGGTTCATCTGGTCCATGAGTTTTATCAAGGTAGATGCTGCCAAACTCTGAGGTCCTCACAAGTCCCTCTGGAGTCATTTCAGGAGAGTGGGCAAGTCTCCTTCCTTCCAAGCAACTAGATGTGCCATGTCATGGCACAAACAGAAAGTCACAGGAGTTCTGTCTTCATGGATAACTTCAAGTTCAAGCCGACCACAAAGATGGCACCACTTTGTGGACAAACTTTTATCAAGATTCTTTGGTCCCAAAGAAAAGATATATAATTCAGCAAATTTGCAACAAGAAAGGAGATTCATTGGCTGATATAACAAACTTCAAGAAGTGCAAGAGAGCTTGGTGTGGTGATGCACAAGTGTAACTCCAGCACTAAGGATGCTGAAGCAGGAGAATCTGGAGTTCAGCCGGGACTACACGGCAAGACCCTATCTGAGATGGGACAGGGGAGGGAAGAAAGGAGGGAGAGAAGAGAAGACCCACCGCCGTCCACTTCACCTTCCGCCCTCATCTCTGCCATCGTCCCCACTGCTCCGCAAGCTGCCTTTCTCAGCAAGACAGGCCTCCAGTTGTTGCACAATTTCCACATCCCCAGCTCTGTCCAGCAAGCAAAGGCCTTAGCATCTCACTCCAGTGTAGAAAGCCCTGGAAGGGGAGGCTGATGAAAGCCCGGCAGTTTCTGACACCCTCCATTCAGTCTACTTTTACACTTTATTATCCGAATTACTCCACGTGTTCCAGTATTATAACCAACTTTTTTGCAGTTCTTGAATGCACACGTGTTGATGTAAGTGCTCTGCTGACCTTTGCTCTATGTAACCCTCTCTCCCACTCCATGTTAATGTTCCCTCCTTCAAGCTTCTGTGTGCTCCGGACAATGGATTCTCAGCATCTTGGGTTTTCAATAGCACTTAATTCATTTCTTTTCTTTGACTTTTATTATGAGAGAACATAGGGCATTGCTTACTAAACACTGGCAGATATTTGCCAATTAGAAGGACGCATTTGTTGGGGCCAAACATATCTTTCCTGCCCAAAACATTTAGATAAATAAACGCTATGCATATAACTGGCCAGTTTTCTTCTGTCAGTTTCTACCGCAATTCAGGTGGTCCTCGGTGCCTGCACCATAAGAAACTGTCTGCTACTCTATCTTGATGCTGTTGTCTTCTAGCTTTTGCCCACATTGTATTCTGTTCGTCTTCTTTCTCATTTATTTCTGGTGATCGGAATGTATCAGGCTTTTTTGAGATACAGTCTTTCTCTATGTATCCCAAACTAGCTTCAAACTCACTATCTGCCTGGATATTCACAAGTGCCAGGATTACAAAGGTACATTGCTATGCCTGGTTCATCAGGCATTTTTGATGGCCTTGTGCTAGTTAGTCTTTTGTCAACTTGACACAAACTGAACTCACCTTGGAAGTAGGAACCTCACTTGTGGAATTTCCTCCATCAGAACAGCCTGTGGACATGTCTGTGGGGCATTTTCTTGACTGCTCATTGATATATAAGGGTCCAGCCTGCTGTAGGCAGTTCTAGTCCCAGGCAAGTCTGCATTTCCATTTGCCTAAACCTCTGTCCCTTCAAAAGCACTTTGAAGACTTACTGAAATAGCTGCTTTGCTTTCATTTTCTAACTGATGTAACAAAGGATGCTGCCTCACCACCACACCTTCTAGCCAGCTGCTGTATGGAGACTATTGTATTCCAAATAGGTATTTGTTCCTGCCACTTTACTGTCATGTCTGCACTAATTTTTTCATTTGGTTTTCTGAGTACATAATTGTACCTAGTCTAGAGACTATTGATTTACCCCTCACTTCTAATTTTTATTGGGTTTTTGTCTGTCTGTTTGTTTTGTAGTTTTTGGTTTTGATCAGGATCTCCCTAGTCCCAGCGGGCCTGGACAGAGATCTACCTACCTCTGCCTCCCAAGGATTGGGATTAAAGGCACATGCTACTGTGCCTGGCATTTCATCTCTAATCTCTAATCTTTAAGCTAATAAAATCAGTCTTTTATAACGAATGACACTGACCCCCAGAATGCTGTGATGGGATGCTAACAGGTGGTTTGTCTCCTCCGTGAATGAGGATGCTTCTAATGTTTTCCCGTGAAGCACGGTGCACCTATCTAGGATGAGTTGCGTGTGTGGTGTCCTGTTCAGACTATATCCAATTAGTATTTGCTAGAAGATTGATTCTTGGTTTAAAATATGTGCTTCTGTCTGGTTAAGAAGGAGTCCATTGCATCTAGTCTCTTAGGTGGGTACTAGATAAACCTCATTTTAATTACAGCTTCAACATCTATTTACCAGATATAGGATCTTAATCTTCTTTTCAAGCCTCAGATAAAATGCTCTAATATTACCCTACTCAAACATTGTGAACTGAAAATTAAGGGGAAACACTAACACAGCACTAATCCCTTCAACTCTCATTAACACTGTAGCCCTCTCCGGGACTATCTTAGGTTTCCTCATGCCCAGAGTGCAAATGAGAATTAGTTATAACTTATAGTACAAATATTGAAAATACACGATTATTAATATAAATTTTTTAAATTTATATTTTCACAAATTGTATGATTTTTAGATTTATCCATCCCCTTTCATTTTGGTCTCACCCTTGTGATTTTTTTTGAAATTTAGACTTTGTTTGTTTTGTAATTTTTTTTTCGGAATGTTTAATATATCTAGGTGTGGGTGGGTAATTCTGACTCACGGTGAGAGCGTGAATTCCTGACCCTGCACTACTCCTAGATAACACTAGAGGGAAGCAGTGGAAAAGAAACCCAGCCGGCTTCTCCTAAGCATCATGAAATGTCAATCTGATTAGAGCCTAAAGTAAATGGCTACTGCCATTTCAGTCTCTTCCTGAGTTGTTTTTATTAAGTATTGTGTACATAAAAATCACATAATAAGCACTCAGTAAATGGAGTGAGTGAGCACAGCTCCCTCCCTCGCCTCCTTCTTTACTTGGTCTTTACCCTTCGCCTCGCTTTATGAACTGCGGCCTGCCCACCCGCCTCGCCCCCCAGCCTCCTCACCGTGCTCCTTCCTTTCCGTAGCGTGTATCCACCTCTAGCATTTTCAGTAATCTATTTATTATGTTGGTTTTTCTGGATCTTCTCCTTATCACCTTAAATGTACGTTCTCAAGACACTTATTCAACGATGCGTCCCAGGTGCCTATCACAGCATTTGAGATGGGTGGGAAGTGTTTGTTTTATAAATCATTGCATAAGGACGGTGCAGGTGGAAGGGGATGTTTTTATTTCTGTTTTTAATGCATCTTATATTTTATTCTGTGTTTGTGGCGTGGAGGGGAACATGCGCACTTGAGTGCAGGTACCCTCTGAGGCCAGAGATATCAGACCCCTGGAGATGGAGTTACAGGCAGTTGTGAGGCTCCCTTAAGTGGGTGCCGAGAGCAAAATGTAGGTCCTCTGCAAGAGTAGTAAGTCCTCTTAACTTCTGAGCCACCTCTCCAGCCGTGGAAGGAGATTGTAATAATGGTAGGGGCGGGGGAATCAGCAAGGAGAGAGGTTTTGAAGTGTTGAGGGCGGCTGTTTGGGTGACGGAGAGGCAGTGGAGGTGGGGCCTGCAGGGGGCAGCGCTGACAGGAAGATGCTGTAGTGAGGGTCACAATGTTTACTGCGTTACCGCTCGTTAGAGTCCCCTGGGAAGATGGAGTCTAAACCTGAAACCGACCTCAACCTCTGAGAAACAGTCTGTCAGTACGTGAGCTTAAACACCAATTCCTGGACTGAAGTGCGGAGAACTGACATGTGTAGGCACGCACGCTTATACACGCATACACAAAGAAGCACTCTACACTCCTGGCCCTCCAAGGCAAATGATGTGAGAAGCTACAAGGCGCAGCCAGCTATCCGTCACTGAGTTCGTCATCTGGGTTTACTGATCCTAAAAAATAGAGTCCCTGTCACATTTCAGGCTCCAAGGTGAAAAATGAAGCACATCAAACTCATAGCTTGGCCCACCGGGTAGCAGGTGAGGAGACTGCCGGGCAGGGGTGTTCCTGGCATATGCCCAAAACAGGAGGTCCGGGAGGAGCTGCTTGCTACTTTAAAGTCATAATCTGAGCCTACGGGGGGAGGAGTTAATAATGGATGGATATGATAAAAATGCATTATATAAATGTATGAAATTTCAAGGAATAAATTAAAATATAAAAATGTCTTGGGGGATTTTGTTTTTCTTTTTCAAAAAACTATGTTTTTTTTAAGATTTCTTTTTATTTAGGTGTGTGCATATATGTGCCACATATGTGGGGATCCTGCAGACGGCAGAAGAATGCTTCTGATCTCCTGGAGCTGGAGCTGGGAACCCAACTTGGGACTTTTGGAAGAGCTGCAAGTGCTCTTAACCACTGAGCCATCTCTCCAGTCCAGGATTTTTTTTTTTTTTTACAGATACTAGAATGCATGGACGTAGAGTGGGAAGAGAACTGATTACAAGAGGAAGGGCTCAGGGGAAGGAGTGGGGAGGACAGTCAACAAAAGGACTGTGAACATGCCATAATGAAACCCATTACTTTGCATGCCAATTAAAAACCAAATGAATCAGTGTTAAAACATTTTCACCCTCTTCTATTAATAAACACACTCTCAGAATGCCCTGCGGGACTGCCTGAAGTCCTTGAAGTCCATACTCGCACAGAGACAGAAACACCTGCCTGCCTGTCTTTCACATCCAGCCTCCTTAGAATATTCAACATAACACGGTCACCTGGATCTGCCCATGTGAGCTCCACCCCACATCTCCCAGGCAAGCTGCCCTCAGCATCCTCAGCACACAGGCAGGGCACAAGGATACTGCAGTCTATGGCCGAAAGACAGGCTCAAGGGCTCTCCTGGGAGAATGAGGCTCAGCGGCAGTGGACGTGGTGTTCCATCATGCTGCACACCCAGAACTTGGGGAGGGGTGGGGCTACAACACAGATATCCCCAAACCAGTGTTCCTCTCCTATGCACAGGATGTGGCTAGCAGAGGGCCAGAGAGGAGCCTCACAAGCCTGAGCCTGAGCCAGACGACGCCCTCTTCTTCTGGTCACTAGGACTACTGCTTTTTTAAGCTGACAAAGTGCATCTCTGTTCAGAGCTAGAAGAGAAAGGATCACTGGCAGAAACTAACCAGGCCTCATTAAGGGCTGAGATAGTCTTGTCCAGGCACTGGAAGTTCCAGCCCACCAGTGTCTGGAGTCAACACCAAAGGAAGGCCTGGCCTCAAGGAAGCCTTCCTTTGGCTTTGCATGGACATCTCAGTCTCCTAATTCAGACTATCTCCTCCCCCATAAATGTTCAGGGTCCCTGGTTGCTGTCTCACTCGGCAACCTTTCATATGTAGGGCAGTAACTCGTGCCAAGCCATCTATCTGTATTTGTCTACCATCTCCAAGCCTAGACCTTGCTCTACCTTCTAGACCCCCAGGCCTTCCTCAAAACCTGGAACCTGCCAACAGCCTCACTTTCCTCCCTCAGATATCTGTGCCTGCACCTGCCTTCTCAGCTGTGCTCAAAACCACTGTTAGAGGCATGGTTGGTAACATTGCAACTATACCAAGACCCATGGAACCACATGTATTGAAATGGTTAGTTTAAAAAGGGTTAGTTTTATGTTATATGAATTTCACCTCAATAAAAAACACCTATTTTTAAAGTTCCAGAGACCTTCCTGCCTCCAACAGTCACAGGCAACCAGTGGGGTCTCCTGGACCCACAGCATACAATGCTCCTCCAGCCCACCCCTTCAGTGGTCACCACTACTTTAGCAGTGCACGAAGGTGAGTGTCTTGCTTTGTCCAGGAGCTACAGAGCAGCAGTGATGGCCATGAATGAATTCTGCCCATGACAAGATGCTCTTTGACAGCAGGCACCCATTTCTGAGATGGTGCTTTCAGGTGGCCCCTAATCTTAAGAGATACTTTTCTCTCCCTCAGGGACAATCATTCTGTCTCTTATAGTTCATGAGTAGATGATGTGCCACTTGCTTGAAACAAGCAGGGATTATAGAGAATGGAGACTTATGTCCTGCTCTAGGCCACCGCCTGACTTTCTCAACATCTCACGTCCCAGAAAGAGTGGCTAGAACAGACTCAGTCCCGAGATTCGGAGGCATGAAACTGGTGGCTTTGTTATTGGGCCCTGACGTTCTTCCCGGCCAGCATCCTTGAGCGAGGGAGGTCTGATAACAGGGTGTCCCTGGGTACCTCTTTCAAAGCCACATGCTTGCTGGGGACACCTTCCCAGTCAGTGTCCATTGTTGTCATGTTGCTCTTTCTGTTCTTTTTAGCACGCAAGGAGACCATATCTCAACTCTCCTTCCCTGAGAAAAATGTGGAGGACACCTTATCTCTGTCTCACTGCCTCCCTTGCTGTCCTCCTGGGAACAGTCCTCCAACAGGGACAATTAATTCTCTTCATTGTCAGATTGCAAGAACCTCTCTGTCGCTGCCATCAATGCAGTTACAGCAGGTGGGACTCAACCTGCTCTGCGAGTTGGTGCCATCCCTCCACTGTTTAGAGAAGCTGCCTACCACATGGTAGCAAAACTGGCCACCTCCAAGGACCAAGTTTACAGTGGCAGCTGTGGCCACTCTTTGCCAAGATTTGGCCTCTGAGGACTAGTCTAATGCAATGGCTGTTGGTGCACCTAGATACTGTTCGCTTTGCTTTTCTTTAGTTCTGAATAATGGTTGTCATAAGTTCTACGGCATCAGCTCAAGGATCCTCATACTTTAGTCACAGAAGACTTGCTGCAAACACACATCCTAGGCTCCACCTAGAGATCTCTAAGTTACCAGGTCCTGAGCCAGGCATTGATTTCCAAGGGTCTCCAGCAGAGAAAAATGCAGAGGAGTTAAAGAACTTGCCTAGAGTTCCAAAGTCAGGAAGTGAGAGAATTGAATCCTGATCCAGTTTCTCTTCACCACTGTAACAACCTATCGTATCCGATCTACAGGAGCAGCTCGGCCCTGCCATAGTGACCCTGTTTGTCTTCAGACAGGGTCTCACTACATAGTCCTGACTGGCCTGAAACTCCTATGTGGACTAGGCTGGCTTTGAACTCAGAAATCCTGCATTTGCTTCCTCCAAAGGCATGTGCTACCATCCCCAGCTTCCAGACATCGTTCTTAACATCATTCCACTCATCGGACAGTGCTGCTTGGTGTGGCGATGGCAGTGGATGCAGAGGCGTGCTCGGATGCCTCTCAGGCCGTAGCAGAGCTCAAGCAGGGAAACAAGCAACTGTGAGGGGGACAGATGAGTGTCTGAGTTCCTAGGCAGGGACAGAAGACACAGGAAATTCAGAGGAGGAGGAAACGCTCCTGCCTGCCTGGAAAGGAAATCTGGGACATCTTCATGGAGGCAGGCCTTACAGTATGGTCCCAGTTTGTGTGTAGTGATGAGAAGATGCGCATCCTTGGCACAGGGCTGGTGTCAACAAAAGCTGAAAGCAAGAAACTCTCCAGGAGGGGCGTTCTCGGCAGCCTTTTGCTGAAGCACTTTGCTTGAAGCTTGGAAGCAGAAAGCAGGGCTGATGTTGGGTGTGTAAGTGGACACAAGCTCTCGGGGACTCTGAGGCTGTTCGGGCTAGGGAAGAGCTACCAAATGTTTTTGAGGAGTGTCAGATGAGACAGGGGAGAGCAGTGGTTATGATGGGACATTTTGGAGTTAGGCAGCCTGGATTCAAATACCAATTCTGCCACCCACTAGTGATGGTGACAAATGACAAGTTACCATTGAGACTCAGTTTCCCATCTGCAAAATGGGGAACATAATAGTCATTCCCTAGGGAAGTTGTGAGGGTTAGGTGAGGAAAGCCGTAGGACTTAGTGCTCCGTGAGAGTTAGCTATCATGTACTTAGTTTAAGATCTTACTCATGAGCAATTATTTGGCATCACTGTGTGAAGCCAGATAGAGCTGAAAACCAGGCTCAGAAACCAGAGGCAGCGGTAGAGGAGAGGTAGAAACTGCGCTGACCATGCCTGGTGTGGCCAGCAAAGTAAGACTGGAGAGAGAGAGCAACACCAGAGCTTCTGAGGGGCCAGCTGGGTGTGTGGATGGGGCAGAGAAAGGAAAGCAGACAAGGGAGAGAGAAGCCTGCAGCTAAGTGGAGAGAAGAGGTGCAGCCGAGTAACCCAGGATCCTGAGCAGAGCAAGAGGAAAGGTAAGGAACTCCTTGGGGCCTGCTGGGTCAGGAAGGAAATGCGCATAGGGAGGGTACACCGTGGGCACACAGAGACTGAGAACGAGGTCAGGCTGAAGGCTGAACTTGAAAAGAGATTACCCAGGCAGGGAAGAAAAAAAACCTAAGATCCAGTGAGGTTTCACAGAGAAGAGAAAGTGGCTTGGGAGAGATGAGCCGGGTGAGGAAAGAAGACAGAGGAGCGAAGGACAAGAACAGGTCCAGAGCAGTAGCTTACTGCTTACTGCATATCAGACCCAAGTGCAAACCCTCCTCTGCCACCAAGCAGCTGTGTGATGCCGGATAGGTTGCTGAGTGTCTCTGAGTCTCAGTTCCTTAGTCTGTAAAGCGAGGTAGTAACAGAGCTTCCCCTTCAAAGCAATCGTGAGAATTAAATAGGCTCGTGTTGTAAGCACTGATTCCAGCGCCAGCACCTGGACAGAGTCTTGAGGAATGGGAACTGGAGGCATCAGACATCAGGAACCCCAAACTAAGTGGACAAGTGCCCAGGGCAGGTAGGGAAGAGCTACTGAGATCCAGTGGGGAACAAGGGGCAGAGGTCAAGCAGGGAGCCGCCAGGGAAGCACAGGCTTAGGGCAGATGTCAGAGCTAATCGCACAGAGGACCCTGGGGTCAAGAAGAGGGACAATATTTTGACATCTGTCAATTAACATGTCTCATAACTTCAAAGAAAGCAATGTGAATCTTCAAATAAAGGCTTAGTGGAACAGACATTTGGCAAGGTAGGTTTGGCTCTCTTCTGGAGGGAGGTGAGAGGCTGTTTCAAAAGCCTAGCTAGAGTTCAGATCCTATCTCTGGACAATTGCGCTACTTTGGGTGCTAAAGTGGGCGACATGTTAGTGCTGGTTTGAAGGATGGCTCTAGGGACCAAGGGAGGGCGAGGGGTGCCTCTCTGATCAGAGCCCCACACCCGCCCAGGTCAGCGTTAGTAAAATAAGATCGACAAGGGCCTAAAATCCCTCTGTTGAGATTTCCACCACTGTTACTCCAGAGTCACTAATTTAGGTTGATTTCTGTCCCTCCGAACGTAATGTGTAGAATAATGTCATCAAAGACCATCAGACCTTACACTTCCACCAATTAGGAGCCCTCGGCAAAGGGGGCAGGGAGATAGGCAGGGTGAGGCTACCAGTGACGCAGCTGTTCAGCTTTTTACATGCCGGTTCCCAGGAAAAAAAAGCCAGCGAACCCTTTGAGGACATATAAATAGTAACTGTCATTTGAGAACAGCAGAGACTCCTCTTATGCATGAAGCTTATTTCATTAGCACAACGTTTGGCCACATGGTACTCCATAAATACAATTAATTGTCAAAGCAAAATAAAATTTAGAAACCAACCACCAGGGGGCACTTGTTAAACATTTTAGCTGAGACGCTGACCTCACCCTCCATCTGGAAATCTAGTCCTGATGCTTCAATCACACCATAGCAATGAGAGCCGAAAACCAGTGACGCATATGGCACGTGACCAGTCCAGTCATTCAAAGTATCCAGGCCTTTTGATTGGGCCACCTGCTCCAATGACACAAAATGGTGGGAGGGTCCCGAAATTGCTGTGGTTTTGCTTAATCACCATGGAGAACCAAAGCTAGACTTCTGGTTATCACTGGCAGAGTGGTCTCCCTGGGTCCTCCTGGGTCAAGCACATGAAAAGGCAATGCTCCCCCTCTGTTTTCCAAGTATTTTCACACTTAAGATCTGTGGTGGGGGTGGAGGGTGTGAGGCGTCATTCAAAATGCAGTTTGTGGGGTTCTTTTGGCATGAGATCACAGTGCTGAATACAACAGCACTTTGTCTTCAGAGCCGGCCTTTGTGGAGCTTGGGCTGCCTTGGGCTGGCAGGACTTATGAACCCATTATATATGATGAAAGAGCCCACCAAACCAGGTCTTAATCCTGCCTACAAGACCCGTCATGTCACTGCATGTCCAAACAAAAGGTCCGTTTCCTAAGTCTCAAGAAAGTGGGCTCTGGTTTCTAACCAGAGAAAGCAGTGTTATTCTTTGGTAGTTTTGCTGGAATCATGGCAACCTATCCAGAGAGTTTCCATATGAAAGGATTCCCTGAGCATTCCTCCACCACAGTACCACCAGGTACCAGATGTGACCACAGAGCAACACCCGCAGCATGAAGCCTGGAACTCTGGAGCTGCTCAAAAAATACTTTCTTCTATTTGCTTCACATGGCACTGAAACTTTCCTAATCAGATCCAAGTCACATGTAAATGTCGACAGCAAGGTAGGGCCCCTTTCTTGACTATTTCCCTCCAAATGCAACCCCAAACGCCCTGGGGACAGAGAGAACACCCGTGCATCTCTCAGCTCTCACCAGCAAAGTTTCCTCATGCAGCAGATGGTGATGAACACAGGAGGCCACAATTGGCCAGTGGAGAGCGTAAGAGACTGCTGAGTGTGTGTCCCTGGATAGGCCTCCTATTAAACCCTTGCCACCCAGGGCTCAGGGTTCATTGCCGAAGCGGGCGTGGGAAGACTGGAAGAGCCAGAGGTGGTAGATGACCACAAGGAAACCATTTTTCAGGCAGCTGGAAACTTGCTCATATGAACAGCAATGGTGACAGCATGCACAAGACCCATGCAAACTCAACAGACCAAAACCAGCATAGACGTGGGGAGGAAGAAGCTCCAACCTCAGTGGAGGAACTATTGGTAGCTAATCGATGACGGGTGAGGGAGAGTTGGTCTTCGTTAAGAGTGATATGGGATAGGTTGACCAGGCTCCAGTGGATAAACTCATGAAGGACAGAGGGGACACAAACTTGATTCAATAGGCCTTAACACATGACAGAACGGATGAGATCTAGTGGGAGGGGATATGGTTGGTGCAGATAGAGGAAGGGATCTAAGTATGATCCAGATATATTGTATGAAATGCACAAAAATTCAATAAAAAATAAGTGTATGTAAAATTAAAAAATCCTTTGCACACACACACAAAAATGCCTTGATTCTGTAACAACTAGGATTTTTATGACTCATGCACGCAAAGATTTTAATTGCAGAAAGTAATACAATTGTAAGAGGTCCCCTCCTGTCAGCAGATGGTCATCCAGGAGAGTCAGTTTCTCAAGTGAGAAAGAATTCAGAATGGGTAAGGCGTGCAAGGTTTGACACATAAGTGTGTCCCCGCTTTGTTTTGCTGTTAGACTCGCTTCTCGGGAGCAGCGTGGAATGTTGGGATTGAATCTGTAGACCTGAACACTAAGCACGCACTCTGCCACGTACCTCTTCTCATTTTTCATGGTGGTTAAAAGAGAGATTTTCCTGGCTTTTCTCTTCCCTTGAAATCACTTCCCAGCATAGCTTTCATAAGGAATTACATCTCCAGTAACCCTACACTAAATATTACATTCTTGAGATACCACATTCAGGACTTCAACACACCTGTTTGGAGACCAGGTTTGGTCAGGGTGAATCATCTAATGAAACAGTGACCTTCCCAGGAATGTGAGCTCAGTGGTGGAGCACTTGCCTAGCATGTGTTAAGGCTCTAGATTCAATCTCTAGTAACACACACGCACACACACCTAAAATTTAACTGAACTTATTGGCACAGGCCTATAAACCCAGCTACTCAGGAGGCTGAGGCAAGAAGATTACAAGTTGACCTGGACTACAAGGCCAGCCTGGGTAAATTAGTGATAACTTTCTTCAAAATATGAACTGACTGGGGAATAGCTCACTAGTGGAGTGCTTGAGCCCTCACTTCAGTCTTCAGAACAAAAAAAGAAAGAAAAAGAAAAAGAAAGAGCTGCCTTATGCAGCCACCCACTCTGAGGAGTGCCCCGGATGGGTGCCCCACACGCTCCATGCAGTAGAGCAGCCTCAAAGTACTGTATGAGACCTAAAAGAATTGCAGTTTGTCCAATCTTCAGATTACAGGCATTAGAACCCCGTACCAAGCTCTCTAGTCTGTGACCCCTGGAATGCCACAGGCCAACAACCCTTAGATTATGCACCTGATTCTTTGTCCCACAGTAATGTCAAGGGCAGCAGAGGCAGAGGTCTAACTGCACAATCACCCTCAGCACCTTGAGTTACCTTAATATTTTTCATGCTTTAATTCAGATAAAACTGGTTCCTTGGCTTCAAGGCAGAGGAGAATTCCAGGACTAGCAGCATGAAGCAGAGTTGAGACTTATTACAAGTAGTAAGGACTAAAGAGATGATCAGTGAAAAACACGCCTGCTGTCAAGCCTGAAGACCTAGAACCCTCGTAAAGCTAGATGTGGTAGCATAAGACCATAATCTCAGTTCCTAGCATGAAGTGAGAGGAGGGGCAGGAGAGTCCCTAGAAGCTTGTGGCCCGCTAGCCTGGTGTATGAAGTGGTACACAGAGGCCTCAAACACGGTGGAAAGTGATGGCCACTCTTTGACTTCTGCACACACATTGTGGCATGCACATGCTACTCTCACACACGTGAATATACACATACGCACACATACAGATGTTGGGGTCCCAGCACTCGGCCAGCCCGAGGGGGACCGAAGGGTCTCCACCATAGGGTGGGGGGTGAGTAGGCACAGAGTCAACACACAGACTCTGGGAGTTGAGCAGAAAGCCAGCAGTGGTGGTCTGCTGCAAACTCATTTATTCAAGAAAGAGCAGAGTGTCTTATAGGTCTTGTTAGCCAACAAATAGCCTTGTGGGGTGGGGTCCTGACTACAGCCAATTGCAGTTTGTTCCCAGGCGGATCAGGTTCCCTCCAGGTGCTGGGCAGAAACTGGCTTCACAACCAACCCGTGTGGAGCACCACACCCACAAGAGCCATTCCTCCATTCCTTCTGGCAGGTGGCCTAGGAGAGGATGTCCAACATACAGACAGAGGTGGGAGAGAGATTAAAAACAGAAGGGCACACAGAGGAGGAATAAAAGCACACCAAAGATCGTGAGTGTGTGTGCTTCTCAAAGAACAGTCTTCTTTATTTTGTGTGTCTGAGTGCATTGCCTGCATGTGTATAAGTGCACCTGTATCATGCAACGACTGAGGCAAGAAGACAGCATCAGATTCCCCTGAAGTGGAGTTACAGACAGTTGTTAGCTGCCATGTGCATGCTGGGAATCAACCTGGGTCCTCTGCAAGAGCAGCCAGTGCTCTTAACCAGCAAGCCATCTCTCCAGCCCCAAACTGTCACATTTTTGAGCAGTCTTTAAGCACAGAAGGGTAAGAGAAGACCAGCCCTCAGAGAAAGAACCAGACATACTCAACCGTGAGTATGGGTTCCTCATAGGAGGAATGTGGCTACATCTGTACCATGATGGTGGCTCTCAAGTCACGTCTCAAAGGGATAAAACTTCTCTCTCTTTTTTATAAATGAAATTATGGGATGGCTCCAAAAAGGCCTTAGATGGGATTTTAATCTGATATGGTAAAACCAGGCCAGGAGCCACAGAAGTTACACAGGTGTTAGGACATGTCCTTTAGCGTAACTGGGGTGTCTGTGAGATTCTTGGAAGACTGTGGGTTTGTATCAGGGAGGGGGGAAAAGCCTCAACAGTTGTTCTTAATTAGGTTGGAATTCTTGATTCTTGGCCAGTGAGAGACTTCAGTCAGATTCTGGATTGAAGGGCTCCTTTTCTTCCCACGATTCCATAATTTCCCCTTTCTATCTTGCCTCAGTTTCTCCCTCTCAGACTTTGATCTATTAATCTTAAAGGTTGATGAAGGCTGGAGATCTGTCTTCTATAATTTCTTCACTCTTAGAAGGATAATAGACTCTTCTTATCCAGAGATCAAAAGTCTTAATCTGTCTCATTGAACTTGGAGATAGAGATCATCATTCAATAGAAAACTGGAATAGAGGATGTCATTACTCAGTAGCAAGACTGTATTAATAATACAGTGTATAGTGGGCATGCCGTTGCATGCCTTTAATCTCATAACTCGGGAGGCAGAGCTAGTGGATCTCTGTGAGATTGAGGCCAGCATGGTCTACATAGTGAGCTCCAGGCCATTTGGAGATACAGGGAGACCTAGTATCTACAGTATAGTAGATTGTTATGCCTAAAAATAACACCCAAAAATAACAGAGCATCCTTATGCTGAGGTACCCAACAATGATTATGCCAATATATCATTAATATGAGGCAGAATTTAACATAGACTTAATTTGAGTACCGTAAACTTAGAGGCCTGGGGACTTTCCAAGTAGCAGGTATATATACACAGCACTACCCCTTGGTTTTTTAAATTAGCTGTCCTAGTCATCTCAACTTTGGAGTTTAAGATTCCACAGACTGTAAATATGAAAACATACTGATATAGTTACATGTCAATGTGGAGAAGGAATCCAATGGTAGAATAAATTTAAAGGAAAATAATATGAGGTAATAATCACTGGGTATATATTATATCAGCGTGCTTAAAAGAAAAACAATGAGGCAAACCAAAACACGAAGCAAGGCTGCGACACTGATAGATTTATAAACAGAACTTATTTTGTTAAGATACTGTTTACATATTTGAAGAGAACCTTTAAGTTATACTGATTCACAGGTATAAACAACCTTGCCTTAAGATATTCTTGAGGCTGTAGAGACTGAGATGCACAGATTTTATTTTAGAGTAACTTCTTGAGTCTTTTAGTCAGGATGAAAGACGTCTTCATTCATCCTGAGAGCATGTAAACAAACTTCAAAAATCCTTACATCCTTGACAGGGAAACATCTGAGTAAAATCTCATTTTCAGTCTCTTTTTCTTGGAGTGTGGCTGTCTTTTGTACAGGGTGGTGGCATACTTTCACCTCCTGCATTATTACAGAGGCAGAGCAGATAGGCCTTTAGGGCTTTTTGGACTGTAGACTTTATTGCCTTCCCCTCCCCGCAAAGCACAAGGACTGTCTTTCCAGATACTGTGATGTATGAACGACCTTATTTTATTTATCTGTTTAAGAAAATAGGGCGGTATTGATTCATGCTGAGTGGCCCGTTTTCTGTTTTTATATTCCATGGACTTACACTTGATTTGGGGAAAGCAGTTTCAGAGTCTGCAGCCCCAGAACATTACCATAAGCTGTAATGTTTATAATTTCTAAGGATTTTGGCTACTGAGTCTGGCCGGAACCTTTAGGTGAGGATGCTCCACCTCTCCGTAACACAGAGAGAAATTCCCAAGGCTGGGCTGGACAACAATTCCTTGGGTGTTTTTCCCCATTAACACTGGTTACTACATAAATTTGTTCAGAAACACTCTTGGGGTATCAATTAAGGCAGAGAACAAAGTCCCTATATTGAAAAAATAACATTTTTATCTGCCATGTCAAGAGTTACCTGTTGGGTATCAGGTTATTCCAGTGGCCTTTTTAAAACAGGAACCCTTGGCAACCAATGAAACAGAAGGCCCCATAAGGAAGGCAGGGCATCATCTCTCACCATGGTTTATCTCTTTGCAGAAGGGGCTGAGCCCTGGTTTTGTTTGAGAACCCCACTGAGGGCAGTTCTTTTCCAGTGTCCTGGTTTTCCTACAGCTGTGGGAAATCACTGTCCCTTTAAAATCCTCTCTTCAGCCTGGAGCTTTTCTGAGGTGGCTGGTGGTTGTCTGCCTGGGGAAATGCATCATTCCCCAGGGCTAAAGCTATTCTATTAATTGGTCTTGTTCCCTTGCTTGCAATCTTTTTGCCTTGGGCCTTTTGAACTATTTTATTTTTAAGACTCCAAAAAACAAATATAAAAATTATTTGTAATATTTAGTGTCTCAATGTCCACTTTTGCAGTATCTTCTTAATATTTAGAGCAGACTGGGTGATAAAATAAGACATCAATAATCTGACCCTAGGAAAAATAACATTAAATCATAGTAAACCTAATCCCATGCATACCATTGTCGTCAAAAAAAAAGTGCTCAGCTCGCACCTCAAATGGGATAAAAGTTTATTCTGAGACCAAATATGATTGACCATGTTGCAGGAACACAGATTTAAGTCACCCACAAATTCTATGTTCTGATGTCATAACAGTTTCATGAAGTTTTTATAGTAACAGAAGAAAGTCATGAATCAAGACACTTTACAAATCATTGGTGGAGACATCAGAGAGGTAGTCTAATGCCCAGAGACCAGACTCCCCCAAACCATCAAGGAGTCCAGAGTGTATGCAAAAACAAAGAGCCTTTATTCGAGCTTAAGTTTGGACTCTCAAACCTCACTGATGCAGTGGATCCATGCTGAGAGCTCTGATCCTAAAGGGTGTGGGCCTTTTATTGACTAAAGACCAAGAGAGGAGGGGCATTACAGTGGCGCATTGTGATTGATCAGGGAGCCCTGTGCACACCAATATAATTTAAATTGATTGGAGGCCAGCTAAGAGAGTTCTTATTGGTGGGGGCTGTCCTCAACGGTAAAGGAGTGTACTGACTGTTAGTCGAGCTCACTGTAGGGTCCAGGAACATGCCTGGGCGTGTTCCCTTTCTCTCAGCCTTTGTAGCCAGAGGCTTGCAACAGCTTGAAGTAGGCAAAATAGAGAAGTTAGCCTCTAGCCTTAAGATGGAGTCCAATTTAAAAGGGAGTCACTCTAGCCAGCTCCCCACAGTAGATTACAGCAAAGTGGTGAGAATGCTGCTATAGGCCTCAGATGCTGTCTGACGGGCTTCTTAACTCTAGGAATGATGAAAGTTGTGGTGGGCCAGATTAATACATTCCAGAGGTTTTTATCTGTTAGTCACAGGATGTTAAGTCAGACAGAGGTGGACAGTGAATAGTTATTTAAGAGGCTAAAGATAGCCCAAGATAAATTGTAATTAGACTCTGGCCCACCAACATTCCAAACTCACCACAATCATTGAAGTGCTAATCAGTTAACCAGACTTGCAGGAGATTCAGTGGAAGACACAGGGTTTTTTTTCTAGGAACTTTTCATTCACACCATCTTTTTAAAAGTTTTAACTTTTATGAATAATTTTGTGATTTACTTAGGTCTTCTGTGATTTACTTAAGCTTTCTGGTTTTGTCCTCATTTCAATGACAGAACTACCACCTAAAATCCTCCCTTACCTGAAAGCATTTCCTTTTCTCTTCAACTTTCTGGAGGGTAGCAATTTCCTGAGACAAACCCTTTCATTAGAGAGGGAAGCTCCTTCAGACATGATGTTCCAAGGGGAGGTAAAACATTCCATTCTCCTGGAAGCTTGTTAAGCTCAGGAAGTGAACAATCTAATAGCTTCAGAAAATCCCTGAAACTGACCAGATTCACTAGGCTCCTTCCTCCCCAAGTTTGTAGAAGCCCTACGGACTACTGAGAGATGCTCTAAAACAAGCTGATAAAAGGGCTCAGACTAGCCAAGACGTAGAAGAGCTTTACAAGGTTAGTGAGATTCCTAGAAAACTGTGGGTTTATATCGGGGAAGGAAGAAAGTCTTACACAGTTGTTCTTGTGTTGGAATTGTTGATTCTTGGCTGGTTAGACTTCAACCAGACTCTAGAATAAGGGACTCCTTTCTTTCTGTGTACTTACAATTTTCCTTTTCTTTTTATCCTGCATCAGTAAGAACACGTACCTAAACAGTGGGACCTGATTTTGAGCTTATGATGCACAGAATTCATATTTTTTTCTCCCTCAGTTCCTAGTGTCGTCGTATACTAGGTCACTAACTCCCAACTTTATTTCCTACAGTCACTGTAACAAAGTACCACAAACTGAGTTATGACTAAAATAACAAAAGTGTATTCCTTCACAGTTCTTAAGGCTAGCAGTCTAAGATCCAGGTGACAACAGAGTTGGGCCCGCTGAAGTCTCAAGAAAAAGAAAGCATCTGTGGCCTGTGGTTGGAACCTCTTCAGTCCTTCAGGACATTTAACCACTAGCACAGCGCTTCTGACACCAGGTATGTGAGGGTCTTTCCCACAGACATCAAGTGAACAGTTCATGAGCCATAGCTGGGTGTCATTCACCTCCAATGTTCCCTACCTGAAGATCACATCAAATCTCACAGATTGAGGGTTTGAAACAGGCACTTTGTAGCTGACTTTGCCAAAAGGCATTGTCTCTTCACGTGGGCCCACAAGGTAACTAACAGTAGGGTGAAAACCTTACATCTCTGCCGTCATTTTGTATCGCTGTAGCTTTTGTTAGGTTTTCGGGGCAGAGTGGGAGGGTGCTAATCAGACCGTATTTCTCTACAATCCTATAGATACCAGAAGGGCATTCTACAAGAGTACATCTGTGAGTCTGTAACAGGTGCTCAGGATTTCCAGAAAAATATGCTACATTCCAGAGTTGAGGCAGCTCTATCTCTTCATCTCCCATAACTGATTCTGGGATCCTTTGTTACTAAAGGGAGAGGTAAAAGCCCATATGAGTTTGTAAAACGAACTCCCTAGATGTCTGGGTTCAAGGAGATTAATGGGTGCCAAGAAACCTCAAAACCTCAAACGTGAAAGGGCTGAGACCCATCCCCCACCCACCTTGATCCAGTGATTACACCTAAGGTGTGCCTCTGCCACATCTCCCACATCCTCTAGATTCCTTCCTCACTCTGCCACAGTGCAAGAGGCTCCCCCTCTCCCATTCCCCAGATACCTTGGGGGGGGGGGGTGCTTTGCTGCTTTTCCAAGTGATCCAAACTTTCCTCTCTTCCTTCAGACCCTACCAATCTTTATACCACTAAATAAATCTTGTGGTCTCAAGGAACAACCTTTGACTCAGCGTTCTTGTGCTGGGTAGTGTTTGTCAACTTGACACAAGCTAGAGACACCTGAGAAAAGGGAACCTCAATTGAGGACTTTTCTCCATCTGACTGGCCTGTGAGCATGTTTGTGGGGCATTTTCTAGATTTCGAGTTGATGTGGGAGGGCCCAGTTGACTGTGGGCAATGCCATCCCTAGGCAGGAGGGCCTGGGCCGTATAAGGAGGGGCAGCTGAATAAGCCAGGGGAGACAAGCCAGTACGCAGCCTTCCTCCGTGGCTCCTGCTTCTGTTCCTGCCCTGACTTCCCTCAATGACGAACTGCAATCTGAGATTTATAAAAGGAAATGAACCCTTTCCTCCCGAGAGTGATTTCTGGTCAGTGTTTTACCACAACAGAAAACTAGCTGGAGCAGTCCTATATTGTATCCAAGACCTTCCTGGCAAGAAGTATAATGTTTTAAACAGACGTGTGCCTCTCCCCTGGCCGTTGAGACAATGAGTACCAAGAAACTGGAATTTCTCCAGGAATCTTAGGGGTGCACTGGACTTCTTTGTTCCTCTTACTAATGTGGCCATAGTGTACATTGCCTTTCTCTGCTTTTGACTTGTGAGCATGCTATGCTGGAACTGTAGACAAACATGCCTGTGTCTCTCCATAATGTCACAATTTATTGAATAACAATAAATTAATAAGGTTCAGTTGTTTTCGACGGCAGTATTTTGCCAGATAACCCCACCCACCCTGGTAATCTGGTTGGGGAAAATGCAGGTTCTTTTATTCCAATCTTAATTACTAATATTAACTCTCATATCACACAGCACATAGTAAATACATTCATGTATTGTGTCTGCATGTGGTTTACAGAATGAATGCAAGTTAAAGAGGCTATGGCAGAGTTCAAAGAGTTTCACAAGTGGATTGAGAGTCAGAGCTGATGGGGAACCAGACTTGTGCTAGGAGAGAGCTGCTGCTGCAGCCACTGGAGACGGGTTTGGAAGCAGAGCTCTAGTGCTCGGCTGCAGGGTGAAAAGCCAAAATGGGGTCCAAGTGTAGGAAACGGCAGGTTCAGGTCTAGGTCTGGACGGTGAAAGGGGAAGAGCAGGCTGCCCAGTAGGCCGCGTCAACAAGGGGAGAGCAAATGCACCAAAGCTTCTGAAAGTCGGGAGGCAGTCCCCTGCTTGTCGTTTCTTGATGCACATGAACCAGGTATTGTTAGAGCAGCAGTAGAAGCCCATTAAGGGAAAACTCCTTCTGGTCAAGACAATGCAGTCTCTGACCTGGGTTGAGACCTAACATCCCAGTTAGGCCAGATCAATCATCTGGCCAAAGGACCACCTCCAGGAAGGTGGGTTCACTTTAAGCCTTGCTAAAGAAATAGGTGACATAATGAGATACTGTACTTTCCTTTCCAGAATGTCTGCTCCAGGTTTAGTCCCTACAAGCCACCATGAGGTTCACTGGGTCGGCCCACCTTTCTAAAAGGTGTAACTTTTCCTTTCTTTTCTTCTGTTTCTTTCTTTCGCGTCATGGCCAGAACCCAAGTACGCTTTGCCTGATACTCTGGGCTTCCTTACTCTTTCTCTGAAGTCCCGTCTCCACTTTGTGTTTGGCTTCCCTGCCAGCTTAACTCGAGCGGTGCATGGCTTCTCTCCTTCACTCTCCTCCTCTGGACAGCTGCTGAGATTTACAGCTTGCCTGCCCTGAGTTCTGGTTCTCTTTTTTTCTTTTAAATTCAAATAAAATTATTCCCAAGTTTGTATTTGATTCCATTCTCTTTTTATAAAATATATTTATCTTAATTGTGTGTGTGTGTGTGTGTGTGTGTATACACGCTTGTGCTCACAGGTGTCTGCAGAAACCAAAATCATCAGATCACCTGGAGCTGGAGTTACAGGCAGTTGTGAACCACCCACTATGGATGCTGGGGATTGAACTCAGGTCCTCTGGAAGAGCAGTACATGCTCTTAACCACTGAGCCATCTCTCCAGCCCCCTTGAATCCATTCTTAAATTTTTTTATTGAGACTAAGACCCCAAGTGGGGACCCCGATTTCCCTAGTATCATCTGGCAACTACTAAGAGATACCCCGAATTTCTGATAACAGTATCAGAAGACAGGTTGATGGGCCCATGCCTTCACAGTGTGAGGTGTCCATCACTTTACAGGGTACAGGTGAGGGAGTTGCACACTCTCCCCAGTCTGCTGAGTCTGATAAGTCCTTGGGCCTAATTTCCCTGATAAGACTTTTTCTTTTTTGTCTTTTTGAGACACGGACTCCCTGTAGCCCCAACTGACCTAGAACTTGCTATGTAGACCAGGCTGGCTTCGATCTCACAGAGGTTTGCCTGCCTGTCTCCCAAGTGCTAAGATTAGAGGAAGGTGCCACATTGAACAAATCTCTATTTTTCACCATTCCTTTGATTGATGTTTTAGGATGGGTGGCCAAACACAGCCTACTGAGGATGCCAGAGGCATGGCTTTTTCCCTACAAACTTCAGTTATAGGGTCAGTCCTGGGAGAATAACCTCCACTTCAGACGCCAGTCACAAGTAGTAGGTTGTCACCTATACTTCTGATTGGCCCTATCCTTGGGCTCGATTGATGTGTTAGAGTGGTTCACAGAACAGAAGGCAACACTTTACTTATATTTACCATTTATTATAAAGAATATACAAAGGATGAGCCAATGGAAGAGATAAATATCCACCTGTGTGGGAAAAATGGGGCTTGGAGCACTGATGTTTTCTCTAAGCTCCTGCTCTCCAGGACACCCACATATGCAGCTATCTGGAAGCTCCCAAGCATGGTCCTTTTTTACGGGGCTTCATTATATAGGCAACTTTCAGTCCCTCTTTCTTCCCTGGAGACAAGGGACAGGTCTTTGCGTTCCAATCCTCTAATCTCCTGGTTGTTTCCCCTAGCAACCAGTTTTCTATCAAGTGGTTATCTAGGAACTTTCCAAAGCGTATGTCACTAACATACACTCTGGGGATATTATGACTAACAGAAGACATGTCTTTTGCCTTTACCCATCTGGAACTGTGCCAGTATTGACTGAAGAGCTCAAACAAAACGTCAGATACTCGTAGGGTTTTTAGTCTCTTGGGAAATCACAGGGTTAGAGGAATTGTGAACCAGGAACTTAGGGTAAAAACCAAAACATATGTGTTTCATGAGAATGTACTTTGAAACAAGTGAAAGTAGAAAATCTCAACAAAGAATAAAAGAAAATGGAAGAAGACTGAGCTTAGAAATAAAATAAATTTAAAACTTGATGGATGTTTCAATAGAATAGAGATGACACATATAAAATTAATGAACTTGACAAATCAACTAGATAAAGAATAAAAAAACCTCAACAACTCAAACAACAATTTTTTTGACTGGGTCTCCGTACTCCCAGCCGACCTAGAAGTCACTATGTGGATGAGACTGGCCTTGATCTCGCAGAGATCCACCTGCCTCTGCCTCCCAGGGGCTGGGATTAAAGGTGCTCATCGCCACACCTGTTTTCAAACAACAATTTTTAAAATCAGACATTCCAGCACAGTACAATCCAAAGATACACTGTGCCCACTCCTTTCCTCCTTCCATATTCTGAGAATAGCATGTTCCTTCCTGGCTATGCACAACTGCCTTCCTGTCCCTGGATGCCCACTGGGAAATCAGAGACAGTCTGACTGCACAAAGCCTGCCCCTTCCTCTGAGGCTGTGAGAAAGAACCTTCACTCTGCTCATGGGCTTAAACTCTCCTTAGAGTCCCTGCCATGCTGATGTTTGTCTGTCTAGCCATGGCATTCATTTATCCTCTAATAAATCTCTAATGCACATAAAGACATGCTGAAGAAAAACAAGAGCAAAATGTAGCAACAAAAATGTCAAAAATAAAAAGCAAAATTCTCCTTTCTCTCTCTAATGGTCAGACCCTAACTGCCTGCAGCCTGGCCCAGTAGCTTGTGATGCCTCATATGATAATTAGAGCCTAATGGACCCTGGTGCTTTACCACAAATGGCCAGTCTCAGGAAGGACAAAGTGATACTATAAAATTTACTGTCCAACAAGATAGCTGCCCACACCTCATCTATTCAAATACACACAAATGGCCTGTAAGACAAGTTCAGTAACTTCTCTGAACTACTATAAAAAGGACCCCAAATCCTTTCAAGGGTGTGATTTATATTTTCTCTCTCTCTCCATAACTATATCAGAATTCACAGCTGTGTTTCTGTCTACAGTGTGCATTCTTTATTACAGCTTTTATATCAGTTTGAATCTGTAAATACTCTTACTCCTGTATCTCCTGCCACAGCAGAAAATATTGTTTTTGTTTTCCATAATTAAACCATTATGTTTCTATAAGAGGATCAGTGTACAGTGAAAGCACAGCAGTTCATTACATACAATTGTCTTGACTCTGAGTAGTGCATGCTGTTATTTTTGTGGTGTGATGGGAACACAGAGCATGCTGTGTCTAAACATCAAGACTTCGGTGAAGCTGTTGAGAACGATGTTGGCCAGCCCTGCCAGAAACACCTCACATTCATTATGCATTTGATTTTGAACTAATTTTGGGCTGTTGTTGCAAGATCTCCAGTTTCAACTTTAAGGGGGACACTGAGGCAGTTTGTCCTTTGGGGTAAGAGGTTTCTTTCGAAGAGAAGAGACATGAATGCCATGAACGGACAGGCAGAAGCATGCATGCGGGGGCTCTGAGGAGAGCTCAGGTCCCCGAGGCAGAAAGGAGGTCCTTCTTATAAGTCTCAGAGGAAGGGGAGGCCTCATGCAGCAAGGCTGCCTCTGATTCCCCAGGGGGCTTCAGGGGAGGAGGAGTCCTGCATTATCTGGAAGGAATATGTTACTCCCAGGATGTGGGGTAAGTGGGGCTGTAAATAATGAAGAGACAGTAACCTTCAAGTCCCGAGAGTCCAAGAAGGAAGAAAACAGAAACAAAAACGTGAGACTCAGGGGGGAAAAAAAAGCAAGAGAGAGATGGAGACTCAAAGGTACTGAAAGAAATAATGTTGAAAATCCACCCCAAATTTCTCAAAGTCAAAAAATTGCAGATCCAAAAATCACAGAAAACTCCAAAATATAATAAAGTCAATAAAATCTACATCAATATCTTAAATTTCTAAAAACTGAAGACAAATAAAGAAATATATGGCAGATGAGAACAATGCTTTAACCATAAAGGAACATCAGTTTGGACAAGAAGAGGTATGTCATCAAAACCATGGGTTTCGAGAGCTGAAAGATCTGTCAGCCAAACACTTTACATTGGTCAGGTGTGGTGGCACACACCTTTGGTCCCAGTACTCCGGAGGCAGAGGTGGGCAGATCGCTCTGTAAAACCGAGGCCATCGTGGTCTACGTAGTGAGTTCCAAGCCAGGGAGACACTGTCTAAAAAAGAAAACAACATTTTTTTTTACATAGATAATGAAATTATTCAATGTAAGGAAATAAAGATGCAGAGAAACAAAGAACACGTTGCCCTCATCCTTGTCCTTAAACAGTGGTGACTAAAAGCCACTCAGACAGGAAGAAGCTACTGGATTAGCAGGATTTTCTGAAAGGAAAGATCAAAGACTGGGTAGAGGCAGGGACAGTTTGACATGTTCCCCTTCACATCAAGGATTTCCTTTAAAAGACAGTGTATAATCATTGTACATGGAGCAGTGCTGCATAGCATTTTCTTTTCTTTGATCTTTTTGAGACAGGGTCTCCTTGTAGCCCCAGCTGACCTGGACTCACTATGTAGACCAGGCTGGCCTTGAACTCACAGAGATCCACCTGCTTCTGCCTCCTGAGTGCTGGGATTAAGGATGTGCACCACCACTCCAGGAACATTTTCTTTTTTAAAAATATTTTTTACTTATTATTTTTAGTTTATGTGTATGAGTTCATCAGCTGCATGTATGCAGGTGCAACCATGTCATGCAATGCCAGCAGAGGACAGAAGGGGACATCTGATTCCTCTGGAACTGAAGTTATGGACTATTGTTAGCCACCATGTGCCTGCTGGGAATTGAACCCGTCTCCTCTACAAGAACAGCCAGTGCTCTTAACCACTGACCGATCTCTCCAACCCCCATGACATTTTCATACTGTGCATTGGGCATATTCCGCACAGACCCACTTACCACCTTTTCCTGTTCACCCCTCCCATTGGTCCCCTTTTCACTTCTACTTTCCTGTCAGATATACATGATTTTATGTGTCTATATAAAACCTGGGAACCACAAATCATGATTTTTTATTCATTTTCCTACAAAAGATATAATTTCTTTATGTCTGAAAACTTTTCATTTTTTGTATATCAGTTTTTCTTCATCTACTCCTCTGTTGTTAGACACCTAGGCTGATTCCACAGCTTAGGTACTATGAACAGTGCTACAGAAACCACTGGAGTGCAAGTATCTCAAGACTATACCAACTTGATTTGGTAAATTGGTTCTGTAGCGAGGCAATACGAGGATGGAGAGATCAGGCTGTTTCCTGCCCTAAGTCATTCTCTGTTGTGTAAAAACGTAGCTCTGTAGTATAATTCGAAATCAGCGTCACTCTTTTTGCCCGGGATTACTTTGGGTATCCAGGGTCTTCTGTAACTCCATATAAATTATAAGATTGTGTGTTCTGTTTCTGTGAGGAACGACATCGGAAACCTGTAGAGTCCCTTATGGAGTATAGCCATCTTCACGATATTAATAACTGAAATGCCTAAGTCCCGATAGTATTGCTGAGCACAAGTTTATGTATTTGTTGACATTTGACAAAATAGTCAAAAGCAATAATGAATGTGATGTGTGAAGAAATCTGTTCACAGCATGGAAATTTCCACTCTGAAAGCGATTCACCATTTCTGTCAATAAGTCGGGACATTTCTGAGAGAAATTTTCTCCACCAACAATGCTAACAGCACTGCTCAACTGCTTCTGAATCTGATCTGTGCTGCTTAGCATCAACGCACTGTGTTAGTTTTAATGGATTCCCAACCAGCTGTGCAAATTTTGTTTGGTTCATTTTCACCAGTTTTCCAGTCCCTTTGTTTTGTGTGCATGTGTGTGCATGTGTGTGTATGCGTGTGTGTGGCCAGAGGTCAAAGCCAGCCATCTTTTTCCATTGCTCTCCACGTCATTTTTGAGACATTATAAATGATGTAAATTACATGGGTAAATTGTCATGTGTTGTTTATGCATGTTGAAAGCTGACTCAGAACAAGCAAGGATGTTTATCTCTTTTTACGTCTCAATGTTTATTTTTATTGAATTTTTGTGGATTTCATACATTTTAGTTGTTGCCGTCCAGTGGGACAGAAGGAGCCGCACACTGGTTCAGTCTTCAAAAACAGGAACCTTTATTTCTTTTAAGCACAGCCTTATATATCGTCCAGCTACCAATCATCATTGGTATCTATCCAGAAGCACCCCTCATCCCTTGACCATTGGACAAACCGTCTCACGCAAGCCTAATGAGATCATCACTCGATCATCACATGCTTAGTTAGACTCATCGACTCCTGCCTCTTGAACAGCTGCCAGCCGCCATCTTAAGACTGCGGCTCCCAACATTTAGTCATATTTAGACCTCCCTTATCTGCACCCCCATAGCCCACCCACAGGACTTTTTCACACATTCTGTCTTACATGCTAATGCCTATCAAGTCAAGTTTGTGTACCCAGATGTCCCTTGGTGTGAGTTCCTCCACTGGAGCCTGTTCTGTCTATCTAGCATTATTCCTTTAAAGAAGATCAGCTCTCCCTCATCCAGCCATGATCAGCTCCTCAGAGTTCCTCAGCTAAGATAGTTACGGCCTTCTGCCCAATTCCCCAACTCTACGCCGGTTTTTAATCTGGTCCAGGTTGTATGTGTCTTGTGCATGCTGTCACCACTGTAAATTCAGTTCCCAGGAGCCTGTAAAACTCTGTTTCCTTGTGGTCATGCACCACCCCTGGCTCTTACAATCTTTCCACCGCTTCTTCCACAATGGTCCCTGAGCCCTGAGTGACTGAGGTTCAGTATAGAAGTCCTATACAGGGTAGTCTCTTATTCTCTACACTTTGACTAGTTGTGGCCTTCTGTATGCATCTCCCTATTTACATGAGGAAGCTTTGCTGATGAGACTTGAGAGATGCATTAGCATTCTCTCTACCACTTGTTCTACTGAGTGCTTTAAGTGTAGAGCTTCCATTGTGAATGTGTTGCTTAGTGCTGGGCATCTCACAGACACTTATTCTCTGTGTGTGACCAGTTGTGGAACTCTGTACTAGACTCCATCCATAGCCAAAAACAAGCTTCATTGATGAATGGTGACTGGTATACTTGTCTGTAAGTATGAGGATCCATATTTAGCATACAGTAAGAAATTATGTTTGTATAGAATGTGATAGACATGGGAATTTCTCTAGGATCTATGACCTCTCCAGCCATGTGTATTCGGTCATGAGTTCCCTCCTGTTGAATAGGCTTTAAGTCACGTTAGGTAGCTGTTGATTACCCACAAGATAAAAGTGCCACTGCTGCATGAATAGAGTTTGCTGTGCCGGTCATTGCTGTGGTTGGCAGGCTTTGAAAGCTGGGTTTGGAGCACTGACTGATTTTTCTCCCTTAGCAGCTTACATCGTGTCCTCCACAACTATGAGATCTTGTCTTCAGGGAGGAGGTTTCCAGGTCAGTTCCAGCTCCATTGCTCCAAGTCCTGTGTCCAATGTGTATCTTTTCTTCAGCAACAGGATCTTACCTTCAAGTGTTGGGAGGTAATCAAGAACTGTGGCAATAGCCTGGATCATTTTTAGAATCTTCTAGACTACCCTGACCAACAACTCAAAGGTTTCTCCTGTCTAGCACTCTGTTCCTTGTTATATAGCCTTCAGCTACATAAGCAAATTTATATCAAGTGTCCTCCAAGGCTCCTTGTCCTGGGACAGGTTGACCCCCTGGATGTGTAACAAAGAGACAGGAGAACAGCAAACAGGTAATGGTATTATGAATATTTTGACCTGAGATTAGATGGAAAATAAACTATTTCCAACAGAAGTTACTATTGTTTACCTTAATGGTATAAAAAAGCCTATGGTGGGACTGAGAAGACCAAAGTTCATCCATCCTGTTTGATCAGGGCTTCCCAGCTGTTTCTACTGGATATTGTAAGCATGCAGTTTGGTGTTACTTTTACTTGCTCTCTCAATCAGGTTACTCAAGCAGCCTACCTTTGCTGTATGTTGTAAATGCTTTGATGATATTTTGCTATCTGTGCCTTCTATTTATCTGCTACCTGGTATTTGTTCTTTGACCTTGTTTTACTAAACTTAATAAACTTACTCATTGAAACCAGAAGTTCCGCTGTTGAAGCTCATCCTCTGTTCAGAACACGGTCTCTCACTGGAGCTGAAAGCCATCAATCATGCTAGGTTGGCTGGCCAATGCCCTCCAGGGATTGCATGTCTCCATTCAGCCCCTCAGTGCTAGGGTCCCAGAGGGGTCCCAGCACCTTCTGTGAGAGCTAGGGATCTAAGTTAAGTCCTCATGCCAGTCAGACAGGCACTTTACCCACTGAGACATCTTCAAGTTGAAAGTATTGTTCTCAAATCTGTGTCACGGTCTAAGAATACACTCTTTACAGCTGCTAACAAACTGTTACAAGACTTTTGTTCTTGGGTCTTCAGAAAATAAATATACTGTGAAAGCTACTGTGTGAAGCTTCTCCCTCCTATAAGAAACCATACTCGCTGTTTCTCTGATCCTAGGAGGCAGCCCAGCAGTTCGATCCCCGCAATAAACTGCTGCTCCCCACGGAGTTGTCTCGGTCAGTGGTCTTCACTGACTGTCCCCTCCTTATTTGCCATCAAAAGAAAGAAAAAACATCTTAAGATCTGTTTCTTTCTTGGAACTTTTCTCAAGCTTTTGGGTTTTTTCTATCATGGTTCCAGTCACAAGGCAGCTACTTTTCTAACTAGATGTAACCATTTAAAATTTTTGGTGGACAAGGACAGTCACTTTCTGTGCTCAGATGAGACATGTGCCCTCAACCAGCATCCCAAACCCCCAATTTTTTTCCTACTCTCTTCACCAGTTTCTTTTCCAACAACAGCTTGTATCTAGAGGACATCCCTTGACATTCACATTTGCAATGGCTGATGAGAAACATGGACTCCCTTCCTTGGTCTAAGAGCATAAATTTCTCTTATTCGGGGCCTACATATCTGAGGGTACTTTCTCCTGCTGCCCGCATATGATTTAATTGGGTGCTTTGTAAAAGTGAGAAAGGTTTTCTATTCACATTTAATCTGTGAGATATGTGAATCCCAAGGGCTTGTATCCTGGTGGGGGATGGGCTCAATTTTATCATGGGGCTAAGTTTACCATGTGGCTTGGTCATCATCATGGCTGGTGACCTCACCAAGAGGCAGGTAATCATGTGATTTCGGCTCCATCTTGGGTGATGACATCATCAACATGGGGGCAGTCACATTTTCAAAATGGTGGTGACCTCTTTGACCTTGCTGCCATCTTAACCCAACCATATGGCATAATTCAAAGTGGCGGCACCCAGGAATTTACCTGTACTACTGAACTCTAGGGAATCATAATCTGGGAATTCCCTGGACTGCAAACATTTAATCATATCCCCTAAGCCTCTTGCAATTTGTTTATCTTGTTTTGGTTTTCATCTTGGATTCTTGATCAAATTATAGAAAAGCGAGAGAGTCCAACACAGTCTCTGTTGCCTTGTAACAAGTTCAATGCTTTTTCATGTCAAACTAGGGGAATAGTACTAGACCTCCATGATGAGAGCTTAAGCTTTAACATTGTTTTGGTATGCTTCTAAAGGGGATTATTTTGGGTTTTAACTTCTAGCATGGCATAATCACTGGTTTTTAATGACAATTTAAAATTTTTACATTGTCTTATGTATTTACTGGTTTTTACAGGGAGCTCTTTTGGGTTCTGATATTGTTTGCATGACATTGACATTACCTGTTTTTAGGGAATTATTTTGGCTTTTGACATATTTTATATGCTATATTTGCTAATTTCTAAAAGTGACTATTTCAAATTTTTACATTGTTTTACATAAAATATTTACTAAAAAGTGGTAGCCTACTTGGGTAGGAGGCTAAAGGTACAGCCTCCACTGTCTTAGTTCCCGCCTTTCTACACTGTGATTCCGCTCCTGTTGTTCTCTGAACTGGAGTGTTTGTACTTGCTTAGGCTCCTGCACCATCGTGCCTCGGGCACCCTGCTTTCACTTTCTAATCACAATGTCATGGACAAACTAGAACATTCTGACATTATCTCTTTCCAAGTTCTTTTGGGTACCACTGTTCTCTGTGTTCCTTTGTGAAAGATTTTAAATGATATTATTTTGATATTCTAAATTTTAGAGTTGTATTTTATTCTTATCTGAATTTTCATCAAGGTGTTGTTGAAGTTTTGTGGGTTTTTTTCCAGAAAAACTAATATTGTGTCTTATCGCAGTATCTATTGAATGTTGTGAATATGTAGGCTTATGTTTAATACTAAGGGAATGATTATTTAAAAAATAATAATTTACTTGATATCAAATTTACTTATAAGTAAGTTCTCATGTGAGCTAAAATTGTTAAACTACAACATGGTTTCTATTACTTAAGGATATAATTAATTCTAAGAGATGATTACTTCTGTGCCAGGGTTCAGTTTACCTCTGTTTTTAAATATGTTTTATATAAAATAAATATTTTACCATTACAGCCTTTTCAAAGCTAACAAACAGATTTGCTGAGGTCCATATCTTTGCCAACCCTATGCAAAAACATCTTCAACATTTAAAAGAAATTGGCCATTTAAAACTTGTTTCAAGACTTGCAAGGACATCTGAAAGTTTATAATAGTATATTTGAGATAACTTCATATATATGCATATATGAATAAATATTAATTGCTTAGGAAATTCTCACAACAAATGGTAAATTTGTTTGTTAATGTTATGTCTCAGTATCAATCAATAAAGTAAAAAAGTTGGCAAAAGGATATAAAATAAATATATTGTAATAAAGAAAAACTTACATATAAAGATTAAGATGAATAAATGTTTCCAGAATAGAAGGGTTACCAAAATGTTTAAAGAAGTTTATCAAAGGTCGGAGTAGGTATGTTATGGTACATAATGATGAGACAGAAATAATACATAAATAATCTTAAATTTTCTAAGGTCATAGTTCAGTCAGCTTGTTTAAGAAATAAAATATATGTCTAGTCGAGGTTTATTTAAGAATGTTTAGTTTTTGCTCGAGCTTTTTCTACATAGTAATTAAAGGTACCAGACTGGTGCAACAGAATTGTTTATGTTTAATAGTCATACTTTGAGGCTTATATTAAACCTCAAGTCAGAGGGACTTAAAGAGACAATTTTTTGTCTCTTGTCCTTCAAGGTCAACTGAGTTGCAGGGGACTATGGAGAAATCTCCCTAAATGTCCTGTAACTGTAATGAGCCACCTGTTCTCCTGTTCAGGGAGGTCATGGAGACCACACTAGAAGGACAGGAAAACGTTTCTTCAATGCTTCCAAGTGGAGCCATAGTCAAAATCAATGAGATGACTCCACTCAGTGAACCAGATACTCTTAACCGAATTTCCTCTTACCACCCACTGTCTGCCTGACCCCAAAGTTCAGGACAATGCTCCAGCCTTTTGAGACCACCCCTCTTTGCTGATGTCCCTGTCCAGCAGGAAGCAGCTAAAAAAAGATCACCATTGCCCCTTATCATCAACAAAAGGCTGCAATGTTATGTTTCTGACAAACTCCTAAAGTGGCAATGCAGCTCCCAATGGTAAAACTGGCAGGTCCAAGCTTAACCCAGGCAAGTCCCTCTGCTTAATGGGAGACCAATCAATCCCAAGCTAAACTGCCCCAGCTTACATCATGGAAAGTTACCCGACTTCCTAACTGCCTGTAAAGACTGCCTGACTTCTACTGCTGTTCTCTGTCTCTCCGATCCCAAGAGGTAGCCCAGCAGTTTGATCCCCCAGTAAACTGCTGCTGTCCCCTCAAAAAAGCCATACACCACTGTGTCCCCCTCTGTTTCTTGACTCACACAGAGCCTGTTAGCTGGTATGAAGAGCCCTTGCAAACATCACTTTAATCACTGCATGTTTGAAGCAATATTCTGTCTGTCTATAAGAATGACCTGCAAGGCTAATCCTGCTGCCATTCTAAATTTGGGGGAGGCTTTCTCTATATTTACCAAAACCTTACAGTTTGGGTAACTCATAATTGTTGGTACTCGCTGTGGAGACTGCTGTTACTACCCCTTGTGTTTTGGAGCTGTTGCCATTTGTACTTCTCTTGTTCTTTGTAGCTTTTGTTTGTATGTTGAAGCTTTTACTAGAAATGTGGAAGTTTAAAAAAAAACACTTGTTAATATGATCCTTTGCTATAACAGCAATAAAGCAAACCTTAAAGCATGTATCTAGCCGGGCATGATGGCACAGGCTTTTAAGCTCAGCACCTGGGAGGTAGAAACAGGCAAATCTCTGTGAATACGAGGCCAGCCTGGTCTACATAGCAAGTTCCAGGTCAGCCAGGGTTACACAGTGGGACCCTGTCTCAGAGAAACAAATAACAAAAATATAACATCTAAGAAAAAGCAATAAATGAAAACAAAAACAGAGTAAAACACTGAGCCATCATATTCTGAGACATGTATCTCTGAACAGAGAACACCTATTTCCATACATTTATGCAAATGTGTGTAGCAGTTTTCATTTTAATATTTCAAAACTGAAGACTAGGGGATTGGAGGGATGGTTCAATGGTTAAGGACACTGGTTACTTTTTTGCAGAGAACCCTGGTTTGGTTCCCAGCACCCACATGGTGGCTAACAACTGTCTGTGACTTCAGTTCCGATCACATTGCATAACATGGGTGCACTTACATACATGCAGGCTATACACATAAAATAAAAATAATAAAATATAAAGTAGGAAATGATGTTTTACATTAATATTTAAATATTTTATATTAATATTTGTAACATTAACAGTGGAACTGGAGTTACAGATGGTTATTAGCCACCATGTGGGTGTTAGGAACTGAACTCAGGTCCTCTGTAAGAGCAGCCAGTGTCCTTAACTGCTGAACCACCTCTCCAGCCCTCAATAAAATATTTTTTAAAATCTGAAATCTACACAAATGTTCCTCAGAGAAACCACTGTCACTGGGCTTCGTTGCACTTGGGTGGCTGAATAAAGAAGATTGCAAGAACAAAGCTCGCCAGGGCTATAAAATGAGTTTAAGGCCTGCCTGGGCAATTCAGTAAGCAGCTGTCTCAAAAAAATAAAAACAGGGCTGTGGCTATAGCTCTGTGATAGAGCACTTCCCTGGAATGTGCAAGGCCCTAGATTCAATCCTCAGTACCACAAAACAAAAGAACAAGAAATAAATGATTAGGGGCTGGAGAAACGACTCGCCAATTACGAGTATTACTTGCTCTTGCAGAGGACCCAGGTTCAGCTCCCAGCACCCACATGGTGGCTAACAATCATCGATAACTCCAGTTTCAGGGATCTGAGTCTCTCTTCTGTCCTCCACAGGCATTACATGCAGAGGGTACACTTACATACCTGTAGGCAAAGCACTCATACATATAAAATAAAAAAATAAATGGTTAACCTTACATTGGAATATCTATACCATTTACCCTGCTCAAAAATAGGAATTAACTGGGGTTGCACACAGAAATTTGGACTAACCTCAAGGAATTTTGCTAAGATGAAGAAAGGTGGTAACAAAAATATCCAAACTGCATAATTCCACTTAGATAGCGCTTGTGAAATAGCATAATTATAGAGATGGAGAATAGATTACAGGTAGCAAAAGGCTAAGAAAACATCTACGAAATGGAAATCGGGGAAGGGATAAATGCAGCTATTATAGAGTAACATGAGGAGTCTTGTGGTGCTGGTCCGGCTGAGTGTCTTAAAGCTGTACAGAGAACATACAGACATTGTCATAGAACTGTGCGTGTGTAACTGGTGAAATCTGTATAAGTCCTATTCTACGACCCAATATCAATTTATCAAATATAAATATATTCATATATATGCAAATATATATATCTATATTTGCATGCCAGTTTTTAACAGTTTCCCATTGACCAGAAGACTGGGTGGCAGAGTCTATGAAACAGCTTTATAAATTTCTTTAACTCTCCCAGATAATCAATAATTATTTCATAATAAAAAGGTGTTTTTTTAAGCCATCAGACAAGATTTGTGGGCTACCTATTGCACAAATGACAAAGAAAGCAACAGCCAGGGAGGGCACAGAATGAGCTCACACCATCAGAGGCTGCATTCAGTCAGTCAAAGCTTCCAGACTGCATCCAAACAATACATCCTCTGGGGCACTTGATAGAAATGCAGCCTCTTAGGCCCCATCCAGTCCTAATGAAAAGAATGTACACAAGTGGGAAACCTTGCTGATTGCGAGGGAGTGGGGGATCACTGTTTCAAGGTAGAATCCTAGATCCGTGAATCTTAGAATGTGATCCCTAAATATGAACATTTTCCTATACCCTACCACTACCTAGAAACTTGAAAGGAATATAAATTCTCACTCTTAAACCCAGACCTCCTGAGTAAGAGACTCAACACTGGGTGTGACAATCCTGGGTTCAAGGCCTCCTCCAGGGAATACTGATGCTCACTTAAGTTTAAAAGCCACAATTCTACTGGGTACTCCACAAGTGCTGGTGAGACTGGTCATGCATTTGGCACTTTAGATCCTCCAGCAAAGCTTACTCCTGGCCCCTCATCACTGTCCTCTTTTCCAAGCTGGTTGTGACTCAAATGTTCCTCACAAACAAGCTTTCAACAAGGCAGAACACAGAAATCCTTCAAAGTCCACCATCCTAGGCCACTGAGTCATACAAGTTTCTGTGAAAGATATAATTTCCCATAAATGCCAAACTCTGAAAAGAATGTGTGTTCCCATTAGGCCTGACCTAATGAGTTCTCTGCCTTGGAGAAAAGTGATTATTTCCAGAACTGCTTCCAGCCTTCATCCTCTGCCCAGAAATGTCGCTAGGAGAGTGAAATTACATTTAAATCAGTAGTGCCTTAAGCACTTGACAAAACACGCCCCAGATGTAAACTTCACTAAATGTAAATAATAATGCTAATAACATCTCATTCATCCCATCTTTATCTCTGGGCCTGGGAGGATCAAAGTCACTCTATAGACATAGCTTCAAAGGCATCTCCAATCCCTGATCTGGGAATGAGTGAGTTCCAACAAACCTCTCTAACCTCAGTTTCCACATTTCCCAACAATTAGAGGCTCCAATCATCTGAAGTGGCTGTCTGAGGCTTTCTGCCTAGGATACTTCTTTAATAAGATTAGCAGCACTAATTCCAATAATGGCATCAGTGAAGAGACCCATTTTCCCGTGTCACATGTCCCACTGTTTCTTTTTCTCCTTTCCTAGAAGTGCTGCAGTAGAATACATTTTACGGATCAATCAAATACCAGAAAATTTTGCTTTAAAAATCTTCCCCATGTCAAGACAGCTTTGAAAATCACTGTGGAAGATTTGGCAACACAAAGCCTGGGGTTAGAGAGATGGCAGAGCTGGCAGTCCCACCGGGGGACTCAGTTACAGAAAAGAGGAAAGAGTCTGGGGCCTGAGAGGTGGACTCCCCTGAGGGTTGCACTGGCTCTGGAGCTGTTGACCAGGGTAGGGGCTTGACAACCGCAAAGTATGACTCAAGGATAGACCAACATGCAAGTGGACTCCTTGTTATGGGATATCCAGCTGGGCCACAGGTCTAGGCATCACCAATCAACCTTGTGGAAGTTGATCCAGATGCTAGACAAAGGCTTGAAGATAGGACTCCTGACCCCAGGGAAGAGCAGGAAGAGTCAGACAGGCCCCTGCCCTGAGTTGGGGGAGGAAGTGAGAAACAGGCCCCAACATGGCCTATGGATAACGTAGGCAAAGGCCCAGGTTCTCCTCCACCCAAACCTCTGTCAAGTGGGCATCCTATTCAAAGGGTTTGGATGCGGAATTCTTTGCCCCTTGTCTCAGACCAGACTCACTGATGACAATCTCTAGGAAGCAGAGACCTAAGAGACAGGCAGAGTTGGTTTACAGACTCCTTGCTTTCACAGATTGTTCCAGAGCTTAGAATGAGGTGATTAAAGAACTGTTTAGAAGAAGAGAGGACAAGGGAGGTAAAGAATGATGCACCATTAAGGGCGTTCTGATATCTTGTTCAGTTCTATCAAAACTTTCAGTTTTGATCTGAAAGTGCCAATTGGCTGCACAGTGCAATTTAGAGGTTTACAGTTTGAGTCCCTGGGCCTCCCTGTGCATTATTACATCAGAATCTCTAGGGATGAGCCCACATGCTGGTAATTTTCAAAGCTTCCTGGTGATTCTTGTGCCCAGCCTTGCATAGAAACACTGCTCTGCTTTAATTCTTGACACTTAAAATGCAAACCAATAGCAGCACATTCTCTGGAACTTGCTGGAAATACAGAATCCCAGGCCTCACCAAAGCCCCACTCAAGAGAATCTGGTTCCTTCATTGAGTTCAAGTCTGAGAAGCACTGGTTTTTGTTTGTTTCTTTGGTTAGTTGTTTGACTTGATTTGACTCAGTTTTCTGAAACAGGGGCCCATGTAGCCCTCACTGGCCTCCAACTTGCTAAGTAGCTAAGGATGACCTTGAACACCTGACACTCCTGACTCAGACCCACAAGTGTTGAGATTACAGGATGTGTCACCATGCCCAACTGAGAAACAATGTTCTAAGGACACTGAGAACAATGAGTTGTACCTGGGTACACACTGGACTCACCTGGGGAGCTTTACAAAATATTAGTGCTGAGGCCTAGTCTGATGTAATGTTCTGGACTTGGCACTAATGTGGGGTAAGTAGCAAACCCAGAAGACTGTGATGAGGATGGGGGCCTACTGATGGGCCAGCCCTGCAAACCCAACTGATAGGCCAGCCCTACAAACCCAACTTAACAATTAAGTAGAGAGAAGTGGGAGGAATAGAAGGGAGGAGAATATGGCCTAGAGCCAGCAATGGGTTAGGGTAGAGGGACCATCTGAAAGCCAGCTTAGCAGACCACCAATCACTCACCCTGAGAAAAACAGGAAGAGTGGCCAACAGATGCCGGGAGAATGAGAATGAAGTTGCTGGGAGTGAGACATTTTTATATTCGCCCTCCAAGCCCCTGTGTTGTATGTGATTTTTCCTCTGACTGGCAGGATGGACCGCACACACTTAGAGTACAGCATAAAGAAGCTTGACTGACAAAGGAAGAAGCCAACAGAACCAGCTACCCCTCCCAACCAACCAGTGACTTGAGTTGTATGTGGGGGGAGTGACTAAGGTGTGAGGGGAAGAAGCTGGGAAAGAGACGGGCCCTGGATGCTGGTTCACCATCTTGGGCTGGCTGGCAGTGGATTGGCTGTCCTGGTGCAAATGTAAAACTCGCTGCCTGGCCTCAGTAGGAAGACTCTGTGCCCCAGCTCGATAACGGCTGTGTAAATAAGCTCAAATAAACTGTAATTTGGCGAAATCGTACCCCGTTCACTTTGTTGTTCTGGACCTAGGGAGGTGGGCGGAGCTGAACACCACTTGGCCTCACAGAAAGAAATGCTCAAGGCACCCTTGCTAGCTCACCATTACCATGGACGCTGGGCCTTTCTAACAAGCTCCCAGAAAATGCTGTTGCTGGTTGCACCTCATATGACATAGAGAGGTCTGTTAACCGTAACCGTCCCGCACCGCCTTCAGGCTACTGATGGAAATAACATCTGCTGCCCTGAGAAAGGACGCCGGATTCCAGGGGAGAGGCGAGGTTGAGTCTCACCTGTGCCTGGGGCCTTTGGAATATCAGTGGTGAAGAGCCATCCACCTCACGTCCCACCTCTTAGTGACCTTGGAAATGGCTTGCTACAAAGGACTCCACTGCCCCTATGGCTTAAATAAGATTCTAGATTGTCCTCTTGTTTACCCAGGCAAGGTCAAATACACTTCCAAAGTAGGAGGATTATGAATTCCAGGCTAACCTGAGCTAGGTGGAAAGATCTTGTCATAAATAAATAAGATTTGTTGAGCTGCTTTTCTCTACTGATCTACCAGAACACAACGGCTGTTAACTGGGCTTTATGTAAGGTTCTCACCTCCCCAGAGGTCTCTGAATTTTGTCAACCCTTAGCTAGAGCAGCACAAATCCCTCCTGAGAACAGGGCACCCTGGGGTAAAGCATCCTCTGACCACTGATCATTCTGAGGAGGACAGGAGATAGAAAAGCATTAGGCAGATTTAGGGGCAGGGACTACAAAATTGATTCTTATCCTTGGTCAAAGTAAGAAGTGTCCTTGGCTTTGCACTGACCAGTGGCCAAAAACTGAGGTGAAGGCTGTGGTTTCTTATATCTCTTCTGCTAAATGAGGCTACCACTGCCTGGAGGCTTTGAGTAAGGTGTTAGTAAATGTTAGGTTGGGATTGAGCAGGGTGATGTAAAAATGACCTTAGAAGCAGATTGTTCTTTATTAAGAGCAATGAAGGTGCCAACAGTTTCGTCAAGGGATTTGAAACTTTACCCTCAGACACAGTTGGTAGGCTGCTTATAAGGGTTGGAGGATTGGGAAAGGGGACGTGGGTACGGCTAGTGAGAGTGGCAGGGTTTGGAAGTTTTGAGATAATAGGGACTATTATGTGTTTGCCCAGATAACACGGTCTCCAGGTTGGGGGGTTTACACAGTTCCTGGGTTGAAAATTAGCTCGGGTCTAAGATTTGCCTAAGATTTACTCAACACAATAAGGGACCCTTTGGAAGTTAGTGCAGGGGTCTTCCAAATCCAAGCATTTTTTCCTTCATAAAGGTATGATTTAAACTCCAGTTCAGACACCCTTCTGGTGATCAACTTTGGGCCTGGGCCTCTAGATTTTCATGGTAGGAGTAGATTATTTCTGTTTCCCAACTTCAGATCATCTCCTGAATGACTCTGTTCTTAAGGGAAGAACACTACAGCAGTCTTGGAGGTCAAGGATAGCAGGGCTCTGTTGAGACCATATGCTAAATATGGGGTTCTCTCTGAGGTTTTTTTGTTTTTTTTTTTCTATTGGTTCATTCCATGGCAAGATCTGCCCTCTGACCAATAAGGGAGCAGGGAGGTGGGGAGAAAGGGGAGACAACATGAGGGCGAGTCCTGGGGAGGGGCACGATTGATTCCACTTGGGAAGAAAAATGCCCCAGCCCCAGGCCCATGTGGAAGGCCAAGACCTCTGAGGCAGCACTCCAAGTCTGCACAATCCTAAGAATCATGTGAGTGGAAGTGAAATTCTGGCCTGGAATGGACTAAGAGCCCTGTGCCCAGCTGTTGCGGACTTTGGGGGTGGGCAAAGTAACCAGTAACTTTATAAATTGCCCTAAATAAATCAATCTCTCTAAATGGAAGATCAGTTTCTGTTTTATCCAGCTGGATTACCCAGACCCCGCCCGCTAAGGCATGGAGAATAAATTTCATGAGACAAGAACCATTAAGGGAAGTTACTTCCTCCCAGTGTAAAGAAGAGAATCTGTCTCTGGCCCTGGGTGGAGACAACATTCTCCACCCATTAGAACAGTATATACCATTGTCTCTTCCCTTAAGAGCTAATACATTTGGGTCTGTCAATCACCTGGCCAAAAACAACACAAAGAAACAAATAAAAAATAAAAACACCCTTCAGGAAGCTGATTCACCTAAAGCCATGCTGAGATGAGAGGGATAATGATCCTTAATTAGATAACATGCTCACCTTTCCAATCTCCCGTCTCTGCACTGACAGAGCTTCCTGCCACGTCTGAGCTACTCGGAACTAGCTTTCCTCTTTTCATCTTTCTCTCTTTCTTTCAGGTACTGGCCAAAGCCTGGGCAAGCTTTCCTAGAACCTCTGGGCTCTCTCTTTTTCTCTGAAGCCTCCCTCCCCTCTGCCACACATCTACTTGTCTCCACATGGCTATTTGCTTTCTGTTTCCTTCTACTGTCTTAAAAAGATGACTTTTTCATCTTTTCAGCTCTTCCTTCTCCTGGCAATTGCTGAGATTTATGGCTTGCCTGCCCTGTTGTTTTTCTCTCAAAGTCTAATAAAATTGCCCTCGGGTTTCCTTCTGAGTCTGTTTCTAAGTTCTTTTACTAATGAGACTAAGAACCCAAAGAGATAACCCCAGTTTCCCTGGCCACCATGGCCTGCCTTTATCCCACCTTCCTCTCCCGGTTTTTTCTAGCAGCATTCACTCTTCCCTGTAGAGGAAACCGTCCCTTGCCCGACCCTAGAGAATACTGCACCTCTTCCCACAATCTGGCCATCCGTCTGGTAATGCTTTCAATTAAAAGCTCTTCACCAAGTCTCGATTTGCATTTTCAGACAGGGAGGGAGCAAAGTGGGGAAGACTTTTTGAAGGCGGCACGTGTCTGGTGGAGTGAACACTGGCTCTGGAGTGTCACTGGAGCTGCCCAGAGCGATCAGGAAGAACGGGCAGAGGCTCCAGGGGAAGCGAGCAGGATGAGAGGCTAAGGAGAGGTCAGCTGCCCCCGATACGCTGAGCACCACTTCAGCAGCCCCAGCCTCCTCTGCTCCTCGCCACCGAGGCTGTGTGCCAGCTCAGTACTGTCCAAACGCTGGGGATCGCAGCCACCTCCTACCTGTGCCACCTCTGCGAAGACTTTCCTGTGGCACCTAACCCCCTTCCCTCCTGCCCGTACACCCCTTCCCACGAGCCAGGTCTGCGGCAGCATGCGAATTCTTCCCTTCTTAAAATGATGCAGTCCTTGTCCCCACCTCAGAGGCTGCCCGTTGTCTCCACCCACACACCCGCTCACCACCCCTACAATTAACCAAACAGACTTAAGAGTGCCCTATACCCCCTTGCCTCCCAGACACTCTGCCCTATTGTATGCCACACGTCCGTCAGGGTTGACTATGCTCCTTGATGAAGCTTCCTTTACTGAGTGTGTAACTGCCACATTCGTGTCTCTGCCCCTCTGGTTTCTCTTTCTGACACTTCTCTAGCCCCCTCTTCCCGCGCTGTGATCCTGGTCTTTCTCTCTCTCGTTCCTCATTCCCAGGCTAGCAATCACTGGACTTAATTTTCTAACACAACCCAGCCCCTAAGTTCTACACACTGGAGAGCATGTGCACATACGCGCGCGCACACACACACGCACACGCACACGGGGGTGGGAGGAGGAAGGAAGAGAGAAAGAGTGGGCGAGAAAGAGACTTTCACCTCTAGTTTCACGGGGTAGACCCTCACCCCTGCCCTCCCTTCAACCCTTCCCAGGTTTGGGGTGAGGGACAGGAGAGGAGGGGTTCTCTTCTAAGTTTCCTCAAAGGTCATAATATATCCCATGAGTCTGAAGGGTTAGGTTTCTCTCCATCTTTTAATGACTCTCAGTGCTTTCTAAAGGAGAAATGCACATTATCTCCTAAGCCTTCTTTGCCTGGGATCCACCCAGCCTGCCTTGTGTTCCACAACATAATCCTTTCTTAATCACTAGCTAGGGCATTGGGTAAAACAGTTTTTCAAATCCTGCCCCCTCTGGGCTTATGGCATTTGAAATACATAAATATGTTGCTATGGTGACACAGTGACAGATTAATTACCAAATCCTTCTGGAGCAAAGCTGCTTTAACAATGTGGAACCCCGGGGTAGGGTGGAAGTGGGTGTCTTTCAGTCCTCCCAGCACACAGCTGAGGCCAGTGAACCCAGGTGTTGGGAGAATGCAGCAGCTACCACCTCTGTCTTAGACCAAAATGCCGGGGCTCCTGGACTCAGTCCTGCTTCTAGAAATGGAGTTCCTTTCTTTAAAAAAAAAAAAAAAAATGGTTGAACCACAGAGAACTTAGTCACTTCAATATTGAGCAAAAGATCAAAGCTAGAGGCCTCACAAAGCTTGTTTAAAAACATAATAAAAATGGAACTTTGACGTGCAAAAATTGTCACTGAAAGATGCTGGTGTCATCCTTTTTTCCCAAGACTTTGCCAGGCATCGGACAGCCTAGGTATCTGCATCGTTAATGGGTTAATCTCCCCAGTCACACCCTCTCCCACCACCAGGCTGTGGAAAAGCCTCCGAAGCAACCAGCTGTCAAGGCACAGCCCTACAAGAGTTGTCCAACCAAGGGTGTGGTTCCTCAAAGGGAGAGGAGTGAAGGCTACGGGCAGAGGCTGCCCCTGAAACTGTTCAGGAGAGCTGTGACGAATGTAGCCCATGTTTTTATATCAACACAGTAAGAAAGTTATGTGAGTCTATAGATGCTGTAGATGGGACGGATCCTCCTCTCTTTCTCCACTTTCCCCGGGCAGTCTTGTAACTCTGTGGGCTTGGATAGCATCTGTGTTACTTTTCTCATTACTGTGAAAAAAATGTCTGATCAAGACAAGTTAAAGGAAGAAGGATAATTAAAATAAGCTTCAGCGATCCCAATCCATAGTCCACTGGTAGCTCTGAAATGTCTCAAATCCATCCCATTTCTACCACCATTATCCCCCTGGGTAACCACCACACTTCTCAGCCTCTACTCTAACTCACTCCAAATCTTCCTTTGCAGAGCACTCAAAATAAATTTGTAAGGTTGTGCATAAATCTAGGCAATGACCATCGAAAAATAAAAAGGAAAAAGAGACATAGAATTATGAACTTATGGATACAAAACAAATACGGTCCACCACCCATAAGATTGTTTTCCAAAAACAACAACAACAAAACTATATTTACTTAGGACTTTATATCTATTTTACATGAAAAAACAGAATAAGCTAAAACATGTACATATGCTTACAATATGTAATATTTGTTTATGTAAATAAATGACTGTATGACTGGTCTACATATTTGTTATATAGTACTTTTGTGGTAATTTTGAAGTATGCTACTCATATATAAAAGTTTACGACGAGCCAGTGTGCTGTGCTAGGCCAGCCATAGCCTTGTACACTTCAGGTTCACCATATTTAGTGATTTCATCATACACCACACTGAGTGATCAATTTGCACTATCTTGTGTGTATTCATTCTACAATGTTCATACATAATGAACAAACAGACTAAGAATGCATTTCTCAGTATATCGCCATGGCTAAGTAAATGTGATGGTACAAACTTTCAAGAAAAGTTCAGCAACAGCCTCCCTGAGAGTCTGCAGTAGATCAGCTCAAGGGACCAGCTCTCAGCCTTAATCAGGAGATTGGAGGAAAGCATTTCTCCAGTATTCTTTGACCAGTTCCTCCTCTCTTGGTGAGGAATAGTGATGGATACTGGGTGCTTTGCACTAGTGAGATAGATCTTGCTAGCCTTCACCTAGGAATGGCTAAACTGGGTGCTCAGGAATCTCAGAAGACAGGAATATAAAACTAATACCGATGGAGAGCACACTGAACAAAGAAGGGCTTCCAAATAACAGAGCACCACTTCCTGAATGTGGCCCATATAACTTCTATACAAACTTGTTGATTCGCCTACAACAGATCTGACATTATGTTATGATCTCTGCTTTTTGGGGGGGAGGAGCGATGTTTGGAAGTAAATCAATCTGACCATATCGTCAAGAAAAAGTAATAGAAATTAAATGTGACCACTTGTATTTGAAGGTAACGCCATCTTTCATAAAACCCACAAAATCTGGAGTTTCCTTCCGTTTGCAAGGCAGACCGCTTAGGATGATGTTTCTGATAAGGCTATCCACAAAAATGTAGTTAGAAATGGCAGTGACAAAACCTAATTCTCATTTTCCCTTCCAGATTGTGGAACAGCCGTTCCCTGGAGAAAGATAGCATATCTTACAGAATGACTGATGTTTACATATGCCAAAGTGGGTTGAGAGGAAAAACTCCATCAGCACCTAGCTTTCATTGAGTGAGTCTCCAGAGAAGGCCAGCAATTAACCCAGGATTGATACAGTGAAAGGGAACAAGCTCCATTTCCCTAGATGGACTGAAAAGCCCTGGGCAAGTAGGTAAAAGGTTTTGAGATTCCATTTCACTTTTTCATATGAGGGTGATGGTGCTGACCTGGACAGAGTATGTGAATTTTAAAAGACTCTGAGTTTATAGTGGGCTTTCTATAGATACTTATCCTCCTTTATCTAATAAATTTACCGTGCTAACAATTCACACCATAAACAGTTTAAATTCAAACTTGGAGCACTAATAGATTTTCTAGTCATTAATGCCATTCATGAGGAATTTCTAAACACATCAGGAATGTATCTACAGTGACTACCAGGGAGCGAGAACCATCTAGCTCCGGACTTACATTCCACTTCGTAGCTACGTGCCTTCGGGCAAGTTATGTAAGCTTCTCGTGGGGCTTTGATTTTCATCTGTTCCTCAGACATGCTAGTAGATACTTCATGGCTGTAGGACACAGATGCACAGTGCCTGCCCTGCCACAGACACAGCATTTATTTTGAAACATGCTCTTTCTACGTAGCCCTGACTGACCTGAAACTCAAAACAATCTTCCCGTCTTAGCTTCCCAAGTGCTGAGATTTTAGGATTGGACCACAATGCTTGACTCGCAGTAAGCACTTAATAAAATACCAGTTTTCGTTATCTTCATCTTTGTTGGTGCCATTGTAGGTTAAGTAACACCTTACACTAAGGCTCTCTGGTAACAGAATTCAAGGGTGGTTCATTTTTATGACCTCGTTGGCTATTCTAGTTTAATTTCTGTTTCTGTAATGAAGCACTCTGACCAAAAGCAACTTAAGAGAGGAAAAGGTTTATTTCAGCTTACAGGTTACCATTCATCACTGAGGGAAGTCAGGGCAGAAACTCAAGCAGAAACCACGGAGCAATGGTTCTTGCTGGTTCACAGGCTCATGCTTGCCTGGCTTTCTCATACAGCCCAAGACCACCTACCCAGGGCATGATGCCACCCAGAGTGGGTTGGGCTCTCCTACATCAATCAAGACAATCACCCACACACTGGCCATAGGCCAATCTGATCATGGCAGTCTCTCAACTAAGACTCCTTTCTCAAGTGACTCTAGGCCATGTCAAATTGACAGTTAAAGCTAACTAGGGTAGCTGCATAGACCAAAAGCTAAAGCCTCATTGTGTAATTGAGTAAAATAGGACAAAATGCATGTCCATGTTGTGAAACTAAGTTCAAGTAAGCATTAGAGGCAAACATTCCTGTCTCCTTCCATAATAGTCAGGTGTGATTTGCCTGACTGGTGAAGGAAAAACAGCCTCCCTGCTGTGCAGCTCATTCAATCAAGTGAGGCATACTTTAAAGTAAGGCAGTGATGGCACACCTTTGCCCTGGCTTCTAAGTCTGTGAACTCCAAGAAAGGCCATCCCTGTGCCTATGGACTCCCTGATCATACGGGAGGCAAAGGTGGGGTGGGGTGGGGTGTCTTTCTTCTCCACATCCTCTGCCTGGAAATTCAGGCTACATGTAGAACCTGTTGACCTGCCACATTCCCAGGCCAATCTCCTGAATAATAGAGCTTGTTATTCATCTGATGCCTTAAACAGATTAGAAACCAATGAGTGAAGGTAAAAGAGCTCATCTTCCCAGTTCACCCACTAGTTACGGTGGAACTCCAAGCTCCACACAGGAAGTGGTATATCAATAAGCAGTCAGTATTAAACATTTTAACAACCTGCTTTTCAGGGAGAATTTTAGCACTTGCAAATCTCTATGGTATAAATATTCCTACCATGACCAATTTCAAGATGCTAACATGACATCAACTACCTTCCACGATTTTAGCAATTGTAACTACTGGCTCTTCTAAGTCAGTACTGCTGTCTCCAGTAGTGTACCACACCAACACTGCATCCCCTTCCTTTGCCCCCTTCCTGTCCCACGCCCCTCCCCGCCCTGTCCCACGCCCCTCTTCCGCATTCACTGAAATCTGACCCTTTCAAGATGGAGGCCCCAGAATGTTTGGAGCTAGTGAAGAAGCAGTTTCAGCATCTGGTTCCTTCCTCAATTTTGACATTTTTTTGGTGACAAGAACTGCATTTCTAAACGTTACTTCCCTCTCATGTTGCTAGGAAACCTTCCTGGGGTGATTTTAGTGGAAAAGGCAAGGAAAGAATAGGCAACAGAAGGATTACCAGACCAGCCAGGTACATTACATTACATGGTAAGACCCTATCTCAAAAAAACAAAGAAAAACAAAACATACCTTTAACTAAACCTGAGTAGAAAGAAAGTCATTAATTTCTCAAAGACCCACGGTTTCTGATGAACCTGAGTCCCAGCAGGGAAGGGTCACATTTAAGAAATGACAGGAAATATTTCCAAGCTTTAAAAAGGTGGTCAGAAAGTCTTTGAGTCCATCACACAAGCATCCTGCGTTTTGTCTCCTTTTGCTGATATTTAAATGCAGTTTTGATATCTGCCGAGCTAAATTACCTCTTTGACCAAGTTATGCCCTAGAACATAAATGCTGCAGTTATCCTTAACAAGTATAATGGTCAGCCTGTTTTTCCTTTAATGGTTAGAAAGTTTTATGACATTTAATAGCCTGCCTACAAGTGGACCATAAGTCCTTTCAGACAGTTGAAATCAAGTCCTGCATGAAGTGACATTACTGTGCCACATTACAGTTAGTTCTTGAATAGAACAGACTCTTAACTTCAGATTTTAAGAGCAGGCCTAGACTTGGAGAACACCCATTTCTCCACATGTCTCGAAACTGTGCTATTGAACTGTGCTCCTGGGTTAGGCCTTACCCTTACTTTTATTCAAAACCATGTCTCCAGTATCATTTGAGGGGAACTACAAACTTCCATCCATTCTTATCTTATTAAACAGTCTTTTTCCTCATGCTAGAACATCTCATACGCACAATGTCGACCATTCTTCCCAAACTTCCCCGTTTTCAATGAAGACGCATGTACAGCCTTTCAGCACATTCATTCATCATCCTAGAGTGGACTAGCAATTGGGGTTTCCAGTAATAAAGGTCAAGAGCACAGGTCACAAGAGCACATGGTTCAATGAATTTGCCAAGGTTAATTAAAAGTCATTGGTCCGGACCCTGTGCATTGTATGAAAGTCATTCCTACACTCCACAGCACTAATTTTATTTTAGGCATGTTCCATTTTTTAAACTATTTTTTGAAGAGTTAAGTGTTTCGTTTTGGTTGGACACGGGATCTAACATCAGAGTCCTCTTGCCTCAGCTTCCTGAGTGCTACGTTGTGTACTGACATATTGGCTTTCAAGATGAGGAATTCATAGGTTTATTTGCTAACCTTTCACTTAATTTTTGGTGATTCAGCCCCCATCTACCTAGTGGATTTCTGGTGTATTTTCATCCATTGCTCATTTGAGGTTCATAACCCAATCACAATGAGAACATATGACAAGTTTTTTTCAAACTTACTACTTCTTCTTGACTGAAATATTTTTTTTCTAAAATAAAAACTCTCATCTTATGTATCTCAATTTTCTATCTCTTAGCTGCCAAAACTTTCCTTGCTTCCAGACTGGGGGATTTTTTACATTTTTTTTTTTGAGGCAGAGTCTTAGTCTATGGCCTAAGCTGGCCTTGAACTCACTATGTTACCCAGACTGGCTTCAAACTTACAGCAATCTTCTGCATCAGCCTTCTTAGACAGCATTACAGTTAATAGCCACCATTCCTGACTTCTTTTTACTAATTTTACAAAGACTATTTGGATTGTGGAAAATGCTTTTCCTCACTGTGAGCCTCTCTGCTATCAACAGCTATGTCTCCATCTCTAGGCTTGAGGGCCACTTGATAGAAACCTGAATTTCTATTTGTGTGATTAGCCACCAGGCACGAGAGAAGAGGAAGAAGAGCCACTCCTTCTCCTGATAAGGAAACTTTGTCTCTGTTCTTCGCTGTGTGAAATTACCATCCCATAAATTATTTTTCTGTTTCTAAATTGCTATGTGGCTATGTGGTAAGTTGGCCGTGCACAAAAGGAAGTCTGACCTTGCCTGGGCTTGTAAAAGGCAGTCTGTGCCATGTCTGATAGTTTATTTTTGTTGAGGGCTGGGGCTGGCCACTCTGGATTCAGTCTTCCAGTGTAGCCATACCAGAAAGACCAACAATGTGATGGCAGAAGGGGACTTTGGAACATGCACTGTCAACTGATCCAGAACTGAGCTCAACCTCCAAGGCAACCAGTCAAGCTGACATAATAAAATCCCATTGAAGACTCTAGTGTTTAGGTCCCAAAACTCTGGTAAGCTTCTCTGGCTAGCAATACTCTGAAAATCATCATTTATTAATGTTGGGAGTGTAGCATGGGCTGACTCCTTGGGGAGAGGACAACAGATCTTCACATTTGGAACCCTCCCATGTCCTGCTTATGTATCTCTTCTACTGAATCTAATGGCTCTCAGTGAGTCCTATGAGGCTTTCTAGTGACTTACTAAAACTTAGGGTACTCTGGAGGAACGTCCAAACTTACAGCAGGCATAAGATGTGGTCTTGTGTGGAAACTGTGCCTTCGAATGCAAAGTTCAGCTACGTCCAGGTAGTAGACTATTCCAGATTCCAGTCATACACCACCCAATCAGAGTGTCTGCCCTCAGACCCTTCACTGGTGTGGAGCGTGCACTCAGCTAGCGTGCACTCCTCGTGTGGAGCGTGCACTCAGCTAGCGTGCACTCCTCGCCATTTCCAGGATGAAGACTGTACTCTTCTTGCCGAAACAATTTTTCCTCAGCTTTAATGCTCAATTGGTCATTGTGAAAGATACTAGGGAGTGTAGGGTGCTGAGGAGGGCATCGGATGGTGGAGAGAACGATCCTGCATCTAACAGAACAGATAGAATGTGTCTACAACAGGATTTAATCTAACTTAAAATGTGATGTCTCCCGGGAAGGGGAGAGATTGGAATGTTTTAGCCTCTCCCCATCTGAACGTCCTTCCCAAACCCACCCTAACCCTCCATTCAAGTATTAAGTGAGCCACATCCATTTGTTTTTCTTGCCTTTCTAAGGTTCTCCTGAAAGTGTGAGTTCACCATAGAGACTGAAGTTACTAACAATAGAAAAGATGGTGTCCATGACAACCGGAAAACCCAAGGCAATGGCTGATTTAACCATCTGTTTCTGAGTTTGTTCTTCATTCTCTTCTTTCCCTCCTGGACCTTGCTTACTGCTTTGTAACTCGCAGGCACAACTCCGCAGACAGGAAATGTCCAGCCTGTCATCTGGAAGTTATCTCAGTGACAGATACTATATGAGCTGTTCAGAGGTGAGGGAATGATTTCTTCCTAAAGATAAGGAAGGGTCCTGGATTCCTCATTTGACCTTCGCCCTCAGGATGGATGCTGGTTTTGATGGAAGTTGCACAAGTAAGCATTCCAGGGAGATTATCACTGAGCCTGCAAAAGGTGCTCCTAGGGAGAAAGGGAAAGCATGGCCGGAAAATGATGCTGGACTCGCCCTGGATTTGCTTAGGGGGACGGGGATGGGTGGGGGAGCCAAGAACAGAAACAGGAGACTTTTGAATGATCAGCTAAATGGCATGGATTTATTTCAGATTCAGGGGTTTTTAATATAGCACATTCATCCCTGGGTAGCTTCATTTCAAGGCACACAAACACACACACACACATAGATACTAAGACCAAACATGCTCAAGTCTCTAATGTAAAATGACATAACATTTGTATATACTCAGTGTACAACCTTCTGTGCAGTTTAAACCACCTCTAGATTATTTATAATATACAATATAAGTAGGTGTTATACTACATTTTTTAGAAAACAATGACGAGAATAAATGTTCAGTAGAGGGGCAAGTTTAAAAACTGTGTATGTGTGTGTGTGGTAGTGTGTGTGTGTGTGTGTGTGTGTGTGGTGTGAGAATGTGAGTGTGTGTGCCAGCATGCTCCCTTGTGCATGTGGAAACCAGAGGTCAACTTCCCATGTTTTCCTCGACTGCTCTCCACCCTAGATTTTGAGACAGCATCTCTCACTGAATCTAGAGCTTGCCACTTGAGTTAGACTGACTGTCCAGGGAGTCTCTGGAGTCTACCTGCCTGTGTCTCCACTCTCCAGAGTGGGGTTACAGGCGTGTGTCATGCTCAACCTCTATGCAGGTGCTGGAAATCTGAACTGGGGTCTTTCACACTTGCACAGCAAGCATTTTCTCCACTGAGCTATCTCCTCAGCACATTTATTTTTTTTTTTAATCTGTGATTGACTGAATTCACAAGTGTGGAACATGAGGCTACGGAGAGCCAAACACACTTAAGGTTCTCATCTCCTTCAGTTACATGTCAAGCTCTCCTAGGTAGCCAGGCGGTCTTTTCTAGGCCACATCATCTAACAGTGGTTTGGCTAGTAATGGTACACATATAGTTATTGATTCCTGTTGAAACTATTAAACAGGACATGAGAGGCCATTACCAGATTCTGATCAGAGAAATAAGTACATTTAAAAAAACAGGATCTACCATAGTTCCTGTGGTTCTTCATACCACTGGTGTGTGTGTGTGTGTGTGTGTGTGTGTGTGTGTGTGTGTACATACACCAGGAAGGCTTTTTTGGTAGAACCCAGGACCTTTCATGTCTAGGCAAACATTCTACCACTGAACTTTAGCCTCAGCCCTCTTTTCACTATTTATGTTAAGACAGAGTCTCTAAGTTGCTAACCCTATCCTTGAACTTACTCTACAAAATAAGGAGCTATAGCCCAGGAGCCTTAAACTTGTAACTCCCTCCTCAGCCTCCTTAGTAGCTGCCCAGATTTCTTATTTTTAGACATGGACTTGCTATGTAGACCTGGCATGATATCTGCTTAACCCAGGCTGGCTCTCACTCACAGCTCACAGCAATCCTTTTGCTTAAGCGTGTACTGGGATTGCACCTGGCTTCTTATGGCCTCTTCACCCTCCTTGCTCCCCGACTTGCTGAGCTTAGGTTTGTGAGTGACCTTCATGATGTGTGTCTTGCACACAGCCTCGCTCTGCCCTCTATTGCCTGGGAAAACCCCAATGCTAGCTTAATTCAACTCTTTCCTACGGATTAATATTTTAGTGGTTATAAGAAAGGAGGTAGGATACCAAGCTCATGGCTAGTGGCTAAGAAACAGGTTACGGCTTGAATACTAGCTCACTCACCATCACCGGGACTCGGCGAAGAATCACATACATAAGTTCTCTGGTCGCATGGTAAACATCAATTCAAGCAAATTTTCAAAAAGTCCAAACACTAGGCTCCAACACAGAAAGAGCTTAAAGGAAAAAGCTGTACAAATGGAAGACAGTCGACTTCTTGGAACCATCAGAGAACTCAGGTCATGGGAGTAGCCAGTTTCCTGAACTCTTCTGGAGACACTCTTCCAGAGATACAGTGGGCAGGATTTGCTTGCGTGGGATGAAAAGCTACTAGAAGCAATGAGCTGGCAAGGGCACTTCCATTCTGATTTTGGTGCGTGGCAGGCGGCTGAGTGCAAACTGAAGAGGGAATGGCAAGCCCCCATGCTGGTGGAGCCGCAGGAGAAAGGAAGGGAGGGGATGTGTTTGCAAATCTTCATGCCGCGACCCCCAACCCCAGCAAGTCCTCAAGTTGTCCTCTGATGCCACACTCATGCCATGGCACACGTGTGCCTTTACACACACACACACACACACACAATGCTTTCAGAATTAACAGAAGCTAGATGTGGTGGAGTATGTTTGCAATCCCACTGTCTGAGGGGAGAAGACAGGAGGATTGAGAGTTCTGCGCCAACTGGGCTGCACAGTGATTTCTAGGCTTACTACACAGTAAGACCTGTCGTCAAAAGAGAAATAGAACTATATTGAGACAGAGATAGAGATACAGATATAAAGTAAACCCAGAAATATTCCATGGCCAAAGGAGGCTCTTTCTTGATTGGTCCAATGTTTGCCAAGCAATCAGTTTATCATACCACAGGCCAAAAGGAAACAAACCATATGAACATACTAATAAAAGTGAAGAAGCATTCCAAAAATATTCTACAACTCCTTCTGGTGAAAAGTTTTGTTGTTTGTTTTTAAACCTGGGAATCAGAAGGAATTTCCTTGTTCTAATAAAGAGCATATGTAAAACACATCCACCTAACAAGTACACTCCAGTGTGAAATGGAACACTTTCCCCCTGAGACTGAGAAAGGACTAGGATGTCCTCTTTGACTGTTCTCTTAAGACTATAGTAAAATTTTTAGTTGGTACAATAAGACAAAATGACGAAAAAGAATCAGGCCTGGGAGAGGGCTCATCGAGTAAAGCACTGCCCATAAGCACGAGGACCTGAGCTCAAATTCCCAGAACCCATGTAAAGTCAGCTGAGTAGCTGGAAGCTGGTTCCTGAGCTCTTACACACAGATGGGACGTAGCAATGAGAGAATCCCTGGACACTGGTGGATCAACCAACCTGACATATGCATCTGAAAACTAAAGGTCTGTCTCAAACAAGGTGGAAGAAGAGATGGATACCAGAGGCTGTGCTCTGGTACACACACACACACACACACACACAACATACAAACACACACAATGATTAATAAAAAAGAAAATAAATAAAAGTATCAGCTGAGCAGCATAGTAACCCACACATAGTCCCAGTTACTCAGGAGGAAGAAGCAGGAAGACCACAAATTCAAGGCCAGCTGGAACAATTTAGTGAAAGACTGTCTCAAAATAAAGTTAAAAAGGGTGGGGGCACACAGCACTTCCCAAAAGGTGAGTTCAATCCCCAGAACAAGAAAGAAGGAAAGGGAGAGAGAATAGGAGAGAGTCACAACTGATGTAAATGAATAAGGCTATCTTTATTTGCAAATGACTCAGTTGTCTATACTGACAACCACCAAGAACTCAGATCTCCGGGCACTAGGAAGCAATGGTAACAAGGCCAGGCCATGCTTTCTGCACACCGGAGTAAGGAATTTTAAAAAGCTGGGCATGTGACACACTTGGAGGTACTTGGGAGGTAGAGACAGGAGGGTCAGGAGTTCAAAGCCAGCCTCATCTATGCAGCCAGCCTGGTATACGTGAGAGCTTGTCTCAAAGACCAACCACTAAAACAAAATAAAAAACAAAAAGTCCCTTTTACAATAATATTTTAAAAAATGAAAAAAAAAAAACACAAAAATGTGTGAAAAAATACTGAAAAATATGTGTGAAGTTTGTTATTTGGAAAATTTCAAAACATTAATGTTTTTTAAAAAAGACAAATAAATGGCAAAAACATATGTGTTCATTGATTAGAATACTTAACATTGATCTCTGTTCCCTCCATCTGGATATATAGATTCAACATAACCTTGTGCAAAATACCAATAACACCTTTTTATAAATACCAATAAGTTGGTTCTAAATGTATATGGAAAAACAAAGTGTTTAGAATAGCTCACACAATACTGAAAAAAAATGAACAAATTTGGGAGACACGCATTACCTGATGTCAGACTTATCTTAATGCTACTGTAATTGGGCAGCCCAGCACTGGAGGAAGAACAGGCATAGTCAGCAGCGGAGCAGGACAGAGAGCACAGACTACCACAGACATATCCAGCTGACTTTGACAAAGGGAGAAAGGCAGTCACCAGAAAGACTGATCTTTCCTACATAAGTAAAGAATGCAGCACAAATGTCACATGGTATACAAATTTAACTCAAAATGGATCATCTCCTAAATGTAAAACCAAAATATCAAACATTTAGAGGAAGGCTGGAAGATGGCTCAGAAGTTAAGAGCACTCGTTGCTCTTCCAGAGGACCTGAGTTCAGTTCCCAGCAGCCACATCAGGCAGCTCACAACTACTTTAACTCTAGATCTAGGGAATTTGATGCCCTCTTCTGGCCCCCAAAAGCACACACACACACACATACACACACACACACACCACACAAAACAAAAATCTAAAAAATTAAAGCTTTTAGAAGAAAACAGGAGAAAAAAATCTATATAACTTTAGGTCTGGTCATAAGTTCTTTCTATATAACACCAAAGACACGATCCTTATGTTCTTGGTGGGAATATAGGTTGACAGAGCCTTTTAGAGGCGGTAATAAGACAAATCAAATCAAACTTTAGAATACATAGTATTCCTTAGACAAATAATCTCATTTTGAAAAGCAAAAAGACCTGAAAGATTACAACATTTCAAGAGTGACATGATCTTGTCTATAGTAAAACTGTAGTTCTCCTTGACCTGTAGGGAATGCAGAAATCCCTGGGTTCAATTAGCCTTGGCAAGGATGGAAATCAGATGACAGGGAGAAGTCACCATGGAACCCTTAGAGACTGCTCATCATGGTTACCAGCAAGGCAGGAAGAGACTCAGCAGGAAGGTCTGTGTGTAGAGAGCTGTGGTTCTTGTCATTTGGAGCAGAAGTCATGCCAAATCAGCCCCACGGGGCCCTACACACCCTGCAGAAGAGTCTCATGGCAGGGACAGCTCCACAGGCTTATCATGCTCCAGGAAAGTGGGCTGAAAAAGCCCAAGAAATAGATCCTGGATAAAAAGGGGACTCAGTTCTTCAGGAGCTGGTGACAGGAAGTCCATGTTGCCAACAGCTGGAAAAACAGAACAGGAGCCAAGAGGCAGGTGATGGGGTCCTGGGAAAACAGTAGAGGGAACCTGAGAAGGCTAGAGGCCGGGAAGCAACACTTGTGCTCTGAATTAGCCTATGTATGTCCTTGTTAACCTGGTAAACCTTGCTTCTGCGGCCCTCTTCCTGTGGAATCAAAGAGGGTAGGTGGAATCCTCAGGAGGCCCTGGGCCTTGCAGAAGGACACTTGTTTTGACCTGTTCCACATGCAGCCCTGACAGGTCAGACTTGTAGTTCCAGTGCAGACTGTGGGCCCATACACCTGCCTGTGTCAGGCCAGCAGGATCTGGCGACATTGACAGATGGCTTACTTCAAACCCCATCATTGAGCTACATTCATAGTCTGCTTCTCAAATGAAAAAGAAAGCAAAGAGATGAGAGGGTAGGAGACATGAAAGGCTCTCCTGAACATTTAGACAGATAGACACTGTCTCCAAAAAAAAAAAAAAAGGAACAATAAAAATAAGTCTCAGACTCCACTCCAGAATCATCAGTGGAAAAAAGCTCAATTCCTGGACATCCTGTCAGAATTTTACTTTACCCAAAAGAAAACTAAGGGCTGGGGAGCTGCTTCAACAGGGAAAAGTGCTGGCCGCCCAAGCCCGACAACCTGGGGTTGATCCCTGGAACCCGTATAAAAAAATAGATGTAGTGGCACACATCTGTCATCCTTGTACTCCTATGGCAAGATGGGAGGTAGATACAGGAAGCTGCCCTGAAGCTGGAGGGCAAGGTGGTCTAGGGTACCCAGCACAGCAGCAGAAACAAGAGACCCCGCCCCAACAAAGTAGAAGGCAAGAACAGACTTCCTTCTGAAAGTCATTCACTGTGACATATGCATGCCTGCACTAACACACACACACACACACACAAATAATTTTTAAAAGAAAATTAAATTAAACCTGGCGATTCAGACATTCTGGAGGGAGAGGCAAGAGGCTCTCAAGTTCAAGTCCTCATAACCTACAGAGTAAGGTTAATCTCACCCTGGACAACCTGTTTCAAACTAAAAAGTGAGACCTTATATCAAAGTGAGAACTAAAAAGAGGGCTGAGGTATAGTTCATGGACAGAGTGCTACCTAGTATGTCCAAGGCTGTAGGCTCAATCTCTACTCCTGCAAAAGCCATTTACTTTTCCAATAGAAAAAGAATAAAGAACATATTCTTGGAAAATATAAGCTAGCAAAAGGGAAGCAATGAGAAGCCGTTTACCTGGAGAAACCCTGGTCAGTGCGCTGGCGCGTCAGCCCGGGCGTGTCCTCCCGTGTCCCACATCCCTGGCCTTTCAGTTCCGTGTCCTCCCGTGTCCCTCATCCCTGGCCTTTCAGTTCCGTGTCCTCCTGTGTCCCTCATCCCTGGCCTTTCAGTTCCGTGTCGTGTCCCACATCCCTGGCCTTTCAGTTCCGTGTCCTCCCGTGTCCCTCATCCCTGGCCTTTCAGTTCCGTGTCCTCCCGTGTCCCACATCCCTGGCCTTTCAGTTCCGTGTCCTCCTGTGTCCCTCATCCCTGGCCTTTCAGTTCCTCTAAGGTCCTTTTAATCTTTTTACATAACGTGTGATTTATAGTGCATTCACAAATTTAAATTTTTATCTGTCTAAAATGTTTTTGTAAATTGTAGAATTAATGTATGTTGGTGGCAGAAAATTAAAGGGAGGATGTGTAGAAAAAAGTTACTTAAGGGCTGGAGGATAGCTCAGTCCGTAAACCAGTTGCCTTACAAGGATGTGAACCTGAGTTCAATCCCCAGAGCTCATAGAATTACTGGGCGTGGTGGGGCACACTACAAACCCAGTACTGGGGAGGCAGAGACAAGAAGTGTCCCTGGGGCTCACTGACCAGCAAGCATAACCTAATTTGTGAGCTTCAAGCCAATGAGCGAGCCTGATAACACCTGAGGTTGTTCTCTTACACATGCACCCGCGCGCGCACACACACACACACACACACACACACACACAAGAATATACAAACATACGGACACATACCCACACACATTTACTTACCCAGAATTAATCTCAGTTGATATTCGCATGCATTTTCTTATAACCCTTTTAATCTACACCTAGTTATAGTTTATAGTCTGCAAACTAATCTAATTCTTTTTTAGAAAATGTTTTATTATTTTTAATTTATGTGTATAGTAAGTGTTTTGCCTACATGTATGTAAGTGCACCATGTTTGTGCAGTGCCCTGCAGAGGTCAGAGGATGGTGTTGGATTCCTTGGAACTGGAGTTACAGGCAGTTGTTAGCTGACACATGTGAATGCTGGGAATCGAACCTGTGTTCTTAATCACTAAGCCATCTTTCCAGCCCCTACTAATCTAATTCTTAAACATAGAAACCATGGAATATTCCAGAGAATCCAGATGGTAAATGAGAAAGAAATATAGGGACAGGATGAAAGACTTGCTGCAGGGTGACTTAAGAATCTTTAGCAATTAAAACACCCAAACAATCCAACAGCTCAAGATGAGCTTTAAAGACCCAGAAGTCCTGAGAACAATGCAGCAACTAGCAACTCAGCCCCATGTTTGAAAAGCTAAGCCAAGCTGAGCCGCTGTCAGCAACAATGCACAGCCTTTAAGTTCTGTGGGTTGTGGCAGCTTTTGTGACAAACATTTTCTGATTCTGGAGAAGACTAAGAAGCTGAGAAAGCAGCCGGGGGGTCAGGCCTGATTACTGCAGCAGCTTTCACATCCACTCACAATTTGGACTTTGGGGTCCAGGTTAAATCTGTTCTGTTGCACTGCAGTCTTTTTGAGGGGCAGAGGCACACCACCACTGTGAAAAGAGAAGAAATGGGAACATTAATCCAGCACCAACAACAGCATGAAGAACATGGAAGGAGGGTTTGGCAAGAATGAAGTCAAAAATAATGGTGAACTGATGAACCCACCCAAGGGCTTATTTCTGGACTTTTGGGTCCATTTAAATTGTCTCCCTGAGGATCCTGTCTCCAGGACAAGCAAAGGGAAGAGGTAGTCACACCTCGCCCGCCAACCTCCCCTCATTACCAGGGTTCTGTTGGACTGACTCTACAGCTCTGGCCCCTACTTGACTAAGGTTCTAAGGTGAGAATCCTGAAGGAAAAAGATGTGAGTCTGTTTGCTTGTCAAAATGTGGGGACGGCATCTTTAAATCCAGAGCTGAGAGATTCTGTCACACCAAACTTTGCTGAAGTTTCCACAAAGCCATAAAAGTGATGAACTGAATGAATACGTCATAAAAGAAGAAAGTTTGTCAGTTAAACATTCCTTAAAATCTCTTGTTTTTCTCTGGAAACTGTAATTGCTTCACTTTCAACAACTTCAAAATGATGAGTAGTTGATAATAATACCTGTAATGTGCACCATGTTAGTAAATTGTCATGTGCTATTTGAGCTCACTGAGAAGCAGACTCTGGAAGCAGGACTGCGCCCCCACCCCATTTCACATCTAAGTGTGTCCATCTCAGAGTACCCTCCAAGGCCCCTGGTTTTGAGAGTGGGTTGCCCTCTCAACTCCATACAGCCCAAGAGTAAAAATATTGTGCCCTTGAGACCAGCTAGAAGGTAAACTCTTCCCAGCAGAGGTTACTGTTGTTTATCTCAGGATGTAGAAGTTCAGCCACGGGAAGCTCATCCAGGGAAAGAGAGCTCAGTCAATTGGGAACTCCACCTGACAGCTTCAACCTTCCCACGTGGTTTCTGTAGGATGCTGTGAGTGCCTGGTTTGCTGATGTCATCTGTCTGCTATTTATTCTTCTACTTGGAAGACCCACCCAATGGGATATTTTGCTCTTCTCAGGACTCTCTATTGGGACCTCCAGCTGGCTGCCTCAGTGGGATTCCCCAGTTGATTTCTGCAGGATGTTCTGAGCTCCCTATTTGATGACATTTTGCCGACTATCTGCTATTTATTCTTTTACTTTGGCTTGCTAAATGCTAAACTCATTCATTCAAACCAAAAACGTTCTCCATTCCATATAGAACAACAGTTTATCATTAAAGTGTAATGATACAAAACTAAAAGGCAGAAGAGGTAAGTGGAATTAGAGACGCTATGAGGGGTTCACTGCTCGTGTCATTATTTATTACTGAAGGATACCCTCTCATCTAAGCTTGACTAACTAAAAGAGCCCTAAGATATTATTTAAAAATGCGTAAGCCTCCATTCGCAAGGCTAAAACCAGACTTCTCTAAGCCAGATTCACTAGAGGAGAGTGAGGACAAAGGGTAATTGTCTGATGAGGAGGGTGAAGTCGAAGACTGGAGCTAAAACAAAGCAGAGGGCTGGAAAGCAGAATGCGGAAGCAGAGGAGGAGCCAGGGTGCTGCCAGCTGGGACCCTCCCTCCCCGCCCCCGCCCAACACCTACTGCCAGCCTAGACCCTTAATTCCTAGGCTCCCAGAACAGCAAATGCCCTTTGCAGAGCACAGGACAAATCATGAATTGGAAACAAGATTTTGTGCAGAGATGGGAGTTTCTAACCTAATGATTCCCTGTTAGACATTACACATTCAAACTGTGTTGGCCTCCCAGACACTAGGTTTTACAGTTTCTCACACAAAATAGCAAAAAGAATAAAATACTAACAAACAGAGTTATAAACTGTAGTATAGCGTTTATGTAAAAGTCTAGAAAAGGCAAAGCAGTAATAACAGGAGAGTGGTGGTCTGGGGGCGGGTGGAGAGTAGGGTCAAGCCCACTAAGGATCTTCTTAGTGGGAGGGTCTGTTCGGCATTTTAATTGCAACAGTGTTTCCATAACTATATACAATTGACAAAGCTCCTCTAACTAGACGGTAAACTGTTTAAGTGAATTGTGTTGGTGAGTTTTAATTACATAACACCCCAATAAATTTTTGAGGACCTTCACACTGTTTTTCACAACAGCTATGCTAATTTATATTCCTACCAACATAGTATGAGAGTTCTCCTTCCTTCATAGCCTTATGATATTTCTCTTTGGGGAGTTTTGATACTACTAGGGTTGAGATGGCACCTCATTGTGGTTTTGATTTGCATTTCCTGAATGACAAGGTGATGAACACTGCTTCATATACTTTTTGGCCACTGTGTGGTTGCAGGTGCTTTGAGCAGAAAGACAAAACACCAAGGTGTTTCTTTCCAGGAAGCAGTTAATTCATGCCAGCACTTGATTCAGTGGCTTTGTATCCCAAAAACTGAGCTCTGAACAAAGCAAAAGTCCAGCTTTTATACCCTTCATTAATTTGCCCTTAACAGTTCACTTTCTTGTCTCCCCTATATAGCAACACGAGTTCTGACAGAGTGTCCCAAGCTACAGAGTGGTGACAGGTACTGTCTGCATGTACCTAGGCACAGATCATACTGTATTGCCTTCCATTTGTTCAAGGGGGTTCCTGACGCAGTGTGTCTTCTTTTGAGAAATGACTGTTAAGGTTTTATAATGGTTAATCTTCACTGTCAACTTGACTGGATTTAAAATCACCTAGGAGATTGGTAAGGCACACTTCTAGGTGTGTGAGGGTGTTTCCCGGTAGGATTAACTGAGAGGGGGAGACACATTCGTATATGAGTAGCATCTGTAAGGTTTGGGTTCATTCAGCAGAAACAAACAAGAGACTCTGGCTTGGGTGTGGTGGAGACCGGGTTATTAAGGGGCACAGGGCTCGCCTCCAGACTCAGGAGTGGAGGGACTAGCAGCCCCTGCTGCTTTGGTAGGGTTTTTAAAGCAGGGAGCCCAGTGATATGAAGGGATCCAGTTGATGTTCAGAAGGAGGTAGTTAACATGTCGTATCAGGAAGCTTATCTTGTCAGGAAGCTTAGCTTATCAGAGTTAAGGAACAGCAGTCAGTCCCTTTTCACAGATGCTCGTGAATACTGGAAGTTAAACTGGCGTCACCAAAGTGTCTATCAGTCCCCCTGAGTCCTGGAACTGCTGGGGGATTTCTCTTCAGTGACACTTTACTCATCGTCCCATGAGCTCAGGCTAAGAGAGACTAAGAGAAGAAAGTGGAGAGAGCTAGCTGAGTACTAGTATCGCCCTTGTTCTGGCCCAGCGTGAAATACATTGAGTGGTCTTACCATGTCTTCAAGACGGACTGAGTCCTCTGAAGCCAGGAGCCCAAATAAACATTCCTTCTTTAAGTTATTTATGTCAAAGATTTCATCACAGCTTCAAGACAAGTATCTAACAGAAGTTTCTTGCCCATTTTAAAGTCAGACTACTTGGGTTTGTTTGTTTGTTTCAGTTGAGTTCCTTAAGTACCCAGAATGCCTGCTCCCTCTCAGATGTAGGTTTCCAATACTTTCTCCCACCTTTTAGGCTGTGAGTTTTCACTCTCTCTTTTTTTTTTTTTGCTGTGCTGGGGTTTTTAGTTTGATGAAATTCTGAGAGTTGTCCAAGACCAACTCTGTCAGGTACAGGAATGAGCCGCTTCCATTCTCATACTAATGAGTCTCTTGGCAAAATCTCTACTCTGAAACTGCTACAGGGGAACAGGAAAAAAACCAACAACCTGCAACTCAGCCATTCCTGAGAGTATCCAAACACATTTCCAAGTGAACTGTTAGCAAATATACTTAATAGGTATTAAAATCATAATACATTATTATCTAATTGGTTCAATATTTGAAAATGTAATTTGTATGCTCAAAGGGGTAAACAACAAAATAATATTTGACAAAGTCCAGCATCCAGTATAGATTTATTTAATGTTTACTAAAATGGTAGAGACAGGTATTTTGCTTACTCTAAGCCAGGGTACTGTGCTTTCTAATGCTGCCTTAGAAGTGACCTGGCAGGGGAAGGACTGAGCAAGGGTGCCAGCACTGTCTCTGGATCCGTCACAGTTCTAAAAGCCTCCTCGATCCAATCAAGAAGAGAAGAAAATGGCAAGTCCAGCACCGGGGAGCCTCGTTACCAAACTTCGTGACTACTTTGATTACGTTCCTGGAATGGGAAAGATCAGCTGAAATGATTTCTAGAAACAATTAGAGAAGTTAGTAAGGTGACAGATTAAGAAATGACTGTGTAAAAAGCAAAGGGTTTTCTCAAATCAAGCACAAATTAGTTAAAAATACAATGAGAGAAAATACTCCATCCACAATAGCATAAAAACAACTCTAATGGGAATATTCTTGATAAGAAGTGTACGTGATCCTAAAAAACCTGAACTAAATGACAATAACTCTATCACAATAAGCCAAAACAAATTGTAAGAAAACTATGCCAAATATTTGAATAAAAATATTAATTACACTAATATATTAATAATACTAATTAATGCTAGCATATTAATTCTATTATTATATGCTATAATCCTCATTAATACCAGCACATTGATCATACTAATCATATTAGCAATGCCAGCGGCCAGTTGTGGCTGTAGCACAGGCATTTCCCCATGCCATTCATTAATGAACACACAGGTACTATTTTCATTAACCAATAAAACAGGTATCATTATCCTCTGTTCTTGATGAAATGACAGATTATCAGAAAGCTGGTTCTGGGGCCGAGGTTGTAGCTCAGCGGTAGAGAGCTGGGCTAGCATATGTGCGGTTCTGAGTTCTATCCCAAGCACTCCAAAAACTAAAACATAGAAACTGATTCTTCTTCATACTGATTGTCGTGATCAAAATAGCAAGAGATGAGATAGGCTGTGTAGCTCAGTAGTAAAGTGCTGTTCATTCCCAGCACTGCTGAGGGAGGAAAGCAGCAAGAGAATGATTCTAGTGTGCAAACTCTGGCACGGTCAGAGCATTTTGTAAAGCTCCTCGATTTTGTTTAAATAATGACAATTGCTGAAACTCAAGTAATGGTTCCCAAAACCAAAGTGACTTGTTTTTCCTAGATTCTTGCCTTCCCTGTCCTATCAAGCCCCAGCAGTGGCTAGCCATTAGAGACATCCATGGGTCACCTGATTGTCTTTAATGGTTGCTCAGCTTATTTCCCTGGCTGCTCCTAGCAAGGGCGAGCAGCAGGCCCAAAGAGGTAACTTTCCAGTTTCCTTTCCCCGCTCTGTTTTTCTGTCCACTTTCATCCTGTACACGGACGGTGGACTGTTCTTGGACTTCAGATCTCCCCCGGGCCAGGGCTTTTCCAGAATAAAGCCTGTACTGTTGCTGTTGGAGGCTCCCTTGTCTGACTTTCTTTCTTGCTAACTTTACAACCATTTCTGCCTATTTCCTCAGGTGTCAAATGGAATTAATAAAAAGTCCTGTAATAAAAGACTAAATTAATTGACCCATAGAAGTGTTTATGACAGCACCTGTCACATAGTATGCACATGAATGTTAGCTGTGCTATTTTTATTACCTAAAAGAATATATGAGAAGAGCCAAAGAAATTCTGGGAAGGGAAGAGAAAAACAATGGAGGTGAGCTAGGACTAAGACACAGTAAAGTGGTGAAGCTATAATACAATTATGTAAGTGAAAATTAGCAGACTGTCAAAGAAGGTACTGAGAGAAACCCAAGGGCATATGAAAATTCAGCACATTATTTTAAGGGTGGCATTTCAAACCAATGGGGAAAATCTGTGTCATAGGAGGCCATCTGCAAGGACAATCTGTCAACCACTTGGGGAAAACAGTGTGGCTTCTTTTTCTCCGTTTAATCAAAATTTATTCTACATGAAGCAAAGATTTGATTTTTTTAATTTTAATAATTATTTGTCTTTATATGTGTATGAATGCTTCGTCTGCATATATGCGTCATGTAATGCCCACAGAGGCCAGAAAAGGGCGTCAAACTCCCTCAAACTGGGGTTATAGACAGTTGTTAGCCGCTATGTGGGAGCTGAGAATCTGAAAGAGCAGCCAGTGTCTTTGAACCGCTGAGCCAGCCAAGATTTTATTTTTAAATGCAAATAAAAAGCACTGTTTTCATGATTGCACTTTTTATAAGCCTGGAATGAAATCTGGAAGCCACAGAAGACACGACCTATTCGTGTCATTGCCTGGTCTGACTCAGATGTGTGTCCCAGAGCCCCTCTGTTGGAGCTCCTCTTCAGTGCAGCAGGTTGGAGACATCAATCAGTGATCAGCTGGAGGCTAATGCCATCATCAAAGGATAGGTAAGCGGTTGCAAGGGAGGCTCCCAGGGGAGGGTGAGTCCGCCCCTTCCCTAACTTACACTTCTGTGTCCTCTTGTCCTCTCTACCATCACGGGATCCCACAGCAAGGAAGCCCTTGCCAGGTGCAGAACTCTCAGCTATGGATGTCCAGCTTCCGAACCTGTAAGAAATAAGTCCCTGTGATTTATAAACGACAAGTCTCAGGTAGCCCACTATAGAAATACAGACTAAGGCACCACAGTGGGGTGGGGCTGTAGAGATGGCTCAGCAGTTAAGAGCAGTGTCTGCTTTTGCAGAGGAGCTGGGTTTGGTTCCAGAACCCGCATGGTGGCTAATAGCCATCCATAACTCCAGTTCCAAGGGACTCACCACCCTCCATGGGCACTGGGTGACACAGGTGTGTTAACATGCATATAGGCAAAATATTTATACACATAAAATAAAAAATAAATCAAAATTTTTTCTACCATGTAAATATATTTTGAATAGGTGTGGGAGTGTATGCCTTAAATGAAATCCAAATAAAATATCTATGATGCATAAGAAACCAGAATTAATTTCTTACTATACAAAAACTTGATAGGAATCTGTAATGGAGAAATCACCTTGTAAAAGTAAAGTCTGTTATTAATTACAGGAAAATGCAAATGGATACTACCATGTAAGAAGCCCAATCATTCTCTTCCTAATTTTTATTTTTGAAACAGGGTCTTGCTCTATGGCCCAGTCACTATGTAGCTCAGGTTGGCCTGAAATTCACATCAGTCCTCCTGCCTCAGCCTTCCAAGTGCTAAGATTATAGGTATAAGCCACCTCACCTAGCTCAACCTCTTAATACTGAAAATTTGAACTACTAAATATAATTTATTTTTGTATGCATATAAATGCCAAAATTTAAAAGACAGAAAAGTGACATCAAAGGCATGGAAACTTGTTCTCAAAACCGTTAGCAGAAGTGGAGATGAGTAGTTTTTGTTGGGAAATGTCATGATATGTATTAAGATTTTACATACAGGAATTTATCTGACAGCAACTATATAAAGATATTTGAACAAGGAGGATCACTCTGTAGAAACACAAAATTTTGGTGTTGCCAAGGAAACCGAGGGGCACCTGATCCAAATACTGAAGTCCACTGAGCACAGGAACACTCAGAGAACATATGTGCTTGAGTTCCCTTAGAACTCCACCGTCAGTCACTGCATAACATACATTCAAACAATGAGTAGAATATCTTCAGAATTCTGTGCAAGTATCAAACATCCACTCTCAAGAACCTGTTATTTAGAACACTTCAGTGTCTCAAACTTGAGCATGTGCACCCGAGGATCTTACAAAAAGACAAATGCCGATTCCGTGTGAGATGGAACTGAGACTTCACTGTTCTAACTAGCTCCCAGAAGACTCCAATGCTACTGGTCCTTTTTGAGGAGAAGGCCATCGGACACTGTACTTTTGATTTCCATGGTTTGGATGTGTTTGTCCCCCATGATCTCTTGTGTTGGAAACTTGCTCCATAAGGTGCCAATGTCAGTAAGAGATGTGGACCTTTCAGGAAGCGGGGCCTGATAAAAGATGAGGAGACATTAGGAGCTGTCCTCAGAAGAAGTCATAGTCATGGAACTGTGAGTTCTCACAAGAACGAGTTAAAAGAGTGAGGCTAACTCTCTGCAACTCTATTTCTGGTTTCTTGTCTCCCTAGGTAATCTCTCCCTGTTGCACATATTCCTGACATCAAGATATCTTTATCAGAACTAAGAAGAAACCTGTGCTATGTCCTTGACCTTCCAGAGCTGTGAACTAAATTGGCCACGGTCCTTTATAAAGTAATCCAACCTCAGGTGTTTTATTACAGCATCTTTATATATACTACATATACTGTCTAGTCTGGCTATTTGTGGATCTGGGTTCTCCACCAAGCCTGTATGTATCACTCACTTGCCTCAGTTGCTACAGAGGTCCCCATGACTTTGCCATGCCCTCACATTGACCTTTTACACCCTTACCCCAAATTCGCTGTTTTCATCTGGTTCCCTGCCACACTAGGACTGGCTATCACCACTGGAGGCCCCCCTTTAAGTACTCAGCACAGACTATAGGAACTCAATGCTTTGGTGGTAAATGTCTCATGCTTGCAATTCACATTTGACAAGCATGTCTTTTTCTCATCTAAGGATCTGTATCATGAATTACTCATGGTGAGGCTTGGCCTTCAGCCCCACCCCACCCCCAGGTTTGAACCAACAGAGCAGACAGAGAGCGCTCTTTGGAAAAGTGGATTTATTCCAGGGTACTTACAAAGGATCCATCCCCGGGGCGAGAGGGAGATGGAAGTGTTGCACGGCTGGGAGGGAATGGGGGCTGCATTCTCATAAGGACCTCCCCGGACCCTGGAACATGCCTGTGAGCATGGCACCCTCACTCTGCGCCCCCCTCTCTCCTTCCCAGCCTTCCCTGTATTTCTGCTAAACCTCTCCCCTTAAGTCATTGGTTAATTGGCTGTCAATGACATTTGGAAGCCCAATCCCTCGTAACAGACAGAGAGAAAACTACTTTTTTATGCAACAGAATCCAACATTTGTGACACTGTTCTAATATCACTATTATAAAGTTATTGCTCCTATGATAGTTTGAATGAGAATGTTCCCCATAGGCTCCAAATATTTGGACTCTTGGTCCTCAGTTCCTGGTTCTATTTGGGGAGAGTCATGGAACCTTTAGGAGGTGTGGCCATGCTGGAGGAAGCAAGACTGGGTGCAAGCTTGAGAGCATGTAGCTTGCCCACTTCCAGTCTGTCTTTCTCCCTCCCTGTACCTGTTTGGAGATGTGGGCTCTCAGCTTTCCGCTCTGGCTGCATCCTGCCATGGCTCCCCACCACGATGGACTCTTATCTCTCTGGAACTATAAGCCAAATAAACTCTTCTATAAGTGGCTTAGGTCATGGAGTTTTATCACAACAACAGAGATGTAACTAATGCAGCTACATTCCCAGGAAATGTCCTTTCCCCTTGTCCTGTCCTCACCCTTTGGTCAATCAGCCACTATAAATCTGTGCCCAGTGGGATTCCCTTGACCAAAGCACAAATACTTCTAAGAACTAGTGGATTTGAAAGTCAAGAACATAAACTTCTCTTCTTGATAACTTCCTTTATGGCCAATGTTTTCCTTCCTAGACTGCCTAGAGACCAAGGAAAAGTCCTGGAAAAGAGAGATTTTTATCTCAGAAGCTGAAAGAGGACCCAGGGAGACCTCAGAAAAGTAGCTATGTCCTCCAGACCCACAGCAGAACAAAGGAAGCTTCCAGAATCTAGAAGGATCCAAGGCTCAACTATTTCTGGGCACATTGTCACCACCAGAGGTTGGTTGAGGGGAACCAAAGTCAGAGGACCAGAGACTTCCCTCCACCCAGGCTGCAAATAGTTCCCAGGGTGTGGCCTTGCCTACATTCTCTGGCAGGCCAGCATATCTGGACTGCAGATTGTGACACAGCTGTGTGGAGAAAGAGACTGTTCTCTAGCATTGCTTTTACCCAGTACTTTTAAGAAAACTCACACTTCCAAGGAAACCATGTGGCTTCCAGGCCACCTCCTCTACCTACTTTAGTGATCCTCAGTACCCAGGCAGCAAAGGAACTCTGGGCAGAAAGGAAACCACATCTCCTATAGAAAGGAGAAGCTGCTAAATAAGAAGGAAAGTCTTCTCTCCCCAGAGTCTCTTGTCCTGTGTGCCTCAGTGCCTACTCTGTGTCATTACATCTAAGACTCTGTCCCCAAGGTGTGGTGACATATCTATAATCCTAACACACAGCAGGTAGGAGATTTCTGTGAGTTTGAGACTAGCCTGGGTTACATAGTGAGGCACTAGCTAGTAAAAAATAGTGTGTGGGGGGCGGGGAAGGGGGGGGTGTTCTGGATGTAGCTCAGTGCTAAAGTGCTTCCCTATCATGCAGTAGGCCCCAGATTTGACCCCCAGTACTCTCCCTGCAAAGATGTTAAAAATGTAACAGCAAGGCTGGAGAATAGCTCAGCAGTTAAGACTGTTCTCGTAAAGGACCCAAGTTCAATTCCCAACATCCATGTGAAGCACCTCATAACTGCCTATAACTCTCACTCCAGGACATATCCAACGTATCAGGTCTCCATGGCCACTGCACTTGTGTGCACATAGTCCTCCCCCACCACACACACAAAGAATTAAAATAAAAATAATTTTGTTTTGTGGAAATCACCATTGACTCAAAGCCAAAGGGGAAAGGAAAAGATTCATATCAACATCGTCATCAGTGGCCGTGTAGATCTGGGCAAGTCCACCACTACTGGTCATCTGATCCATAAATGTGGTGGGGTGGACAAACAGACCACTGAGACATTTGAGACGGAGGCTGTTGACATGGGAGAGGACTCATTCAAGTATGCCCGGGTTAGACAAGATACGAGCTAAGTAGGTGTGTGGTATCACTGTTGACATCTCCTGGTGGGAATTTGAGATCAGCAAATGCTACATGACCATCAATGATGCCCCAGGACACAGAGACTTTATCAAAAACATGGTCATCGGCATACCCCAGGCTGGCAGTGCTGTCCTGATTGTTTTTGCTGGTGTTGGTGAATTTGAAGCTGGTATCTCTAAAAATGGGCAGGCTGGTGAGCATACCCTTCTGGCTTACACACTGGGGATGAAACAGCTAATTGTTAGTGTCAACAAAATGGATTCCAGAAGAGATGCGAGGACATTGTTAAGGAAGTTAGCCCCTACGTCAAGAATACTGGCTTCAGCCCTGACACAGTAGCATTTGTGGCCATTTCTGGTTGGAATGGTGATGACATGCTGGGGAGCCAACTGCTAATATGACTTGGTTCCAAGGATGGAAAGCCACAGTGCTGGAAGCTTTGAACTGTATCCCACCATCAACTCCTGGCAAGCCTTTACGACTGCTCCTCCAGGATGACCGAAAAACTGGTGGTATTGGTACTGTCTCTGTCCCTTTCGTCATAAGGAATGTGTCTGTCAAGGACAGTTGATGTGGCAGCATTGCTGGTGACAGAAAAAAAACAACTCACAGTGCAAGCAGCTCAGGTTATTAGCCAGAACCATCCAGTCCAAATGAGTGCTGGCAGTGCTTGACTGTCACGTAGCTCACCTCGCTTGAAGTTTTCTTAATGTAAAGAAAAGATTGGTCACTATTCCACTGAGAAGCTGGAATTCTTGAAATCTGGTCACACAGCGGTTGTTGCTATGGTTCCACACAAACCTGTATGTGTTGGGAGCTTCTCTGACTGTCTTCTGTGAATCATTTAATATCATTGGTGATATGAAGCAGATAGTTGCTGTGGGTGTCATCAAAGCCACAGACATAAAGGCTGCTGATGCTGATGAGGTCACCTAGTCTTCCCAGAAAGCTCAGAAGGCCAAGTGAATACTGTCCCCCAAACCTGCCACCCCAGTCTTAATCAATGGTGGAAGGATGGTCTCAGAACTGTTTGTCTCAGTTGGCCATTTAATTTTAATAGCAAAAGATTGGTTAATGAGAGCAATACATTGTGAAACCTTCAGAAGGAAAGGAGACTGTTTTGTGGACCATTTGTGTGTGTGTGTGTGTGTGTGTGTGTGTGTGTGTGTGTGTGTGTGCCAGTTTAAGCTATATGTTTTTAAAATCAATACTTAATGGAAACAACTTGACAAAAGTCTTCCACAAAATTTTGAGACCCATTAAAACAAGTTTAATGAGAAAAACGTAAATCTTCAAAAAAAAAAACAAACTTGTAATAACAAAAAATTATCTCTGGAAGTCACTATTGGATGCTGCTGGAGAAACCAATTAAAAATAAAATCTTCTCCCAACCTAGAAAATCCCTCCACCTTTCCACACAGCCCAGGAGAGGTCCATTTCGCATTGTTCTTGATTCCCATCATCACCTAAAGGGAAACTCTCAGAGTGGAGCTATTGATGTCCTGGAATGAAGGAAGATGCCCTTGCAATGGAGCCCGCTTAGGTGGCACTAGCCCTGACTTCCAGGAGGAACAGGGCATCCACAGAAGGTGGTGATGGCACCACACCATAAACCTGAAGGGGACTCCAGAGAAGCTGCTGCTGGCAGCTCCTACCATTGTTGCCACTGAAAACCCTGCTTGACGTCAGCATCATCTCTGCAGGAACACTGGCCAGTGGGTTGTGCTGAAGTTTGTTGCTGTCACTGGAGCCACACCAGTGACTGCTGCTTCCCTCCTGGGACCTTCACAATCCAGATCCAAGCAGCCTCCAGGGAGCTACATCTTCTGGTGGTGACGATTCCAGGATTGACCACTACTATCCTCTCAGAGGCACCTCTGCCAACCTGCCTACCATCACTCGGTACTACTCTGCCAACCTGCCTACCATCACTCGGTACTACTCTGCCAACCTGCCTACCATCACTCGGTGCTACTCTGCCAACCTGCCTACCATCACTCGGTACTAGAGTCCCCTCTAGGCTCCACAGGTATTGCCATCCCATGCGGCAACAAGGGAGCTCACTCGGTGGGTCTGATGCTGTGGATGCCGGTCCAGGAAGTTCTGTGAATGAGTGACATCATCTTCTGTGAGCCCGCATAGGATACCACGCCTACAGAGACCCTAAGAAGGAAGAACAAGCTGCTGCCGAAAGGGCTGTGACCAAGGGGGAACTTCCAGTGAATGAATTGCTCCAACTGCTGAGACCACTGCTGCTCAGCCTGGTCCCAAGGCATGCAGGTGTCCTTTGTGGCTATCCGGCAGTTCCCTACTGGAGACTGAAGTGCCCAGCTGGCCACCGAGGACTGGCCTGCAGCTTCTGCGCAGGCCACTGAATGAGCTGGAAAAAAAAAAAAAACAGTGAGTGGTCATGAGCTGTTCTTCTGCAAACATTTATGCAAAATGGAAAGAAGAGGGTAAGAAATAAACAGCTTCAAAAACATCTCTTCACACAGATAGTAGGAAATGAGTTTTATTATTGAATAAGCATTGAACCAGAAAGTGGTGTGCATCACAGGCATCTGCTAAGGGAGCGCACAGAGAGACATCACCCTTTATAGAAACAAGGACATGCAGGACTCTATGCATGTTTTCAGTAATTAGCCCTCAACTAAGAGAACTTGACAGCAAACCTTCATCACACAGAGGTCATCCTAAATTCACCTGGTAAATGGAAGTAGTCATCTGCTTGTTAAAAAGCTTTAGGGAAGTGATTTTGTGACTGAGAGACAGTGTCCACAAGGCTAAGCTCCTGCTCTCTCACAGAAACTGGGGGATGAAGAGCCGCCCCCTGCCCTTGAGGTTTATGTTTCAGAGATGACTTCCAGGTTTTGGTTTTGGTTTTCTCACTCCAGTCCAGACTGTCCTAGAACTCGCTATATAGCCCAAACTGGCCTCAAATCCATGGGAATCTGACCGCCTCAGCCTCTGGGGTTCTGGGATTGCAGGTGTGAGTCTAAAAGAAATATCTAAAGAAGATATTTCTGAGTTGCAAAGATGCCTTAAGGTTTATTTAGCTTCTAAAAAGATTTATGTAACACTTCAAAAAGATTGTTGTAACTTTCTGTGTGCTGTGACAAAATATCTGACAGAAACAATTTAGGGGAGAAAAGATTTCTTTTGGCTTTCAGTTTTTAGTCCACTGAGGCTCATTCTATGATGGCCAGAGTGTGCCATGGATCTTCATACACAGAAGTGGCCAAAGAAACATAGCAGGCACAGCAGGAACCAAGGCCAGGTATACCCATTAGAGCCCCACCCCCACTCACCTCTCCTTCCAATGAACCCCCAAAGGTTCTAAAGCCTCCTAACATAGCACGACCAGCTGGTGAACAAGTATTCCAAACAGGAACCTGTAGGGGACATTTCACATTCAAAGTATTACAAAGATAGAGGAAAATTTATAAATATTTTGAAGTAAAAACTCTAAAGGAAAGGCCAAGTGTGGTGCTGCATGCTTCAAATCCCTGCACTTGGGAAGCTGAAGCAGAAGAATCATGAGTTTGCTGCTGGTCTGGGTCATACAAAGCACTGAAAGTCATTCTGGCTACATAGAAAGACCTTGCTTCAAAAACCAAACAAACAAAAAGTCAAAGGAGAAGAACAAGAAGAAGGAGGAGGAGGAGGAGGAGAAGGAGGAAGAGGAGGAGGAGGAGGGGCCCACAGGTCTCATCTCTTGTTTCCAAAAGGGAGTGCTAGCTGATTCTTTTGTTCTTTTGATATGTTTTCCTTACTATCTGTTCTACCACAGATAAGTGATGAAGATTCTGGGCTGGGGATGTAGCTCAGTGGAGGAATGTTTGTCTGAACTGTGTGAAGCTTTGTGCTTGATTCCCAGTACTGAAAAATGAAAGAAAGAAAGAAAGAAAGAAAGAAAGAAAGAAAGAAAGAAAGAAAGAAAGAAAGAGGGAAAAAAGATGAAGACTTAAAGGAATCAAAATACAAGAGACCCCGCCTGGGAGAGGCAAAAGGCAGCCGAGGACGGTGGCAGGGGTGATTCAGTGCTAACTGGATGGTCAGAGAAACACTGAGAAGTCCTGAGGTGACCTGATGACAGCCTCTGATACACCTGAATTTGTGGTGATGTAAGGAAAAAATCCAGGAAAGATGGTGTGTGACTTGGGAGGCCGAGGAGGAAGAACTCTAGAGTGTGAGTTTGACACCAGTCAGGACAATATAGAGCAACCCTATCCCCAAAACACAAAACCAACCAAACAAAAGTAGCAAACAAGAACTAAATAACTACTAACTGAGAAAAACAAAAGGTTGTAGAGGAAAGGAGAAGCGATCAGCATTACCTGGCTCAGTTATGAGTAGCATTTTCAGACAGACCATGCCAACTTAAACACTAAATATTAATCTACATAAAATTACAGTCTATTTTCATTGGGATGATGGTGAAGACTTTCAGAAGGTGAAGGGTGCGTGTAAGGGATAGAGACTCACCTAAGGTCTGTGAACCCTGAGGGTGTGACAAAGACAAGTGTAAATGCTATAGATTCTCCACCTCACTACAGCTGACCTAGCCATGATCCAAACATAACTTCATGACATTCACTTCTGTGACTTTACAGTTCATGTAGGGTCTGAGGAGGTGGCAGTGGTCCAAGTCCAAAAAGAAGTAGAGCAGGAATTATGAGAACTGTCAACCAGGATCGCCGTAAGCAACATACAGTTTCTCACATAAAACACATCAAGAGTGAAAACAAAGAACCAAAATTAGGAAAATTAAGGTATATAATAAGGTAGAGGACGTTCAAAGATGATTTCTCATAAAAGTTTACTTGGGAAAAAAATCAGCTTTCTATACTTTTCTATCAAAATTCCACATATTGGGGCTAGGGTGATGGCTCAGTGGGTAAAGTACTTACTGAACAAACATGAAGACCTGAGTTTGGATCCTCCAGCACCCCTGTGAAAGCTGGACGTGGGGACATGTCCTGTAACCCTAGTACAAGGGGTCAGAGACAAGTGGATCCAGAAAGCTCCCTGGTTAGCCGCCTACTTTACTCTGGAGCTCCAGGTTCAGGGAGACACCCCGCCTCAAAAACAAAGATGGCAAAGTGATCGAAGAAGACATTCCAGTGTCAGCCTCTGACCTCCACATGAGCGTGGCATGCAGAGGCAGGCACACCCCAGACACACGTTTCCTCATACAGACATGACAGAGACAGAGAGAGAGAGAGAACCCCACCCATTTCTCCAGCTTATTTATGAACAAGGGTATCTTTAAATATAGCAACACTGACAAAACACAAGCATAAAATCAGTTCTGAGAGTAACTAATTTATCCAAGTAAGAGAAAGATACCAAGAGACTAAAAGCAAGTGGTTAGAAGATTGGTAGTTGTATTAATCTAGGTTCTCTAAAGAAACAGAACTGAGACAATAATATACACATACTATAAGGCAATTTATTAGAGTGGCTTCCACACTATGATCTGAGATGTCCAACAGTGGCCATCTCATGCAGGGGAGGCAGAGAATCTGATAGTTGCTCAGTCCACAAGGTGGTACGTCTCAACAGTCCCAATCAGTGGCTGAAGCCCTGGAGAGCTGCTCATCTTCAGTCTACACTGGAAGCCTGAAAAATCTGGTTCCAATATCAGTGAAGAAAAGCCACAGCAACAGGACAGATGAACTTGCCAGAAAGGGTGAAGGCAAGACGACCAAAAGCCAGGTTTCCTTCTTCCATCCCCTTTTACCTGGGCTGCCACCAGGAGGTGCAGGTGATCTTGTATGACATAAGAAAGTAGGTTGAGCACAGGCCAGAGGAGCAAGCCAGTAAGAAGCATTCCTCCATGGCCTGGTCTTCAACCTGTGCCTCCAGGTTCCTGTCCCAAGTTCCTACTTTGGGCTCCCACAGATGAACTGTGACCTGAGTGATGTAGGCTAAATAAACCCTTTCCCCCTCAAGTCGGTATTGGTCAGAATGTTTTATCACAGCAACTGAAGGCAAACTACAACAGTCCCTCACAAGAACACCTACAGGCTTCCATTTTAATTGATTCCCGATCTAGTGAAGCTGAAAACCAAGATTATTCATCATAGTAGACAATGCCTTCTTCTTCTTTTGTATCTTGAGGTTCTTTGAAATGGCAGGATTTCACAGTATACTTTAAATATTTATTATTTTGATTTTTTTATTTATATGAGTGTATTGCCTGCATGTACATAAGTAACCCCATGTCATGCAGTGCCAGCAGAGGTTAGAAGAGGGTGGATCCCCTGGAACTGGAATTACAGAAGGTTGCCAGCCACTATGTGGGTGCTGGAAATCGAACCCAGGTCCTCTGCAAGAATAGTCAGTGCTCTTAACTGGTCAGCTACCTCTCCAGGCCAATCAAAAAACTTTATTCATTCATTCATTAAAAATACCATCTCACTAGTTAAATTGGCAATGATTAGGAAAAAGTGGTAAGATTATACCTGGAGATTTGGAGCACATTTTTGTAGAAATATAAATTGATCCAGTCACTGTCACACAGGGTTTTAGTTTACCACAGTAGAGTTCACAGCAGTGAGAGTGTGTGATGTGCCAGGAGGCAGAGGACCCAGGACATTTTACATCCAAACCATAATGCCACATGGGACACTTCCTTTACTGAATCTCCCTCACAAGAGGAAGAAGAGTAAAGGCCCCACCTGATATACTATCTCTGTGATATTTTAAAGGGAGCACATTCAAGCCATTAGGGCTAAATAGAGCCATCTTGTCTTCTTAAACCATTTCCAAGAGGTCGGAAGTTGGCAGATGTGATTTGAGCCATAGGTGCAAAACTCGTTCTCATGCCGTATTGTTACCTCCCCAAGATCCTTTCCAAACGAGCCCGGAGTCCTGAAAGTGTTCAGCACAGATGCAGGCTGCTGCTTTTGGGTGAACTTGCGCCCACAGGTCCCTCCTACGCCAGTGCTTGGCCTGCACCTTCAGTCTCAAAGTGCTTCTCCTTAGCAGAAAAATCATCAGTAAGTATAGAAAAGAGTAAGTCAGAGTTTTCAGAGGAATTTTTCGTGGCCTCGACTGGCAGCGTTTTCAAGCTTATTTTGTCTCACCTTCTTTAGGTAATAGAAGAAAAAAATCATTACTGCATATTAGCTTTGACAATACCTCCAATCATTTCACTTTCACATTTTTATTCTGCCATTCCATTTATATATTTTTAATGTGTATGAGTGACTACATGTATTATATGTACCACATGTGTACCTGTGGAGGCCTCAAGAGGGCGTAAGACTCCCCTGAAACTGGAGTTACTGATGATCATGAGCAGCCACCTGAGTGCTGGTCCTCTGCAGGAGCAGCAAGTGCTCTTAGTCACTGAGCCATCTCTCAGGCACTCTGCCATTCACTTTTGATCCCAGTAGATGCTATTTAGTTTTCTTCAGCTGACACTTATCTAAAAATATTGTCATCCCAGACAGACATTATAACTTACCTAAGGGCAACCTTGTTCTTAGTTCATTCTTGAAATAAAAAAGTAATAATCAGTCAGGCATGATGATATGCATCTTTAATCCCAGCACTCTGGAGGCAGAGCAGGTAGATCTTTGAGATCAAGGCCAGACTGGTCTATATAGAGAGTTCCAGGGCAGTTAGGGTTAAAGGGAGACTCTGCTATTAAAAGGGGGGGGGGCAATAATCTATCAGAAAGTAAAAGCATTCAAATCTTCGTGTACCTCTTAACAAAATGCCATAGATAAATAAACAAGATTCTTAAAGGAAGATGCAGAAAATAAATTGATACTGTTAGAATTTTTGTTTTGTGAGAGGCTCACATGTAGCTCAGGCTGGCCTTAATTCCTGGTACTCATCTCTACCTCTTGAGTGCTGGGATTTCAGGTGTGCACAGGCACACACAACAGAGTTAAAACAGTAATGTGTGACACAACAACAGTAAGTTACACCATGGGATTTGTTGAAAAGAGTCAGTGGGTCAGAGTGCCAGACCAAGAAGTTGAGCCTAGCTGGAAAACGCTCTAGACAAAAAGACAAAGATGCAGCTGAAGGAAGAGGCCCAGCGAGCAGGAGAAGATAGAGGTCTGGAGGAGAACTGACTTTGGAGGCCCATGAGAGGGGCCTGGAGATGTGTCTTGAAAACCCGATGTCTGAGAAGAAGGGCCTACAGTGTTTGCTAAGCAATGGTCCACTTTACAAAATGGGCATACACACCTTTCCTCAGCATTGCTGAAAGTGGAACCCAGGGCCTGTGGCATGCTGGGCATGTGCCCACCCAGGGCCTGTGGCATCCTGGGTATGTGCCCTACCACTAAGCTACATCCCCAGCTAAGTTCATGTTTTTGACATATTTTCAGAGTTGTATATTTTTAACATTTATGTATTCATGCTGGGGAGTCGTCAGAGGGCAACTTCTCTGAGTCTGTTCTCTTCTTTCACCACATAGGTTCTGAGGATTGAACTCAGGACATCAGGCTTGGCAGCAAGGACTTCCACCCCCTGACTATTTCACCAGCCCCAATTCTATAATATTTTTAAAATTAAATTAGATGCAACCTTTCAGAAACTCATCAAAAGCAAGGTCTATTTGTAATGTAAAATGAAAATAACTTTTATGTGATTACAGGATAGCTAAATGGCATTTTTATCAACAGACACATGAGAAGAAAGCCCAAGAACAGATATGTTTCAACTACAAATGCCTCTTGGTTTTTGTCTCACTAGACATGCAAAGAACTGGGATTACAAAATTAGAGTAGAGCCAGATTTGGGCAATACCTGCCTCCTGAGGACTGAGTTTCCGCCAAAGCATCTTCTGCAGATCAAAGGCTACAGACATCATATGCGTGCCAAAAGAGCACGACAGAGTTAGAGGCCAGGTTCTTGGGCTGCATGGGACTAAAACGTTGCTTCTTTCAGAAGCCTGGAGAGTGTGCTTAAAAACAAAGTGAGGGTGTTTTTGACAGATGAAGAGAACTGACAAAGGAGACTGATAACTGGGTGTGGTGGCACATGCCTGAAATCTCAGCACTCTGGAAGCTGAGGAGTGCAGGAGCGTTGCAAGTTCAAGGCTAGCCTGGACCACACATATACAACCAAGTCACAAACAAAGCAAAACAAAAATCCACGACACTCCTATACTGCACTGTCTCAGAACAGCCACCAAGAAGCAGAAAGATTGACTCTCTTCAGCCTTGCAATAACTTCACCAGTCATGTGCTGATTTTAAATTATGGTCCTTTCCCCAGTAGCGACTTTAAGTAACCTGCTTCCAGTTCTCAAAGTCTGTGTTTACTGGCCCTCACCACCACACCCAGCTCTGCATTGCAATAATAACGAGATAGGCAGTCAATCCCCTTTCATTCTCTAATCCCCCACATCCAAAATATCTCTTACCTTCTGAGACACTTCCTGATAAGAGGAAAACAGGTAGCCAGTAGATATCTAACTCATTTGAAGAAAAAGTTGGGTTTTGATGCCTAAGCCTTTCAGAGGCCCTCCAACAGGGGAAGTAGCCCCTTACCTAATCTGATCTTGGTCACTCCCTCCAAGTCCTACCCAGTTCTCCTGACAACAGATGGCAGGCCTCTGGGAGATTCAAAGATACACTTCACCCTGACCCAGAACAGGCATGCAGGCCGCTTCCCAATGGGCCATGCAAGAAAGCAAAGCTCTGAAAGTACTGTCCACTTAAAAGCTTAAAGCTTGAATGTGAAACAGCCCCCAGCACTGCCACCTACTGCTCCTTCCTAACTGGCCACGGTCTAGTTTCACTGAAACCGAATTATCGCAGCCAAAGGCTAGGTTTTCCAACCGCCTCATTCCCCTCAGGTAGGCCTGTCAAGTGCCCACCCTCAAGCACACAGCCATCACACGCACATGCACCATGCACCATTTTATAACAACACTTCAGTTCTCCTGACTCCTCCACTCCCTACCACCCGTCAGCTCCATCCTCTCCCAGTTCCCAATACTGGACACAAATATTTAATCTGAATCCTGTTTCCGTTGGGTTTGTCAACTTTCTTCCACTTCTTTTCTTACCCACAACAAGGAGACAGGATGCTCCACTTTCCCCGTGGGCCGTGTTAGTTGTGCCCCTCCATGCTTCTGTCTGGGGTTGGAAGCAATTCATTCAGTCTAACTCCTGTCTTGTGATCACTTCCTCACTACTCCCCAATCTAATTTCTCACCAGAAACCCCTCTCACTCTCTCTTCTTTCTGTCCGTCTGTCTTACCCTTTCTTTGTGTGTGTGTGTAGGGGCGGCCTATGTGCATGTTCATGTGCATGTGTGTACATGTGCAAGCTTTTTACATGTGTTCTCAGGATCTAAACTCGGGTCCTCCTAGGAGTCTGGGAACCAAGCCATCTCCACAGCTCCCCACCACATCCCTTTTCTGCCTCTTTTGGACAGGGTCTAAGTTATCCAGGCCAGCCTTGAACTTGAGATCCTCCTGTCTCAACGTCATGAGTAGCTGGAATTATTGGCCTTCACAGACTCAACAGGAATCTTGAACAGAAAGGTTTCCTCTAAACTTCCTCAGGGCATATACAGTCTACTCGGTAAACACCATGCATTTTGTCTTTGCACATAGGACAGGGAGAAAATGAAAAAAGGAACTGGTCGTGGTGGTACAAGCCTATAACTCTATCGTTCAGGAGGCTGAGGCAAGAACATTGCTTCCAGATTCAGGTCAGCTTAGCCTACATAATGATTTCTAAATCAACCTGAGCTACAGGAAATGTGCCTCAAAAGACAAAAGAAAAATAAAAGGAAAGGGAGGGAAAGAAAGAAGACAGCAGAAAATGAATGAAGAGGTGGTGGCCAATGTACTTTCTCGGCCTGTGAGAGTTGATGGGAAAATCCACACATATTGAACTCAATGGAAGCCAGCAATTGCTTCCTCTAGAAATTTCTGGCTACCAGGTCCAGAGATTGCACGCTCGTTCTCCGTTATGTAACAACGGAAAGCTGCGCTCCGGACCAAACTTCCATTAAAGATGATTTTTATGGTCCGTCAGGAGTGATGACACCCGGAGAGGCGGTTTCCACAGCGCCCGCGTCAGAGCCGGCCTTCCGCGGTGACTCACCGCGCTGGGGCTGCGAACAGCGGCACCTTTAAGGTGGAGGCGGCGAGGCGATTGGCTGCTTCGCCCTCCGCCCGCGAGGCCGCGGCCTCCCCCGGCGCCCGCCCCGCCCGCCCGGCTCCAGTCGCTGTCGGCGGCCGCCCGGAACAGCTCTCCCCGCGTCGGAGGCAGGTGAGGCGGGGACGGTGGGCCCCGAGGCCGGGTGGGCCCGGAGCGGCCAGCTGCGGTCACGAGCGCCCCGCGACCCCCCTGAGCGCCCCGCGACCCCCCGAGCGCCCCGCGACCCCCCCGAGCGCCCCGCGACCCCCCTCGAGCGCCCCGCGACCCTCCCGAGCGCCCCGCGACCCCCCGAGCGCCCCGCGACCCCCCCCCCGAGCGCCCCGCGACCCCCCCCGAGCGCCCCGCGACCCCCCTCGAGCGCCCCGCGACCCCCCCGAGCGCCCCGCGACCCCCCCCGAGCGCCCCGCGACCCTCCCCGAGCGCCCCGCGACCCCCCCCGAGCGCCCCGCGACCCCCCCGAGCGCCCCGCGACCCCCCCCCGAGCGCCCCGCGACCCCGCCGAGCGCCCCGCGACCCCCCCCGAGCGCCCCGCGACCCCCCCCCCCGAGCGCCCCGCGACCCCCCCGAGCGCCCCGCGACCCCGCCGAGCGCCCCGCTACCCCCCCGAGCGCCCCGCGACCCCCCCCCCCGAGCGCCCCGCGACCCTCCCGAGCGCTCGCGGCTGCGCGGACCGAGGCCGCCGGGGCGCTGGGTCGCGGGCGCCCGGGAGCGCGGTCCAGGCCCGGCCGCCGCGGGCACCGATCGTCCGGGGATGCCCCGCACACCGCGGCTGGACCTGGGTGCCGCCCAGGTGTGACCCCGGGCTCTGCCTTCTCTCGGCCGACAGCCTAGGGCACTGCGAGGCAGGCCCGGCCCACCTGGGCAGCAGGAGCCCACCGGTTCCTTGCCAAGCAAGAGAGGGCTGGGGGGCTTCTTTCGGCTGTCCTATTTTTTTCCTTCTGTCTGTAATAAATAGCTTTAGAGCTCATGATTAGACCGTGTAGTTGCGTCTGTAGCAACACCAAGTCTAGGCTCTGGGCATCGCAACGCAATACAATTTCACTGCGCTCTCTGTTATCTTCATGGCTGTGTTTGTTTTCTTGTACTTTGAATATCATGACTTAATAATCAGTTTTCCCTGTACTGAACATTTGAGGTGTTTCCAATTAAGAGAAACTCCGGTAGAATGAGAATAAAGATTGTGCCGATCTAATTATTGGGAAACTAGGAAAAGAACATTGGAATTAAAATGTCAGGAGTCTGGGAAATTACTCAGATTGGAAAAAGACAAAAAAAATCAAGAAAAGGAACTACTTTACCTCCACGCAGAGAGGTCTCAGAAAGGAAAAGGAAGCAGAAAGCTGAGATGAGATTTGGATGTTATTGGATGTAACACAAGCTTTCCATATGTTTGAAAGAAAAATATCAAGACCATAATGGTGAAATGATGAGTCATTTTCCGAATAAGGGGCAAGTTGTTTTTACAACTACTAAATTGATGAAAAGAATAACATCTTACTGGGAGGTGGCCTGAGCTAGCCATGTTTAGGGACCGGGCAAGAGCTAAGGTTTCAGATGGGAAGATAGGTGAGCAGCCAACTTCACTCCCTTCCTGCTGTTCACTCATAGAAAGGAGAAAATGGTGCCTTCTGGATTTGTTGCAGGTTAGCATTCGTGTAAAACTGACTGCTGATCTTTTCTCACTGAGGGCACTGTAAATCAGTACAGACTTTTTGCTTGGCTTATTGGTTGGTTTGGAATGTGTTTGTTTACATGTTTGTGAGTTTGTGGCAGGGTGGAAATATTTCGCTCTTGCTGTCCTGGAACTTGCTACATAGATTAGACTGACCTCAAACTTGTGACAATCCTCCTGCCTTCAAATGCCTCTAGAATGCTGGAATTACAGGCATGAATCACCATGCACAGCAGTACAGCAATCTGATAATGCATTATTAGTTGCAAGCAGTGACCTAGAAACCCGGCTTCTGGCAATTTACCTGCAATGGAAGAAATAAACAAAGGGCCTAGGCGAGCCATGTGCCGAGTGGAATGACCTAAAATTAGAACCAACTGAGAAACAGCCTCAGTGTTTGACAGCAGATCAACTAAGAAAACCATGACACATTAATAAAAGCAGCTTTAGAAAATCATGAATATCCATCATTTTGGATTCCATGTATCACTGGGGAAAACCTAAAATCAAAGTGTAGGCTATGAGACTCTTCAGTCCAAAACCTACCCACCCCTGTTGTATATATGAAATCCAGGGGAAAAAAGCAGGAAGTGAAATGGTTCTTGGAAACTGTGTCTGATCTTAACTTTTGTTGTTGGTGGTGGTGTATGGTTTTCACTAATACTGTTTTTAAATAGATGACAGGCTTCTTTTCTTGATATCCTAAAGACTGAACCCAAGGACAGTTTTCCATTTTTAGTGACACAAAGTTGGCAACCTTTGCTTTTTGGAAAGCAACGTTTTTAGCTGACCTTATTTCCTTTTTCAAATACTGTTCCATTTTTTGTGATAAATCACTAATTTGTCTATTAGAGCCTCAGATTGTATATCAGTTCTTAGACTTATTTATTCTAGTTTTTTATTGTTATTTTGAAGGATTCCTGAATATTTTTCAAAACTGAATAATTTCACCTGAGCCAAAGCATTCTTTCTGCCCAGAGATATTGAGAACCACAAAAGATCAGAGTGTAAGTGAACCCCATGGCTATGGGACAGTCAAAAATCACCAACTGTCTTGGAAATGGGAGTCAGGAAAGTACCAGTTCTTGCTGCATAGGCCGCCTGGTAATGTGTAACTTACACCTAATTGCATGCTTATTTCTTGTAAAGTCAGCTTGATTTATTTCCCAGAAGAAGGGCCATAGCTTTTTCTAGAATTATGCTGAATTATATAACTGTGAGCATTTTTTAAATAATGTAAAAACAGCAAAAACATTTCTGTACCAAATTGCCATAAATATGACTCTGAATCAAGTAAGAAAGGCAGGGTAAAGATTTTTCTGTTTATTATTTACTTATTTATTTTATTTCATCTTTTTTTCCCTTTTATTTGTTTTTTATATATTTTTCAGATAGGTTTTACATAGGCTGGCCTAGAACTCTCTCTGCATAGCTAAGAATAACCTTGGGCTCCTGATCACCCGGCCTCTACCTCCCAAGTTCTAGAGTACAGGGAGCACCAGCCACCACACTCAGCTGATTTTCTGAACAGTGGTTTTAACTTACCTATTCCACTCTCCCAAAGTAACTACACACTACTTCGTAATAAGCATTCAGACATCCATATGTACTGCAGGGATGGCCACTGCGTTATACAGTAGCCCCTAAGTGGTAGTGTGTGCATCAGTCCTTATACCAGGGGCAAGTTTTATCTTGATTTGCTAAGCAATCTTTATTGTACTATCGTCCACTCATTACTACTGTGGTACTGTGTGATTGCTTCAAGAAAGGTACACTCTCTTAGCAAAAAGCATAATAATCATGAGATAAATGGTAGACTCTGGATGACCTAGCTTTGGTGGGCCCTGGGAAGCTTCTCCAGCCTTTGAGATCCCATCATTAGGCACTCCCAAATTTCTAGAGAGGTTTTTCTTTTCTTTTTTTTTTTTTTTTAATTCTTCAAGTAATTTTGATGATGAGCCAGCCTGGGGAGTCCTTTGCCCTATTTGATTCAGAGATGGGGGCCTTAGGATACCAGTTAAAAGCCCTAAAAGTTTTTCCATAATCTCATATGGCTCACATCCAGGTCTTTAAGAGCCAGTGACCTCAAAAGATGAAAAATGAACTAATTCTACTTAACACAAGAGACACAGGAGGATTCTCCAGGGAGTATGTGTGTGTGTATGTGTTTGTGTGTATGTGTGTCTGTCTGTCTGTCTATCTCTGTCTGTGTGTGTACTGTTTTATCCTCTGCTTCACAGTTTAACCAATTAAACTTTAAATTTTTGTGTTCTGAATTTCAGAAGCTTGTTGGCCAGCCAACTGCCTTAGCAGGGTGCAAGAAATTGGTCGCCATATTTGAATCTCAGCATCATTATCTTGGAGTTTTATGACCTTGGGACAAATTCTTAGGGGCGCCAGCCCTCAGTCCCTATCAATAAAGGGAATCGAATCGCTGGACGGTTTGCAGACCTTTTTGTACTTCATTCTGGCTCTATGGCTGTGCCATGCTGCACTTGCAATCAGACCCTCACCATCTCACGTAGCTCTGCAATCTAAGACGAGGCAGGCCAGATGTGCTTTGAATTCTCTTCTCTTGCGAACATTTCTTCTGTTCTTTTCATCTTTTCTTTTGCTTTGTTTTGTTTCGGTGCTGGGGACCAAATTCAGGGCCTTATGCATACTAGGCAAGTGTTCTGCCAGTGAGCTATAGCCTCAGTCTAGACCCTTTTGGGCAGGAGGTAGGCAGGAAAGGTAGAAACGGGGTCTCATGCATCGCAGATTGAACTCTAACTCACTGTGTAACCATGACTGGTCTTAAGCTCCTGATCCACCTGTCTCCCGTCTCTCAAGTGCTGGGATTGCATTCATGTGATACCAGGCCCTATATTTTTGAGTATCATTTTACCATGTTCTTTAAAATCCTCTGAATTTGGATAAAATAGTGTTGCCTCTGGATTATTTGGAGGTAACTGGAATCTTTTTATATTGGATTCCCCAACCAAAATCCATTAGCCATGTCTTTCTCTTTTTGTAGTCTAATTTAAAGAGATCTGTTTATTTTATTGTGTTATGTGTATATGTGTGTGACCGAGTATATGTATGTGCACCACATGCATATAGGTGCCCACAGAGGTCAGAACAGGGTGTCAAATCCTTTGGATCTGGAATTGTAAGTGATTGAGAGCTTCCCAGTATGACTCTGGGAACTGAACCATCTTCAGCCCTGTAGTCTTTTTTTTTTTTTCAATGTCTCAGCAAAATGTCATAGCTTTCCTGAGTAAGTCCTGCTATTTTTTTTATTTTTTTATTTTTTGGTTTCTTTCATTTGTTGGTTGGTTTTTTGGTAGGGTCTTCCTGTAGCCTTAGCTGGCTTGGAACTCACTATGTAAACCAGGCTGGCCTCCCTGTCTCAAAAAAATCCTCTGTTTCCCAAGTGCTAGGATTAAAGACTCGTGCTACCATGCTTGGTTCTGTAGTTTATTTTGAGGCTAAATCATACATATTTTGAGTTTCTTATTGTCACTGAGATGGAATGTTTTCCCGCACTGTATCTTTAAATGTAGCAGATTTCAAAACTGTCCCAAGAGTCATTCTGGTAAGCTCACTTGTCTGCCTAAGAGGCCTTTCTAGAAAACTTTCCATTGTTTTCCAAAAACAAAGTCACAGCCATATGAGCCTCTGGAACAATCTAGTGACAGCAGTAGATTTGCCATTCCATCACTGTTAAATTGTTTTCAGATGTGGTCCTTGTCTTCGGCAGCCTCCGCCTCCTGAGTGCTGGGATTGCAGGCATGCACCACCACGGTAGCTCTGTGGCAGCCTGGTGATAGAAGGGACTTCCTTCTGGTGGTATATAAACCTATCTTTCTTTTGGGCACTGGAGCTCAAACCCAGTACCTTAGGGTACTAAGCACACATTCTGAGCCATGCCCTTAATCTTCTCTGAAAACTTTACAAATAGTTTAAACTAAAAAAAAAAAAAAAAAAAAAAAAAAAAAAAAAAAAAAAAAGTAGATGTTGATTTTAATCAAAACCTTTTCAGTACCTTCAGACAGTCTTACTTTTTTTTTTCATCGTTAATAGATTTCCTGATTTTGAGCCATTCCTTTATTTATTCCTGAAATGATCCTTATTGGTCTTAGTCAATTCTTCTTTTACTAAATTAATGAAAGTCAGTGAATTCACATGTATATAGCTTTATTGTTAGAAGCTGAAGACCAACCTTCATACTAGGATTTGAATCTTGGACATTTATCTCATTGGTTATAAACACTATTATCAGGTGAAGATGCCCAAATGTTTAACTTACTGAATTCCAGATTTTTACAGTTGCCTATATCTCCACACTAAGGCCAAGCCTCCAACACATGAACTCTTGGAGGACAAACTACATTTAACTATAGCAATAATCAGGAAGTTATTGTGCTATGTGTGTCTGTCTGTCTGCCTGTTCTGTGTGTGTGTCTATCTGTCTGCCTGTTCTGTGTGCTATGTGTGTGTGTCTGTCTGCCTGTTCTGTGTCTGTCTGTCTGTCTGTCTGCCTGTCTGTGTGTCAATAGCCAAGGATGACGTGGCACTCCTGTTCTTTTTTGCCTTGGCTTCTCTGCACTGGGATTATAGGCATGAGCCACTATGCCCAGCTCAATTATCATGCTATAAACATTATATTTACAATATGTAAACTTGTACCATATTTTTCTCCCATGGTGACTGGTCAGTTCTCATTTTCTGTTTCTTTTATTTTTGTTTGTTTCGTGTTTTGTTTGTCTGTTTGTTGCTACAGAGTCTCACTCTGTAGCAAGGACTGGCCTAGCAGTCACTGTGGAGCCCAAGGTAGATTACAAACCTGTTGCAATCCTTCCACCTCAGCCTCCCAAGTACTGGGATTAGAAGCATGTGCCCCCACACCTAGCTCCATTTCTTCTTTTAAAATATTTTATTTATTTATTTTTATTTTATGTGTATGAGTGTATTGCCTGCATGTGTGTAAGTATACCCATGTTGTGCGATGCCCATGGAGATCAAAAGAGTTCATGGGATACCCTGGAACTGGAGTTATGGACAGTTAATAGCCACCATGTGAGTGCTGGGAACTGAACTGGGGTCCTCTGCAAGATCAGCCAGTGCTCTTAACCACTGAGCCATCTCCCCAGCCCCTAGCTCTATCTCTTTAAAAACAAAGCATACATTAATTATTCAATACAGATTTGTTGAATGGATTCATTTTAAAATTGATTTTTATAATTTATATTGTAAAATAACTCTTGGTTTTTCTTAGAAAGTTCACATATTCGGGGGTTTATTTATTAAATTCTGCTTTTATCTCTGGTATTACTTACAACTAGTACAGTCCATTTTGAAATGTTCTGTCTCGTTTTTCCTTTTTGAGTTGAGCAGTCATTCACTCCCATTCTTTCTATTCATTTGTCCAGTCGTCCTCCCCAGTGAGCAAGTGCTCCCGTAACCACAACTCCACCCTTGTGGCATCATCCGGCTTCCCATTGATCTTTCTGCCTCATCTTTTCTGGTTCTTAGTGACTTTTAATATGTTGTCACGTGCCTTTGGGTTTTCCTACTTCTGTAAATTAACATCTTATATCTCAGCCATTTTTCTCAGAGAATTAGTATCTAATTTTCTATTAGGCTTCCTTGTAGATTTTAGAAATGAAACTTCTGTTTGGCTTTAAATGCTGCAAATACCTTTTATCATTATATGTGTGTTCTGTTAGCTTCGCCCACCGTGTTCTTCATATCAAACAAGAAGTCTTAGTTCCTATGTAATCAAATTCTCCACCTCTTTTTTGCCTTCTGGTTTGTGCTTTTTTGTCTGAAAGGTCTTTTTCCCACTCCCCTGGCTCACAAAGACACTCATCTATGGTTTCTTAAACTATACGTTTACCTTTCATATTTAGTGGAGTTGTGAATTGTTTTCATTTTTCTGATTTCTTTTTAAATTTATTTTCATTTATTTTTATCTTATGTGTACAAGTGTTATGCCTGCATGGATGTAAGTGTGCCCACGTCATGCAGTGCCTGTGGAGGCCAGGAGGGCATCAAATCTCCCAAACTGGAGTTATGGATGGTTGTTAGCCATCATGTGGGTACTGGGATTCGAACTCTGGTCCTCTGCAGGAACAACCAGTGATCTTGACTGCTGAGCCATCTCTCCAGCTCCCTGAATTCTTTTATTATAATCAAAATTTCTAGTACACTAAAATCAGAGAGAAATATGCAGGTATCCACTCTCACCAAGAAAACTTCTCCCTTATAAGGAGCAACAATGGGACTGGGGAGATGGCTCATTTGTGCGGTGCTTGCTGCACAGGCATGAGTATATGAGTTCAGATCCCCGGCACCCACATACAAGCTGGGCACAGCTGCATGCATTCACAGGTAGGAGAGAGACAGCTAGAGCTCACTGACTAGCCAGCCTACCTGAGTCAGTGAGCTTCTGGTTCAGTGAGAGATCCTGTCTCAAAAAGTAAGGTGGAGAACAATGAAAGGAGGCACATATACGTGGACACCCACATACATGCTCATCCGTGCACATGCACACACATGCATGCAGTTCACTTGCACATACATGCATGCAGCATGAACAACAATAAGAGGTAATCATATGGAATGCAGTTATTTTTTACTGGTGTAGTCACTGTACATAGTATTGGGTTTGATAAAGGTTTTCATACAGGTATACAATGTCCTCTGGCCACTCCCTCCTCGCCTCCCTTCTTCCATTATTCTCCTTTGTTCCTCTAGACAGTTTCACTTGGACTTTCATATCAAATACACAACATGATTTTATGTGTCTATATAAAATCTACGAACTACAAATGAGAGAAAATATTCAGATTTGTCTCATTTAATTCACCTAAAATGATCATTGCCTCCGTATTCCTCTAAATGACATGCTTTCACTCTTCTTAATGGCTGAATAAAGTTCCATTTGCTTTCTTAACTCCTCTGTTGATGGACACCGCGGTGGGCTCCATAACTTAACTATTATGGATAGTGCTGCAAAAAATGTCAAAGTACAAGTCCCTCTGTGACGTGCTGACTTGGAGTCCTTCAGGTAAATACCCAGGAGTGGTAGAGCTGCGTCATATGGTAGCTCTATTTTTAGTTTTCTAAGGAACCTCCATACTGATCTCCATGGTGCCTGGTCTAATTTATACTCTTAATAGTAGTGTGTAAAGGTTTCCTTTACTCCTCATCCTTACCAGCGTTCGTTATTTGTTTTCTTAATGAATCATTCTGACTTGGATGAGATGGAATCTTAGTATAGTTTTAAGTTGTATTATTTGATGGCCAGTGATGAAGATATTTTTCATATGTTTATTGATCATTTGTACTTCACTTTTTGAAAACTGTTCATTTCAGTAGTTGAAACTTTTTAAAGACAGGGTCTCACTACGTAGCTCACATTGGCTTCAGAGTTGGCGATCCTGCCTCGGCCGCTGAGTGCGGGATCCAGTGGTGCCCACGAAGCCTGGCTCGCATTGAGGTCTCTGATCTGTCTGCTTTTCCTTGGAGTTCTTCCGCCTGCTACTTTGTCTCTGTGCTGGCAGCACCTGGACTCTGTAGACAATGGAGTACATCTTGCTTCTGATCTTGAAAGGAATACATTCAAAGAGAATTCATTATGTTCCCTGGCTCTGTTGCACAATTTTTAATCAAGTTAAGGGTGAATTCTATTGTTAGTCTGCTAGGAGTATCCTTCCTAGTGTCAAATGGATAATGACCTTCTTTAAGTATTTATTAAAATACCTTAGATGAATATATCACCACCCAGCTGTGGACTCAGAAACCCAGTCTCCGTTTGGAGCAACGTAACGGGTCAACATTGTTTTGTGCTGCTGGGGCATGTTTTGCCCATGCTAGGCAAACACTCTTCATTAGCTTCATCCCTGTCCATAAACTGACCATTTTGGTAGTCCAGTTTGTAGAATGAAGGCTTGGGATTTAGCGTATAAGCTCTCCCAGATCTTATGTAAGTTTTGAGTCCCTTTTCAGAAATGGTTCTGTAAAGGAAGTCATTGTCCTTAATAAATACTTACATGTTGCTTTTCTTATTCTCAACTAAGTTTGTAATGGTCCTGTCTTGACATATTCCATAATTCTACCATTATCCAATATTCAGTTTCAGTTGAGTACTGGCAGACTGCATATGCCCATTACTGTGTCAGAGGACAGCTCCGGGCTGGTATCCAGTTAGTGACTGTCCCTTACCCTCAGACCCCCGAAGCTCACCACCTGCTGTTATCTGTTTCCCACATGCTGCTTGACAACAGTGTGGCTAAAGATAATCCCTTATCTAGCTTTTTCCAGACTGGCTATGAACTCCATGCTCTGTCCATGTTGCCTAGTCTAGGAGTTGGGGTTCCAGTTAGATTCTTCCAGTCCCTTGCCATCTGTATCAGACATGTCGTTCCAGAGGCTGTCCACCGAATCACATCAATCCATGGCTCTCCTCCCCTGGCCAAGTCCTCTGTCTCACTCCCCTCACTGCAGTAGTTTAACAATTAGTCTCTCTGCCTTGCTCCCTGTCTTATACATAAATACACGGACACACATGCATATAAACACAGTCCCTACTCCTTGTTTCACACCGTTCTCTCTGGAAAAGAACCCTTCGGGGACACATGGTGCCTTCAGACCCAGATCAGACCTTTCACAGGCCTTATCATTAGATTGGCCATAGAATGTAGCATCCATATTGGGGGATGGGGTGGCGACAGCATTTCTTTTTTAATGAGTTCATTCTTTAGAATGGAAGGGATATTAATAATATTAGACCAAGAATGACAGGTTTAATATGTCCCAGGTAGTCAGGAGGTCTGCTCACCTTGCATAGATGGCCTTGTTACCTGACCCTTGCCTGCCTCTCCACTGTACATTTGAAGCGCCAGCCTTGGGTATGCTCAGATCTGCCAGTGTCATCTCTCACCCCACCCTTCCCCACCCCAGCCACTGCCCAGCCCTGTCACCTTCTGTGTCAGTTCATGCGCCTTTATCATTGTACTGTGTCTTGCCTATGCCTGTGTCTCCCCAGATTATAGAGCTATAACAACTCCTTCTCCTCTTCTTCCTCCCCCTTCTCCTCCTCTTCTTCCCCCCTCCTCCTTCTCTTCTCCCCCCTCTCCTCTTCTCTTTGCACTGCTAGGAATCTAGGCCAGGGCAGTTCTAGCTCTACCACTAAGCCACACCCCTAGCCCAGAACATAACTCCTACAGCCTTAAAGAGCCATATTCAAAGCACAGCTCAGTGTGATTCCAAGCATTCTCATCTGCCTCCACCTTGCCTATTTCAGATAATGCTGTTCTGCAGCAAACCTGAGTCTACCTCAGTGACTAACATATAAAATAAGTGTTTCATTCAAGTAAACTGTTAGCTGGCCACTGTAGAAGGAATGTTTGTAAATTTTAAAATGTGGTTCTCTTTAGGTATCCGTTGCAAATACTTTATTTCTCATTTGCTTATTCCTTATGCTTCAGTGCAAATGTTTTTTGCATTTGGTTTGCCTGTTAATAAATAGGCAAGCAAGGAGTCTGTGGATAATGCTGTAAACAGACTCAAGTCCCCACCCTGGAGGGGCCAACCCTATAGTGGAGTAAACGAACAGTAAGCCCACAAGAAGTCAGATAGCAAGTGGCCATGGTTGCTCTGGGAAAAGATACAGCAGGGAAAGAGGAAGGAGAAGGTGCTATAGAACCTCCCTAGATGACGTGCGAGCAGAACTGAACCAGCGAAGTGGCTGAGAGAAGATTCAAAGTCTGTGAACCCACAAATACAGAGGCCCAGGGATGGGACTTGCTGGTGGGGTTTAAGGAGGCTGGGGAGAGGAGGGAGTGAAGTCGGGGTCCTTAGTGTCTAGCCAACACGGCCAGGCTTTTGTATTTTATCCTGAATAAAAAGGAATGCCCCTTGGGGACAAGGGAGATAGCAAGCGTGACTGTATTAGAAGGAGAGCGCAAGACAGGAGTGAGGGAGAGATGGGCAGGCGAGGTGGGCAGGCGTGGAGGGCTCAGATGGGCACGGCAGAGGCATTGACTGAAATAGTGTTAGAAATGTGAAAAGCAAGATTTACTGTCAGGGTAGAACTTTTGAAAAAAGTTGTTGATAGAGTTCATGTATGCTGTGAGAAAGAGAAAATTCAAGAATTGAATTGACTGGGTTTTACTCAGGAACTTGAATAAAGAAGTGGTTCTCATAAAAACCCTTTAGTCTGAGAGCTTGATAGATTGGTTGTTGAGGTGCTGAGGATTGAATGCATGGCCTTGCACATGCTAGGCAAGTGCTCTATCACTGATATTTCCCCTTATATTAAACTTGAGATCCTCCCATCTCAGCCTCTCGTGTGCTTGGATTATGAGGGTAGATCTCCCAAACCCATCTTAAAATGAAGGGACACTTTAACATTTAACCGTGTCTCCTTCATTCCCTGAGGTAAATGAGAGAGTGGAGGCTAAGAGTTAGACCCCATGAGCAAAGGAGAGTCAACCAGGCAGGCAGGCAGGACTGCAGAAGACTGGGGGAGGGAGGGAGAAGGTGGCTTGTCCCCCTCTGACCTCACTCAGAGTGGCTGCCAGATCCCAAGTGGTATGATCTGAGTACTTTAATTTGACTTGTAATTTTCATATGTATTTTGACTTATGTCCACCAATGTAGCACTTCCTGTTCCAGTAATTTTAATAGAAACAGACGGTCAGCTTGTTTCTTTAATAGTTCTTCTCATGTATATCATGGAATTCAATTGAAATCTAATACTCTAATGTTTTTAATGTGGAGTGCTGGAGGCAAGACTATCTCCAGTGTGACAGGATATGTCATGTTAGGTTTTGTGGCACATTGATCCTTTGAGCATACAGTTTGACCTAGGGTGTAATAAATACAGTTTAGTAATCATTTGTGTCTTTGACCTCTGTTCTTGGATCTCAGCACCAAGAATAAATGAGATCTTTAATCTGAAAGAGAATCCTTAATTTGATAAAGTTGCATTCTGGAAAAGGTCACAAATTCTGATCAAGGTCTCTGTTGTTTTCTAAACTGTGCTAACCCTTCTATGTAAGAAAAACATTTCTATACCAAAAATTAAATAAGTCACTCATAAATGTTAACCTTAAGCTATGTTAATATTAAGTGGTGGTATATGCTATAATTCTAGAAATCAAGAGGTTGAGGCAGGAGGATCACCATGAGTTCAAGGCCAAACTGAGCTTCAGAGTGAGACCCTGTCTCAGAACAAACAAAAAACATTCATACTGAACTCCCGCATACTTGAGTGTGAGACTGCTGCACTTCTTGGAATGTAGCCGTCTGTATCCTGTTTGAAGTAAACCCAGCCCTGACTGTCTCACTTGTTGGTGGACTGAGGGATGAATTCTCAAATGAGCTTGCAAAATCCTAGATGTTTCCTGTCTCTAGTCAAATTTCATTGAGAATTCCTTTGAGTAGATGCTTGACATTTATATGCTCAGGAGATGTTAGTTCCATCGCTTAACAGCTACTTATTGTGTCCTGCTCTGTGCCAGGCAATGCATCAGTGAACAAGAGACTTTTAGTTTGGCCTTGTTTTCTTTGAGACATGGTCTGTGTATTCCAGGCCAGTCTGGAACTCACCAGCCTCCTGTTTCAAACTCCACCTCCCACATGCTGGAATTATGGATGTACACTGCCTCTACCACCGACCTCTCCTCACATCCCACTGCCCCCCCCCTTCAAGAAAGACTCCATTCCTGCAGAGGAAACACTGAGCAGCTATTTTCAGTTACTTTGTTCCCACTGCTCTCAGTGATGAGCCTTCCTGACTAAACCAAACTCCCATCCACAGCCCCACACAGCCTCACCCTGCTCCAGCTGTCCTGAGGCCCCATGTGTCAGGTTACTCAGAAGGGTACACCCTGTGAGTGACTGCTCTGCTGCAGTTCTGGGGAATGAAGTCAGTGTTGGTGAGTAAGGTTCTCCCTGGTGTGGAGGCTCATGACCCACAGGAGCCAGTGTACCCACAGGTCATGCCCAGCTCCAAGAATCACTGCTCTGAAGATGCTCAGAGTCATGGCACGTCTGCAGGAGATGACTGTTCCTCCAAGACCAGTTGTCATTTAATTGGGGATAATTCACATTTTCAGGAAACAAAGCTAGACATTTGTCACACCTGTTCCAAGTGCATGAGTTGTATGCCCTTGACGTACAGATGCATTTCTCCTGAAGCTGTCAAGGAGAAGCCCAGCCTGTGGGTTTCCAGGGAGAGGAGTGCATCACACATTCACTCTGTGACGCATATCAGGCAGCTTCAGCCTGAGTGGGGGACTGATGCTCTCTTCTTCCTTTTGCAGGTCAGTCACCATGGCGAACCTTGGCTACTGGCTGCTCATTCTCTTTGTGGCCACATGGAGTGACATTGGCCTCTGCAAGAAGAGGCACAAGCCTGGAGGGTGGAACAGCGGCGGAAGCAGATACCCTGGACAAAGCAGCCCTGGAGGCAACCGTTACCCGCCACAGGGTGGTGGCTGGGGTCAGCCCCATGGCGGTGGCTGGGGTCAGCCCCATGGCGGTGGCTGGGGTCAGCCCCATGGCGGTGGTGGCTGGGGTCAAGGAGGGGGCACCCACAATCAGTGGAACAAGCCCAGCAAGCCAAAAACCAACATGAAGCACGTGGCAGGTGCTGCTGCCGCCGGGGCGGTGGTGGGGGGCCTCGGTGGCTACATGCTGGGAAGTGCCATGAGCAGGCCCCTCATCCATTTTGGCAATGACTATGAGGATCGTTACTACCGAGAAAATATGTACCGTTACCCCAGCCAAGTGTACTACAGGCCCGTAGATGAGTACAACAACCAGAACAACTTTGTGCGCGACTGTGTCAATATCACGGTCAAGCAGCACACGGTAACGACCACTACCAAGGGGGAGAACTTCACCGAGACTGACATCAAGATAATGGAGCGCGTAGTGGAACAGATGTGCATCACCCAGTACCAGAAGGAGTCCCAGGCCTATTACGCCGGAAGATCCAGCGCAGTGCTCTTCTCCTCCCCTCCTGTGATCCTTCTCATCTCCTTCCTCATCTTCCTGATAGTGGGATGAGGGAGGCCATCTTGCTTGCACTTTCTTGTTCTTGTGGTCCAGGCTTGGGGGGCGGGGGGATCCACCTGTAGCACTTTTAATTAAGGTGGAGTCTCATTCTCACTTCTCTCCTTGTCCCTCATTGGCTCATAGGCACCAGTGAGCCCAGGAAATGTACAGTAGCCTGGATGCTATTCACTCCAGATTCTTTGATTGTGTCCTTCATGGGCCAGTGCTAATGGCAAGCCAGCAAGAATATAACAGCAAGTAATCATTGGTTAATCTAGCTTTGTTTTAGTCTAGTGCAGCAGGTTGAGGCTAAAACAGATCCCAGCAGTCTTCAAGCACCTTTGCCTGAATACATCTGACCCCTTCAGCATCCAGAGCTCAGGACACAGACACCCCAGCCTAGCAGATTTCATTGCAGTTTGGGGAGTTTTTCAACCCTTTTAAGAAAACCTGACAGTGTTCCTAACAAATTTGATAATGGGCCACATGATGCTCATTCATAAACAGAAAACACTAATAGAGATCTGTAGTTCTTGAGCCCCAGGCTCAGCCTGCTGAAGCCTGTGCCATGTGTCTGCAGGGAGCTGGAGCAACGTTGCATTGAATAAATGCCGGTGTGACCTCTGACCTCCACTCAGAGGAGGTGGTGACAACAGACTCACTACCTTAGACAAAAGGGTTTACACCTGTAAAATCTACTGTTTGAGCATGGTTCATAGGAGACTGCCTCCCATTTAGGGATATTTTAAGCATCCACATGTGGCATTCTTTTCCATAGTAAAGGCAGCAAAAAAATAATTAAATTATCCTCTATACACCGAAGGCAAACCTTTGTTCGTTTCCTAGAAACTAGAATGATTTTTTAAATATTGCTTGGGTGGAACCAGGAGATTCTGACCCGGAAGGAAGCTGACACTGTCAAAGCGCGACGCTGTAAATCACACGGGGAAGAAAGTGATTAAGGCACAAGTCCAGATGCGCTTGGATCTCTTCATTCCTGCCTCAGCACCTTCAGAAACCTTGGCTTCTGTGCTTGGGTTTGAATCATATAACAAAGAGACAATCTGAAATCTCTCTTTAGTTACAGATGACCAAAATATGCTCCATTTGGAAAGAGGAAAAGAAATTCGGTTAGTGTTATTTAAATACGGTAAAATTACCCCAGATTGTTTGCTGTTGTCACTGAGGGGACACACATTGCCGCTCTGCAGTAGTGTTGGCTGGCACTGCGCCCATGTTCTATGTAAAATACAGCAAATACACTTACAAGCTTAGGTATTTTGTTTAGAGCATTGTGGTGTTTAACACATTGATCACTCCATAAGATACTAAATGCTTACCTCGTGGGACGCTTTCCTGTGGCCCTTAGGCTTTCAATGTGCACTGAGTAGTTTTGTGTAAAAATCCAAAGTAGGCCCCAAACTGCTCTTTGAAATCTGCATGTACTTACTGTTTTCTATATTTGTAACATTGCATGTACTTGTTTTGTCATATAAAAAGTTTATAAGTGCTCTCTGACTGAAATTAAACAGGAGCTGTGATGAGTACTCTGCTGTCTTTGGTGACTCTGGCCCTGTGTGGCAGGGTGGCTGGGGCTTCATCTGAGCCATAGTGGCTAATTTGACATATCTGCCCCTGACCCACTTTAGTCCTACTTCTGGTCATGCCTTTCACTTCCCCTGCCTTCTGTTTCCCTTTGTATCTCAGTGTGCTCCACCCTGGTAAACCATAAAAGCACTTAGGCAGGGATGGGGGGACTGGTTCTTACTCTGCATTTTCTGCCCTGATTCAGATCTATCCCCCCCCTCCTCCTCCTTCTTCTCTTCCCTCACCTCCTTCTCTTCGTCGTTGTCCTCCTCCTCCTCCCCTCCCCTCCCCTCCCCTCTTTTTCTTTCTGGATACTGGTATGGTATTAGAGGTTGAACCCAGGACCTCATATATGCTAAGCAAGTTCTCTCCTACTGATCCTCTACACCTAGAAACAGATTTTTCTTCTTTTTCTTTTTCTCTTCTTTTTCCCCCAGTGGAGAATTACATAGCCTAGACTAATCTAGAGTTCACCAGGTAATGGACACAAATGAACTCCTATGACTGACTTAGAAGTAGTTTTTTTTGATGAAAATGAAACTTAAGCTCTAAAGTACCCACTTTATTCCTCCAAAACTCAGACTTTACCATCTCAGATTCAATCTTTCAGCCCAAAGACCAGTGTGTTGCACTCTTCGTCTCATTTCTGCAGTGCCTCTTGTAAGTGCAAGGCACTGGTGCTGTGCTGTTCTTCATTGTCCTTGGCAGAAGCTTCCATGAACAGCTATCATGTACTGGAGTAAGCACGAAGGGATGACAGGAGCCAGCGCTCCCTCTCACAGGCGCCCATGCTCTGAGAGCCAACCTGCTGGTGGGCTTTTAAGAATCATCGTGGTACTGATGGGGAGATCCCACTCACAGAGGCCGAGGGGGTTAAAGCACTGGTGATCCTCTCAAGTCATGTAGAACTCTAGGAAGCCATTCCATCAAGCAGAAGGAGCCAAGAGACAAAGGCCTGGGCAAGTGCCTTTATTGGAGGTAGGGGAGGAGTCCACAGTCAGAAGGAATGGGGGGAGTTTACAAGTGTGTTTGAGTACTACGGGATCAGTCAGGAGAATGAGATGGGCAAGAGAGGCAGGAACAGGCCTTATCATACCTGAGCACCTGTGCCCCGGGCGTACAGGGAGTGTTGAGGCATCAGGGAGATACAAAGTTTTAAAATTATATACTACCAATGCCAATATCAGAGCATCTGTTTTGTACTAAAGATGAAAAGATAATAGCTTGAGATATCCACAAAGCTGAAAACCATATACAATCTTGGAAGCATGACTTACCTGAAAACAGACCTCAAAGTTGATCCTTAACAAAAGTCCCTAGAAATATTTTCACCTTAACCTTTTTTGCCATTTTCTTAATTATTTAGAAATAAACTCTTCACTATCTGACAATTGTAACTTCTCAAAAATAGCCCTTGAAAAGATGAAGCCAAAGTACAGCACTCATCTGGGTCTTCTCAGACTCTAGGCTTTCTGCCTCTCACCTCTAACTCATGAGTTCTGCACAAAGAACTTTTACTTTAAAACGTGTATTAGTTACTACTCTGTTGCTGTGATAGAAACACTGACCAGAGGAACTTATAAAAGGAAGAGTTTGTTTTGCTTATGGTTCCAAAGGGGCAAGAGTCCATCATGGCGGGCAGCATGATGGCAGAGGGCTGGACTGCAGAAGCTAAGTGCTCACATCCTCAAGTGTCACAGGAAGCAGAGAGAGACTGGAGATCAGGCAAGGATTAAGAACTCTCTAAGCCTGCCGCCCAGTGACAGCCTTCCTCCGCATGACCACACCTAAGTCCTCCCCAAAGAGTGCCACCAACCAGGGACAAAATGCCCAAATACTTAGAGCCCGTGTTCAAACCACAACAAAACATAAATAAGGTGCTGGAGAGATGGCTCAGTGATTCAAATCCCAATACCCACATGGCAACTAATCACAGTTTTACCTCCAATTCTAGGAAATCCAACGCCTTCATCTGACCTTTAGAGCATTGCATAACATGGGTGCACTAACACACATACAGTCAATACACTCATACACATAAAATAAAAATAAAGTATTTTTTAAAAAGTAAATAAGTCTGGGACAATAGCTCAGTCAGTAAAGTGCTTGCTATGCAAAAATGAGGACCTACGTTCAATCCCCTAAATGTACATTTTTTAAAAGCCAGACATAATGGAGTGCACTTATAATCCAAGCACTGGGGAGGCAGAGACAGCTGGATCCTCAGGGCTTGCTGGACAGCTAGCCTAGCCTACACAGCAAGTTCCAGGCCAGTGAGAGACCCTGTCACGAAAAAACAAGATGGAGGGGCTTGAGAAATGACTCAGCAGCTAAGAGCACTGGCTGCTCTTGCAGAGGACCCGGGTTCAGTTCCCAGCACCCACATGGCAGCTAACAATCAGTCATCCCTAAATCCAGTTCCAAGAGACCCAATGCCCTCTTCTGACCTCCATGAGCACTATACAACATGGGTGCACTTACATGCATGCAGATGATACGCTCATACACATAAAATAAAAGTAAAATGTAAACCTTTTTTTAAAAAAGCAAGGTGGAGAGCTTTTCTAGACCTGCTATGATTCATGCAATGCTCAGCTCCCAGCAGAGCTGCCTCCTTATACAGCAGATGGTGACTAACACAGAGACCCACAAATGACCAAGGTGCAGAGGACAAAAGGCTGCAGAGTGCTCATCCCTGAATAGGACACCAAAATCAAACTCTCAAAGCTCAGGGACCACCTTGGAAGAGGGGGTGGAAAGACTGTAAGAGCCCCAGGGTGGTCGATGACCACAAGGAAGCAGAGTTTTCCAGACAGCTGGCAGTTACTCATGAACTCACAACAATGGTTGACAGCATAAACAAGTCTCACATAAGCTCGAGCCAGACAAAAACCCCAGCATGGACATGGGCCGGTCAGTAAGAAGCCCCAGCCTTACCTAAGGAACTTGGCAACAGATGGCTGCTAAGAGCGGGAGAGTCATTCTTGCTTAAGGGTGAGGCTCTTAGTAGGTGAACAGGCTCCAGTGGATGAATCCAAACCAAAAGGCATTTGGGGACACAAACCTGACTCTACAGACTTTAAAATAGAGTACATGAAATCAGGCAGGGGACATGCAAATAGGGGAGGAAATCGAAGCACCATCAAAATATATTCTATGAAATTTGCAAAAATTCAATTAAACCAAAAAAAAGAGGGGCTAGAGAGATGGCTCAGAGACTAAGAGCGCGGGCTGCTCTTGCAGGGGGAATTGGGTTTGGTTCCCAGAACCCATAAGGTAGCTAAAAACCATCTGTAACTCCAGTTTCAAGGGATCAACACCCTCTTCTGGCCTCCGTAGGCATTTCACGACACAATGCACTTACATATGTGCAGGCAATTCATTCATACACATAAAATAAAATACTTTTTTAGAAAAAGAAAAAAACAAAACAAAACAAGGTGGACAGCACCTGAAGAATGACACCCAAGGTTGACCTCTGGCCTCCACATACACATGTACCCACACACATGAATACAACACACACACACAATATATATATATATATTTTTTTTTTTTAAATAAAAAAATAAATATGACTAGGTCTCTCCCCCATGGAAGATTCTAGAGCACTGGAGGTGCTGTCTGTGTTTCGCCTTCTGTCCTTCAGGGCTGAGATGCTCCAAAGTGACGTCTTCTTTTAGAGGGGGAGAGGTTTAACCACTGCTCACTCTAGTGGGAGCCTCAGTCCAGAAGCCCAGCTTTCCCAGGTGCGAGGCCTGGGTTGACCAGCTGACCTAAGCACTCTGTGATCTGTTTCCACCTTGGCACCTAAGCCCAGTGACCGCCCCGCTGGCTCCCCAGAACACTACCCTACCCTGGACTTGGCATCCTACACTAACCTATTTCCATTCTTTGCCTCCTCCTGAGTCCTGCCTACATTTTCTAGAGAAACCACACCATGTATTTGTGTAGGAGTGTCTCTTCTTGACCTAAAGCGGGGCTCCCCAAACTTGAATGTGCATGTGACTCTGCCAGGCCCAGCTCGTGGGTCTGATAACAAGTTTCTAGATGATGCTATGCTGGACCATTCAGCACAGGGTCTAAGGGGTTCCCACACTGGAAGCTATATCTGAAACCCCTGGAGTACTTAAACAGAGCATCGGGCCCCACCTCCAGAGTCACCGATTCCTGAGTACTGGAATGGGCTGTGACTGTACGTTTCTAACAAGCTCCCAGGTTTGGTAACTGGCGCTGCTGGTGCAGAAGTCATGCAGGGAAAGCTACTGTTGTGGAAGACTTGAAGAACAGCTCCCCAAGCTATGATGTACTTACAAAGCCATTGTGGAGACGGAAATCCTCTCTGGGAATTGAAGATACTTGGAATTCTGTCTTAGGAGGGAACTGGGTGAATTCATGAGAGAGGAAAACGAGTGACTGAAGCCCTGTGTGAAAGCCCTGAAGCCCACTGAGTCCTGAGGCCTACCATTAGTGAAACAGAGAGGAGCCGGCTCACACTCAGGTGTGCCTGTGAGTTACCTAAGACTGGCTAAACGCAGGCGGGAAGACTGCAGGCCTGAAGTGGGCTCTGCTGTTCTGCATATCTGTCAGCTCCCAAGTGATACATTACTGCTGACCCAAAAACCAGAAGCTGAAAAACACAGCCTCAGAGGCCCAGCTCATTCTAGGGAGATCTAGCATGGGCAAGCATTTGCGGGGAGCACTGTGGGCTCAGAATCTGACAGAAGAATCTTCTCTTGTTTCTTTGTTGTTTTTATCTTTATCTCTTTTTGGTCTTTTCGAGACAGGGTCTCCCTGTAGCTCCAGCTGGCCTGAAACTCACTATGTAGACCAGGCTGGCCTTGAAGTCACAGAGATCTGCCTGCCTCCGCCTCCTGAGTGCTGGCTGTTTTCTCATGTAGACCAAGCTGACCTCCAGCTTACTAGGTGGCTGAGATCCTATGACCTGATTAACTCATGATTCTCCTGCTTCTATCTCTCAAGTGATGGAATTACTGACCTATACCATCACACCCTGCTTATGCTTTGTTTGGGGGGACAGGGTCTCACTCTGTGGCCCACTCAAGCATGGACCTCTATAGCCCAGGCTGGTCCTCACTATGTAACCTACACTGGCCTGGATCTCGTGGAAATCCTCTCAATTGCTAGGCGTGAACCACCATTTTCTCACCTGCCTTCTCTTGTTTCTAAGCAGTCTCTCGCAGCGAAAGAATCAGCCCCACAGGCAGTCGGGCCTTGTAGCTTCTTTCAGAACTGACACAGTCTTCCCTGGAGGGCTGTCTCTGAGGAAGACTTGGACTCTCTGCTACAACATCTTCACCCCAAAGACCCTGTTCCCTTAGACCTTCAGTAGACTTGACACTAGACAGGTTTCCCATGGTTCCTACAAGAAGAGGGTATTTTCAGTCATGTGCTTCTCCAAAGTAGACACGGGCTTCACAGGGCTCAGGGGGAACATGTAAGGTGGACAGAGGAATTCCCTGTTCAGACTTGAAACCAACATGCTGTGGAAAGTAGCCTCTGCCTCTCATCCTGTGAGCATAAGGCCAATTCTTCCAGCTCCTGCTTCTGGGTCCAGGGTTTCCTGATACTCTGGCAACCCAAAAGGGCAGGAAGTAAGACCTCAGAGCCCATCACTGTCCCACACTGTCTAGGTCACACGCTGAGACACTGGCTTCTCAAAAAAAAAAAAATTCAGATCCAGGCTATGAGCACCAACTTCCCTGTGTGCTTTACATGGTTCCCTCTGGGCCTCCATTCCGATCTCATTGTGTGTTCTTCCTAAACCACATTCAGATACCCCAAATGCTGGAAATCTCTGCCCAAAAGCCAATAATGTCCAGGCCCCTTATATAAGCCTCTTATCTGCCTGTTCTTCCCTGGGTAAATGATATCACATGAATACACAGTTCAGTGTTCCAGAGATAGCCAAAGTGTGACCATTTGGGACAAGGGGCTTCAGAGAAAGCTAAGGCCTGGACAGTCTACTCTCATAAACTCAAGACTCTTTCAAGGTACAGGACACATTAGGATGGGAGGAGGAGGAATGGGATAGTCCGGGGCCTCCCTTTAAATACTTCCTCACAGCTCTGCAAATATCACAGCCATTCCTATCCTAAAGCTTTCACAGAAAAGAAATAAGAATTTTTGCAATAAAGTCATTACTTCTTACAAATGTCCCAAGTCTTAAAAATGTCTTTAAGTTCTCCTTTAGGACAAACTGGGTGTGTTATGTCACCCCCAAGGCACCCTCAGCATCTAGACATCAATAGATTTTCACACTGGCACCTTTCCACCCTACACAGACACTCACCTTCCCAAGGATCTTCTTGGTGAACTTTTAGAAAGTGACCGGTGCTACAGAAATGTCTTATAGCATATGCACTAGTTAAACTTCTCATCACTGCCACAAATACCTGAAAGAAACAGTTCAATGGAGGAAAAGTGTGCTTTGGCTCACAGTTTTGGAGGTTTCAACTCCTGGTCTCTTGGCCCCATTACTGCAGGTCTTTGATAGAGCAAAGTATCATGGTGGAGCGAGCATAGTGAAGTGTGGGTCTCTGTCTCCATCCCAGAGAATGGAGGGCAGTGGAACAGGTCCTCAGGCGGCCCAGAGTGCTGAGGCCCAGAGTGCTGAGGGAAGAGTTCCCGGGAGACTGTGTCAGTGGACAGTCACTGTCCACTTATTGAAACCAAGGGAGGGGTTTATATAAGGAGGCCTTTCTGGCCATTACAGAAGACGAGAAGGTTAAAGGTGGGGTCTTTAGGTAAAGGTGGGAAGGTTATAGGGCTTATGTGGAAATTAGGAACAAGGAAACAAAACCCAAAAACCTGATCTTTGTGGGGGGAAAAGAAGATTAAGCAACTGCTGAGGAATGAGAATGTCATATCTGCAGTGGCTTCCTGGGTCCTAGGTTATAGCTTCAGACAGAGGCTACTCACCTCATGGTGACCAGGAAGCAGAGAAACAGGAAGGGACCAGGAATATGATGTCCCCTTCAAAGACACACCCAGAGACCCTTTCTCCAAGAAGGAGAAATAGTCCATTCAGTATGAACTTATTAATGGATTAACCCATTGATGAAGTTAGCACCCTCATGATTCCAGTCACCTCTCAATGACTGCATCTGCCAGTTAGGGACCAAGTCTTTTAGGAAACACCACATTATAACAGCATGTCTCGAATTATTAGGATCCCACCAACCAGGTGACCAGAGTTTACTTGCTCCTACCAAGGAACACTTGATTCTAAAATCTGTACCTCAGAGCCATTGATGGATTCATTAACTTGATTTAAAAATTACAATAAAGCCCAAATCAAAACTTGAAATACATGTACAATGTTCTCATGCAATAGAATGTTGCAGAACAACTGAAAACTATGTTTCAAAAGATGTTCATTTCATAAGGAACTACACATAACAGAATTTTACATCAAAATCAGAGTATGTATATATTGTAGAAAACAAAGAAATGAAATACACAGAGGAAAAGTACCAGAAGTGATATCAACCTTAATTTGATGGTGGTTATCACTGGATGGTGAATAACAAGTGACTATTTTCTTTTCTTCTGTATGTTTTCACACTTCAAAATAATTTAGCGTGATGGCTAATTTTACATGTCAAAGGGTGCCCAGATTAAACTTCATTCCAGGTGCAACTGTGAGGGCATTTTTGGATGAAATTAGCATTTAGATCAATAGACCGCATAAAGGAGAAGGTCCTCACCACTATGAGTGGGCAATATCCAATCCCTTGAGGGCTTGACGAGAGCAAAAAGGTGGAGGAAGGAGGAATTTGACCATTTTTGTGTCCCACCTGCCTGCTTTAGCTGAGAAGTCAGTCGCCACTGCCCTAGAACTGGGGTTTGTGTGGTACGGGGCCCAGTGCTGATTCTCACACCTTTGAAATTGGACTAGGATCAGGAAGACACCCCTAGTTTTCCCAGTTCTCCAGCTTGAAGACCACAGACATGGAACTTACTTGTTAGCCCCCAACATTGGATGAGCCCATTTCTCATAATGAATCTGTTCGTGCATATATATTACATATATATAACATATGTATATATTTACATACATATGTAATACATCTTTGTTTCTCAGGAGAACACTGACTTTTTGCAAACAGTGAACAGATATTACTCCTATAAAGAGAAGATGATCAGTAGCTGGTATTTTTAATCCCTTCAGAGCACACACCATCTGGACCCAGCTGCCTTCAGAAGTCCTGTGTTTAGCATGTTCTCAGAGCAATCTCTGACATATATGATGGCCTTGTCAAATCTCCACAATGATCCCCAATTTAGAAAGCTGACATCCAGAGTCATTCATTCTGTAATTTGCCTCAGGGCATACCTTTATCTCTCCTACAATATCCTCTGGACATTCTGTGCCACTGATTTGCAATGATGCTTAGAAGTCTGGTACTCTACAATGGGCTCCCTCTGTACATGTCTGTGTCAGAGTTTCTTCTTCTGATCTATTGGATTGGCTCATACATATGACCTCATCTAAACTTAATCATACTTTCAATAATCTGATCTCCAAATTCTGAGACACTGGGGGTTAGAATTTCAGCTTAGGAATTTTGTGAAGAACGATTCAGTTCTTGACACCACCTTTTTTAAAAAAGAGTTATTTATGGTTTTTTATGTGTATGAGGTTTTTGCCTGCTTGTATGTATGTGTACCATCTCTGTGCCTAGTCACCTAGAAGGCCAAGGGAGGATGTCAAATCCCCTGCAGTTGTGAGCCACCATGTGGGTGCTGGAAATCAGCCTGGGTCCTCTGCAACAGCAATCCGTGCTCTGAACTGCTTTCCATCTTTGCAGCCCTTTGACACCATCTTTTAAAAAATGTTCCAGCAGTATATCTGCCATTCTCAGCAAGTTCTGAGACATTCTCAGGACCACAAGAATCTTCTGGAACCCCACATACAGGTTCTCCCCCAGGTCTGTCATAATAAAGATACTACTGTCTGGTACACTCTGCATTCTTGCACAGATGGAAGTCACGGCTCCACACTCACTTTAGGATTGCCAAGGGTGTCTATCTCCTAGTGCCCGCTGCAGAGCAAACAGAAATGCTTCCCTTCTAGATTTAGCTCTTGAGAAATCCAACCACCACACCCCTGTGTCTGGCATCAAGTGAAGAGTTTCGTGATCAACTGAATTTGCTTACTTTGGCTGATGTCCATGAAGATACAAAACTTTAAGCCAGATAATGTTCTTCCCACACAGATATTGCAAACACTCCTGGCATATGCTGATTGACAAGAAGCAGTGAGTGTTTGCTGTAATTCAGTAGGAGGTATTAAAAAGCTGGCAAGGTCCTTTGCTTTCATGATACAAAGCCCCATCTTGTGGGCATGCCTGCCATCCTGTTCACCAGCACACTCACAGGAGGGCTGTGTCTTCATATGAGGGATGTGTCCATTCAGGTTTCTTCATGATAAAAATAAAGCTCACCTGTCCAAGCTTCCAACTTCAACATGGAAAGAAAACTGCTTGGAAGATTCCTAGGATCCCAGGCCATCTCTGCTGTGTACTAGCTTCCCCAGCCCATTGTAGATTCACAGACCACAGGACCCAGTGAAAAGAAGACCATGATTTCTTTTTCTAGCAACTGTCTTGGTTTTGTTTCTCTCTCTCTCTCTCTCTCTCTCTCTCTCTCTCTCTCTCATACACACACACACACACACAAACACACACACATACACATATACACACATCTCTACATCTCCTGTTATTCCAGCTCTCTGAGGAGCCGTTTTCTCACAAGCTAGTCTGAAGACCCTCTCTCTACACACCAGCTTCTTAAACTGTGGATCGTGACTCCTTGTGGAGTTACATCACTGAAAGTGGGGCATCACAAGATTTGGCAATAGCAAAAGGTTTCTGAACACTCAATAACCAAAAATTCATACAAAATCAAATTCATAATGAATTCAGACATTGCTCTGAATTGTTCTGGCATTGCTCCCCCACGCTGCATTACCTCCCTGCAGTCTTGGTTCTGAGCACACAGCACGCAAACTTTGCATCATGCATGCAGTCACACTGTACCACACAAAGTCAACGAAAGCTGCCCGAAACACTGCAGCTCAGATCCAAGACTTTCACAGGTTTAACTGCAGGTTTTTCACCATCCATGCCAAGTTTTCTCTTCTTATAGAGACATAATGGCTTAATTACGGAAAATAAAATCAACATTTCCCTACTGTCATTCTTCAACACGTAAGCACTGAATTAGCATATCTTTTAATAGAATTGTGTTAGAATGTTTGATTTTAAAATTGCTGTTTGAGGATCAAGGAGATGGCTCAGTGGGTAAAGATGCCTGCTGCCAAGTCTGAGGACCTGAGTTCAATCTCCAGGCCCCAAATGATGGAAGGAGAGAACCAACTTCTGAAAGTTGTCTTCTACCTCCACATGCTTACTATGGTGCACACACACACACTTAATGAATTAAAATGTAATAAAATAATTTTTATTGCTGTTTGAATTGCTGGCTTGAGTTTCATTTTTTAAAGTGAACTTTGACTTGAGATTAAGACAGAATTGCCAACAATTTCTGAAATGATCTTAAACATTCTCCTGCGGTTTTGTATTCTATGCTTCCGTGAAATGGTGTTCTCCTCATTGACAATTATAAAACAAAAATGTTATTCAACTAGGAAGCATGTTGCAGATGCCTTGCAGTCTATGGTATCAAATATGCAGCCACAATTTAATGCTTTATGTAAAAATAAACAAGTGTGGATATATCATTAATATGCAAATTTGCATTCATCTTTAATACATAGAAAATTATATGTATACCAAAGAATTATTTTAAAATAAATTTCTTTATGACTTTTTATCAGTAAATGTTTAATTTTCAAGCCTGTTTTACTTACCTGGACTTGAGTATAAATTTCTAAGCAAAAAGGGTTTGCAAGTAAGAAAACTATTTAAATCTTGCTCTCTGATGATACATGGCTATGATTCTGTTCCTGTAACACTGAGCAATCAATGAGGCAACTAGGAACCAACATAGCCCAGGAAAATTTCTGGTCTCCAGTCAGTGACACCAGGCAGGGCTAATGTTTCTTCAAAAGAATCTTCCTGTCTTTGATGAGTGAAGAAAACCGCAGTCCCCTCCTGTGAGTTGGCGCTGTGGTCCTCAGCCATGAGCCATGTTTCCACACTCCTCTGGTGTAGGCTGACGGTGGAGCAAAGTGGAGGATGAAGGACTTCCTGATGTTTGGAGGCAGCTTCAGCCTTCTCTGAGTGACTGCATTCCCCACATCCTCTTCTCCTGAGGTCCCAGTTACGCAGAGCACTGCCTTTGCCTCTGTCTTGGTATGTTGGAGATAGGAGAGGTGTCTGTCATTTGCAGATTCTAGTCCTGGGAATTCTAGTCTCTAGAATGAATTTCCCACCTCCCTTGATGGCCAGCTGTGGTGGTTTTGCGCACCCAGGCTGTGACGTTGAATCTTTTCCATTCCTGGGCACCAAGAGGTGTTCCATCATTTTTCTATTACTTGTACCTTTACCTGTGTCCTCCAGAAAATGTAAAACAGAAGACTGAACCTCTAGAGAGAAAAATCACAGTCTGGAAAGTTAAAAATAAAAAATGAAAAAATAATTTGAAACAGAAAAATGACTGAACAAATAATTATATATAGAGTTAAGCCCAAATTCTATACCAAAAGTCTGTGAGAGTACAGTACACTGTCAAATTGAGTATTTTTGACACTGGGTCTTGCTGGATACCCAGGCTAGTCTCTCGAACAGTCTGTCCTGCTTTGGCCTTGCAGCTGGTGGGAATACAAGCATGTGTCCCCCATCCCGCCCTTAGCTTGAGACTTTGAAGAACAATATTGTCTTAATTTATTTTTTACTGTTATTTGTGTCTATGTGTGTGAGTATATGCACGCTCACATGTGTGCAAGTGCCCATGGAGGCCAGATGAAGATCTCAGATCCCCCGGAGCTAGAATTACAGGCAGCTGTGAGCCCCTGGTGTGGATGCTGGCAACCAAACTGCAGCCCTCTATAATCGCAGGAAGCACTCTTAATCACTAAGCCATTTCTCCAGCCCCAATATTTTGTGTTACAACCCATACAAGAGGTTCACTGTGACTGTACTGTGCATTTGATTGCAATCAGTCTGAGCTGCCACCGTCTCTGAGGCTGATGTCGTCCACATATCAACCAAAGGAAGCTTTTTGGGTCTTTCCAGCAACATCATTGGAAATGTCTGCAAAAAACACTATCTTGGTCTGGGGATATAGTTCAACAGTAGAGTGTTGCTAACACGCATGAAGGCCTAGCTTCAAACCCTAGTGTCTAGGAGGTGGGTTACTAGTTATTTTCAATTTGGGGTTTTCTTGTGATTTTTTTTATGTGTGTGTCATTGTGTATGGACACATGTGCGAGTGCCTATGGAGGCCAGAAAACGACTTTGAATCCCCTGAAACTTGAGTTACAGAGGCTGAGTCACCTAATGTGTGTACTGAGAACAGAGATCTGGTCCTCTACAATGAGTTATCTCTCCAGTTCCAGGCTTCTCCTACTTATAAGATAAAAATCACAATATAAAATTAAAGAGTAGTTGAGTCCTCCAAGGTGAAGTGAAATCTTCATTATAAAACTGTGCAGACCATACAATAGTATTCAGCAATAAAAAGAAATAAAGTATTGTTATACGCTACAACATGGATGAGCTCAAAAAAACATGATTCCAGTCACAAAAAACTACCCAGTGTGTGACCATTGTTTTACTTTGTTTTGCTGTTGTTTTGGGACAAGGCCACCTGCAACCTCACAGCAAGCCTTCTGCTTCAGCTTCTCTAGTACTGGGATTACAAGCCTGTTTCCACCAGGCCTGGCTTTTGTGATTCATTATATGAAATGCTTGAAAGAGGCACATCTAGAGACAGAGGCAGATTAGTGGTTGCCAGAGGTTGCAAAAAAGGCTGGAAATGGGAAGTGGTTGCAAATGGATAATGGGTTCTTTTTGGTGTGATAAAGATGTTCTGAAATTAGAATGTGGCAATTGCTGGATGACTTTGTGAGTTGTATGAGAAACCGCTTGGTGGCCTGTCGTGCCTGGAAACCACACTGGCATTGAGAGTTGGAGATCAGACATCTCACATGTGGCAGAAATATGGCCCCTCTTGTTCAGTGTTAAATACTAAAATTTTCTCAGGAAGGAGCTCTGGATCATGAAGGGATGAACGGATACATGCCCTTGGCTCCTGAAAGCTGCTTCCTGTACCAGTTTTGTGACAAGTCTAACAGCTGCCATTTCTAAACATTGTAAGTCACTCTTCACATAGACAATTTCCATACCTTTTGCCTTCCTGGTCTCTATCCAGATGTTGCTCCTTTGCCTCATAGGGAAATTATGCAGGTGAGTTGAGGACACACCCTTGTTCAGCAAGCCTGGGACGTGGGAATGCTAGGCCCTGCCAAAGAAGACCTCACTTCAGGCCCTGCTTCTGAAATGCCCACATTGCATTCCTTCTTCTCACCTTCACTGCTCCCTCTCTTCTGGACCTCACAGAATCCTTTAAGAACAGGTCATCCTGTCTGAGCTGTGCCTGTGTTTTAGCCTTGCCTAAGTTTGCCTGCCTTTATACCCAGCCCTCCAGACAAGCAGATTGTAGTCGTTTATAAAAACAAACACCAGCACGAGAATTCTAAACTCACATCCATAGGGAACAATGTTGGTGAATCTCACAAAGAATGTTGAACAAGAAAAGTCAGCCACAAAGGAGGGCCTATCATATGATTTCCTTTGTGTGGAGTGAAACAGGGGATATTAGACGTTGAGACAGTGGGTACCATTAAGGACATGAGCATTAGGAATAACCTATCAGATACACAGAGGTCTTGAGTTTGTGAGAAAATACTAAATTTGTATTTATGTGTGTACTTTTTCTATATAGTATACTTCAACAAGAGCATTTAAAATGCTGGGTCTCTAAGTGCCATCTCTTGCCAGATCCAGGCCCTGTGGTTACCGCTACCAAGAAGTAAACTCCCTGGCATTTTCCTGGCTCTGCCACTTGGCAGTTGCTCTCCTCCACCAAATGCAAACCTGCCTGAAGAGCTTTGATCACGACCAAACGCTATCACGGATCCAATCTCTGACACCAGCCTCTCCGTTCTTCGCCAGTCGCCTTTACAACCCTAAACACTTCATTAGTGTTTCAGGCAGGTCAATAATTAACATGTTAACACACGCCTGTGCATTCCAAGCAGGTTTCAGAACCTGGACGCTTACAAGCCTTTTGAGTATTTCAGCAAAAGGATTTGTATGGAATGAGAAAAATGAATGAAGACCTCTAACCTTAAGGTGGAAAATGGCGTTGCCTGTCCCACCAATCTTCTAGCCTCCACCGGGGAATCTCCAACCTTCCCTAGTCCGCTCCTCTCTGTACAGCACAAAGATGGACCACATTCAAATACAGCCCCCAGGGGGCTACAGAGATAATTCAGCAGTGAAGAGCACCGGCTGCTCTTGAAAAGGACTGGAGTTTGGTTCCCAGTACCCACATAGCTGCTAACAACGGTCTATAACTCCAGTTTCAGGGAACTGATGCCCTCTTCTGGCCTCCACAGGCGTTGCATGCATCTGGTGCACTTACATGCAGACAAAATATTCATACACATAAAAATAAATAAGCCAAAAATTAAAAAAAAAATCACAACCTCCATCCTGCTCTCTAAGCCTCCTCTGTTTTCTCTCAAACTAAACTCTACTCCCACTCTCACAAGGTAGGTAGCAGTCTCAGGGCCCACATGTTCAGTCCTTCTTCCTTCCGTGAGTTATCCCTCAAGCCAAGCTCCAAATACCAACTCCATGTAACCAAGGACAGAGAGAAGAGTGAAGCACAGCATTTCCAAGCCGTGGTCACCCTGTGGCTCACACTCTGCCACTGGACGACTGCATGCCATCTAGTGGTACCGTGGCAGGTCTTTGCCGCCAGGCTGCTCTTCATTTTTTAAATGAATTGTGACGTTGCTAGGCTTCTCTCTGTTCAGTTCATCCTGCTGCTTTTATATACCCCACTGGTACCAATTTGACGTGCTGAGGCTACCATCAGGCAGGCAGCATCCGTGTGCAGATTTGACAGTCTTCTCCTGACCCATGTCACTGATAAAGAAGAGATGAGGGGACTGAAGGTGCATCAAGACTCTAGGCACCATGCTAGATGTAAGTGCATCACCATCCTTCAGCTTTTGTGAATAAGGCATGCGACCAGAAATGGAATGAGGCAAATAACTACCTTAAAGGCTGTGTGTCAAGTGCTACGTAAACCTGCACAGAGACTCCTGGGTTGTCTTGGGAATAGAATAGATGAATGGATAACCAGTACAGGGAGTTGATATGTAGAATTAGAATAAGCAATAGTAAAAATAAAAATTCTAAGACTATAAAAGTTGACTGTACGCATATTCTATGACTCTTAGGAGTCTATCTCCAAGAGAAAGATGGCCACCCAGAGGAATGTGCTAGAATGTTCACAGTCACATTATTCATAAAAGCCCAAACAGGAACCCATCCAGATGGTCACCAGAAGGGAATACATTTTAAAAACTGCAGAATGTTCTCACTAGGAGATGGACCATCTATAGCCCACACGATGTGAATGAAGCTCGCAGATGTGATTTGAACAAAAGATTATGTTCTATATTATGCCATTTTTATGAAATACAAAACAAACTACGGTATAGAAATCAAGACTGTAATCAGTCTAGGGGAGAAGATAGTAACCCAAAGGGGACACGAGAATGCTTGCAGGATAGTAAGATAATCTATTTCTTAATTTGAGGGCAGGACACATGGGAGTGTTCAGTTTGTAAAAAAATATTTAATATGGTATATTTGCAATATGTGCATCTCCAACTGAGCTTCAAAGACAAAATATCACAGTTAAGGTGCTTACAAGCAACACAAGTTTATTTCTCACAGTTCTGGAGAATGAGAAAATATTAGTTATTTTTTGTCAGTCTGACCAAATACCTGACACAGATGAGGGAGGAGGATTTATTTTGCTCAGTTCCAGTTGGTCAACCATTGCTTGGCCCTGCTGCGTGACTTTTCATGAGGGAACATGAGCAAAGGTCTATTCTGCCCAACAGAGTATCAATGACAGACCAAAGAAATGATTTCACCCAAGTCTAGCTTAGTGACCCAGTGAGTTTATTAGGTGACTAACAACCATTCGTAATTCCAGGGCTATTAGAGGAGTGTGATGAGGAATGGCTTATAGGTGCATGGATGACTCAAAAGCTGTATCACTCTTCCTGTGGAACAATCCAACTGGAAAGCATTTAGTTACACCCATAGCCACTGTGCCATAATTGCATCAATGAATACCTCTAGCCTGGAGTGTTGTTACTGAAGCATCTAAGGTCCATAGTGAAGCAGGACAATTGATTCCAATTCTCCCCCAGCAGCCTACATGGCACCTTCCAGCACTATCAAAGCCAGCTAGCAGGGAGAGAACTTCTAGTTCTCCGTCTTCTGCAACCAAAGTGTTCAGTGTTTTCATTGGTGGGGCCTTACCATCAAGTTCTAGCATGCATTCAACAACAGCGGCAATAACTGGCCAACAACTCACGGTAGTAGTCTTTCCTAGCAGCTCTGGAAGTATCCCATCCCACTCATGCAGAGAGTCTTCACTTAGATTCCTTAACTTCTATCTTTACTGTCCTTCCTGATGCTTTAAAAATAATCTATAGGACACTCAAGGGTTAATATTATATAACGAAATATTTTCATAGAGGGTGGACAAGCTCTCCAAAGGCCCACCATCTTCCATTCCAAGCAAATGCCAGTTGGTCTTGAGCAGGCGAGGGAATACTAAGAAAGAACACTAGCAAGGTTCAATGAAATGAGAAATGATTCCGTCATGTCCAATCAATTGTTTTGTCAAAAGAGCAATGTTAAGAGGGAGATGGAAGGAGGGCTCGTCAGATAAGAGCAATGGCTGCTCTTCCAGAGGACCCAGGTTTAGTTCCCAGCACCCACATAGTGGCTAACAACCATCCATAACTCCATTTCCAGGGAATCCGACACCTTCTTCTGGACTTCATGGGCACTGCATGCACATGGTGCATTTACATACATGCAGGCAAAACACTCATACACATAAAATAAAAATAAATATTTTTTAAAGAGCAATGTTGGGGACTACAGCACGAACGGAGGACATCTAGCTCTCCACAATCAGTCATTTCTCATGAGCTCCTTCACCGTCTCATCCCATGATCCTCTGCTGCCTCAGGGCTACTGCCATACATGTCCCCACCCCTGATGGTCTCACAGGGTGCTGTTTATAGCCTCACCCCCACTGGTCTCTGCAGGGTTGGACTGTGCTGCTCGGCCTGGCACAGGCCCAAGGTCTCACTCTAGCCTACCATGCCTGTGTCTGGAGCTGGGGTCCCCGCTTAGCACAATAGCCCTTGCATTTCCTGTGGGCAAGCCTGGCTACTGAAAGGGCCTTGAACTGGACAAACACAGGCTCCACCCCCAGCATATCATATTCTTATAGGAAGAAACATACACCACACACTCCGGTTGGGAATGAGGTCAGCCAGGTCTCTTTTTCATCTTCATTGTTTTCTTATTCGTGTATTCCATGAACTGTTGCTCCGGCTTTTGAGCCTTCCAGAGATCACTAGTATAGCATTTGACCTTCTGTTAATTTTCCCCCTAGAAACTCCAATTTGATACAAATCTTGTCACATTTGCCTTCGAGTGAGCCAGACAGTCCCATTTGTCTGCTTTGCTCTTCTCTTATCCCCTCTTGATTGCTTCTGCAGTTCATGGGCTCAGCAAAGACACTAGAGACGCATACCATCCAGTCCCCCAGTCCCTAGTGAGCTCTCCTGTGCACCTATCCAGCTTGGTGAACTCTCACACTCAGTCCCCACAGTAATGGCTCTCCTTCTTCTGCTATTGACTTTTCAGTCCAAAATATTCATGGGGACATCAGTGGGCAACAATCAAGTGTCCTGTGTGAACCACTCCGTCAGAGGCTCAGGTGACGTAACCTTTGTCTTAAGGAGGGATGAGTAGCTATATTACTCAGTTTTTCATTTCTACAGCATTCAAAATGATCCCATCTGCCCCCCACATCCCACAGCCTCATGAACCAGGCCATGATAGTTCCTTAATTGCTTATTTACAAGTTCTTCCCAACCAAGAAGCTCAGGTGCTGAATATTCTCTGATTACCACAGTTTTTATGCTGAGCCATTATTAAAGGCCCTACCTGCGTGTTGAATCATGGACTTTTCCCTCCCTTTGAATTAAAGGTCGGACGTCATGGTGTCTTCTGTCAGCTTTACTTTGGTCTCTTCTTTGTCACTACCCAACTCTTCGCTCAGTCTCCAAGTTTTTGGACCTCAGGAAGGGCTCTAGCACAGATCTAACTTGCACATTCTTGCCCTTGCATCCCACTAATGGTAAGACATGGCTAGCCAGCATTGCCATCTCACCCCCCCGTTTTTCTACTGTCCGTGATGATGTGGAGGCGAGATGACTTATCTTTGTCCCACTGTAATTCCTCCTGTACACAGGCAAACCCTTTCTGGGAAGAAAACAACCTTAGCTGCGTTATCACACACAACATGGGCCACACAACTGGTGCCACAAGGCTGCTTACAGTCCTACCTCTAAGTGCTTCTTGTAGGGATTGTAAGATACTCTCTAGACCATTAGAGATTTGTGGAGCATCCCACATTCACATGGTAGACTCTATTCACTGAGGAAGCTGCCACTCCATATGAAATAGAAGGTACCGCTCCCAGGGACATTCCATTCTCTCACATCTCAGCCTTGCCTGCTTGTCCCGCCAACCATCTCAAGGAGCAAGCAGCCACCTCAAGGAGGCACATACATCATCCCAAACCACATGGGGAATCATGTGACAGTGTCCCCCACAGGTGCTCCCCCCTGGCATGGATCAGCATCAGATGTGTATGTCAGCACCCACTGCAGGGGCCATGCACTCGCTCCTCCTCAGCTCATCTTTGCTTCTGTTAGTCCCTGTTCCTGTTTGTTGTATTGTGTGGCTTTTCCTGAGGTCACACAAATGAATACCTATTTACCCCAGATAAGGCACTGGTGACAGACCAAAGGCACGATTCCACCCAGCAATCTAGCGTGGGGTACCAGCGGGTTTGTTGGGGTGATTTACAAGGATATGGGTGAGGGGTTACTTATAGGAGCGTGGGTGACAGAAAGCCCAGCCCAGGAACACGGGTGACAGCTCATGAAAGCTGCTTCCCTGAAGCTCCCAGCAGGATTAGGCGGCAGCAGGACTGGTCAGATCTCCAGTTCACAGCAACTGTTCACTGGTTATATAACCTTGGGGAGGGGCCTTGTGAATCTTTAAAGTTTCAGCTTTCTGAGACTTTTAAGTTTTTCCTACCTCCTGGGTCTTAACAAGCCTCTCTCTTTCTTACGGAGAGAATGTTTCAGGTTGGAGGAACCTGCCACACAGAAGCCCTATTCTCCTGGGCACAGCAGCTGGAGCACGTGGTGGAGGAGCTTCCTCACCTCACTGCAGACTGGAAACAAAGCGCCGTATGTGAAGAGGCCCCGACAAGATGCAGCCCCCGCGGATAACTCTCCCAAGTTGGTCCCTCCGCCAATCATTAACCACCTTCCGGTAGCACTATAATGTCATGTATCCATTCATTAGATCAGAGTCCTCAGAATCTAACTGTTCTCGTTTGCTTTCAATTGCTGTGACAAAACACACTGACCAATACCAATTTGGAAAGGAAAGAATTTATTTGGTTTACATCCCCCAGGTCATAGTTCATCACTTAAGGAGCCCAAGGTAGAACCTGGAGGCAGAAATTGAAGATCAGGCCATTAAGGAATATTGTTTAATGGCTTGCTCCTCTGGCCTGTTCTCAACCTGCTTTCTTATACAAGACCACCTGCCCAGGGGTGGAACCATCCCATCCCCTGGGCCCTCCCACATCACTCAACAAAGAAAATGCCCCACAGACATGGCCACAGGCCAGCTCAATGGAGACAATCCCCAGTATAGGCTCCCTGTCAAGTTGACAACTAAAGCTGTCCGGCACACTAACCATCTTTGGAAATACCCTGTTAGACACCCACAGAGATGTACTCCACTCATCCTGTAGGAGGTTTTTTCATTTAATCAATTTGACAATCAAAATTACCCACATCTGTTGCTTTTCTTCCCATGGCAGGAGCAAGAAGAGAAGTCTCCACAGCCTCTTTGACAGAGACACTAATTTCGTTTGAGTCCCCTTTCATGATCACTTAAAGTTTCATCTCTTAATGTCATCTTGGAGGCTAGAGTAATTTTTCTTTCTTCTTTTTTCTTTGTGCTATGTCTTGAACACAGAACTTTCACATGCTGGACAAGTGTTCTGCCACTCATCCACATCCCCATCTCTGAGGGTTAGGACTTCAGCTTATGAATTTTGGGAGACACAATCATTCATTCAATAGCATCTATTTAGCTAGGTATCCAGCTTTGTAAAAAGTATTCTTTCCCACGCTTGATTTCTATTATTTCTTTATCACTGGGCTTCCAGCATTAGTGCTAGGGTGTGCTAGCCCATCCCGTTCTCTCTCTGCGTTAGCGCTAGGGTGTGCTGACCCATCCCGTTCTCTCTGCATTGGCACGAATGCAGTGAATGATCTTCCCACACTTTTTGAAGTAAAGTTTATTTGACATTGGAGGCTATGCCTTGATGATCACTGTATGTACTTACAGGTGCTCTTGAACTACTCCCAGATCTAAACAAATTGAAGAATTTATAAACTAAAGACCCATTTATGCATTCTAGAATTCACTCTTTCTCTGTTGCTTTGTGATCAACATATGCAGTGTTCTGATTTTCGTACATTCCTGAGTAGCAGGCCCTAACCCCCCAGGATCCAGGAGCAACCACAGCCCAAACATGCCTGGTACCCGTTACCCCTGGTAGCACCACAGCCCAGACATGCCTGGTACCCGTTACCCTGGTAGCACCACACTCCAGACATGCCTGGTACCCGTTACCCTGGTAGCACCACACTCCAGACATGCCTGGTACCCATTACCCTGCTAGCCCTCCCATCACTGTCAGGGCCAGGAGATCGATGGCCTTGGCTCTGGTCTCTCGGCTCCTGTGAACTAAGGCACCCTCTGCTTCTTGGTTGCTCATTCTTTCAGGCTGGGAGGCTCTCCGTGAGGCAGGGCTGCTGTACACTATGCATCGGCCTCACACTTTCCTTGTCTGGCTGGCAGTTTCTAGTTCCTCCATCATTTTCTGTCTTCCATACCTCTTGGTGCCTTTAAGAGTGGCCTTTTGTTCACTATCAAGAGGAATCTGCAGCCTCATCAGCTCTGCCACTTTCCAACCCCCGGGCAAAGTCCTACTCCGAAGGGAAGCAGTAGCAGAGGTGAGGAGGCCGGCAGGGGCACAGTGCAGAGAACCCAGGCCTGGCCCCTGACTCCATTGCCCTCCTCCTAGTGCAAAGTTGCTGGACTAGAAGATGCTAGGTCTTTTCCAGATTGACACATGTCAAATCCTAATTATGACCTGAAGCATGTACATTCAACAAAATTGTACTGATGCTTGTCTCTGGGTAGTAAAGTATTGGAAAAAATTTTTCTTCTCTTCTTTATGCAAATAATCCATACAAGGATTATCACAGTGGTGGTGTGTTAGCTAAATCCACGAGCACAAAAATCTGGAACGCTAAGCAAACTCAAGCATCCTTTTTCGATGAAGAAAATGAAACCATTTTTAAAGTAAAAGCTGAGAAGAAAGAAGGCCCCCGTGGGAGACCCCCAGACCAACGCGGTTTGTAGGGGCAGCTGCTGCCAAGCTGGAAGTCTTTGTAAGCTCTTTAGCGCCATCTGCTGATCATCCTAGAAAAAAACAAAACAAAAAAACCAGCTGAACTTGGTTTTGGAAGGATCCCTGAGAGGAATAGGTTGTGGAACAGCCCTGCGACCCTGCGGCTGGCAAAGCATCCCCATCCTCACCGGCAACTCAGAAGCACCCCAAAAAGTCCTTGTGTTAGGAGGGGGGCGGTTCTAGTTCTCCCCACTGCATCTGAGCATTCTGCAATGGGGAAAGTACTCAGAGAACACACTTTCAGCCCCTATGCAGGGGTCGATTTCAGTTCCATCTGGTTTTACCTCCTAGCTTCCCATGGGTCTGTAACTTCTTCGCCCTGGAACTAACTCTGAGCTTCAAGCATCCTAAGGGAACCAAAACAGCCCAAAATTCTTGGAAGACCTCACATGTGTCCCTCTGCTCATACATTAGTCCTGTTCTCCCACTAACTCAGAGAAGCCAGGCCTCCCTCCATCCTCGTGGACCCCAGCTATACAGCATGGGCTTCCAGGCAACTGCTCACCCTCCTGACTTGACCCTTCCCATACAGGCTGCCAGGAAGGGACTCCTTTGCCATCTGAGGCTGGTCTGGTCGGCAGAACAGCAGATGTATCCCACAAGGCTTCCTTAAAGCCTGTCTGCTGCAGACACTGAAAGCATTCTCTAGTTGCAATTCTAAAAGTAGTTCTAAGGTCTTCCTGAACTTCAAGATCTTCACGTGGTTTTATCAGTGAGGAGGAATGAAAAGTTCCAACCTTCCCAAGAAGGAGGAGTGGCCAGCGAGCCTCTGATTGGTCCTGCCTGGGGGGAAGAGCTGCCCTATTTGGAGGGTGACAGGGAGGCCCCCTCCCCCAGCAGCTCCTATATAGCTGGACGGTGGCCTGGGAAGGGTGTTCTGGGGAAGTGTCCGGCTCCAGGCTCCAGAGGCTCACTGTAGCGCACAGCCAAGGTATGTGGCCAGCTTCCTGACCAAACTCCTGCAGTGGCCTCTCTGCTCTCCTTCCTGGAGGGGTCCCAGGCAGGAAGGGGTCCCAGGCAGGAAGTGGTCCCAGGCAAGAAGGGGTCCCAGGCAGAGAAATTCATTGCTGTGCGACTCATTGCTCCTTGCTGGTCATTTCTGTGCTCTGATGCCCCATGCTACTTCAGAGCTGGTCCCTTGGGGAGCGGGGGGTGAGGTCTGCTTTTAGGCCCTTGCCTATAAAAACTAAGTCCTTTCTCAAGAAATCTGTGCCTCAGTTTTTTAAAAGTTATTTGACTCATTCTTAAAGATCTACATTATTACTCTTAAGATATCTCCTGCTAAGAGGGACAGGCTGATGGCATGTTGGTGTGGTCCCTGTTTGGGAAACTAATGATCATTTGTTCTATGCTTGAATCTCTTTGGAAAAGGCTGGTTTGAGTTCACTGAAATTGGAGAGGGAAGGGAGAGAGGCTGGATGCTTTTACCTACCTGAGGGCTGAGAGAGGCAATGCCCACAAGTAAGGGTGGGACGGTGAAGTCTCTTTGAGCCCTCCAAGGATTGGGTTGGCTTGGTCTTTGTTGTGTTTTAAAACTATGCACTGGTGTCACACCAGAGCTGAACATTCTAACGGGAACAGCAAGCTGGTCCGGGGTGCTGCGGAAGGCAGTGGAGATGTGCCAGGGCTAAGCGTGTTGCCTCTGCCTCCCCCAGCTCTGGCACTCCATGGGCCCAGAGTAAACATGTAGATGACAGCCTTGACCCATTGTGCTGTAGGAGCTCTTTCTGTGTGTCCCTGATCCACACAGACAAAAGCTCAGGATGCTGGAACACACTGATGTTGGCCTTCGAGGTGGATTTCCACAATGGCTACTGTAGTTTCAGGAACCAGATGTCACAGGTTGCTCGAGTAGGGATGGACTGGAAGGAGGGTGGAGTCCCTGAGAGCAGCAGCCACCTTTTGGATACTCTGGGGCTACCTTGGCAGTCCCCAAGTTCTGCTACCCTCCCCTCTCCCTGCTAGCCCTTGCTTTTTCATTGCCTGGGGGGTCCTCAGGCATCAGCAGCACAAACCATGAGCAGTGTCTGCGCTGAAGTCCTCATGAGGTAGGGCACGGTCCGTGGTGTCAGTGTCAGACAAAGCCAGATTCAAGTCGGCCACCTACTACTGTGCAGATTTGAGCAAATTACTTGGTATCTCTGAATCCCACATCTTTGTATAAAAGAGAATAATAATATACCTACTCCATATAAAAATTAAGTTAGACCACATCGCGCAAGGGCTTGACACAGTAGCTAACGCTTAATAGGTGTGCAGTAAAAAGCCAGCAGGATGACCAGGGGTCCCATCGTCCCCTGGGGTGAAACTGGAAAAGATCCCTACAAGCAGGTTTCAATGATGGTGACTGGGATCCCGTGACTGTCCAACCTTTCCTTCTTCTCCTGAGTCCCTTAGACTCACCAGTCAGCTGTGACTCCAGGACCGGTTTGCTAGTGTAGACAACAGAATGTGTCTGGAACAGTGCCAGCTTAGGGCAATAAAAAATAAAGAAGGAAGACCACCAACAGAGGTGGCAGAGGCATTTGATTCCAGCTCTTAATTTCCCAGGGACCCTTGACTTGAAAGACTCAAGAGTACCAAAGAAAATCTGCTTTCCGTTATGCATATTTGCCCATGCACAGCGAAAGGCTTTCTAATCGCAGGTGGCCACTTCTTATCTGTCTGTCCCCAAATAGTGCAAATCAGGCTGTGTGAGTAATCCCTGGCAAAAACAAAGAAACTTGGTGGTGAGTTAACCCTGGGCAGTCAGAGCCTGGGATACCATTATATTCTGCTGGAGGGTTTGGGGGGGAACACGCTGCTTGGGGAGACTGACAGTCTAGTCTTCCTGTTGCAGATTCTCACACCATGAAGAACCGTCTGGGCGCATGGAGGCTAGCTATCCTCTGCGTGCTGCTTGCCAGCCACCTCTCCTCCACCAAGGCGAGGGGCATCAAGCACAGGTTCAAGTGGGGCAGGAAGCCCCTGCCCAGCAGCGACAGCCAGATGACAGAAGCGCGCAAGACTGAGAACCGACCTGGGGCTTTCATCAAGCAAGGCCGGAAGCTGGACATCGACTTCGGAGCTGAGGGCAACAGGTACTACGAGGCCAACTACTGGCAGTTCCCGGACGGGATCTACTATGACGGCTGCTCCGAAGCCAACGTGACCAAGGAGATGCTGGTGGCCAGCTGCATCAACGCCACGCAGGCAGCCAACCAGGCGGAGTTCGCGCGCGAGAAGCAGGACAGCAAGCTGCACCAGCGCGTGCTGTGGCGGCTGATCAAAGAGCTCTGCTCTGTTAAGCGCTGCGATTACTGGTCGGAAAGGGGAGCAGGATTTCCAGTCACTGTGGACCAGCCAGCGATGGTCTGCCTGCTGGGTTTCATTTGGTTCATCGTCAAATAAAATGTCAATGAGGCTGGAAGCCACCAAGGTGAGCCTGTGGGCCAAGACGTAGAAAGGTACCCTAGTTCTTACCATCAACCTCCACCTCCCAAGCATCCTGAAGGTACTAAACGGGAGTGACATCAGCATTCCAAAGGTCCTCCCTGAGTACTCTCAGTATGTTTGTATTTGACAGTGTCTCAGTGCCCTTCAGGCTGCACCCCTGTGCGATCTGGCCCCTTGTTTCCTCATCCTCGGCTCCCAGCAGTGTCTGGCTGCCATTCTAGGTGATCATGGACACAGGAACTGTGCTGTCCACTCCACCAGACTTGCCAGCTTAGAGGCAGATGAAGAAACTGAGGCTCAGAGTGGGGAAGTAGCTCGCCAGTCACACAGCTAGAAAGTGGCAGCCCCGGGATTCCACGTAGCCTGTCTCCCCTCAGGTTCTCTGTTCTATGCATCCCCCAGCTGCCCAGTGGACGCCTTGCCTGCTCCTAGGCCCAAGTGCACTCATGTATGTGGAGTAAAAGTGCAAGCTGCACCCTGAAGTAATCGAGAAACCCTGAGCGATAGCTGTGCATTCTGATGCCTTCCCGTGAAACCAAAATACAGCAAAGAAGCTAAACTAGAACAGAAATAAAGCTAGATGAAGGCACTAAACAAATTACCCCTCCAATTCCCAGAGACCAGCTTCTCTGTCTGTGATGCCAATACTTTTTTGCAAAAGAAGGTTTTAGTGTTTGCCATTTCTCACCCTGAAATGATGGCCTGTGGAGTTACGAAAAAGATTGTAAATGCTATTTTTGCTCCTTTGTTTGTTGTTTCTTTCAGATGCGATCTCACTATGTAACCCAGGTCTGCCTCCAACTTCTGATCCTCTGGCCTCAACCTCCTGGGTGTTGGAATTACAGGCATGCCATCGAGCTCAACTGCAAACCTCTGATGCTCCCCCCTGGCCCTGTGTGTGTGTTTTTAGGAAGCCCATGAGCATCTTTAAATATGCTACCTTTATACCAAGGTCTCTCTTTTAACACCACTTTGACTTAGCACCACAAAAATACAATCACTGGCCCAAAAGGCTAAATAGAAATGACATCTTTAGAGCAACCCAATAAAGACTTCCTGTCTGTCATAGCAAGAATTGATATAACACTTTATGAACTTAAAATATGAGTATTACTTAAGTGAAAAATAGTCTAATGTTCTAAGATGCTCCCACTGGCCCTCAGGTCCTGTCAGAGTCCCGTGTCTGGAGATTGCTTCTGAGTGTGTTCTCTTTAAGGAACATCTATAATGGGCATGTGTATTGTCAGACAATTTATCTGCAGCATTTCAGAACATAGATGCTGATAACAGAACCTCGTGTGTGAGTTCCCATGGCTATCAGTTCTTCTCAAGGATACCTTTGGAAGGTTTCAACACGGAAAGCAAGTGAAGGACATGAGGCGGGGAGTTGGGAGGGGTTGTGGGGAGAAGGGCCCAAGGACGCAGCCTTCCGCAGGATCCTCTACTGGACAGGCAGCACAGAGAAGCCAGTCAACTGCAGTCCGCTGTCACCAGCAGACACTCCCCTTCTGCCCCACTATCTACTATACTAATCCTAAACCAGAGTGGAGAGAAGCCCAGAGCATACAGATTCTCCCCAGCATGTCATTTAAAAAATATCACTGGGAATAAAGAAAGAAGCTTCTTAGAGGATGATGTCAACGAGTCAGTTCCTGGCTCAAGGTTTAATTACCGAAGCACACAGAGCCATTAGTACAACATTTTGATGTGAAAATGCTGGGGCTGAATGCAGTCGAGGCTCCATAGCTACTGTCCTTTCTCATACCATCAGCAGTCCTGTCCAGCAGACTTTAGTGTGCTAAGAAATGAATGAGGACATAATGATTGGAGTGCAAATTTCGCTTGTACAGTTTTTAATTGACATCTCATGGTCCTGAACCTCCTTGCTCATGTTTACAAATCAGAAGTGGACTTTTTGAGCCTGGCTTTGACTTTGGCCAGAAGTTTCTTGGGTGCCTAATAAGTACAAGGCACTGTGGGGGACTTCCAAGTCATCCTGAATGGAGCCAGAGATATGATCTCGGCCCCATTCTTTCCCTGCCTTTCCCTTGTTAAAACACGCATGCTATGAAGGTGGTAGGAAGCTGGCAACACATATTTGAAGTGAAACTCACTTCAAATTAGGTGCGTTCTGCACCTAATTATGCCAACGTTGTTTCCACTTCCCGTAACATCCCACTCCTTACTCCATGCCCAAATACAAATGTATAAATTTGTAATAATAATAATAATGCAGGTGACATTTTTTTTTGTTTGTGTTGTGTTGTTTTCTTTTGTTTTTCGAGACAGGGTCTCCTGGTAGCCACAGCTAGTCTGGAACTCACAGAGATCCACCTGCACCAGCCCCCTGAGTGTTGGGATTAAACGTGTGCGCACTAGGCTTGCAGGTGAACTTTTAATCCTGAATGTTTCCTTAACTTCATTCAATTCTTTTTGTCCGTTTTTCTATGATTTGGGGGTTCATGTTTTCCCAGTTCCATCCTCTCCTTCTATTACTGAATAATGTAATATTACTCAAAATGTAAAGGCAATGCTTTTTTTCTTTTCTGGGAGAGAGTATCTCCTTATGCAACATTAGCTAGCCTGGTACCCACTATGTAGACCAGGCTAGCCTTGAGCTCACAGAGATAGGACTGCCTGTACCTCCCAAGTGCTGGGATTAAACTCATGCACCACCACACCCAACAAAAGTATGGATTATTATTTTGCTTCATCAAAACCTTTTAACTGTCATAATTATGCATTTAATATTTATTTCTCTGCAATTTGCCTTCCTAACTTAATAGTGTAACATTCTGGATCCACATCTAACTAATTAACCAACATGTACTTTAAGATGGCTGTGTGATATTACTTAGCTGCTCTGTGACTGACCTAATCATTTCCTTGCTGTTAGACTTTTAGGTTGTTTTCATCTTCTTGCCACTGCAAACAATAAACATCCTTCTACAGACAGCTATTATGTCTGGTGCTTTTATTTCTGCAGAATAAATTCAGTCTTGCAGAACTGCTGAAACACAGAGGGCATGTAGCTTAAACTTACCCAGTTGTGTGGGAGTATTCTCCTGGCAGTGTGAGAATGATGAATACGGGCTGGAGAGAGTCCCTGTATACTGAAGCTGCCTGTTCCCACTGACACTGTCTGTGCAACTTCTTTCTTCAGCAGAGGACAAACAAAAGCTTCCTAAGGAAGTTTCACCCTAAGAACTACCAGCACTGCCCGCTCCAGAACCTGGTCCTTGACTCAAAACACGCAGTAGAGAAACCTGGAAATTAGGCAATAGGCATGTAAGTCTCCCACTCAGAGGACAGTGTCTGGATAGCTCGTGTTCCCAACACAAGTGGGGTTAAATATGGCCCTGGCCTTTTGACAGACCCTTAGTAAAGTTGTCCCTGCCAGGCCCTGCATTCCAGCGAGAACACTGTCCAGATTCGCGGCTCAGAAGGAGCAGGGTGAAGCCCCTTGCAGTAGCCTCACTGTCCTCTCAGCTTGAGAAGCCAGCTATCTCTCCTGAGCCTTTCAGACCTCACTTGGCCCAGGAGGTAGCTGTCAGCCTAGAGGAGCTCTACTCCTTGCAAGCTGTGCCTACTTAGCGGTGGTGACTTGATCCTGAGCAATGTGCTCCCTACCTCAAGCTCCTAACAGCCAGTGTGACTGACCTGGGTCATGACTCACTGAATCAGGAACCCCGAGTTCTGCTTCCCTACAGTGTGGCTATGCCCACACCTCTTCCCGGTGCTTTCTCCCCATTGCTGTGTATGGCTCGACAGGGGGACCTAAGGTGCCTGGTGCACTAGCATGGTACATTCTGGAGTCTACCAGTGTCTGTATTAATATACTGACAGAAGGATTTACATGCCCAAAGCCGGGCAGCATATGGAAGAACACACCTGCCCGGAGAGCAATCAAGAAGACCTCCACTCGTGTGGCCTTGTGAGCAGGTCCAGTGTCCTCCCCGGTGGAGGTTTAGACACAGCTGAAGGCAGACCTCTTGGTCTAGCCAGGCTGGCAGCCTCACACTCATCCTTCCCACCTCAAGGCATGAATCAGACAGGTGCAAGGCTCTCCTCAGAGACCCATTTCAACTGGGCTCCTAGCTACCTTGTGGAAGGCAAAGAACCCAGACCAGCCTCTGCTGGTAATGCAGGGCCTTGTCAACAGGAGTAAGTCAAGCCTTCCGGTGGGAACAAGCTATCATGTTTTGAGATGTCTTTAAGCCTAGTCTAGACATCCAAAGCCAGCCCCAGAAAAACATACTCAGCTGTTCTCTTGGCCATCACCTCAGCTTGGAGTCTCAGGGGAAGTACCACCTCCAAGCAGGAACAAGCACTGAGAATGACCAAGGTTCCAGAGGTCATGGAAGAATTGATTCTCTGGTGCTGTGTTCGAGACCTCAGACTGGTATAAGCCACATGAGTTGACCACACTTCATCTATAAAGATCTTCATGGCTGGCACAAAGTTGAACCTCCAAATTGTTCATCTCCCAGTACTAAACTGTCACCACTTCCCCCGAGAAATCCTACCCTGTGCCCCGGTCTCATTGCCCCAGCTACCTGGGGATTCCCAATCCTATTTTAATGCTAACCCTTTTGTGGAAAAGTGTTGCCTTCTTAAACAATGTAGATTGTTTTAACTCCAGCAGTCTTGGCCATAAACTGTGGAAGGAAATTGGCAGGAGGCCAGAGAGGAAGCAGAGGAAGCTGGAAACAGGCAGGTCAGGGTCAGAGGAACCAACACAGCTGGCCTCCCAGGATGGAGAAGACTGGTGGGGTGGGAGTGGAGAGAACAGGGGAAAGCCCACCAGGAACATCCACCAGAGAAGCACACTACTCTCAGTCTCATAGGAGGCGAAGTGAGCACTCAGACCTAACAGAGAAGGTGTTGTGCCTAGAAGTGATCAATTCAGCACCAAGGAGAGGGATTTCAAAGGCAAAGCAAAGAATAGGGTCCTTTAGGGTCTTATAGGAGGCAGCTGTGTCAGTGTGTTGTTCTAGATTCTTTCCAAGCCTCTAATTAAGATCTCTGAATTTTTTAGCTGACTGTTTTGACTCAGTGCTACCTAGCACTGAAAACACTACCATTCAGTGGTAGAGTATTTACCTAACATCCATGAGATCCTGGGGCTCAACCTATACAGCACGAGAGAGAGAGAGAGAGAGAGAGAGAGAGAGAGAGAGAGAGAGAGACCAAGACATGGAGACAGAGATGGAGACAGAGAGATTGAATGTAAAAGAATGAAAGTATGCATAACCTGAAATATATCCTTCCTCTGCTCTCCTGGAGGAGGACAGAGGGAGGCAAAGGGTTGGTGGCTTTTCCTTAGCCTCAGGTCCTCTTGGAATGGTCAAAGTGTGGAGGTCTCAGCTCACCCTTCACCCCCAACCTTAGCACCTTTTTCTGGGCTCATCGGAAGAAGGGCAGAATCAAAGGGGTACCTCCTGGCTGAACTTGATGCTGTCTGAAGTTTGGGGGATGAACTCAGGGTCTTGTGAGTACTAGACAAATGCTCTGCCACTGAGCTGTACTGACGGGCGTTCCAGAAATCCATCTGTCAGACCCTCACTCCAGGCAGGGCCTGGCCTCTGTCATTTGTCTGTGGGTCCTGCATATCCACAGTTCAAGGCTACTGGCCCTCCCTCTGGAGTTAAGATTCCTGACTGGGGTTTCAGCTGATGTCCACTTTTGCCTCACCTAAAGCATTCCCTGGGTTCAGCATCCTTCCTTGTGTTTGTACGTACATAAATGCTGCCTACGTATAAAGCACCTGTTCTGTGCTGGAGCACAGTGGTAGGTGACAGGGTGTCTGCTGTGGTGGTGTGTGTATGTGCCAGAACAGAGATGGGTTACCACACCAGTTTTATGAAGAGGAGGGTTTGTACCATTTGCCACTTTCTATGGTATAAATGGTGACCTAGTCAATTTTAAGTTACCGGCATGACTTTACCAAAAGTGAAGTTGGAAAGATATGTGTGGTCCGACCAGCTCCAACACAATTGTTAATTTAAGTGTTTATTTTGTAAACTTCATTCATATTGTTTCAATTCTATACAATTTATAGCCCTTCAAGTCAGAGCTCACAGTAGCTCAGCTGGAGAGCTGCTGATGGATGAAAGGCTACCCCAGGTGGATAGAAAGCTGAGCAGACAAGGTGCATGAGTAACTGCTGGAGTCAAGAAGAATTTAGCAGTGATCATTTATGGACTTTCTGTTACATACTTGACTCACAAATGAAATCCAGTGCTCACAGCCTGATGCAGACATGCAACATGGGAAAGCCCTGGCTAAAGCTGGGCATCATCAGGAAAGACTTCCAGTATTAGAGTTAGCTCAGTGATTGAGTATTTGCCTAACACACATAAGGCCCTGAATCTGAGAAAAAGAGAGAGAGAGAGAGAGAGAGAGAGAGAGAGAGAGAGAGAGAGAGAAAAGAAGAGTTGGGTGGGTTGGGACAGAGCTCAGTCGTAGAGCTTGCCTAACATGCGTGAGGCCTTAGATTTGAGCTCCAATACAAAGAACAGAAGGGAGCAGGGAGGAGACGAGGGGTACAGAGAGGGTGGAAGACGGGAGGGAGAGTTTCCAAAATTACATTTCTAGGAAGACATCCAGGCTGCAGCAGCTGCTCTGTGGATACCTTGCCGAGCAAAGATGTAGGTGAGAGAGGGGCATGGAAGGGTTAGGAGTGTAGAGATCGTGGCCAGGCTTGCTTTCCCAAAGTAACTCCAGGTGCAATGGGTATAGGCTGCGGGAGCACCTCAGAGACGTGGCTGACTGAGCCTGAGCATGCTGTGTGATGTGTCCCACTAGCACCCTGCTTCTCTCTAGTTCCCTTGTCCTCACCTCCTGACTCACCTACCCCTCCTTCTTAGGCAAATGCTGCAGTCTGGGGTCCCTCCCACTTCAGGCCCCTTCTCAGACCCTGGTTCACTTGACTTTTCCTGCTCAGCGTCCTGGGCCACAGCACAAGTCATTTCAGCAGTTTCATAACACCTGTCTCAGGAATGTCTACTCAAGACCTCTAACAAGGGGCTGGACAGATGGTTCATCAGTTAAAAGCACTGGCTGCTTTTGCAGAGGACCGAGGTTCAATTCCCAGCACCTACATGACAGCTAACAACCATCCATAACTCCAGTGTCAGGGGATCTGATGCCCTCTTCTGACTTCCTCAGACATTGCACAACACAGGTGCACTTACATACATGCAGGCAATATACTTATACACATAAAACAAAAATAATAAAATAAAATATTTTTTAATAAAGAAAAGACATAACAGGGATGGTTTGTGTTTTCTAATTAAACTTTACTGAAAGGACGGGTACTACAACAAAGACCTTAGGATGCACACCTACCAAGTGTCCACAGTCCACAGTGCGGGGAAATAGCCGAAGCTTGGAGGGTCTGACTATGGAGCTCAGGGTGGGAGTCCTAGAGCTATTAGAGACAAGATTTAGGCAAAGTCCAGCAAAAAGCAAGAGAGCAGGACAGGTCCTCGTACTGAGGGGCTTAAAGGGTCAGCAAGGAACTTCAAGTTCAGCACACCCTGCACAGCTGATTCATGTCCAGCATAGAACTGAAGCCGAGCAGAGAGTAGCACATAGTAAGCCTCGTACACAGACCAAAATGAGCACAGGCCAACCCTCCCCTCAAGAACAGAGTTGACTGGGGTGCTCCTATGAGCTGGCACCCACCAGGCCCAGAGTACACAGTGAGTGGGGGCACACAGCATACAGCCGTTGTCAGTTGAGCAGTCTGGAAAAATGAAGTGGGGTCTTGAATTCTACAAGTGATGAGGGCCATTAGCAATCAGGGGAACTGGGCATTAAATTAGGGGTTTTTATAGTCTGAAGGTAAAGGAAAGACCTTCCTATAGAAACAGTGTTTGGGTTGAGACCTAAAAATTAAATGCCAAGAAAACCCATTAAAAACTCATTCCTTCCTCTCTTATCTGCGTAGAGGGTGATTCAACTACTTTGAAAACTTGTTTGGCAATTTCTAATAGTTAAACATGTGACCTAAGCAATCCCACTTCTAAGTATGTGCCCAAGAAACATGAAAGACCAAAATGTCCATAGCAGTTCTTTGCAACAACAGTCTAAATCTGAAGAAAACACAAATGCCCAGTGGCAAATGGGCGAATGATCATAATGTGGCAAATTCACACAATGGAACACTACCTATCAATAGAAAGAAAAAAAAAAGCGTGGAGCCATTGTAACTCATGAAACATAACAACATGCATGATCTCCCAGACATTACATCACTAAGCAAATAGCCAGACACACAGGAAGTATGCACTGCGTGGTTCTAATTACACAAAGTTCAAAGGAGGACAAAACCAGTCCACGGTGACACAGGACAGAACAGATAGGAAGGCTACTAACTGAAAAGACCATGAAAAGACAGAAGGTTCTAGATTTCAATCTGGGTGGTGGTTATGTAGACACACACACACACACACACACACTGAAATGTTTCCCATTTTATTGCCCCTTACATGGGTGGTCTTTGAGCAAATTACTCAACCTCTTTGTTGTGTGGTGCTGGGAAGGAACCCAAGACCCTGCAGAACTCTGCCTCTGAGCTCTAGGCTCAGCCTACCTCTCCAGACTCTAGTTTCCCCATCTACACAGTGAATGTGTTACCATCTGTCTCTGGATGCCCTTGTGAAAATCAAACAGGGTTACATGGAAATATCTGAAATAAAGTCAGCATTAGTGCCCCAGAACTAATGGATGTGTCACTGTGTCAAGAAAAGAATAGGATTTGAAGTCAAGGAGGAAAACAAGCTTAATTGGGTTCAAAGAAGGCAGACTTCCTTCATTTTCCCACCCCCATAGGTAGCAGGTGCCTGTTGCCTAAGCTGGATTCCCTCAAAGTGGATCCCCAGCAATGTGATTCCTGGAGGACATATAAGAGGAGCAATGAAAGCGGGACGGGTACACCGGGCGTTCAGTGCGGCAGCACTAGAAAGCTCACAGTGTGGGCAGCTTGGGCCCTCTGGGAGGGGTACAGGACATACGTCTCAGAGTCACCCATTCCCTGTGGCACCGGACCTGGGTATGTACACACCAACATCTCCCAGATGTTGATTAAGGCTAGCTCTCAAGAGCTGCAGCTTGCCATGTGTGGACCACAGAGGTCCCATCTTTTAACGATGAGAGCTGGACTCACAGGAAGAAATAAACAGATGACAAAAACTTTCATCTATGGGAAATGAGCAGTCTGATCCCTGGGCTTTCTGGCAACCCTACTGGTCCACACCATGTTTCTATTTCAGATACTTCTGCAAAGTATAGATAATTCCACGAAAGCAAGTCTGGCCAGTCTGTGGACACCAAGGTCCTTTCCACTCCAGGTGACACCAGCTGTATTCGTTATTCCTCTTACTGCTGCAACGAAATGCCTGACAAACACAACTTAAGGAAAGAAGGGCTTATTTTGGCTCACAGTTCAAAGGTACAGTCCATCATGGCAGGGACAGTCTGGCAAGAGCCCGAGGCAGCTGGTTGCATAGCATCTGTAGTCAAGAACCAGAGATGAATGCTGGTGCTCAGCTCCTTTTCTTCTTTCTGTCATTCTGGACCTTACCCACTGAATAGTACTGCCCACAGTGAAGGTGGATTGCCCCACCTCAATTAGCCTAATCTAGATAATTCCTCATACTTGTGCCCAGAGGCTTATCTTCCAACTGATTCAGATCCTGTCAAGTCAACAATCAGTATTAACAATCATACCAGACAATATAAACATATTTTAGGCATTGATTTTTCTAACCACAAATACGTACCATAACTTAGCCTGAAGGCCTTATGAAGAATTTGCTGAAATGATACAATATTTAACTTGAAAACTAGGGCAATGGTTTGAAAAAGATGTTATTTTAACAGAAAAGTACATGCATATGCATCACAAATGTGATGAAAGTAGTTTCAGCTTCTAATTATAGAGATAGCTCATGAAAGGACTGCTTCTCAGCTCCCTCTGAGAGAATGTGCACAAAGAGAAAGACCCAGCTGCACCCCGCACTCCGCCCCCCTACACCACAGCCCAGGCGTGCAAAATGCTCCCAGGGGTGAGGCAGCCTTACAGGTCTTTTGGGGAGCATGGGTCTGCTGGGGAACACAGGCTTGCTGAGCAACTGCTGCATCTGCACAAGTCCTCTGCCCATCCTACGGCTTCTGGCCCAGGACCATCTATCTGCACTGGCCATACCCCATACCTCAAATGCCCCACAGCTCCCCTCCACTCTGAAAACTCTCATCTCTAAACTCGCGGTGTCCTTCCATCAATAGGCTATGCAGAATGATCTCAGCTTGCAGACCTCATTCACTCCCCCAAGCTGAGGAAGGGATCTTTGCACTCAAGAATCAGGAATCATGGCTTCTTTCATATTGCACAGCACCTGACCCAGAACTGAGTGCAGCAGGCGAGTGAAGGAATGAATGAATGAGTTAATCAGTGAGTGACTGTGCCCATGGGAGCCCCTCCTCTCTGCTACTCCTACACCCACTTAGGAGATTCTATTATATCTTAAGAGAACTTATATCTGTCATTGCCATAGCAACATTTTGTAACTAGCTCAAGGTCGTTTGGTATGAATTTCATTTTCTTCTTACTCACACAAAAGCCCAATTACTCTGGAGTTTACCTAGAAAAATTAAGTACAAAATTACTGAAAAGAGATAGGGCAGATTTATGAAAACATCCTGTATATAGAGTTATCAGAAACAATTCAAGTTGTAAACAGGTAAGAATTTCCAAGGAAAGCAGAACAAATTGATCTCAGCAGCTTACTTGGACTTATTAATTTGTAGAGGTCTTCCAAATCTGTTCAGATCCTTTAAGGTGTTACCATCACTCACAGAGCATGGCTACTCCAGCAAGCACAGGAGAAAATTCAGAGTCTGTGTGACTCTCAGGCTCACTAGAAGCCAACATGTATTTGGCAGTTCTACCACACCACCGAGTTCTTTCAAACTCGGCCCCAACCCAGACTTTATTGTAATCTCAGTATCACAGCGAACTGTATCTATCTCAGTCTCCATTCAGAAATGCATGTGTCGTGTGGGGGGCATTGTTTGATTTTGTTTTGGTTTGGGGAATGAGAAATGGAGTTGAGACAGGATCTCACTATGTAACCCAGGTTGCTCTCAAATATTTGGCAATCCTCCTGCCTCAGCCTCACAAGTGCTGGTGTTACAGGTGTATGCCACCATGCTTTGCCTGCATGAACACATTCTTCTTAGAACACATGGAAGTTGTTGACTTCAGGGAGCCAAGGCACAAGCTTACCAACAGGTCTTCTATACCCACTGATCACATAGCTAAAAATCAAGGCAGACAAAATACAGAAAGCAAATAAAAATGATCAGTCCATATGTTTTTAAGAAAGGATGCCTCCTGGAGAGCTTTGGTCTCAAAGAAGCTCTCTGTAATTCTGGCAGAAGGTTTTCACCAGACTTCCAGGCATACCTGGAGTTAAGCTCAGACTCTCCACAGACCAGCTGCCAGTTAGTCCCACCCTTTCTCAGCTACCAAAGCCTTCTCCATCATATGCATTCTACACTGCAGCTGATAAAGTTGTCTCCCACAAAGGCATAATATAACAATGTGGCACACACATAATGGAACTGTATAATTAACTGAATGGATGGTGGATAGAAAGAGTCAGTTTCCTCACTGTTGTAGTGGAAATTTACAGATCAGCAAGAGGAGGAGGCTCAGGTTGTTAGGTGGGCCTGGACCCTCCAACCCCTCCCCCAGCAGATCCAAACCAGACTCTCTGGGGCCTCTGAGATCTGAGAGATCTGAGAAAAGAACTGATTTTTGAATAGATAAGGTCCCAACCCAGGATTCACAAACAGCTGTAAAAAAGGACTACTTCCTGGCCAGAAGTTTGCCTTAAACATCAGTCAGATGTCATGGCAATCCCAAACCCCCTCCCCTAAAAGCCAGGAGGGGGCTGAGGGTTTTTTAAGGCTTTGAGGACTGGGACTGGGACAGGAAGTAGGACTTGGGCTTTTGGGCTGAGTTCACTCTCCCAGGGGAGTTTGCCTCTCGCACTCTCCCTGACGGAGCTCCTCCATCCCAATCTGGAGTCTGGCATGTCAGCCCGGTTCCCCAGAGCCCTGGCCCCAAGATGGGGGTGAGCGGGCTAGCCTCCCCCATCTCTTTGGGGAGCTAGCATTTCTCCACTCGTGGGTGCGGAGAAGCTAGTCCCATCTGGTCTTCTCTTAATGAAACCGGGTCCTGTTATCTCCCACCAGAGTCTCTGGTCCCTTCTTGTCTGCTGTGTCTCTTGAACCCAGAACCTTACACAGGTGATTCATGTGGTAACTTAGCAACGGTGGAGACAACCACATTAACTCGTCTAGCTTAATATAGCTATAGGAGGCTACATATAGAAACAGTTGTACACATTTATGTGCACACCATTCGTACACATATTTCCTCACTCTGTCACCTGCAAATGCCTAAAAGAAACACCATCCCAGGAGCAACCAACACATCTGGTACCAAGATTTTAGTTTCTAAACCCAAGAATTCTTAGAGAAATGACTGATTCTATGACAGGCAGAACATACAAGATGAGCCTGGAGTATCTTGTAGTGCCAAAAAAATAAAGAAGTCCTCACAAAGATCCATTACTGCATCTTGGATCTTGAATGTCCCCAAAGCCCCATGTTAAAGACTTGGTCCCATATCACTGTGCTATTGGAATCTTTAGGATGTGGTGTAACCTTTAAGAGATGGTAATCAGTGCTTAGTAAAAGGAATTTAAGTCACAGAGGACGTTTCCTTGAAGGAGACAATGGAATCCCACACACAATTTGTCGTTCCCTCTCATGGTGGTTGCGGCAGATGCCAGGCAGCATACTCCCTCTCTCCAAGCTCCTGGTCTCCTGTCCAGCAGGAGAGGGTGATGAGGGGGAGAGCCGGCTCTAAGCTCATGTTCCTCCTCCCTTGGATTGCTCCGACTCTCACCTCCAGAAGGCAAGAGTCCGTGAGGGGGTCAAAGGGAGGTCGGGTGCGGGGCTCGCCCATTCCCAGCCTCCTGGCCTGTCCCAGGAGACAATCAGACACTGCCAGCGTTCCCGTCCAGCTGAAGAAGTCCACAGCCAGCCAGCTCCACAGGCGTTACAGCTCTTCAATGTTACAGCTCTTTCAGCATGTTACAGCTCTTCTAATGGCACAGCAGGAAGTCATTTAGTGAACTCAGCAGGCACATTATAAAGGCTCAGAGCCACAGGTATTAGCATGCAGTGCAAGGTCTCTACCAATCATCACACAGGAGAAAGGATACCTTATTAGCATACAGGGGAGGGGTAATTCTTTAAATGAGGAAGTAACATATTGCTCCAATAGTATCACTTCTACATTTTACTTTATTAGCATAAGTTTCATTTCTTCGCAGGTTCTCATTTCCAGGAATCCTTGTTTATCTCTTGGTGCCTTCTGGTTTGGTTTCACTTCCTCTAGGCACCATCTTAACAGCACTTTTAATTCCATAAGGCCCAACATGTCCCCCTTTTTTATTTTATTTAAATGGAGGGCAAGTACGTCTGTCTTAGGTCGTCAGGAACTTATCCTACCTTACCCGTCTTTGGCATATTCAACCCTTATTGCTGTCTTAGGTCGGTTAGGATAATTCCCGAAGTTACCCGTCATTGACCATACTTGCCAACCTGGTTTTTATTTTGAGGTTTGAATGACACTAACTCTTTTTGGGGAACCAAACCTCCAATTCTGGAAGCAGGTGTCCTCCCCCAGAGTACGTCATTCTTGGTCCTCAGGCCCATCCCTGGGTCTTTGACTCCAGGTTCAGGTACGGGGTCATATTTCAACCTCAGGGCCATTATTTGCACATCTTGTATTTTTGCCTTTACTATATTAACCGGGCACCGAAAAATACATGGTCCTATAGTTAGAGCTTATAGTAAAAGCAAAAGTGGTCCTGTTATCGTGGACATCAAAGTTGTAAACCAGGGTGATGTTTCAAACCATTGTTAAATCAGGAGTTCCTACTCCAATTCCTTTCTCTCTGATTTAAATCTTTTCTCACAATATCTAGATTTTGTAGCACCTTCCCAGAATGATCTACATAAAAGCAACATTCTTCTCCCAAAGCTTTACATAGTTCTCCCTCCTTCAAGAATAGTAGATCTAGGCCTCTTTTGTTTTGCAATGTGACTTTGGCTAGGGATGATAAGGATCCCTGCATTAAGCTTATGGATGCCTCTAATTTGTCCACCTGTGAGTCCATTGTAGCTTGGAGAGTTTGTAATCCAATTTGTGAGGTTGCCAAAGAGCTAGCTCCCAACCCTACCCCTGTTAACCCTAACATTAACATTACTCCCACTGTCGTCACTCCTAAATCTCTCTTTTTTCTTCCCATAGTTGCTGCTTGCATTTCCTGTTCTTAAACATAGTTTAACTTTGGTAGGACTATTACTAACACGCAGGAATCATTTTCTCCCTGAAAAATGTTTGCACTGATACACGGTGTTAGTTCTGTTTTTGGCACATTGCTACCAGTGGCCCGTGGATGGTATTATCCATCCAGTTACAGCGGATATTCGTTGTGTTTGGTTGCAAGGTAGGGGCTGCCCAGTCACATGATGTTTGCCAATTACACAAGTTCCAGAGGGTCCTCGCATTTGAACAATTTGGCCCTGGGACGTTTGATCCCAACGGCAGCCAGTATAATCTGTGGACAGGTTATAAGACCCGATAATAGGAAAGGCTTCGAGAATGGGCCCGTTGTCTTTGGCACACAGTCAGCAATGTTGCCCTCGGGTGCTATTTGATGCATTTAACAGACTGGCGGCCACCTGTACCATGTCAAGGATAGCCCTTATAGAGCCCTCCCACTGTAGATCAGGTTTAAAAGATACATTTGGCTCATTAGTTTCTCTGGTGGTGGCATTGGGTGGCTTCATGGTGGTGTTCAGCTGGGCCTGAGGCTGTAAGTGAACAACCTTTGGCATGGTGGACCCCACTACTGGACCAACCTCTGGGTTGGAATAGTCAACCTTTTGAGTAATAGTAAATAACCGTCCTTTATCATATCCTGATTGGTACATTCTAATTCCCCACATTAATCCTATACCCCAGTCCTTGCACTGTTTCCCAGCGTTTGTGAAGGAAATGTGCAGGTTGCTACAAGTGAAGTTATTGTTGCAGGGGTTACCACGTGACCTCCCCCAGGAAACTCGAGTTACCTTGATAGGGGAGGTCAGAGTGGGATTTAGTCTCCAATAGACTGTACCTTTTTGTTCACAGCCCCAACTAGCACAAAGAAGTCTGTAACCCTCCCCCCGGCAAGATCTTATTTGACCAGTTGTCCGATTGAACCCTGGGCATACATAGAAGGGGGTATGGTATAAGTTATATCTGCCCGTGGCATGTCCACAGCCACCGTTCTCAATGTTATAAGTGCCTTCTGGGGTCCTCCCACAGACTTGCACCATCGAGGCAGGGTCCACACACTACGGGCATCCATCTTGAGTGGTCCAGTCTCCCAGGTCCCAGGATCCATGGGCCAAGTCACACAGGTCCACCATCAGGTCTAGCCGCCAGGTGAAGGGCGTGGTGCAGCTGGTCACCCGAGCAGCAGGACAGCTTGTGGTGGCAGGTTTCACCTCCCATATCACGTTGGTGGGCACATGTGGGGATTGATATGCGGAGCCCAGAAGTCTTGCCAGTAGCGGGCAAAGCAGGTGTAATAGCCAACATATCCAGGCCATAATCCTCCATCTAGCAAAAATCTAAAAGGCAAGAGCAAAGCATAGACCTCAGGGGGTGCTTCCCCCTTGGTTAAGGGATAACAGCCTCTTATATTTTTTCAAACACCCTGTAATTTTTGTTCTTTTTTATCACTCTACCCAAACTGTTTTATAAGCAGGGCCTATAAATTTTCTAAACAGAAGGTTGTTGCAAGTTAAACTTAAGACTCCTGGCCGGAACCCATAGAGGTCATTGTTCATCTTTGGGGAACATACAACCAAATCCCCTTCCCAAGGTGAGTAAAGGATCTGGGCCTCTCCATTGGCCCATAAAGTGATCCTTCCAGCGTACCTGTACCTCAGGTCGCTGCTCTTGCTTGCTCCAATGTCTCACAAATTTAGGTTCTGTTCTGGATTTTTGAAAATTTAAAATATTAATGGTAAACAATGCTAATTGGAGCTGAACATGGGGTCCCAGGCTCTCTACTCCCCCTTTTTGTTTTTGTAATTGTGCCTTAATGTTTTGGTGATTGCGTTCCACAATCGCTTGTCCCTGTGGATTGTGAGAGATACCAGTCCTATGTTGAATCCCCCAGAGGGAAAAGAAGTCCTGTAGGCTTTTACTAATAAAACATGGTCCATTGTCTGTTTTTACTTTTTGAGGTAGGCCCAATGCAGCAAAGCATTGGAGAAAGTGGGATTGAGCATGTCTGGCCTTTTCTCCTGAGTGGGCAGTAGCCCAATAGGCATTGGAAAATGTCAATCAACACAAAAATATAATTTACCAAAAGGTGCATAATGTGTAACATCTGTTTGCCACAAAACATTGGGTGTCAAGCCCCAGGGATTTACCTCCAGTTGCTGTAACGGTGGGACTTGTAGAAAAGGCTGACAAGATCTGCAAGTGTGCACAATTTTCTTTAAGTCTTTAGTAGGGATTTGGGAAAATTTTTTATGAAGTCCTCTCCAGTTAACATGCGTAAGATCATATAGACTTTGGGCACTCTCTAGCCCAGTTACTAGGACTTGGGCGGAGGCCATTTTATCAGCCTCAGCATTTCCTTGGGATAGAAATCCGGGCAGATTTTGATGCCCTCTAAGATGCTGAAAAAAAAATGGGGTTTTCCCTTTCCAATAGAAGAGTTCTCGCCTGGATCATCAGGGGTGTAATAGGATTGATATCCAAGCAGATGTGAGAGTCCGGGAGCCCTGGAAGAAGACTCACTACATATAGGCTATCAGAAAAAAGATTCATAGGCTGATTTACTTTAGTTAGAGCCAATATGACAGCCATGAGTTCTTTAAATTGAGCTGAGCCCTCACAAGCTTGTACAAATCGTCTCGGTTCCTCTGTTTCCTTAGTGTATACTATTACAGCAGAGCCATATTTTCCTCCATCGGTGAATACTGTAGGTGCCGATGGCAGGAGTTCTTTAACAAATATCTTCGGGGCCTTCCATGATAAGGTTTGGAAGAGAGTTACCCATTTGTGAGGGCCAAAGTGGCAGTCTAGATCTCCCCGGAATCCTTCTAGTGCCAGTGCCACATGGCCATTACGCCCCTGGACCCATTCTAGGTCTTTAAGCCTGTAAGGGATCACAACTCTATCTGTGTCTTTTCCATAATGTCGGACCACTAAATCCCTACCCTTCTGGATCAAGTCTGCCAGTTGGTCCATTGGTGAATAAACCCTGGGAGTTCCTCCTAGAGAAGCATGGACCCATTGCACCAGTTGGCTCGCCTGCACTAAGGTGGCTGTCATTAACGTCTTTCCAGGGAGGGCCCATAACTCTAGGGGTATCTGGGGGTCATATTTGGCTAACTTGGCCTGGTCCAATGCCTTCTGAACCTCTTGAAGCACCCAGAGGTGCTGGGGACCAAGCTTAATTAGATCTGTTGGCTGTCTCCCACCAATAACTGGAACAGGGGCTCGAGTTTTTCCGTGGAGATTGGTATCCAGGCTCTCACCCAATTTATTTCTCCCAGTATCTTCTGGAGATCTACAAGTCTTAGGGGATTATGGAAGCTTAATTGAGGCTTTAGCAGGCTCACTCCATCCAAAGTTAACAGGGTGCCCAATATTTTTATGGGAGGTACCGATTGAATTTTATTTGGGTCTACCTTAAACCCCTTGTCTTCTAACTGTTGTAATATGATTTTAAGTAACTTTTTAAATTCAAAAGATGTAGGCATCCCCATAATAATATCATCCACATAAACATACATCATAGCATTAAACTTATTAGCAATAGGCTGCAACAGAGCCTTGAGATAGGTTTGACAAAGAGCAGGGCTATTGGCCATGCCCTGGGGTTAAAAACATCCACTCATATCTATCATCAGGACCCTGAAAGTTGCAAGAAGGCACAGAAAAGGCAAATTTCTCACAATCAGACTCTTGTAATGGTACTGAAAAAAAGCAGTCCTGTAAAAATCAATAGTTGCCAAGTGTAAATTAGATGGAATGGCTGGTATCCAGGGCATTCCCCTAAGGGGGGTGGGTGCCTAGTAAAATCATTCTCTCATTAACTTTTCTCAAATCTTGTATCAGTCTCCATTTTCCTGAGGCCTTCCTTACTACAAACACCGGGGTGTTAAAGGGCTGGTGGAGGGTCGAATATGCCCTTGTTCAAGCTGTTCCTCCACTAAGTGTCGTAATGCCTGGAGTTTTTCAAGAGGGAAGAGGCCACTGTTCCACCCATGTGGGTGGGCCAGGCGCCCGTCTGAGAGCAGGAACTTGAGGGGCAGTGGCCTTTAGGATTGGGGGTGAACCTGAGGTACCTTCTGCAGCTCTGCCCGATAATTATGGAAGTTGAAAAACTGATCTTTACCTGCCCCTCCCTGGGGCTCTGGGAGCTGACTGGACTCCTCCTCATCCAGGATGTCATCATAAAAAGGCCTTATTGTCTGTGGTTAATACAGCTTGCATCTGTCCTAGCACATCCTGCCCGAGCAAATTTGGAGGTCAGTCCAGGGACTATGAAGGGGGGAACTTCTCCCCGGGCTCCAGCTACATCTTCCCACTCGAGCCAGCCTATGACTTCCTCTGATGGGGTTTTTCCCCCAACTCCCAGCACCCCCAGCCCTGGTACCAGGTGTCAACTGGGGGGTACTTCCTATTTTCTCAGCACGGTGCAGTCTGCCCCAGTGTCTAGCAGACACCAGAACCATTTTCCCTGGATAAAAATGTCCATCTTTGGTCTGAGCCCTTCGTGTAGGGGGACTGTCCACCCAACCTCGACTTGGGGGCGCCCGTCGATCCTGGGGTGGGCAACCTCCCTTTCTTTTTGTCTTGGACCCTCTTTTTCTGATGGGGCTGAGGGTTGTCCCCTGCCTAGTTTAAAGGTTTCCCATCCTTATCGAATTTAGACAGGTAATCTTTCTTCCAGTGATATCCCTTTCTGCAGTGTGGGCACAAGGTGGTGGGTTTTTGAGGCCCACCTGGGCCTTGTTGTCCCTGAGGGCAATCCCTCTTAAAACGGCCCTGTTTCCCACGCCGATAGCAGGTACCTTTGCTAGTCCCCTTGTTTCTTGGCCCTACCCCCAGTTGCTCTAACAGTGCCACTATTGCTTGTGAAACAGCTCCCTCTAAGGAGGCCATCTCTTAGGCAGTCGGCGCAGCCATAGCCTGTGCCATGTTTTGGGCTTGGGAACTCAGAGTCCCGACGTCCCTGGATGTGACTATCCACTACCCTATTGAATGTTCCTTAAGTGGTGCACAAGCCATCTTATGGTCTTTATTCATACCTTCCCAAACCATCAATCTTGTAAAATCATCTTTCAACCAGCCAGGGGGTAATTTCTTGCTAAGGCTGGTCTGGACCCTGTCTATAAACCCCAGTAGGGACTCCCCCGGCTTTTGATAGATCTCCGCTATTGGGGGACTCAGTAGGTCCCTCCTCTAGTTTAGACCATGCATCCATGCCCGCTTGACTCACCTGGTCTTTGTATGGTGCCAGCAGGAGGGCCACCTGTTGAATTCCTCTGCTATATTGTTCTCCCATCCCAGTGAGCATAGAGAATGTAACAGGTATGGGCGGGTCTGCAGCTGCATTAGCTTCTGTCCTCTTACTACATTCATCTCGGTAATAAGCACTCCATTTCAAAAACGCTGGCCCAGGAAGAACGGCCCGAGCCAAGCTGTTCCAGTCCTTAGGGATGCATGGATGATAGGCTACCTCCTGTAGGAGGGCCAAAGCCCATGGGGAGTTCGTGCCATCTTCCTTAACAGCTTTCTTAAGTTCCTGAAGATCTTTACCCCGCCATGGGTGCCATGCTGTGGGCCTGTTACCACGCGGGACCAAATTAACAGGGAAGGCCTGTACTGAAGGCTTCCTACTAGGGGGCATCCCTTTACCGGGTTTGGCGTCACTGCCCATACAAGCTTTAGCCCACGTGGGATCTTGGTCCCTTTGCTCCCCTCCGTGCCATCTTGAGGGTGGCTGTGCAGTTCCTTAAGAAGCGGCGTATACAGGGTATCTGCCCTTGTGCAGTGCAGTACGGCTACTTCTCCCTCCTCAGCGTCATCTTCTCCTCTTTCGTGTGGGCATCTGCCCACGTGGAAACACTAACATCCGCTGTAGTCACAACCTGTCCCAATCCCTTCCCCGCCTGCCGCCCACTCGCTGATGCTGCGGGTATTTCGGGGGCCTGCGAAGAGCCTTCCTCCGGGATAGTCACAGGGGAGGCAGAGGTTGCCAGAAACATTGTTCTGAGCACACTCATGGTAGGATAAAACCCAAGGGGGGGGGGTTCCCTGGCACGAGCTAGCTTCTCTACCTGCTCCCAGGTTTGAGACTGAATCAGATTTGCCCGTATTATCCAGGGGGCTATGCGTGTGACATCGACCCACACTGCGCTGGCTGTGGAATCAGAGATCTTCAGCCCCCTGCTTTTAAGCATCAGCCACAAGGCTTTGAGGGCTGGGTCCTCCTTTGAGGACAATCAGTTACCCATCATGGTGTCTCACCCCACCGAAGCACTTACCTTCAGAGTGCTATTTGCCCCTTACGGAGAGGAGATCACGTCGGAGTCACCAGATCTGTTGCTCCCTCTCGTGGTCGTGGCAGATGCCAGCTGGCATACTCCCTCTCTCCAAGTTCCCGGTCTCCTGTCCAGAGGGAGAAGGTGATGAGGGGGAGATCTGGCTCTAAGCTCGTGTTCCTCCTCCCTTGGATTGCCCCAACTCTCACCCCTGGAAGGTAAGAGTCCATGAGGGGGTCAAGAGGAGGTCGGGTGCGTGGCTCGCCCATGCCCAGCCTCCTGGCCCGTCCAAGGAGACAATCGGATGCCGCCGGGGTTCCTGTCTGACCAAAGAAGTCCACAGCCAGCCAGCCAGCTCCACAGCTGTTACAGCTCTTTAATGTTCCAGCTCTTCTAATGGCACAACAGGAAGCCGTTTAGTGAACTCAGCAGCCACAGGTATTAGCACACAGTGCAAGGTCTCTACCAATCATCACACAGGAGAAAGGATACCTTATTAGCATACAGGGGAGGGGTAATTCTTTAAATGAGGAAGTAACATACTGCTCCAATAGTAACATTTCTACATTTTACTTTATTAGCATAAGTTTCATTTCTTCCCAGATTCTTCATTTCCAGGAATCCTTGTTTATCTCTTGGTGCCTTCTGGTTTGGTTTCACTTCCTCTAGGCACTATCTTAACAGTACTTTTAATTCCATAAGGCCCAATACAATTTTCCAGTCACCATGAAGTGAGAAGCTTCCCTGCTCCCTGCTCCTGCCATCATATGAGCCTTGCTACGTGTCCAAGAGCAGCAGGGAAGCCACCAGGCCTGTGAGACAAACTAAGTCTCTCTGTATTATAAATTATTTCAGAGTCTTTTGATGTTGTTATTGTTATAGTAACAGAAAGCTAACATGTTTGTATTCACAAGACCATGTCAAAGAAACATAGGAGCCACAGAGGATCTCCAACTCCCAATGACCAAAGCCAGAACAACCTGAGCCACAAAATAAAGCAGTGCTGGACTGTAACCCAAACTGAAAAAGAGACATCCATGGGAATATATGCGAATGGGGAAAGAGAGATAAACCTCCTCAGCAGGGGATTTTCAAACCGCATATGTAAATGTACAGAATAAGCATGGACTAAGCAGAGACAGGGCAGAGCAGCTCCAGTTTGCAGGGACGCCAACAGGACCTCAGCACGTGGCCACAGCCAACATCAGGAGTGACGAACCCTGTCAACATTATTGCCTGTACTTATTATACAGTGTGAGGAAAACAACACCTTTTCTCTTAAAAATCCCAGTCTCGTCATATCCAAAAACACATCAGATCATCAAAATGACATTCTGCAAAACTCTTCTTAAAACTGTCCAGGCTGTCAAAATCAAGGGCAGAGTCTGTCACAGCCAAGAGGAACTTAAGATGAGACATCTAGAGAATGCATCAACAGCAACTCCATCCTTGTAACCAGTGTCCCTCATCAGTGTAAAATGTTGAGAAAAGGGGACCCTGTTAAACATAAAATTGCAGATGCCTTCAAAAAACATAAGCAACAGAAGATAAGTATTTGCAAAACATAAGCAACGGCAGGCTACCATGCACTTCTGCAGTAGGGCTACAAGTGCAGACAGCACTGTGAAGAAGCAATGACATAACGCTCTCATTTAATGTTTCTACAATTAAATATGAATCTAGGTGCAGAGACATGCACTTGCAGTACTCTAGACTTAAGAGGCTGAAGCAGGAGGAGCCAGATGCCCGCCAGCTTGGGCAGTGCAGAGAAAATGCAGCTCAGAATAAAGAATGAGTTAGAGTGATGGCTCACTGGTTACAAATGCGCACTGCTCTTGCCAAAAACTTGTGCTTGGTTCCCAGCACCCACATCAGCTCCAGGGGAGCCAACACCCCCTTCTGTAGACACCTGCACTCATGTACACACAGACACACACATACACAATTAAACATACGTAAATCAGGCCAGGCGTGGTGGTACATGCCTTCAATCCCAGCATTCAGGTGGCAGAAACAGGTAAATCTCTGTGAGATCGAGACCAGCCTGGTCTACAGAGTGAGTTCAAATGTTCACAGAGATCAAATGTTCACAGCCACCTTATTTACAATAGCTACACAGAAGCAGCCCAAAGACTCATGCATCAAGGAATTGCTATAATAGTGGTCAAGTTGTACAACAGAATAATATACAGCAACCAAAAGAACTGACTGCTACTGGTAGTGCTACACTCAGAATAAATGAATCTCACAGATTTGTGAAGAAAAAAATGTTATACATATATATGTTATATATAAAAAATGTTTTATACACACATATTTATATTTATATATATGTGTGTGTGTGTGTGTATAAAATACAGCTCCATTTCTATGAAGTTCAGAGATAGGTACAACTTTATGTGTATGAGTATATTACCTACATGTATGTAAATGTACCTGTGTTATGCAATGCCCATGGAGATCAGAAGTGATCAGATTCCCCTGGAACTAGAGTTCAGGATGGTTGTTAGCTATCATATAGGTGCTGGGAACCAAACCCAGGACCTCTGCAAGAGAAGCAAGTGCTCTTAACCACTGAGCAATCTCTCTAGTCTCAACTTGGAGTTTTCTCTAAGATTTAAAACCTACTGAAAATTACACATATGATATCTCTAGATGAATCCATATATGTAGCTGAAGGCCATGTAACAACAAACAGTGACAGACAGCAGAACTTTCAAGTTGTTGGCCAGGGTAGTCCAAGAGAATCTCAAAATTACACAGGCTATTGCCACAGTCCTTGATTGCCTCCCAGAACTTGAAGGCAAGTCCTTACTACTGAAGACAGGCCATACTTCGGACACAGGATTTGGAGTAGTGGAGCTGGAACTGACCTGGAGGCTAGCTCTCATAGTCTTGGAGAACACTATGCAAGCTGCTAAGGGAGAACGTCAATCGATGGTCCAACCCCACCTGTAAGGCCTAATAATCACAACAACGGCTGGCACAGCAAACTATACTGGGACAGTCGTGGCACTTTTATCTTGGGGCTAATCAGCAACTACTTAATTGGATTTAAAGTCCAGTCAATGAAAGGAAACTCACGTGTGATACTGTATATATAGCCAAATACACACAACTGGAGAGATCATAGATCTTAAAGAAAACTCCAAGGATGTTACATCCCTAAACAAATGTAATTTCTTACTATGTGCAAAATATGACTCCTTATATTTACAGACAAGTATCCCAGTCACCTCTCATCAAAGAAGCTTCTTTTGCAACAGATGGTGACTATTAACAGAGTTCCACAACTGGTCACACACAGTGAATTGCCCAGTCCTAGGAGACACACCTACAATGGAACCTCTATACCTAAGGCTCATGGAACGTGGTAGAACAAGGGGAGAGAATAGTAATACATCCCTCAACTCTCATCAATGAAGTTCCCTCACACGATGTAGGTCCATGAACACAAAAGGACACAAATGGCCCTTTGGCTACAGAGTATAAGAGTCAGCAGGCTGTGGGTCCTTGGACAGGTCTCCTGTATTAAACTTCACTCACCCAGGGCCCAAGGACCATTTTCAGAAGAGGGGACAGAAAAAATGTAAGAGCCAAGGGAGGAGATGCATGACCATATTGAAATAGAGTCCTACAGGCTCCTGGGACCTTGCTCATATGAACCTACAGCAACGGTATCAACATGCAAAAGACCCATGCAAACACAAGCAGACAAAAATACAGCATAGAACTGTGGAAATGGGCAGCAGGACCCAATCTTAACCAAAGAATTATTGATAGATGATTACTGCTGGATAAGGAACAGTCAATCTTCATAAAGGGAGGGAGTCCAAATAAGTTGACTAGATCTCAGTGGGTGAACTTTCATGAGGGACATTTGGGGACACTAATGACTCAGTAGGCCTTAACATCAATGACAGAATGCATGAGCCCCAGTGAGGATGGCTATGGAAGGGGACCAATGGGAAAGAGGCATAAAGGTGATTAAGATGTCTTGTATGAAATACATATAAATTCAATTTAAAAATTGAATGTTTATTTTTATTTTATGTGTGTGAATGTTTGACATGCACGTACGTTAAGTACACTCGTGTCATACAAAGCCCGCAGAGGCCAGGAGAGGGTGTCAGATCCCTGAAACTGGATGGTTGTTAGCCACCATGCGGGTGTTGGGAATCGAGCCTGGGTCCTCTTCAAGAGCAATCCGTGCTCTTAACCACTGAACCATCTCTCCAGCCCCAACTTTTTCTTCTTGAAAATGAAGTTCTGACCATGTTGCCCAAGCTGGTCTCAACTAGGGATTCTCCTGCCTCAGCCTCCCAATTAGCTGGGTCACCAGGTCTGTGCCTCCATGCCTGGCTACGGGTCCAAGATCATAGAAATAAAAAGAATGGTGAGTGTGTCAATGCACACCTACAATCCCAGGATTTGGGAGGCAGAGGCAGGTGGATCTCTGTGAATCTGAGGCTAGCCTAGTCTATATAGTGAGTTCCAAGTCAGCCTGTGCTACATAGTGAGACCTTGTCTCAAAAGAGAGAGAGAGACAGACACAGACAGACAGACAAGGTGAAAGGTAGGAACTGACACCCCAAGTTGTCATACACACATATATACACATACCATTATATGTGCACCCATGTACACACATACACACGCACACTCACACACATACACACACAAATGAGGGGGCTCTGTAAGCATTTTATAAAAGGTTTGATAAGACAAATGAAGGCAAAATATTTAATAATATAGATGTCGCGGCTTTGAAATGCAAAGACAGCTGCGACCATTTATTGAACAGCGAGTATGTTCCAGTTTCTCTTCTAAGAGTCAGGAGAAAGCTTGTTCTACTCTTACAATAGCCCTGCCAGGTGAACTGACAAAATCATACCGTTTTACAGAAGGGGAGCATTGGATCTGGCTTCAAAACCCACACTCGCTGCTTTTTCTTTTTGTTTTCTTTTATAGCTTCTGTCACATTCTTCATTAACATATTTTGTTTCCTCCTTTAAAAAATATTTTATATTGTATGTATGTGTGTGTCTGCTTGTCTGTGTTTGTGTGTGTATAGATAGCTTGAAGAAGTCTGTTCCCTCCTTCCATCATCTGAGCTCCAGGCATTGAACTCAAGTCATCAGTTTTGGCAGCAAGCACCTTTAGCTGCTGAGCCATTTTGCCAGCCCCTTGTTTCCTGCTTTTAATAAATTTTAATACCATAAAATTTCCCATCAAGAAGGTTGGAAGGTCATTTCTTGCTGCTGGGTTCTTCCACTGAGGGTCATAGCCCTGTGTAAGACTGGGGAGGGACAGGAGAGCTCCAGTATCAGGGCCTCCATCTTCCCCAAACCCAAAGCAGGATAGAATGTGGACGCCTCCTGGTCTAGAAGCCTCCACCTTCTCCAAACCCAAAGCAGGACAGAATGCGGATGCCTCCTGGTCTAGAAGTCCTGACAGAAGATTTGGAACTCCTGGATCTACAGGAGTGCTTTCTGCTCTGGCTCCATGGCTGGTCCTTCTACCTGCCAGGCTCCTCTTTGGCCATCGCCTTCTAGACACTTTATTTACACACTTGTTTGCGTGAGACCTGGCAGGCTGGCTGAGGAGTAGACAGGGAGCCTCTGAGGTCGGCCCACTGCTGATCTGAGGGAGGGATCTCCTATGGGCACCATCTCAAACTCTGAATGCACAGGTGGGACTGGAGCAGCCAGGAGTCTCCCATCTCTGCCCACAAACTGTTTTGTTGGGGCACAAGCTACTTTGTTCTTTGTTCAGCCCTAGGGAAAAGTTCTCTAATGTTCAAATTGGTCTTGTCACTAAAATAACTATCTTCCTCCTTCTATAAATACAATTCAAAACCAAAGCTTGCTAGCAGTGCTGATTCAAGCCTGAGGCAGGATTTGGTAGCATGTGCTTTACGTGGGAGCACAGGACGAAGGGGCAACATGGGATGGTAATGTGCTGTCGTGAGGACCCTTTGGAAGAATACAAAACACACCTCAGAATTTGCCCACCCAGAAGCAAGGGAGCTAGAGGCTTATGCATCAGCAAGCCTACCTCACAAGGTAGAGTGGCTCTGGAATGTTCACATGGCAGGCCTCTGCTGGCTATGGTCCTCAGGCTAGACTGGAGCTCTGAGGGAGGTCTGCTGGAGCACATGATTAGGGGACTTTAGAAAGCCCAATAGACAGGGCTGGAGAGATGGTTCAGTAGTTAAGAGTACTGGCTGCTCTTGCAGAGGACCTGGGTTTGGTTCCTAGCACCCACACGGTGGCTAACAACCATCTGTAACTCCAGCTCCAGGGGGTATCTAACATCCTCTTCTGACTTCCGTGGGCCTTGCACAACAGGGGTACACTTACATACATGTATGCAAAACACTCATACACAAAAAATTAAAATTATGAATAAATTTTTTTAAAGAAAGCCCAATAGACAAGTGGAGGGAAAAGCCCGACTTGGCTAGCCCTTGAGCTCTGCTTTGAAGAATGAGGAACCACACCAAGAAATCAAGTTCACGGGTCTTTTCGTCGCAGAGTCCTCATCCTCACGTGACCCTCGTGTTGGGGAACCTTATTTCTCAAGGCACAAATTCCAGCAGGCGCCTTCACAGGAGGACCAAGCACAGCAGAGGCTGCACAAACAGGAGGTAAGGATGAAGATCATCCATCCTGAGGAAACAGAAGGCAGTTCTCCTGAGCTCCAGTTCCGAAGTCTCCGGCACCGCAAAGCACTGTGGGGCCAGCTGAAGGACACCCCGGCTCCGGCTTTTGTCACTGCTTCCTGCGCTGCCGGAAAGGAAATCCACTGAACAAAGAGGGAAGTCAGAGGTGCCCTGGAGAGAATTACAGCTGGCCCACGAGTTACTGTACTGTGCAGGCGGTGGGGAAGTCCACTGTGTGAACAAGCCTTTGCCGGCGAAATGCCTGAGTGACAAGAGACCTTTGTGTCTACCACTGCCAAATTAGACACCAGTTCTAGCATTTGAACTTCTGGATTGCAAAACCGGTTTATAGCTTTGAGTTCTAAAGACCGGGATTTTCTCCATATGTGTTTAAAACTTGTCTAAAATCCTGTTCAGAGCCTCTGGATAGGCGAATGTGAGGCTCCTCCCCCTCTCCCCATTCCTTCTCTAGGCATCTCTCTAACTCCCAGTGTTTGGAGTCTGGGCCTCCACAAGTAAATTATTATGAGATCATTGGATGAGCCCAGATCTAGCTTAGCTGGTGTACTTTCAAGAAGAGAAAAGTCGATGCTTCGGTGTCCCCACATAGGATACTGAGGTCCTCGAAACCCAAGGTCAGCTAAGGAAATCAGAGATAATAGGATGGAGCCCCAGCTGAGGAGCAGTTGTCCCCAAACTGTTCTTATTCAACACTCACTCAGAAATCATGCCTGAAAGGTGTCAGTACTTACTTAAAATGACAACCATGCATTTTGAAGTACCATTAATATATATGTTCTTAATGTTATCTTTTTGTGTATGTATGTGTGTATCTTCATGTGTGTGCACATGTGTGTACAGGTGCCCTTGTGTGTGCTTGCACATATGAAGACTTTAGGCACCAGCCACCTTTTTATTTGAGACAGGACCTCACCAAATAGGCTTGCCTGGCTGTCCCTTTATAAGTGAGTTTGCGTCCTGTCTGAACTCAGGTCCTGTGCGTGACTTACCAGCTGAGCTGTCTCCCAGCCCTCTTGTTATTATCTTCATCTGGTTTCTTTTCCAATAATTTTTAAGCCCCCCAGGAGTTTTGTAAAGATTTTAGTCTAAGTAAAACTAATTAATGATGATGACAGTAACTGCCACTTGGGGAAAGCACAGAGCGCTGTTCTAAGTGCCTTGATCTCTGCATAGCCCCAGAGATGGTAACAGACATTATACCCATTGAATGGAAAAACAAATGAAGGTAAGGTAGGCAGAGTGGCCACAGCCTCACAACAAGGAGAATCAAGCTTCCGAACTTCAGAAAACATCAAAATGCCCCAGAAAGGTTTCAAACCACGTAATTCGGGAAGGCAAGGCTCCAAGGTAGGAAGCTGCCCCATCCTTCCTAGCGCAAGGTGCAACCGGGCAAACGCACACACCCAGTGAGGGCAGCAAGGTGAGCCATGTGACCAACCCTGGCTGCATGAACAAGGACCTGGAATCCAAGTCAACCCGAGATACACGAGACCATGGTAAAAAAGAAATCTCTCTCACATACGCACACACTCACACACAAACATAAATATACACACATACACAGACATACACACAGAGATGTATACACACAGACACACACATACACACACAGAGATATACACACAGACACACACTAGCACACACATACAGACACACACAGATACACAGACACAGACACACACACAGAGATATACACACACATACACACAGACACACACACTAGCACACACATACAGACACACACACTAGCACATACACACAGACACACACACTAGCACATACACACAGACACACACACTAGCACACACATACAGACACACACACTAGCACATACACACAGACACACACACTAGAACATACACACAGACACACACTAGCACACACACAGACACACACACTAGCACACACACACACAGACACACGCACACACTAGCACTTAGCACTGCGGGAGCTGGAAGCAGCAGTCACACAGTCTCCGTACCACCAGGGGGAGCCCTAACTCCAACAATTTTCCCAGCTTGACTGACTGGAATGATACTTCTGCAGAGCTGTGGGGGGTGTTGTGGGGATGTTGTGGAGGATTTTGGTGGGGTTTTTTTGGTTGGTTGTTGTTTTGTTTGTTTGCTCTTTTTTATTGTTCTAGGGTTCTTTTGTTTTGCTTTGCTTTTTTATTAGCTGCCATCTACCCAGGTTGAAAGATGGGCCTGTTTTTCCTTCGCTCTGATCCTTTTCATGATCGGCAATGACCTGGAGGCTCTCCTAGATCCACAGGGATAGAATGTACCTCCAGAAGGTACCATCCGGTGACCTGCCTCCACAGGCTCCTTCTGGAGATGAATTCTTTAAAACTTTCCCTAATGAATCTGGGAAAGTGTATGTCAGGAGGTTCAGCCTGAGCAAAACCTGATTTTGAAGGGCACTATTCAGGCACACAAACTGCCTCACACATTCATGCATCACCTGAGATCCCACAGGGAACAAGAAAGATGTTTGGCTTCTCTACTGTGTGCCATCTTCCAGGGGGTACACATGAAGAAGTCACAATTCAACATAATAATGTCACAATGCAACATTATGACGGAACGATGTGGCAACGTAATGTCAGAAGAGAGTGCTGTGATGTTTCAATAGAACACTGTGATGTCACAAGTCAGCACTGGGCTGCAGGGTGGGGCACTGTGATGACAAATGCAGCATTGTAATGTCACAGTTCATTATTGTGACACCACAATGGAGCATTGTGATAGCACAGCATACAATGGCGATGGCAGAAGAAGCAATGTGTTTTCACAATGCCTCGTTGTGATTGCACAATGGAGCATTATGATGTCACAAATCAGCGTTGAGATGGCACAATGGGACCTTGTGGTGTCATACAGCCTCATAATCTCACAGTGAAGCCCTGTGATGGCATGGTGGGGAATCATTATGTCACTCTGCAGCATGATGATGGACCAAGAGGTAATGTGATATGAGAATGTAACATTGGGGTGGCACAATCCAGCACTGTGATGTCACAGTAGAGCACTGTGATATTCTACCAGAGAACTGTGACGTGCAATAGAACTGGAGTAGGTGGTAGAGGTATGACAGGGTGGAGAAGAGAAGAAGGAACACTGACAAGTTTTTACCCACAAAGGACGAGGGATGAGGTTTGCTGCTCTGTCCCTGAAGTACCCACAACCTGAATTCTGTCCCACCGAAGGGGGACCCACATCTAACCCCACAGATCCTTGGGTAAGTTTACATTAACTAGAGTTCTCAAGATGGATCCTGAAAAGTGACTCAGAACTTATAACAAGTCACCTTGCCAAAACAGGGTGTCTCCTCCTGCCAGGATGCTGCAGGAAGAATTTAGCCTACACTGTGAATGTGGTGAGGTGTAGATAGACAGGAGCCCAGGTATGCAAGGTCAGGTTCAGGGTCAGCCAGGGGCTGTGTTACGGGTCCTGAAGACTATGTAGGAGTCCTAAGCTCATCCTAGGTGCAACCGGAAGCTATTGGAGTACCAGATGATCCGTCCAGGGACCACTTCAGGCAGAGACTAAGGATCAACACGGAAGCAGTAACTGCAGCTACCCGGGGTCTGGTGAGAGAAGGAGCGTAGAAAGCAGGATCCCAGAAATCCAAGACATCAAAGACACAGATAGGAAGTACAAGAAGGACCAGTCGGGACCGGAAAAGTCATGAAGGTCCACGCTTCCGGGAAGACGCCCTCAAGGTCTAGGAGCTCAACAAGCAGACACCAATAACCCCAGAATGAGCCCTAGGAAAATAGCTAAAATGTGTCAGAAGAAAAAGGACACATGAGGAACATGGCCACTGCTGGGCTACTAGGCCATGCTCTGCAGATGCCTCTTCCCAAGCATCCACAGAAGGACCTAAGAGGCCTGGTGAACCAGGGTCCCTACACTGGCTTGGCCCCCACAGTGAGGGCACGGAGCTTTCATGTTGTATCGATGGTTGGAAACGCAGCCATGTGGCTGCAAAGTACCTTCTGTAATTGTTTCTGCCTGGCAGTTACCTGTAGCTCTTAGCTCAAAGACAACTCCAAACACACAATGGCTGGGTTTCGCAGCACGGAAAAGTCAAGCTGAACACTCAGACGGCCACCGGTAAATGAAGAGGACCTCACCTGGAGTGAGGCAAAGTCCAGACTAAGATGCCCGGGCATCTCATTTAGCAATGCCACTAAGCATGGATTTAAATATCCTTCACGACACTGAACCTGAGTCAAATGCCCCTCCCAGACCCTCCCACATGAGAGCTTGACAGAAGTTCAGAATGGAACTGGAGCACTAGACGGATAGGTCAACTGGAACAGAGGTGGGAAACTTGAACCCAGGATCTTGAGGAAGGGGTGCTCCTCTGCTGCGACCTCAGCTGCCTTCCAACTCCCAGGGCCCAGGGACATCCAGGATGCCTTGCTGACGGGGAGGGATGCCCAACAGCCTACACCTTGCCCATATAGCAGATACAGTGATAGCAGCAATGACGCACACGGAAACAAGGAACAGTAAAGCTCAGAAGGAACAGTACTAGGAGACCTGCTGCAGGGCACCTGGTGTCTTCCTGTCCTCCAGCAAGGGCAGGGGCATGGGCACATACCCGCACACATGAGCCCACACTACACACGTATACACCATACATACAGTGCGCACGCACACGCGCGCGCGCGCACACAGACACACACACAAAGGCATGCATTTATACTTTTTTTATTTGTTTTATTTATTTACTTTGGTTTGTTCTTGTTTTGAGGGGCTTTTGCTGGTTTGTTAGTTGGTTGACTCTTTTTGGTTTTTGGCTTTTTGTAGCCCCAGTTGGCCTAGAACTCGCTATGTAGATCAGGTTGCCTAGATCTCACAGGGAGCCTCCTGACTCTGCCTCCTTCGTGCTGGGATTAAAAACATGTTGCCTGTCCCTTTTTGATTTTGGTTTTTGTGCATTTTTATTTGTTTGTCTGGTTTTTGAGGCATACTTTTTTTTTTTCAATTAAAGGAAAACCTACTGTTAGGAGCCACAGCCCCCTAAATCAGAATCTCTTGGTATGTAAACAAAAAACTGGCAGGGGGTGGGGTGGTTAGACTCCCCAGGTGATGACACTGTGTACCTCAGCCTCATTTAGAAGCAGACCAAAACACTCCCAGCCCCACCCTCTGCAGAATGAGGAATCGCAGTGGCCTTGCCGTCTAGGGGTCAAGTGCTGATACCCCAATACTGGCATTAGGGCTTACAGGAGTTTGGAAGGTTTGTTGGGGTTTTTATTTGTTTTGTTTTTCCAGGATCCTTAAGGTTTGGAGGGTGGGGGAATTCTAAGGACATTCTAAGATCACTGAGTCAGCTGTGCAATTTTTTTATTGTTCATTTAGTGTGCTAGTCCTGAACAGGCACTGGTAGGCACCTGAGACGATTGTTAGTCTTCTGGTCATTATCTGAGTCAGTCTTGAAGTGATCTTCACTGTTACCGTTCATCAACTCTTGCCTGGTCCCTAACTCCAACCAGGCCAAACTGCTTGAGTTGATTTTGGTGGCAATTTGTGTTAATGCCAAAATGTGGTTACGGAACGTTAACCAAAATTATATTTCCCAAATATGTTATTTATGTTTAGGATCTTTCCCTGGGATTGTTTTGGTTTCAAGGCTTTTGAATGCCCCAAACAGCTAATATTTGGTATGTGTGGGAGTTCTCAACAGTTTCTTCCCAAAATTAAACTCCAGGCATCTCTGAGACATAATTATCTTCCATTAGTAGGGCACACCCGTGCGGTCTGTTCCTTCTGCTCCAGTGTTGGCACCAGCCGCACCTCCAGAAGCCTGGGATCCTCTGCCTCAGGGTTTCCTATGCCAGGTGGCTACAGAGACAGGAGTGGGGCAACTTACAGGACGGACCAGCAGGAGACACGTGGAGTCATGAGTTATGGAGTGATGATGCTTGGGGCATCAACCTCTTACCAGCTACGTGGTTTGCAAATGTTTCCTTTTGTCCTGAAGGATCTTTTCACTTTGCTGTGAAAGTTTTGCAGTTCACATAGTCACACTGGTTTATTTTGCTTTCATTGTCTATGCTATTTGGTGTCATATCCAAAGTCAGAGTAGAAACTGTCATTTAAAAATTGAATCAGTTCCAGAGTTCTAATGTACAGATGATGACTACAGTTACTAATACCATATCATTAACCTTAAGTTAACCAGAAAAATGGATCTGAAATATATTTACAACATAACTCTGTGTGGTAATCAATGTGTTAATTATCTTCTGTTGAATATATTGTGAAATCATCTTCTGTTGTATATCAAACATCAAATCAGCTTTATTGGGGTGTAACTGACAAAAACTGTGTGTATGGAATGCCCACTGAGATTGCAGGCATGTCTGCCACTCTCCTGTACAGCTCCTGTCAATATACCTGCGGCTTTTAAACCTCCAAAGTTAATTTACATACTTCTAAAGTATGGATTTGCAATTTGTCACTTATACAAAGTGACATATACTTATGTAACTTATATACTTGAAGTCACAAGTAATGACTTTTATTTCACATTACTTTAAAAAGAAAGTAGCAATGACAATTTTGCCCAAGTTCATGTTCAAGTAGTATTCGCTTTTACTCAAACATTCCAGGACCTTATTCATATGCACTAAAAACTTCACAGCAAAGTTTTGTACACACAGAAAACTCCATTCAGTACTAATTTCACTACATAAAACAGACAACACCAAAATAAAACCCATTTCCATAAAGCAAGAATTACTGTCTCCCTTGGCAGGCTGTGAATGCTTGTTGGTAATCCAGGCACTCTGGCTTTTATGAGGACACTTGCTTGACTTTGGATTATTGTGAGACCCTGAACAAATGGTTTGTCTCTTGTCTATGTCACCAATACCTCGTGATGTGCCATGCAAAGTCTCCCGCATCGTGTGGGAGCACCATTAAAATCTTGTCTTGGTCATTATCTTTTTCTAGAAAACAAATTATGATAACTCTTTATCTTTCGTGGCCAGGTTTCCTAGGAAGACAACTATTAATCATCTATTCAAACTTTATAAACCATCTTATCTCCCCCCTCTGTATTAATCAGGGCTCTCTAGAAACAGAATTGTGTGTGTGTGTGTGTGTGTGTGTATGTTCAGAATCTACAAGAAGTTGGTTGAATAAGACACAATTCAAATAATACTCAAAGGAATGGTAGAGAGGGATGGAGCTGCTGTGACATATGGAGCCACCACAGATGTGCCTAAACATCACTGCATTCATGTAGATGGCAAATTCAAGCTTGCCTTTTGGAACTTCATGAAAAAAAATTATTTTTATTTTATGTGTATGAGTGTATTGCCTGCATATATGTAAGTGCATCTGTGCTGTACAAGGCCCGCCAAGGTCAGAAGAAGGTGCCACATTCCCCTGGAACTGGAGTTATAGACAGTAGTTATCTGCCATGTGGGTGCTGGGAATCGAACAAACCCAGTGCTCTTAATCACTGAGCCCCCTTTGTGAAATTTTTTCAAAACTACTTTTGACCCACAATTAGTTGAATCCAGTAATGTAGAATCTGCAGATAAGGAAGTCTAACTGTACATTTATTCTCTCTCTCTCTCTCTCTCTCTCTCTCTCTGTGTGTGTGTGTGTGTGTGTGTGTGTGTGTCTCACACACACAGATGGAGAAAGAGGAAAATTTTAAGGAACTGGTCTATGTGGCTGTTACAGTTCAAGTCTAAAGACAGAAGGCAGACCTTCTTTTTTTGTTTGTTTTGTTTTGTTTTTGTTTTTGTTTTGAGACAGGGTCTCCCCATAGCCCCATGTGGCCTGGAACCTACTATGTAGACCAGACTGGCCTTGATCTCAAGATCCACTTGCCTCTGCCTCCTGAGTGCTGGGACTAAAAATGTCTGCCACCACACCTGGTCCACTTTATTTTTTAAAAGATCTATTTCCTTCTTTTTTTATTTAAGTTTGGTATTTTTGAGACAGAGTCTCCCTCCCAGCTGGCCTGGAACTCATTCTGTAGACCAGGCTGGTCTCGATCTCACAGAGATTCACCTGTTTCTGCCACCTGAATGCTGGGATTGAAGGCATGTACCACCACGCCTGGCCTGATTTACGTATGTTTAATTGTGTATGTGTGTGTCTATGTGTACGTGAGTGCAGGTGTCTACAGAAGGGGGTGTTGGCTCCCCTGGAGCTGATGTGGGTGCTGGGAATCAAGCACAAGTTTTTGGCAAGAGCAGTGGGCATTCATAACCAGTGAGCCATCACTCTAACTCATTCTTTATTCTGAGCTGCATTTTCTCTGCACTGCCCAAGTTGGCTGGCGTCTGGTTCCTCCTGCCTCAGTCTCTTGAGTCTAGAGGACTGCAAGTGCGTGTCTCTGCACCTAGCCTTTTAGTTGCATTTTCCATTATACTATAGCAAATATTATGCTTTGGGGTGGGGTATAGGGACTGCTGTAGGTATACCAATTGGAACTCGGGCATCCCATGCTCACTTATCCTCTGCATTTTGACCAGTTGTAGATGTCTGTAGTGGCCATTGTCTACTGCAAAAAGAAGTTTCTTCCATAAAGGGTGAGAGCTACACTTGCGGTAGGTATGAGAATAAGTGTTTAGAATAGCTAGAAATTGTACTGGTCTAGAAAATGGTAGTAGTAGGTTCTCCTCTAGGGTTAATGACCTACCCAGCCAAGGGTAGCTTGTAGGTTTACAGTACCAAGCATGAGATCTCTCTTATTGAGTGTGTCTTAAGTGCAATTAGACAACTGCCCAAGAAAAAAGTGCCACTATGGTACCTTTGGGTCACTTTATTGTTGTTTTAAGACAGGGTCTCTCTGTAGGCCCCGCTGGGCTAGAACTTGCTATGTAGATGAGGCTGGCCTCAATCTCACAGAAATCTGCCTTCCTCTGCCTCCCAAGTGCTGAGATTAAAGGTTTATGCCACCACACCTGGGTTTGGGTCTTATTTGAAACATTCAGTAGGCTGAATGTGTCCCCCAAATTCACATACTGATATCTTGTTCCACAGTACAACAGTGCTGTGAGGTGACTGGGTCATCAGTGCTCCACCTTCAAGAATGTACTAATCCTCTCCAGGACTAGATTATCATAGGAGTGGCTTTGCTGTCAACGCGAGTTCTCAGGCTAAGGGTGGAGCAAAATGGTAAAGCATGCTCTTAGCACACTAAGGTCCTGAGTTCAACCCGGGCACCAACAAAGAGAGCAAAGCTGTAAAAACAAGCTCTAACATACTTGCTCTATCTTGCCGTGTGACAACCTCAATGGTACTGTGACTTGCGGCAAAGATTCCCACCAGGTGCCGATTTCATGCCCTTAGACATCTTGGGCTCCAGAAAGTGAGCCAGACAAACCTTGTTTTTTATAAATTTTCTGGTCTCTGCTATTTTGTTATAGCAACATTAAATGGACTAAGAATATTATAGCTAGATGTGAGCACATTCAAACCACAAGCCCTGGGCAAGAAAAGCAATTTATCACCTAAATTGTGCCTTCACATCCTCCCCTCGCCTTACAGCCAACCTCTCTCAATAAAGCTCCCCTCCCCATGGACCCATAGAGATCAAACCCACAGAGATCAAACCCACATAGGCCTTCTCTTTGAAAAGTGCTTTATTTAAATAAAATCTAATCAGGTGCATCAAAAATTATTTTAAAAGTTACAAAACTGTGGCTGTCTACTGAGACCTTGTCAAAGTATGTAAAGAAACCTAAATGTATCTGTTTATCAGTTAAGAACCAACTGTTGAATGAGCTCATGTACCACTGTGGAAAAGCATGTTATGACCAAGAGAAGAACACTTTTCACAACTAAGAAACAGTAGCAACACATACGAGAAACTATGAAAAACATCTGGAAACAGCCTGGAAAGTGAGGCCATCCATTCCCAGCTCTGCACCTCTGGGCTCAGTTTAATGGAGGGAGGAGGGTTCTCCCAAGACATGGGAACATTTCTGAAAGGAGGGATGCCACATTTGTGCTTCTTGTCTCCTATGAGATCCTATCATCTGACACAAGCTAGACTTTACATTGAACAATTTCAGCAGAAACTCCCAAACCCGTGCTGCTCCAGGAGCAAGGTCAGGGCAGTCCCCTGAACTCCGGCCCCGCCTCCTGCCCCTCCCTCATCCTGGGCTTGTTGCTATAGGACACTATGACTCCTTTGGCCACTGGAAATTGTTCTCTTGGAAATGTGTCCCTGGCACCAAGTTTCCCATGTTACAAGGTTTTAAATCAAATGCAGGTTTTATTGTGAAGGATTTGTTGCTTTAAAGGGGGGCTGCTCTTTTCTTTTGAGGGTTGCTTGCCCATGTTGGTTCTTTTCTTCCTTTACCCTCCTGACACTAAGTAAACACCAATTCCACAGAACACAATTCCTGCCAAGGTTTTTTTCATGGACAGCAGATTTGGGGGGTCATCATATGTCACAGATAAGAAGATAAAATGTCTTTATCTGGAAGTTTCTAGCAGTGTTTTCCTTTTGGTAAGGAGGAGAACACAAATATTTCTCCCTGAAACATGAGCATGTCTTAGAGGCACACCCTGACTTTGAGCTGCGGTGCTCTCCTCCTAAGATCTTCCAATCAGCCTCTGCTCCAAGCTGCAGCCCATCCAGCATGTGACCACTACGGTCCCTTCACGGACACCGGCAGGCAGGCTGGCGTTTGTGCTTTGGGCCCTTTTCCAAGAAACACTCCCTTCAACTTTAAGCCATCCCCTCCCCACTAATATGATCGCCTAGAACGTGACCTTGGGCCTAATCCTACCGTCTACTCAAATGCAGTGGGGTGCTCCCTTCACCTGATCACCATGTAACACAAGCCTTTGCAAAAGAAACAAAGCCAGATGCATCTAAACTGCTTTTCACAAATTGCATTTAAAACCCCTGTGAATGCTACTGGTCTTTGATTCCTCAGGATTTCAGGTTCATTGCACGCAATTACATAAACCCACACAAATTAGTCTTGGAGTTCAAAGCTGCAAGGCCAAGTGATACCAGTGAGAAAATCCAGTCTTCACTGTGGCAGAGTATCTGTTTTAGCTGCGGCCGTTCCAAGTGTTTCCAAAGTTCATGGGGGTAGGCGCGGGGTTGTTGTTTGGTGCTAGAAATGGAAACCAGGCCCCACACCCTAGGTATGCACTCTTCCACAGGACTGCACCCCTGCCACTAGCTTTTCCTTCCCCTCATACTGGACATTGAATTCAGGGCCTCACACATGCTAAGCAAGTGCTGTACCGCTGAGCCACATTCCCTGCGCAAGTCCCTAAAATTCTCGATCAATTATTTGGATTTGGGAAATGATCTTGGGCCAAGATGGAAAGTTGTGGCCTGCATTAGCAGAAGTATAGCCCACTGCTACCTGGAGCCCCGTCCTTAAAAAAATCATCTACCATGGCAAGACAACCTGACATTTTACAACATCCCCTGCTTAACACTGTCATAGTCCTAGTGTGATTACAAAGAGTCTTCAGTAAGAGTTAGTGCTTAGGGGGTAGGGGATTTAGCTAAGTGGTAGAGCGCTTGCCTAGCAAGCAGAGGGCCCTGAGTTCAGCCCTCAGCTCTGGGTGAAAAAGATAAATTTACCAAAAATACTTGAAAATAGTGCTTAGTTATTTGCTTTGAGAAAATTCCTACCGGCTCCCAAAGAATTACTAGGGCAATAAAGGCTTTGAACATTCAAGATAAAGGTATCTGGAAGAGAAGCTGTCCAAATCATTTTCTCAAATATTTGCATCCACAAAACTGCTCTTTTCCATCTGTACTGAGGGAAGCCTCACCTACCTCCAAGCCCAGCTCCCCCTAATCTGTGCTTTTTGCTGATGTGCACTGGAGTGTATGACTGAGACTAAGCTCCTCTGAGTCTCTCCTCCTAAGGCAATGAGGCCGACAGGCTGTCCTGACAGAACTAGGCTTGCTAAGAGGACCCCCAAAAATGGCTGGTCACAAGCTAGCGTTTCTAAAGCCCACGATGAGAGCACATCTGTGAGCCTTTGAAGAAGGCTGGAAGACAAGAGTGTCTGAGTAGGAGCTGCTCTACTCCAGAGGTCCACCTTCAGTTGATAGCTCTGCTCAGAGGTCTTCCATCCCTTAACTGCCCAGCTCTGCAGAACTTTCTTGGAGACCAGGTAGAGAAAAGCACTTCACTGTAGCAAGACTCATACACATGACTTTGGAGCTGCTTGTCTTGCTTAGTTGAACTCCACGATGCAGCACCCAGCTCCCAGCACCTGCTTCTCCTGTCTCAAATGGCATCAGCCACATGGACACCCAGTTGCATGGTAATCTCCCCAGTGGGGAACACAGGGAACAGACCATCCCTGTGCATTCTGCCCAATGAAGCTGGTTCTAAGGTTCAGCAGCATGGCTGCTCAGAGGCTGCGCAAGCTCCACTCTCTCCAGCCTTCCTCATGGGACAACCCAAAGAGCATCCCCAAGCTCCATGCTCAGCCAGCAGCTGGGACAGTCCCCATTCTTGGAGTCTGTCCAAATTGAAGGAGCTTCCAAGAATCCAGAGACTAGAAAGAATCAAATGTTGACTTCAAACACAAAGCCCTGACTTCATGTGGGGGAAGACTGGCTGACTGACAGTGGGCTAGGCTTGAAGGCATCTGTCACTTCTCGTTTCTGCAGGTGGCCTCTATCCTTCCCTCCAGCCCTACAGAAGGACTTAGAAATGAATGCCATTTATTCCAGTACAAGCCTGGTCCAGGGCACATAAGCCAGTTGGAGCTGCATGCAACCCAGAGCAACCTTTGTTTTGTGAGATATGTCTTTAAGCCAAGGAGGCAGCAGAGAGTTAGGCTGGTGGCTTGGTGAATAGAAACACCCAGCTGCTCGACTCCTGAGGGGTCCATGGGAACAGAGGCAGAGGCAGAATCCATTCTTTGCAGGCGTGTACACAGGGCAGCATGCTCATCATGTTATTTAAAATGATCAGTTTCCAGTATAAAAACTATGGACTCACTGCATCTACCCCACAGCGGTCTCATTTTTTCCTCCCAGTGGACTTTGCCAAGTGTAAGTGGGACTGTTACTTCATTAACTTCCAAGAATCTCAGTCACCCATCTCTCTTGGCATATGTGGAGAGTCTCTTCAAATATTCCAAACGGTGAGCAGGCAGAACTCGCCTTCCTTCCAAACACCGCAGGTATGAGTGGGCTGCCCCGACAGCCAAAAGCCCCTCAGTTACCATTCCACCCGTCCTGCGCACAGGCAGCGTGTCTGCCAGCCTATGGCACTTGTGCTAGCTGCTTGGAATTTAATTGCATGTGAAAACTTCAGAGAGGCACATGTACATAAAATGCACACAGACACACACATATGCACCAAACATACACACATATACATACATATGCATGTGAACACACACATGTACAAACACACACACATGTAGAAGAAAGTGCCCAGCATTCTGTGTATCTCTTCAGGTCAGTGGTGGTCCCTGGAGAATCTGGAGTGCCGTTGTGCCTGTGGCTCAGATACTTGCCGGGGTCTCGGCTATCTCTTCCAGCCTTTGCCGAATCATTAGCCGAAGCACAGTGTACCTGGGGGAAACCAGCCTGAGGTAAAGAGCCGTCTGCAGGACACCTTTGTTAACTTCCCCCACCCAAGCAACACCAGAGCCTGGCCATTTGTCCTTTAGCTTTTGTCACTGGCCACTCTCTGCTGCTTCTCATCCATGCTGGAATGAGAGGGAATAAGAAGCCAAATCTAAATCACATTCTTTCCTGTGGTTGCAAAGTCTGAGAAGAGAAGGATAGAAGCGGGAAACACTCAATAGCTAGCCAGGGATACTAAGGCGTGCAATGTGGGAGATCCTGTGCACAGCGCAGATGCATAGGAGCCATGAATCCTCATCTAGGAACATAGGAAACTGCCAGTGTTTCATCTTTTGGGGGAGCCGAGCAGAATGGCAACTTCATACAGTTCAATGTACACTAGGACCAGCTTTTGCAGAAGAGTTCCTGCTGGACATGGAGCCCCTGGATCCGCGTGGTTCACAGGGCATACGTCTGGGGCTTTGCACTGCACAGTAAAAACTATTTTTAAGGTCTAGGACATAAGTGTTGGATAAAATGTTCATTTATATCATACTAATTAAAGATAACAGGAAATAGAGATTTGGCTTAATTCTCCAGTGCCTAAATCAAGTGACTGTTCTACTACTCCATGAAAGGCTGTCTGTTCTGTGACTAAAATGACACAGAAATAATGACATCATCCCCAAGAAAAGGTTTTGTTGAACTTTTCAACCCGAACGAAATATCCAGAAGAGATATTTAAAGTGAACTAGGATGGTAAGAAGGGATTCTAGAGCAGGTCGCATGCACAGCTGAGAAAACCTTCCTGAGGTCCCCGGAGACTCTGATCTTCGTTAGTAGTCCTGGCCTGTGCTCCTTCAGACATGGGGTGGCAACACTTGCGAACTGTCCTGCACCCTGAAATGACCCTAGAGTCTGTCCTCGGGGCGTATCACATGAGGGAAGCCATCATTTGAGTGTTCTCTCCCAAAGTTCACGTGTGTAGACCCTGGCTCCCCACGGGGTGATCCTGGGTAGTAGTACAGACTTTAGAAAGTGGAGTCTAATGGAATGTGGTAATATCTTGAGAGCACACCCTTTGTCAGAAATTAATGTAGTTCTTATAGGACTCCAGTTACTTCTTTTTATTTTTATTTTATGTGTGTGTTTTACCTGCATGAACATAAGTGCATTTGTGTTGTGCAATGCCCTTGGAGGCCAGAAGAAGGCATAAGATCACCTGGAACCAGAGTTACGGATGGTTTTTAGCCATCATGTGGGTGCTGGGAACTGAACCCAGGTCCTCTTCAAGGGCAGCCAGTGTTCTTAACTGCTGAACCATCTCTCTACCTCACAGTTAGTTCTTAAAAGAGCAAGTTGTTAATAAGAGAGTAATCAGCCCTCAGTCCCTTTCTGGCTTCCTGTCTCATGATAATATACTGTCACCATTGTCAGGCACCTTCCATCAAGGCACTCACCTGAGCCAAGTGGAAGTACGCTACAATCCTGGACTGACAGAACTATGAGCTAAATGAATCCCTTTTACTTTCAAATTGCTCAGCCCCAAGTGTGTTGTTATAGTAACAATGGACTAACACGGAGGATAAAGTCACCTCCCTATTACTGAATCTACTCAAAGAAATATGAAACCAGTATCTTCTTTCTCAGAATTCTTTCATAGCTGGGGAGGAAAAGACATTTTGATATCTCTACCAAAATAAGCAAGTGACACAGAGGCAGTACACTCAAGTGTTCCCACCCCCATCTGTCGATGAGTAGAAAAAGACTCATAAGGTCCCCTAAACGCAGCATTCTGGCCCCTGTCGCTGCGAGGCACCTGCACCCCTTTTGCTGGAGCCCCAGGAGCCCACCCAGCGCCCAGAAGCCACACTTACTTGCGCATCAGCTTCTTAACTTCCCGGTCTTCTTCCTCCTGGAGCTTCTGGATGAAGCTTTTAAGGACCGGCATCTCAAACTTTATGTACTGGGCCACCTGTGGGGGGAGAAAGCAGACCCATGGCAGAGTTAGCCAAATTCCTTTTGCCATTGCTCCCCATCAAGGCCCAATTTTTCCATTAACTCAGGATTTCCTGAAGGGCAAGAGTCAAACCTCATTCTTCTCTAGGACGGTGCACTGTCTTCAGTGGAGGGTCTTGCATTTACCTGACACCATCTTTTAACTGCTCATTCTTATCTCACTATTGCAATCTACCACCCCGTGAGCTCAAACAAAAAAGTACTTTCCCTTGCAATAGTGATGCCAAGAAAGAATTCATAATATTTAGAAACCCCTTGGGCTGGGAGTGTAGTCCAGTATGGGCGAAACTCCAGTTTGCATGCCCCCAAACTATAAAAAAATACCCCAGACAAAAATCGACCTATAATAAACTACACTGTCTGGGCATGATATAGATGGATCTCTGTGAGAGTGAGGCCAGCCTGGTAAAGACTTATAGTTACCCTGTCTTAAAAAAACAAAACAAGGGGGCAGGAGAGGTGGTTCAGTGATTAGGAACACTAGCTACTCTTGCAGAGAACACACATTTGGTTCCTAGTACCCACATGGCAGCTAACAACCACCTTCTCCAGTTCCAGGGGATCTGATGTCCTCTTCTGGCCTCTATGGGCATTACATAGATGCACTTACATACATGCAGGTAAAACAGGCATATAAATAAAAATCTTTTTTTAAACAAAAAACCAAATAAAACCAAAACACTGCACTGTTCTCAAGGGAGTATGAGGAATTGTCACCGCTCAGCATGTCTGTGCTTAGCTGGGTGACTCGATTTGGCCACAAGAACACCTGCAGACATGACACACTCTAGATCTCAGTAGAGCCTTTAAATACGGTTACATGTATTTCTTCTTTTGAAAATTATGCATTTATCATGTGTATGTGATGTGTGTGCGTGTACACGTGTTCATATGAGTATGCATGTAAATGGACTCATGTGTGCCATGGCACTCAGGTGTAGGTCAGAGAACAACCTCATGTGTCCAGACATCACATCTTCCACCTTGGGTGAGACAGGGTCTCTTTACTGGTTGCTGCTGCATACAACAGTCTAGGTGGACCAAAGGCCCTGGGGATTCTCCGTCTCTACCTCCCACTGTGCTCTAGGAGCACTGGGATTACAGACACATACCACTGCTTTGTGTGGGTTCTGGCTTTGAACTCAGGTCCTCACCCACACTTGTGCGGCACTTTACCCACTTAGCCATCTATCTCCCCATCCCTGTACCCATTCCTTCGGTTCCAGTCATCTATGAGGAGCACAGCCCTTCAGCCTGGGTCTAAGGCACACAATGCTGACCTAAACTCACTGCAGATCCTAGCATAGGACCACTGCTACTAGTCAGCAGGATCATGAGGAAAAATGTGAATGCTAGAAGCTACTCAGATTTGAGGATGCTTGTTGCTGCATAAACACCTAAGGAAAGAAAGTCATGGTTCACTTCTAGGTGTCAAAAGAGTGTTTCTAAAAGTTCTCAAAGCTATCTCCATACCCTTGAAAGGCTCAAGAAATTCATTTCTTTTGTGTAAACTATTTTCTGCTAGGGCATTCCCCTAACAATTCCCACAGGGTTCACCCACAACTGGTGTCAAAAGAACCTGGTATTGAAGACTGGCAGTCAAATGGACATAGTTCTTGATTTTAAAAAAAAGACATGTTATACTTCAACCGGTCCCCATCCTGCTGAGAAAGACCAGTAGCAGAAGAGAACTCACATCATAGGTGATTTCCTCCACCTGGTCCTTCTCCATCAGGAACACTTTGGAGACCTGCTCACATGGGCCCTGGAGGATGCGGGCGACCAAGGGGTAATCTGAGTTCTTCAGCTTCTGTTTCTCTGAAACCAACACAACCAGGAACAGCTGTGAGTTCATCCCAAAACCTTTGTTTCCATGAATGATGGTCAAATCAGGGGTCTAAACGGTCCAGTCACCTTAAGAGATTCAGTCTTACAAATCAGAAGATTGTTCTGCATTTAACTATTTAACAGCTGCTGCTAAACCAAATGCCCTGCCCTCCCTCACCACCACGCCTCAGACCCTTTGGAAGATGCCACGAGCGGGAATTCATAGTTGTCTCTAGAGAAAATCCAGCTCATTTTCTAATAGGCGATTACATTCTGGGGTATAATGTTACAGCCCCATTTGGCGTTCCCCAGGGTACTTGTCCAGTAAGCGCCTCAGTCTTGGAGACAGACAATGTTTGGAAATTTCTAAAATGCCAACAATAACTAAATGGGATAGAGTATTTTTTCAACTTGCTAGTTTGAGTTAACTGAAAGTTTTGAAGTACATTGTGTTCTTCAGACTCACCACCGCTGGTGTGGACCACGTACAAGGCAAACTCCTCTGCTGAATTCTCAATCTGAATCGGGAGCAAAAGAGACTCATTGAAAGCATGCACTGAAGGACCCTAAGCTTGAGCCCTTCCTGCCTCAACTCTGCAAAGCTAGATTCTAGGGTTCTGCAAAGGAAGGACCTTTTATTTACAGCTCTGAGAAGTAATGAAGAGATGGAACAGGCAGACTACCTTATCAATAATGCCAGATAATACCGCCTGAGCCTTCTTTATCTGAAACATTTGGGAGATAATGTTTTTCAGGTTTTGAATTATTGGCATAAACTCTGCCAGTTCAGTAACCCTAATTCAAACACCTGAAGTTTCGGATGTTGATCCATTTCAGATTGGAAAACGAAAGTTTTTGGATTGGGGATGCTCAACCAGTAAGAGTTAACACATTTTTGAAGTAAAGGTCCACATACTTCACGTGTGTTAACTTATCCCATATTCACAGTATCCCAAAACACATGCCTACCATCCTCCTTCTACAGATAAAGTAGGAGTCAGAGGCTAAGGCACTTATCCCGCAACCAGCTTGCAGATGATAAAGGGGGACTCAACCCAGAGGCTTGTGTCCGAGGTTGTACTGGATTCCATGAAAAATGAGAATATTCAGGCCAATGAGATGATTAAGTGGGTAAGGGCACCTGCTGTGTGAGCCTGACAACTTGGGTTGGATGCTTTGAACCTAGAGACGGAAGGAAGTCCACAAAACTATCCTGATCTCCACACAGTTATTGTTGCACACACTCCTGAACACACACATCATGTGTGAGCACACACACAGCCATACAGACACAGATAATAAGTTAAAAACAAGAGTTGTAGGACTGAGAGTGCTGCTCAGTAGCATGGACTTACAGAACATGTGTGAATCCCTGGGTTAGACTCCTAGCACCTTGACAAATACACACATAAAAATAAACCTCTTTCAGAGACGGCTAAGTGGTTAAGAGCACCTGCTGCTCTTCCAGAGGACCTGAGTTTGGTTCCCAGCACCCACATTGGGTGGTTCACAATTGCTTCTAATTCCAGCTCCAGGGATCCAACACCATCTTCTGGCCTCTGTGGGTATCTATATATCTGGCATGTAGAGATATACACATACACACATAAATTTAAAAGAACAAAGCTATAAAAAGAATATTAGCCAGGCATAGTGAGATACACCTTTAATCCTAGCACTCAGGAGGCAGTGTCAGGTGGATCTCTGTGAGTTTAAGGCCAGCCTGGTCTACATAGAGAGTTACAGGAGTGCTGAGGGTACAGACACAGGGAGACCCTGACTCAAAAAGACCAAAAATTTAAAAATATATAAAAGCCAGACAGACGTAGTGGCTCACACCTTTAGTCCCAACTACTTGGGAGGCTGAAGCCAAAGCATCACTTGAGTCCAGAAGTTTGAGATCATCTTTGGCAAACAGTGTGGTCTTATCTCAAATACTACTACTACTAATAATAATAATAATCAACAAATAAATAAATAAGACTTGGGTCTCTGTGACAGCTGGTTTTGTCATCTTTTTAAAAAAATTGTGTTTTGCCTGCATGCACCCATGTCATGCAATGCCTGCAAAGGCCAGAAGAGGGCATCAGATCCCCTGGAACTGGAGTTATAGACAGTTGTTAGCTGCCATGTGGGTGCTGGGGACAGAATCCAGGTCCTCTGCAAGAGCAGCCAATGCTCTTAGCTGCTGAGCCATCTCTGTAGCCCCTAGTTTTGTCATCGTGACACAATCCAGAATCACCAGGGAAGGGAGTCTCAGTGAGGGACTTTCTAGATTACGCTGGCCTATGGGCTTGTCTATGGGGAGATTATCTTGATTATGTTAATTGAGGTGGGAAGATCCGCTCACTGTGGGTGACATCATTCCCTGGGCAGGGGATTCTGAATTGTAGACAAGTGAAAACGCAGGGCAAGGGCTAACAGGCATGCATTAATTCACTGTTCTTGACTGTGACCATCTATCTCACTGTGATTGCCCAGCAATGAAGGACGTAACCTGTGAACTGAGATGAACCCTCTCCCCTGAGTTGCTTCTGTCAGGGTGTTTTATCATAGCAACAGAAACAAAACTAAGACACTCTTCAAAAGGAGATAATGAAAACCAGACTGACAAGACCTTAGAAGCACAGTGCTTTGCACATTTATTAAAAGTCTGGGCCTGCACATTGCTCTACAAGTCAGTCTGTGAGCTGATTCCAAGGATCTGCTTTTCCAACAAGTTTCTAGATGACGCTGGTACTGTGGGTCTACCTTGAACAGCAAGGTTCCAATGAACCCAAACCACCCTCTGGCCAACACCCCCAACACCACATACCCTCCAAGATCCCCCTCCAAGGCTCACAGCTAGCAAAGGGAACTTGCCTTGAATTTGTTGAGCAGCAGCCTCAAGACCTGCGGGGTGGTCATGGTACTGTTGATTCGGACATTGGTGACCGAGCCATAGGCCGGGGTGAACACTGATGTCTGTCAACAGAGGAATCTGGCTTAGTGTAGGAGAGGGGATAAGGGTGGAGTATTAAAACCCTGGAGGGTACAGGACACAGTGACAACTCAAAATGTGCTTGAGAGGAGTCCCTGACATTATGGCCAGCATCAGGCTTCAATGTAGACAAAGAGGCAGTTGAGGTTTGCCTAACTTGAGCCATGCCCCCAGCTCAAGATGGAGCCCCCAAGGAGTAGGGTTGGGGTGGGGATCAGGCCAGATAAGTAAAAAAGAAACATTCACATCTGGTAGGAGTTCCACATGAAGTGGTCTCTGGCCACCTTCCTACAGGAACTTGCTTCTGGAGGTGGAATCTGAACCAAGCAGCAGAAACAAGAGAGGGTCACCTAGCTTGGAGTCCCCAGGATAACTGTGTGCAAGCTGAGACTTCCAACTTTGTTTGAAGACTGCCTGGCTCAGGGGAAGTCAGACTATGTACTAGTGTAAGAAATACATCATTATAGTCCATTTTCAGTATGAGGTACATTTAAGGCTCATCGGAGAGTCACAGAGAAGCACTAGGCCCCTCCCTGTCTGTCTTCCCTAGCTGGCAGCTGGCATTTGCTTAATGAGGCCTTCTCCGTTGTTCCTAGGGTTGAAAAGTCAGCAAGCAGTCTGCTACATGATTGAGACCCTGCATCAGAAAAGGAGGAAATTTCAAGCCCCAGGATATATATTATGGAAGACTTTGCTTCCCGAAAAAATAGGATGGGACAATACTAGTGGAATCTAGTACTGGGGAGGAGAGAATACTAGATACCAAGAAGATCCAACATCCCTGAAGAACTTGGCCAATGAGGAATTCAGGGGCAGTGAGTGCAACTAAGAATGTTAAAACTGCCATGTGGTGGCACATGCCTTTAAGCCCAGCACTTGGAAGGCAGAGGCAGGGGGATCTCTCTGAGTTCAAAGCCTGGTCTACACAGTGAGTTCCAGGCCACCGGGGGTTACAGGCAGAACCTGTCTTAAAAAGACAAAAAAAAAAAAAAGAAACTGAAACCACTGTTTTGTGCCAAATCAGCTTGTCAGACTTTTTTGCCTTTTCTCTAGACTGACACCCAATTTTGTAAAATAAACGGCTTATTTTCACAACCACGGGCTGAAAAGGAAATGCTTGGAATCCCAGGGACCGCATGGCTGTAGCACTGAGGTGACCAGTGACCCACACCTAAGAAGCGGTGCACCTGAAGCTGTCCCCTCCCCCAAACCACTCTACCTTGTGGTTGTAGAAATGGCCATTGATGGAGAAGCGATGGCGTCTGATCCGCCGCTGGTCACTGGGTGTCCTCACGTTGCCACGGCGACGCACCCCAACATCACTCCGAGTGCGCATCAACTGTGGGGTGTCCTCTTGCACAGGCTTCAGGCCCCTAGAGTCTGAGGGAAGGGGACACGCGCTGTTTCATGAGCCCAATTCCCTTTACAGCCAACACTGAAGCACTCACTGTCTCCCCAGAAATACATCTTATAAAAATGGTTTCCTGCTGGAAGAGACGTAACACATGATTTACCAAGAGGTGATAGAGTGAAAGGGCTCCAAGCACAGGCCCTGAGCCAGATCCTGGGCTCAGACCCCAGCTCTACACTGCCGTTCCCTGGCCTCTTTGTGCCTGGGTTTTCCGAAGGGGTGGCAGGAGCAACTAACTACCTTATGGGATCATAGTGAAGGTTTAAACGAATTAAAACACATACAGCACTTAGAAAAGTGCCGGCACAGGCCGAGCGTGAGCTAAAAGCTTGCCAGACAGCGTGCATGAAAGGATGCAGGGCACAATGCGGCAGAGCCTGGAGGATTTCTGTGAGTTCAGAACCCTTCTAGTCTACATAGTGAGCTGTAGGCCAGCTAAGGCTACAAAGTGAGACCCGCCTCAAAAAAGCAAAACAAGGGGCCTGAGAGATGGCTCAGCAATTAAGAGACTGGCTGCTCTTACAAAGGACCCAGGTTCAATTCCCAGCACCCACATGGTGGCTAACAACTACCTGTAACTCCAGGGGATCTGACACCCTCTTCTGACTTCCTGGGGCATTGCATGCATGGGTGTACTGACATACAGGCAAAACATTTATACACATAAAATGGAAATAAATAAATCAAATAAACAAAAAATGCCGAATTAACCAACTTGTGAAGTACAAGACTGATCTGCTTTTAGTAAAATATGTTTAGCTCTTGTTTTATATAGAGATAGCATATAAGTATATAGATTACAGACTATATATATAAAGATTTGCAAACTAAATTACAAACACATACCAGCTCATGGCCAGCAATCCTGCTGGAAAGAATCTCACAGACACACTGACCTATGTGTAAAGTGCCACCTGCAAAGGCTGCACATGGTCTGTCAGAGCCACGACTGACTGTGGCTTTATTGTCTATCAGGGCTGATCAAAGAGCCACTGTCCATGCACGTGATGCTGCAGAGCTGTGCAGGACAAAGAGGAACTTGCACAGAACAAGCTCCATGATGAACTGGGACTCGGAAACTGCACTATGCTAAATGCTCAGTGTGCTAAAGGAGTAAGAGCTGCCGCCCCCTCCAGAAGTGTAGAGGAGGCGGTCCACTGGATCTGCACGCTTTCTCACGTAATCAGGAAGACGAGCAGGCTGCTTCGAGGGAGGAGATGGGAGATTTTTAAAGTCTTTCCTTTTAGTATTCTTGAACCATGTACATTTTATATATTTGCCAAGAAAGTGACCATTTAAAGCATCTGTCACAGCAGTTGTCACCAACTGGCCTAGCTGGAGGTGCCTCCACTTCTCACATACCTGTGGAACCAGGGGTCTCATTGCTCTCAGAAGGTGAATCCACTTCTGAAATCTGAACCTTGGGTATGGTGAGCGGCTTCAGGATGGTGCTGGGGGCAGCGAACAAACAAGAGAGAGACCGGTTTAACCCCTTTAAGGACACGCCCTTTCCTGCAGTAAGAGCATTGCTCACGCCAAGCAGGGTACCAGCACATCAGGCAAGAGAGATGGCAGGCTGTGCTGAGCATCCAGGAGGCTGGCCCAGCTCCCGTCTGTGCCCTGGGTGGGAGTGGGGAGCACAGAAGACAGAAGATGTTCTTTCCCCACATCTGCAGCAACACAAGCATCTAATTCATCTGACCCAGAAGAGAGAACATCCCAAAACAAAATCTGTGTGTGGCCTGCACTGGGTTTTAAAACACATGTGGGCTCTGCAGCTCATTCGAAAAATCCTAACAACAGCCATTTGTTTGTCAGAAAGAGATTCCAGTTTGGATTTATTTCTGTTGGTGGAGTAAGTCATAAATCGCTTCTCACATCTACAGGGATTAGAAGAAAATGAGGGTCAGGAACAGGCAGGCACCAGTGACTACTCTCAGAATAGCAAGCTGGAGAAAGGGTCACAACAGATAGTCTGAGCTGAGACCTAGATTTGCTGTGATAACTGGCAAAAATTCCTCAAGGCCAAAAAGAGCACCAGAGGCTGCACAGGTTGACCCTTAGGACCACAAAGAGAAGAGCAGGAGGTTCCTCGATCCCAGTAAAATAGGCCTGTGTTCTAGGGATGATGGCTTTAAGGGAAGATAAGTAAAACTGAGAAGCCAAAAGAATTTCTACTCATAGCTTCTAAGCCCCAGCGTGGATCTAGTCTGAGCCCCTCAGAGATTGACAGACACTTGGTCCCCTCCCCACTCCCTGATCCAAAGCAGAAACAGGCCTCAGCATCCTCCTAAACACAGTACTCCAGGCATCGCTTAAGTCCAGCTGGCATCTGGGACATGCTCCTGAAAGTCCTTAAAGTATTTACAGGTTTCAAGGGTTAGCTTGATGTCACAAGAAGGAAGAGGAACCACGAATGCAGACAAGGACCCTGTGGCAGTCCCTGCCCCGGGAACCAAAGGCAAATGAAATCTTTTAAATCATCTCCTGTGAGGACAGAATGTAACAATCTAGAGGTCAGAGTCAAGAATGGACAGACCTACTGGAAGCCAAACACAGTGCAAGTGCTGATAGTAACAGTTAGAACCGGAAGAGCCCTGACCAGGCACACCCTCCCCAAGCCCACCGCTGGACAACAGCTTCCTCCTTCAGGTCTCTTGGGAAGAGCCCAGATCAATCTAGAGTTTGGCTGTTCTATAGATGTTTCTCAGCTGAGGAGAAAGACAAACTTGGCCTTGGAATGTAACAGTGTTCCCAGCGGCCGGGGGGGGGGGGGGGGGATTGGTTCCCCCTTTAAATGCATCTCTGTGGTTTTGGCGAGGCCGGCACACTCCACCCGGCTCTGGCCTGAAGCTGCCAATCTCAGCAAGTTTCAGGGAGAACAAGGCTAGTGGTTCAATCCTAAAACAAGTCCAAGAGAGAGCAAAAGGGGACGCCTTTGCATCCAGCTACTCATTTGACCATGAAGGATGGAAAGGACAGACAAGTCTCCAAGGACCTTCTGTTGATGACCTAGGGGGCGTCTCCCGGTAGCCTGTACGCCATGACTTCACTGTAGATGCACAGAAGCCCCTGGCTGACGTCACTTGGCTGACCCCACATTCCTTTTTGTCCTCAGGCTCTACCATGACCAGGAGAGCTCCGGTTGGTGGGTTCAAGTCCTAGATGTCCCTGGAGCATGGCCATTCAATTGGGAGGATATGTGTGGGTTGGCACCCTGTCAGAAGCTTGCAAGCCTGGCTGGGTGAACCACTAAAAAGAACTCTGGTGGGGTTAGAGAACTGGCTCAGGAGTCAAGAGCACATGCTGTTCCTCCAGAGGACCTGGGTCCGAGTCCCACTGTGAGTAATTCCAGCTCCAAGCGATCTGACACCCTCTTCTGGCCTCTGAGGGCATTGCATGACACAGGTACACTTATTTTCAGGTAAAACACTCTCATATGCATAAAATAAAAATAAATAAAACATTTTTAAAAAGAGCCCTGAATGGGACTACAGGGAGATCCAGTCTCAAAAAGCCCCCCTCCCCAAAAAGAGTCCTGGAGAGTCCAAAGCTCTCTATGAAGGAGAACCCACTGCCACTCAGGCCTCATAACATTGCCCCTGAAGACTCAGACTCAGCACCATACCCCCTCACTCTAACCTCACTCAGTGACTCTGGAGTCACATCTAACCTCACTCAGTGACTGTGGAGTCACATCAGAGGCCCCTTTCTCAGCACCCAAGCCCACAGCAGGGAGCACTGGAGGTGCTAGGAAGTGGGACCAGGGTCTCACTGGCTGGAAGATGTTTATACACTTGAGGGGGGACACACAGGAACCCAGACACCTCCCTTCACTCACCCCTGAGCACCCAGGTTACAGCCAGAGTGCCAGGAAGAGGAGGACGGAGGCGGGCGGACGCGCTCGTGGTCATCTTGCATCTGCAGCCGGATGGGCCTTCGAAGCCCCCAGGAGATGTTCAGCAGCCCCTCCACGATGAATTCATCTTCTTCCTGCCGTGAAGCAGCCAGTAGCTGAGCCCAGAGCACGTCCACAGGATGTGAGCAGTAAACACAGTCTAGGCTCTGAGGCGTGCTCTGCAGGAAAGTTCCCCAACTCCCAGTGTCCTGCAGCTGACCTCAAAGGTCAGCACAGAAGTGGTTGTGAAAAGGCTGCAGCCCAGGGAGAGCTCTTGCCAACATGTGGGAGCCTTCTGTTGGATCCACATCACACACAGAAAAGCTTCTTTGAAATTGAAATATACATGTACAATTCATCAAATGTTTTTATTGTCTTTATCCTTACAGCTTTTAAGAAACCAAAATATAATGGCCAGGTGTGATACAACTCACACCTCTAGTGCCAGTATCCAGGAGGCTGAGGCAGAAGGATTGCCATGAGTTCTAGGTTAGCTGGGCTGTATAATGACTTACAGGCCAGTCTGAGCTACAGAGTGAGATCCTGTCTATAAAAAGACAAGGAAGGAAGAAGGGAGGGAGGGAGGGAGGAAAGGATGACCACAACATATCTTTTTAAAAGTTGAGATTGGGAAGCCAGGTATGAGGGCACACACCTTTAATCCCAGGACTTGGGAGACACAGGCAGGTGGATCTCTGTGAGACCAAGGCTAGCCTGGTCTATATATTAAGTTCCAGGCTAGCTGGCTAGAGAGAGACCATGTCTCAAAACAAAACAAACAAATGAAAACATTTGTTTGGGACTGGAAAGATGACTCAACAGTTAAGAGCTCTGTCTGCTCTTGTAGTAGACCTGGGTTCAGTTCCCAGCCCTCACATGGTGGCTAACAATGGTCTAGAACTCCAGTTCCAGGGACTCTGATGCCCTCTTCTGACCTCTGAGGGCACTGCACACACAAAGTACACTTAAATGCATGCAAGCAAAACACATAAACATAAAATAAAAATAAACTTTAAAATTTTAAGATAAAAAAATTCATTTTCCAGTTGAGACTGATTGTAGAAGCAAGAACTAAATCCTGAAACTGGTTGTTGTCCCCTCCCCACCACCAAAAGTAATGTGTCTCAGACTTAACAAAGCAATCTGATATAATCGGGCAGGAGATTCAAAGCAACATTTCCTCAGGTTACTTACAGAACACTAGCTCCTCCAGTAGGACTGTTGCCTTAAAAGGGTGTCAAGTAGTCATGAGCTGCCTTGTTAACACGATTTTTTTAGTGGAACTTTCCAGTGCTTATAATAAACTAGCATACACACTATTACTATTACTCTGCAAGAGGCAAGTGAATCCTCCAGGAATTCCAAACTTATGCTCAAAAGTTGTTGACTAACAAGAAGTTAAATGTGAAACCTTTCTGAGAGCAGTACCTCCTATCTCCTTTAGACTGTGAGACTCTTCAGTCATGCGGCCTCTGAAAGTTAGCCTATAAGACTGCTCTGGTTTGATTATGAAATCAAGCTCACATACTAAATGCTTGCTCCCCCTCTGGCAGAACCTTTTGGGGAGGTAGTCAAAATTTTGGAGGTAGGGGCCTAGCTGGAGGAGGCAGGTCACTGGGGGGAGTGTCTCTGAAGGTTCTATCTGGTCCTCAGTGTGCCTTCCTGGTTGCTCTACTTCCTGTTTCCTTTGAGGTGAAGAAGTTCTCCACCACAAATTGCCACCACCATGATGTTCTGCTTGAGCACACAGGACCAAGCAACTATGGACCAAACCTGCAACTGTGAACCAGAATAAATCTTTCCTCCTTTTAAGTCATCATGTATTGTGTTCACAGCTGCACAGAGTAACTAATCTGAGAACAGACCAGGACAACTGTGCAAGGTTGAGGCTCTTGCTCATGGCCCAGACAGCAATTAATGCCTTATAAAAATAAGGTTTTTCTTCTCACTTCTGAACCCAAGCCCCAGTAGGGCTCACAGTAGTCAGTGACTTCAGGACATCTGTTCAGGGAACAACTGAGCTGGGCTAAAGAATTGTCCTTGGTGGGGGTGCTGGAGAGATGGCTTTGTGGTTAAGAGCACTGGCTGCTCTTGCAGAGGACCTGAGTTTGATTCCCAGCACCTACACGGCAGCTAACAACCATCTGTAACTCAGTTCCAGGGGAATTCGACGCTCTCTTTTGACCTTCATGGGCACTGCATAGTACGTTTACATACGTGCAGACAATACACTCATACACACAAAAAATAATAAATAAACAAATATAATTTTTAAAAAAAGAATTGTCCTCAGGGGAAGGGTGAAAAAAGACAAGCTAGGAGAGGAACAGAACAACTTGCAAAGGTTTATGTAAGCAGGACTATTTCTATGGCTTCAGACTGGCCAGGCAACCTTACATTGCCTCTCTGCAGGGTAGAATTTAACCCACAACAAGACTGCCTAAGAGAAGAGCTTTAAGGGAGACAAGAAAGGGCTCTGCATGTACCCTAGCCTCCAACAGCCTATCCATCACCTGCTCTGTTTCTACAGATTAAATTGCCATGGCTTGATAACCTGAAAATGTGTTTGAGAAGGTATTACGAATGCCTTCTAATCAAGAACATGAGTATGAATTACTCTAAGAGCTTCGGTATACCTCACCATCTGATAACAGGCTGTAGAGAAACAGATACAGGAGTGCACTTCACTTTGAGATGGGGACTTGGCAGTCTTTTACAGGAAAGCCTCTAGAACAGAAAAACTTACCCTTTCTCGAACAAAACTGGATCTGCGGCAACCTTCCAAAGAAGCCCAAGGCCACCCCCCGCCATCCCAAATGACAGGGTTACAAGCCGTGGCAAGAGGGACAGGGACGTCTGAGGACCTCAGGGCCCCATAGGTCCAGGACATGGAGACTGGGCGGGTCCCACCAGGGCAGGAGCCTCCAGGCCTACGATGGGGACACCTTACCTCCCGGTGTCGGAGCTGCAGATTCTGGCCTTCATAATACAAGTTGTAGGTCTTGAGATGTAGGAGAAGCTCATTCCTTAGGGAAAAATTACATTCTCAGCTGAAGCCAGCTGTAATCATTCCCTAATCATCTGTTCTTTGCTCACCCCCAAACCTGGTCTCAGTGGTCCTTCGAGTGCATGCCCACATGGGTGCGCGCGCACACACACACACACACACACACACACACACACACACACACACACAGTTCTGTGGCAATCACCCTATCAACATCTTCCCCCAGGCCCAAGGTCAAGACAAAAGTTAAGAAACAACCCAGGGCGTGGGGGTGCACACCTTTAATCCCCACACTCAGGAGGGGAATGTCTGTGAGTTCAAGGCCAGCCTGGTCTACAAAGTGAGTTCCAGGCCAGCTGGGGTTTCAGGGAGACCCTATCTCCAAAAGGAAGGAGGCAGAAACCCTGGAGTGTCACAGCAGCCAGCAGCATTGCCAGCAGACAAAGGTTAGCATCCCTACCAGCCTGACCAGATCTTGAAGTAAAAGGCAAGGAGGCATAAGTCATAGATTCAGAGGCACACACCCTTCCAAGCCCAGGCAAGGGCCCTCCTGCTTCTCTTTGGCCTTTCTTCCTTCATGCATGCTGTGAGCAAGGACAGGTTGACTGCTAATGGCGTTCACAAAACACAGACTTTCCCAAAGGTTAACAGGGATAACTTAGGCTTCACTGACAAAACCCTATTATATATTGAAGAACAGACGAACACCCATCAACAGAATAGATGAATAAAGGAAATTATTAGCACACAATGGAACGTTATAGAATGATGAATATATGAATGTACCACATAAAACAAATGAATCTCGCATGTGTTTAGTGGAAGAAACAAGACACCTTGAGAGGCAGTGTGAGGAAGTGGGTGGAGGAGGCTTCAGGGGAGGCAGTATACTCTTGACACGTGTAGCTCCTGTCTATCTGAGAGTGCTGTTTCTGCACTCCAAGAAGAATGAATGCCACAGAGCCTGGAGAAGCTGCCTGCCTTGTGTGTGTGTTCCCAAACAGGAGGTGACGGAGCTCAGTCCTTTTCAACCTAGTCTGTCAACAGAGAGATTTTGGATCCCACTAGAAGTCAAAACCCATTGGAATGCCAAGAAACTCCAGACAAATTAGACGCAGATAAAGGAGTTATTCTACACAAGCTGGACTGAATTAGTGAAGAATGCAGTTCCACATAATCTCAACTGAAAGCTCATTGTCTGCTGTCCAAAATTCCTACTCACTAGAAGTCTCTGGGGAAACCCTTCAGTGAAGAGGTGAAAATGTTCTGGATCTCACACAACAGGCATGCACCCAGGTATGGCTAAAACAATTTAGTCTCAGGCTGAAGAGATTGTTCAGTGGTTAAAGTACCGGTTGCTCTTGCAGAGGATCCACGTTCGAGTCCCAGAGCTCACACAGCGACTAACAACTGTCTATAACTCAAGTTCTAGGGCATCCGACACCATCTTCTGACCTCCCTGGGCACTGCATGGCATGGGTGCACTTACACATATACAGGCAATACACTCATACACATGAAAATTTTAAAATAATAGCTAAATTTTAAAAATTCACTTTCAAACAAGTTAAACATTTTTTTAAAGGTGGAGAGCATCCAAGACATAAAATCCTGGTGCTGGACATAAAGACATACGTTCGGGCTCGCTGTGGGGCGAGGCTGGAGGAACAGCTCAACGGAATGCTTGCCTCATACATGTGAGATCCTGCATTGGATGGGGCAGGGATAAATTTCCACCAAAACTTCTCTCATGCCAACAAAATCTGCACCTCAGAGACATCAATACACAGAAAGCAACAAGCCAGCCCCTTCCTCCTTCGTCCTCATGGAAGGGAATGAACAGGGCCTGGGCCATACAAAGCAAGGGCTCTATTTCTGAGCTCCATCTCCAGCCTTTTTGATTTTTATTTTGAGATATGGTCTTACTAAGTTGCCCAGCCTGGCCTCAAACTTGCAATCCTCCTGCCTCAGCCTCCCAAGTAGCTGAGACCAAAGGTGAGTCCACTTCACCCAGCTGAATCTGCCTCCTTTATTCAGAGGACACCTGTGCCTATTTTAGCCAGAACCCCAGAAGCCCTTCGCACACTGTCCCTTCCAGGTCTTCCCCAGGCACCGTCACAGTAGGGACCATGAGCAGTGTTTTCATCCAGTTATGGCTGCTATAACAAAATAGGACAGACTAGGGAGCTTGAGAACCACAGGAATTCACTTCTCAGCTGAGAGTGGGGAGTCCAGGAAGAAGCTGCAGCAGGCTCAGCATCTGTCAACAGCTTCTCACAGACAGTGCCTCTCCCTGCCTCCTCACACGGTAGAAGGATAAACAACACTCTTGGGCTTCTCTTCTAAGGGCACTAATCCCACTGGTGAGGGTCCCTCCCCCTCCAGGCCCTCTGTCTTAATCCATCCTTGGGGATCAGGCTTCAGCGGGAATCTGGGGGCACAAACATTCAGAGCAGAAAAGCAGCCATCAGCCAGTTCCTTCTAGACGCCTTCTAGGACAGCACTGGTTTTGAACCCCAAAAGGTGCCGTGTCTTGGTCCCTTTACTTGCTCCCAGGCCAGGCTCAGCAGCACATGCTTTCATCTCCGGCTGTGTCTGCTTATCTTGCTATTGCTCTCACTAATCCCAGTTCAGCTGCTGGGCTCATCCTCAGTTCATCCCCAGTTCACTGATGCACAGAAGAAACCTCCATCTCCCCCACAGAGTCTGGACAGTGAGCACGCAACCTACAGCAAAACATCTTACTTGGAAATGTATTTATCCTGTCCACAGGGAACCAGGGAAGTTTGGTGACTGTAGTCCATTTTTCCTTTCTCTTTTCATCAGAAGGAGAGGCCTGTGATTGGAAGGAGAAGATGGAGTTTAAAGGCAGGTTGTAACATTGGTAAGAATTTGGCAGCAAGCAGCAAGAGAAGACATAAAATCAGCCTATATGTCTCTCCTGCCCCCAGATCCACACCAGGGCTGCCCAGGGAAACGAAGGGTAATGAAATGCCACACTGCCTCTGTTGGCCTCAGCCTCTAAGAAAAAATACCCCAGGAAAGAACATGACCTGGAATGCTCCATGAATAAATGCCTCAACCCAGGAGAATACTGACAGCCACACTGGTCCCAAGAATGACCAACATACACTTCCTTAAAGGGACCTTCTCAGCTCAGAGCACAGCCTCATCTGGCATAGATGGCCCAAAGTCTACTGAGGTCAACCGAGGATAGGAAACCACCTGAAGTGTTCAGATAAAGCCATACCCAGTACAGCACAGATCCATGAGTGCCACAGCACAGCACATAAAAGGTACTTCATTACAGGAAAAGTAAATGCACTATGAAAATGTGGATTATGAAACCATGGGTCTGATTTTGTTTAAAGTACATGTAACAGTAAAATATGCACACATCCCTGGGCATAGTGCCACATGCTTTTAATCCCAGCACTTGGGAGGCAGAGGCAGGTGAATCTCTGAGTTCCGAGCCGGCCAGGGATACAAAGTAAGACCCTTTCTCAAACAAACTATATTTACACATTAATGTACATGACAGCACTCTGAACCGCATGCCTGGGCCTTACTGACATTTGCAGCTAACTGTTCTCCACTGTGGGGTCTGCCCTCTGCACTGGAAGATGTTTACCAGTTTCTCCGGCTTCTGCCCACTGCATAGTCATGACAATCAAACATGTGTCCAACACTGGGCTCGGATGCACACGTCTGCACCCCAGCACTTGGGAGGTTGATGCAGGAGGATATGAATTTGAGGCCAGCCTGGCCTACATGGTAAGTGCCAGGCCAGGTTAAACTATAGAGTGAGATTATGTCTCCAAAAATAAAAAGTCTCCAGACATTATTTAAGGTCACACTGGTGTGTAAATGAGTGAAAGGCTGGCGTTTCCAATAATGACATTATTGGAAACTGTTTTCAAATATGTTATTAAGAGATTCTTAAAAATAAAAATGAAAAAGTATACCAGGAGTGGTGGGGCATGCCTTTAGTCACAGCACTCGGGAGACAGAGGCAGGCAGAGCTCTGTGAATTCAAGGCCAGCCTGGTCTACATAGTGAGTTCCAAGCCAGCTGTAGCCACAGGGAGACGCTGTCTCAAAAAGACCAAAAAAAGAAAAAATATGACAGCAAACAGAACTCAGCCCATGGCTACTCCATCCTTGCTACTGTACTTATTTACAGTATCACGTATCTGTCCATCCTTTTTTACTGTTACCAACCCCTGTTATTTTTGAGGCATTTCAAAGTAAATTACAGGCACCAGTAACTTTCCCTTAAATACTTCAGCATGTGTACCATTAAACTGGGCTCACTGTGACTTTATGGAGACAGAAGGCTCCTGCCCTGATGATACCTTGATTTTGACCCTATGAGAACCATGCCAGACTTCTGACCTGCAGAACCGTAAGACAATAAACCTCTGTTGTTTTAAGCCTCTGAGTTTGGGTAATTGTTTCTGGAAACCATGGGAAATGAATACAGAGGCCTCCTAAGCTAGTGGGGAGAATGAGGGACACTCAGCCCATTTGTGTGCCCAATAGTGGGGTCCCTAAGGGCACTGTGGGGCTCTCTCAATTCTAAGTAGTTTCATTTTTCCAAAAAGCAAATATAATCTGACTATAAAAACCAGAGTAAATATGTACTGTTGGGGAGGTGGGGGCAGTTTGAAAGCCTTCCTGTCGTGAGTGACAATCATTCGAACCTAGTGAGTGCCGGAAAGGTCCTCTTTCTGCACACTTGCAGGCTTCCGCAGTCCATAATCATTCATTGTGTATCCAGCTGTGCAGTGGTACTTCCCAGGCGATTCCACAACAGGTTCTCCACCCCTGTCCTTGGCTATAGGTCTAGTAGGAAGGGACAGGTCTAAGAGAGGGCAGGGCCATGGCAGCACGCAGGAAAGGCACTTCATATGGATTTAGGTTGGGTTCTGAGGGTCAGCTGAATGCAGTGACCTCTATCTAAGGTGTCAGTGGTGAGACGGTGCTGGAGGTGAGTGTGACCAGGCAGGAATACACCCCAACTTGTACAGAATGGAAATACAAGCCTTTGAGGTCAGAGGGCAGAAACAGTCAATAGGGAGAAAACCTAGAGGGTTAGGGCAGGTAGCCCAGCCCATCAAAGTGTGCAGAGGGAGAAAGGTTCCTAGAGGAAGACAAGGGGAAGTAAGAGAAGGGCGTTCTGAAAGCCTGTAGACCGGGGCCCGGGGAGGGGGCGGTCAGTCACCACACGCTGGTGGCCAAGCTCGGGGACACCTGGAGCTTGACTGAAACCACATAAAGGTCATGAAGGACCGTGGCCAGGGTCATTCTACTGCTTGGTTTTAGCAAGAATTTGATGAATGGTGAAGGACGACCCTAGCACCTGCATCCCTTTCACCCCTGAACACTAGGGAAATGCTGTTCTATTCTTTCTTTGCTTAATTTTTCTCTTCCTCCCATCGCATAGCCTTCTGAAAACTCTGATCCCCTCTGTCTAGCACCAGCCAGCCATCTACCCCTTCATCCACCCATCATGTTCTCAGTCATTCATCTTTCCATCCTCCCATCTCACCTCCCATCCATATATACTGCCATCTTCCCATCATCCATCCACCCACCCAGTCACCATTCTCTCATCCATCCATTCATCTTCCAAGTCTCATAGCTATCTTCCAAGGCTCATATCGTTTAAACTTGTTATCTCCACCTCGCTTTTCCCAGGGTTCTTCCGCCAATCCAATCCACTGAGTGAATTTTCCGTGCTCTCCTTCTTCACTGCTTCCATCATATCCCATAATTTGGTAAATTTGTTTTGCACCTGAATGCAATCTACTCTGCTCGTAAGAAAGTTCCCATTTCACACCACATCCTCTGAAATCCACTGAGAATCCCACTGAGAATTAGAGAATGTAGGTCTTCTTTTCAGTTATTAAACTCTATTTGGTACTAGAGGAAAAAATAGGAAGATCAACGAAACGACACAGCATCCAGAAACAGACCCAAGTAGATGTGGGAACACGGAGTGTGAGCAACATTTCTAAATGACAGAGAAAAGGCAGATTAGTCAAAAACATCTTGAGAGAGCCAGTGGACTTCAGGAAAACGCAAGATGGGGAGGCGACTACTCCTTCCACCCAAAGATCGTATATCCATCAAAAATGTAATTATTAGATCCTTTTTTGGTTCATAAGCCTGAATTGAGTAGTCATGCTATTGCATGCCACGTGCCTCCCAAAAACCTAGGTATAATGTCAGCACATTACCTGTCTGACATGAAAGAAAAAATTTAAACATAAAAAATAAAATGCTAGAAGAATTTAGGATATGTGTGTGACTGTCTGTGTATATATATGTGTGTCTGTATGTGTCTGTGTGTATCTGTGTATCTACGTCTCTGTGTGTGTGTGAGTATAAACTATGTGGGAGGAAAACCCTTTCTATTCAAGACTCAAGATTCAGAAGACAGAATAAAAGAATTAATGAAACTATAAAAATTTTAACTTCCGTTTAGAAAAAAACATTTACCCTGTAGAAAGTCAAAAGGCAAAGGACAAACGGGAGGAAACATTTATAAGAAACATGACAAAGGGCTAATGACACTAATAAATAAAGGGCTTTAATCAATAAATTTCAAGTTATTAATCAATATATTTCAAGTTATTAATAAAGTCGTGAAGTGTTTCACCTCTGTCATAACCACTGTTTACTTAACAGATTGATAGAACTCAAGGAGTCTTGTAGCTCCATTGTAGGGATTCCTCCAGTCTCACAGTCTCTTCCAAGCTACAAGGTTATCTTAGCAAGGTCACAGCGACAACTTTCCCCCACAGACCCATGCTCCCTAGCATGCTTTCTCTGGCTTTCTCTTCCTCTTTACCTTTCTGCTTATCTTTACATTTCTTGAAGAGGAGTGCTGGGAGCATATGTACAGCTGTTGAACTGAAACTAGTAAGTGGTCCTAGGACCCACCTCTTCTTTCCTTCCTGTGTCTCTAGGACATCTGCGTTCCTTTTCATGAACTTTCTAACCATCTTCACAAATCCAAAACTACTCCTAGCCAGCTGGAAAAACTAAGCTAAATTCACAGGCAGGGCAGGGCAGCAGTAACAAAAGGATGAAATTTAGAGTTAAGTTTCTCACACAGGAAGATCAGAGGAAGCTGGATTATGGGTTTGAAGGTGGAGTCAACTGGAGACTTCTTTCAAGAGTGACCTACAACTGTGGCCTGAGAGAGAGTGATGTATTCAGCTGCTGGCTGCAAACTTTCTATCTTCCCAGTTATCATCTAGAATCTGTAGGATCCTAAATGCCCGACAAAAATCATTCTCAAGCAGCATGCCCAACGAGGCCTTGGGACCAGACTGGTAGTTGTAAAAAAGAAGGAAGGAGCAGCAACATCAGCCAGCATCCTAGGCACAGGGCAGAAATTCCTCCTAGCTTATCACACTGAGAGAGGGAGGAGAGGGAGAGGAACCAGGCTGGAGGCGGGGGGAGGAGAAGCAGCAGAGGAACAAGAGAGAAAGGACAGCTTTGACCCAGATATTTACTAATATGGAGCTGCTCTTTGGAGATCTAAACTATTTACCTCCTCTGACCTCTGTCTGTGGACAGAGGTGTCACCCATGCAAAACTTCTAAACCAGTGCATTAGAAACTAAAGTGTATATCAAATGTCCCCTAAAAACAAAGCATATCTGCAAACCATTAGGAGATGTGACTACTGTTGGACACAGGCTACCCAGGCCCCAGTCACATCACATTCACCATGGGGCCATCGACCTGTCAGTTTTCCCTGTGACACTGGCTTCACACCTCAGCATGTGTTCCAGATTCTCCTTAACTCTATTAAGTTCCTGTGCAATGTCATCCAGCTTGTCACAGGGTCCTAGTTTATCCCACACGGGGACTAATCATGATTTCCTATCTGCTTCAAAGACATATCATGGTCACACAACCTGCATTCCCTAATACCCAAGAGAATGTCCTTCGAAAGAAGAGTTTCCTTGTGCTGAACGTGATTATATCTCAACCACAGAGAACCTTCTGGGCCTGCTTTTCATGCTCTGCAGGGGTCATTCTTCTCCAACTCAGACCCAGGCAAGCTCACATGTTTCCAAGACCCTCATCCAAACTTACTCTCCTGGCTGATCAGAGAAGTGCTGGGGGAACAAGGTACTCCTTCTAAGCCTGGCACTTACAGCATCTACCAGCTGTGACACAGAAGCCGCCGCTGTGAGCTTTCTTCACCCTCCTGGACCAGGTGCCCATCCCATGTCCTCCCTGTCTGCATTCCCCAGAACGATCACCCCTGCACTGGAGGGGCTGGGCTCAGTCTAAGGCTCACTGGAGAGGTGAACCTGGTCTAAGGTGAAGGGTCCCTAGGGGCAAAGCTCAAGCCCAGAAGAGAATTCCTTCACCTGGAGTTTCTTGAGGAAGTGCCTTCAGGAGAATATGAATGACAGGGCTGACAGGGGAGGGAGCTGGGGCAGGATTTCTGGTACAGCCCAGACCAGCCAGGTCTGCTCCAAGGGAGGGCCCCAGGGTGTGAAAAAAAAGCACAGAGCTGTCCAGCCAGAATCAGTGCTAGTCATTCAGTGACCAAGGCCCCTCTGGGGAGAAGCTGACCTCACAGGCATTCCCTGCAAGAGCTATTCTCAGGAAAAGGGGGCAGCTAAGACCCTTAGGTGGCCACTCCTCACACCATGCAGTAGATGGAGAGGCTTGGGCCAGTAGCAGCACCTACGACTCTAACAGACACTTAGAAACTGTTTTAGCTAAAAAAAAAAAAAAAATGCACTCTTCACTTGAGCCCATAAGTAACCACACACAGCATGAGAGCCTGGTATCTCTGCCTTCATTTTCTTTGACTTTGGGTCAAACTCATGCTTGACTCCACACAGATGTGTTAGTCATTCAAGAAGTATCTGTTCACCTAACCTCAATCCCCCCTCTTCAAGGCTGAAGACACAGAGATTAGTTATTGCCCCACATCTGCAGTCACTCCACATTCCAGACCACCCCCAAAGGGTGATAGCTACAAGTGGAAGAAATGCCTGTTAAAGGAGCCATCCCAGTCCCCTCAAATGATGACCATGGTAAGAACTAGAACCAAGACAGTAGTCAGTCAGACCAATGACTGCTTAATTACACAGACATCTTGCCCTTCCCCCCTACACTTCCTCCTCTATTAAAAACTTCAACTCATGTGGGTACCATAAAGATGGACTTAGGGGATCACTGGACCCCTTTATCTGTTCCTGTTCCCTAGAATTTTAGTTCTAATACCAGTCCCAGGCCTGGGGTCAAACACTCCTGGTCTGGCCATGGGGAAGCAGATGCCCACTCAAGACAGGCCTAGTGCTTTGAGAAGCCAGGTAGTGAGGGTGGAGACAGACCTGCCAGTTTTAGTCACTCCAAGGAGCCGCCTCTTTTCAAAGACTCAATGCACAAGTGTTTCTGCCTCTCATGCCCGGTTTCTACAGAACCAGTGAAAGGTTGTTCAAGACTAGGACATCTGCAGGCTCTGTGGATTTGTTTTCTGTGAGGAGAGCAAACACCGAGTGTTAAAAAGGCTCAGGAGGTGGGAAAGACCACCATAGCACCCCACAGACAGGACACCACTCTTCTCCGCCCCTTGTTTCCTGCAGATGCTGGGGCCCTCATTCCCTGAAGTCAAGGAACCTGGAAGCTGGGATCTGTGATTCTGGCCCAGACCAGAGACTAAGTGTCTCGTATTTGTCCCCTGGAAAGTCACAGGGGAGAGCAACCAAAGGGCACAAGCCTGGAGGGAAATCGCACAGGGAGGCAGAGGCAGAGCCCACTTTGGTGGCTCCTTTGTGGTCATTTCCTAAACTGTCTTCCTGGATGTACAGTCAGAGACAGGTTCTGCCTCACCTCCACCTCAGCAACCACAGAAGAATGGAGGCAAGGCAACTAGTGGACAGGGTCCAAACAGCCCCAAACTCAGAAAATACACTTGGGGAAGTGGCAGGTAAACAGGAAAGAGTAGACTCTGTATAGAGAGGTTCCAGGGCGGCAAGCCCCACCAAGTCACCAACTGGAAAGGGCTCAGTTTAACCAAGGGGGAGGCAGGTACGGCTGGTACAGTCCTCACCCTCTCGAAACTGGGGGTGAGGAGAGAGATTGTTAAAAACTCCTGATATGACTCAGAAGTTAAGAACTGGCAGTTCTTGCAGAGGACCTGGGTTCAGTTCCCAGCAACCACTTGGTGGCCATCAGTAACCCCAGTTCCAAGGGGATCTGACACCCTCTTCCGCCCTTCTCGGGCATTGAATACATGGGTGCACTTACATACATGCAGGCAAAACACTCACACACATAAAATAATGAAATAAGTATATTTAATTTAAACAAACAAAAAAACTCCTGCTGTCTAGGCCAGAATGCAGTCTAATGATATCAGTGATCTTGAGAACCTCCCCAGGAGGTCCCACTGCAGATTCAGGGCACAAGCCACTGTAAAACCTGGCAGAGCTGTGAGGACCCAGGGCAGGCTGCTTTGAAATACGTTTGGTGCAATGTTTTGAGGAAGGACTAGAATTGTCAAAAAGCAAACCGAGCTGTTCTGCAGCATGTTCTCTGTTACTTATGTTTCCAAAGTGAGAGTTGTCAACAGTGTCCTCAAAGCTCAAGATGTGCAGCAATAGAGCGATCCGAGGGTCCCTTCCTACAAACCAGCACACCCACTGTCACAGAAGCCAGGGAGTCTGTCCCAGGTCCTGGCCTGATGCAAAAGAAATACTTGCCAGAGGCCTCAGCTTCCCCCTCTAGGGCCGGTTTCTTCTTCTCAGCACCCTGCCCCTCCCGCAGGGCAATCTGGATCTCCAGGGTTAGAGAAGAAAGTTATCTCAAGGCTCTAACTAGTCAAGGCTCCTGAGGAAATCAGCCTGTGAGGGAGCTGTGACAGGGCCCTATGTACTTCGCCCACCCCACCCCCAATCAGGGCAGGAAGAAGGGCTGAGGGCAAACAGGAAACCCTAGTCCCATTGCGCCACACAAAGAAGAGGGCTTGAGCTGTGGGCTGAGGCCCTGTCAAGATCTACAGATGATGAGAGATTCCACGAGTGCTTCAGAACTTAAGCCTGCCCTGAGCATGAGCAAAATTCAGTTCTCCAATGTTTTGCCTTCACCTGCACGCCCTACTCAATGGGGAGCCCACTTCCTGGCCAGGCTGTGTCCTCTCAGGGACCTGCTCACTCATGATCCTTTCCCAGATCACCTTCATCCCTTTCCCACCCTGTGTCTGGGCCCCAAGTGCACACCCACCCTCCACCTAACTCTCAGTCACTGTGCTCAAGAGATGACCCCTCTGTCTCCTTCCCGTCCAGTGTCAGCACACACCACCTCAAGGAGCACATTGGTGAAAGCACTCTACACAAAGTTTTACTTTTTTTTTTTAAGACTTTCAGAATGAATGTTATTAGGTGAGAGGGCCTTAAGAACATGGGGAGCATGATCAGGCCTTGGTGTGAAAAAGCATTGTGGAGGACAGTACATCACACCAGGACAGGATGATGAGGTGTTCAGTTGGAGAAGCATCAAAGGCAGTATGAGAAAATTAAATTGAAAGAGTAAGAAAGTTAACCACTTAAGAACAGCACTGTGGGGTCCTGAAAGAGAGTGGAGAAAGACTGAGAGAGGGAGCTGTAAGAAAAAGGCTTTGCCTCTCTCCACCCCAAAAGAATTCCAAGCATCAAAGAAGAAAGAAAGAAAGAAAGAAAGAAAGAAAGAAAGAAAGAAAGAAAGAAAGAAAGAAAGAAAAGAAGGAAAGAAGGAAAGAAAAAGAAAGAAAGGTCTGAGGTTAGGTGACTTGTCCCAAGGCCCACACAAGGCCCAGTGTTCCTGGTGTAGTGCCTGGCTGAGACCTAGACTGAGCATCTCAGCGGGTGGAGATGGTGCCAGCTGGCTCCAGTTGCCAACAACAGAGTCGTGGGATAAGCTAGGACAGAAAGAACTGGCCTAGTAGACAGGCTGTAGGAAAGGCTGGACCTGCCACCTTCCAAGAACCAGTCCCAAGGCAAGGCATGCAGGTCCCTGTCCAGGAATTTGGGTACTAGAAACCACTGAGCCACTGACCCTCAGTCACAACCTATCCAGAGAATGAACTACCCTTCTCCATCACAGGCCCACAAATGGTCACCAGAAAAAGCCTTAACTACTGGGAAAGGCCAGACACAGGTCCCACCTAAGCTACTGCACTCCCACTGGACACTGGACAGATGAGGAACTGTGTCCCCCAGCAGCTGGGTCTACAAAGCAACTTCCACACCACTGGGTCTTCAACCCAGGCCTTGCACAGGCAAGTCTGAACTCCCCAATACAGGCACTGGGGAAGAGCTGAGGAAGTGGAGCTGGGCAACTGCCCAAAACACCTGCTTCCTGTTCCACAGCAGCAGAGGCTGGCCAAGTGAGTGACTGGAGCCAACACTGGGACTCCGTACAGTCAGCCTAGCCAGAAGAGCAGCTTGTCCCTCAGGCATCCAAAGACTTTTGACCTTTTTAATGGATGTTTATTAAAGGAAACTCAAAGGCCCTTCACCTCTTATCAGAAAACCAAGGTGGTGGAGCAAGATCAACTAAAAGGCAAAAGGGAAATAAAAATTCCAGACAGAAAAGGCTGTGTGAGAGTAGACACGAAGGTGGAAGAACAGGTGTGAGAGAGGGTGTGTGTATGGTTGTTTGTGTATGGTGTGTGTGTATGGGGTGTGTGGAGTGTGTGTGTATGGAGGGTGTCCAGGGGTATCTGTATATGGGGGTGTGTATGGGTGTGTGTGTGGAGTGTGTGTGTATGGGTGTGTGGAGTGTGTGTGTATGGGTGTGTGGTGTGTGTGTATGGGGTGTGTGGAGTGTGTGTGTATGGATGTGTGGTGTGTGTGTATGGGGTGTGTGGAGTGTGTGTGTATGAGGTATGTGGAGTGTGTGTGTATGGAGGGTGTACAGAGGTATCTGTATATGGGGGTGTGTATGGGTGTGTGTGTGGAGTGTGTGTATCGAGGGAGTGTGGTGGGGGTGTGTGTCAGGAGAAACAGTGTTGGTATTTTTCCCTGTCACACACAGTCAACACAGACAACTTCTAATGGTGGCATTTTTCCCACCATCCAGTAAACAACCAGTTCTGCAGCGGACATCCACTATCTAATCCAGTTCAGTCCTGCCTCTAGCCATTTGGAGACAGCATCAGATCCCATAGGTTGGGGACTCAATCCCCAAGACTGCTCCTTCTCTTCATATGCAGGTCACAAGTTGTGACCTGTGCTTCCTACCAACTGACTCGCTCCCAACCAAAGTTCCCTCAACACCTCCTCCAATTTGGCTAATTTGCTAGAGCAGCTGACAGAACACAGAAGCACTTACATTCACAGGTTTACTGTAAAGTATATCACGAAGGATACAGATGAAGAGCTGCACAGAGATGGAAGATGAGGCACACAAGCTCAACGTCCTTGGTGGGTGCAATATCCTTTAGGTGCCTCCACGTGTTCTTTTGAGTATAGGGACCCTGCTACACAGGCACAACATGGACAATTGTGTCAAAACATGACTGGACAAAGAGTTTGATGTAGGACTCAAGCACTGGGCAGGGAAAATCCAGCAAGGCCCCAGGCATCATGGCCTCTCTGCTCAGCATTCCTATTTCTAGTATGTGGGGCATGGCCAATCTGGAATAAGGAGAGTCTTTACACCTATTATAGTCAAGGTAGACCAGAGAGTTTAGACTGGCTCCAAGAAACCAGAGTTTTAGGGTGCTGATCCCCATCCTCCCATCACCTACAGACCCCCCGAGAAGTGGTCACAGCTCGGAAGCAGCCTCCCACCGAGGCCACGCACAGAGAGGGCTGGCCCACAGTGTACATATTTCAGTCCCCTCGTGGACTAAAATTCAGGTATGAGAGAAATATCACGTGATTGGTTTGGCCCTAGGGCATTAGTGCCCATTTAGGGGAACCAACACTGGCCCCAGTACAGTAGATAAGAGGAAATAATCCCTGATCTGCATTTCTCAAAAGCAAGGACTGTTTTATAGGGTGGTTTTAATGTCTGCCCTGGGAAGGGCAAATTGAAATCCTTCTAGTCTAGCATTTGGGTGTAAATGGGGCTCTGGTTCCCCAAAGAGGCCAGCCGGAGGGCAGGACCTAAGACCTGTGTCGTGTCCCTGGAGTCCTCCTGCCCACCTGCAGGCTGGTCTCCTGGCTCTGTGGACTTGCCAGCTGATCCCAGCAGGTATGCAGGGGCTGCCTCCGGTTCTCCATTTCCTCCCATGATAGGTTTCTGTGAGGGCCACACATCCTGTTTACAAATGGTTTCCAAGTGATTGGCCACTCTGAGACTCACCTCTGACCTCACATCCCCTTCCTGAAGGGAACCCCAGCACTTCTTCCTTTTTTGGTGCTATATGCTGAGAATCTTAACTTTGTGTGTAAAGGTCTTGGGGTTTCTTACAGAAGCAGAGGTCTGGTTTTCAGGGTTGAAAACCAAAACCCAGGATGGCTGACCCTTTTTATCCCCAGAAACCCACAGATTCCTTCGACTAGAGGGAAGGACCTGGCATTACTATGCCCTCTAGGAGGTCAACCATAACACAGCATCTTATCCACCTCTTTTAACATGATTAATGCCCAGCAATATACATAGGAAAATCCAGCATAACACAGCAGACCTCGCAGCACCAGAGCAGCCTGCATAGCTGGGAGTTCCCGTAACATTTCAGGGGAAGTCCTCCACAGTATTTCAGGGGAAGTCCTCCATAAAACATTTCAGGGGAAGTTCTCTAGCTTGTATTCACACCACCTCTGCCTGCCCTGCCACCAGCTGCCTAGGACTGCAGGAAAATCAGCGCTATGAAAAACAGCTTCAGTATGATCCTCAAAGGCCACTTTCACAGAACCTTCTTCAGAATTTCCGAACTGCCTGGGATTAAAAGAGCAGCTTCCCAGTGGGCAGAAGGAAAGGAAGAACCAGGTATGGAAACTTTCTGAGAGGGCCCCAGACCTGCCTTTGAGCCATACAATGGAGGCTTGCGGGCCCAATGGATGCTCTCTTAGCAAGAATCTTACAGCATTTGTGGAAGAAAAGGGTGTCTCTGAGCAAAGCTTCTTGACCCATCCCATGACCCTGGAATACCTGAACAGGGCCACAAGACCAGGTTCCCAGTCCTGGACACCATAGCTTCCCGGCTACCTCTCACCTCAGTTCCAACTAAAGAACACAGCCTGGATCCCACCCTGGTTCCACAGTCCCAGCTTTTCTTCCACATGTGCAGAGGAGCAGTTCTCACCATGAACACCTACTGAAGAGACCCTACACAGAATGTCAGGAAGAGGGTTTCAGTTATCTGAAGCTATTGCTTAACTCCCCAGAGTAGCTGGAGCTTCATGGATCCCACCAACTAAAGTGCTCTCTGTGCCCTAGGCCGTGCTGTGAACAAACCCTCAACCGAGAAAGATATTCAAGTCCAGTTCAATCACAGGACTGGGGACACATAAAAGATGTTTGTTTGTTTGTTTTTTTTAAAAAAGAGAGACCCAATAGTTAAGGAAGTTCATCTCAACAACCTCACCACTGACTCTCACTCACGGCTGGACAGATGCTGACCCAGCCTCCCAAACTCACCAGCACAGAGAACGCTGGGATGAGATGATTCAGCAGCAGAGCCTGGGGCTCGAGGCCCAGCTGCCAGCAACCAGCAAGCCCCCACTGAGGTCAACCTTCAGCCAGCCAGGCGGCACTCCTCGGCTCCACCAGCTCTGCCTGCCAGGCTGGGATGGAAATGGAGGTTTGACACCTGTCCTAGAAGAAGAAGAAGAGCTTGAAATGAGCCACAGAGACCAAAGACCTACCTCTCTCTCAGGGACTTCCTGGGAGAGAGTAACATACATCTTCTTTTATCTGTTTTCTTTTAAAAATATAAGTAAGCAGAAAGATTAATAATCACAAACAGTCAAGTACTGGTCTATTCCATTTACATAGGGGTACCCTGAATTGTAGATACCTTGAATAATACTGTCATAAAGACAATAAGGAGAATAGAAGTAACTAAGGGTTGGGGAGAAGGGGTGATAGGAACTACTGTTTAAGGGATAAGCAGTGTCTGTTTGGGATGGCGGAAATATTCTGGAAACATAGTAGTGATGATCCTACAACATTGCAGCTGTTCTTACTACCACTGAATTGTATACTTAAAATGTGAATGGGAAAATGTTTATGATTCACAATAAAACATTAAAAAGTTAAAGTTATTATGGGTATAAACAAAGCAGATGAATATCAAAATCTCCCCAAATTTCACCACCAAGAGCCAATCACCATCTACATTTTGTCATCCATCCTTACAGACACAATATGAACATGACGATGGTATGCTTCACAAAAAAAAAATAGTATATTGTTTGGTAGCTTAGAAATAGTATTTCTTCCTGTTTATAAATCCATATCTCCAACCTTTATTTTTCAAGTCACATGGTATCCCAATATATGAACATACCATAATTAACTAACGCATGATTGTAGGACAGTGAGCCTCCTGTTTGTGATGCTGTTGTCATTACTGTAAACAGTGATGCAAGGAACATCCCCACACGCTCATCCAATTATATCCTTAGTGAGTGCTGAGTCAGGGGCTCCCTCAGGAAGGCTGTCCAAAGAGTGATGAGAGTACATTACCCCAAGGATGGTGAGCTCTGTCTTGTGAAAGCCTCTCTCTCCACACAGATCTTTCTTAGATTTCACTTGGGTTTCTATGACATGTCACAGTGGTCCAGAAAGTTAAGGACTGTGTTTCCTAAGAAGCTAGCCCCTTCCTAATCTTCCTTCCCAGGGTTCCCTGGGGACATACCTTGCCTGTGTCATGAAGAGAAACTGGAACATAACAAGAAAGGAGAATTGTACTGGGCTGATGCCTACTGAATTCCTTGCCTGTTGCAAGTGCCCAGGGTTGCATACCACAAGTACGGACACATACTTTTGAAAAAGCTTTTTATTTCAATATTTTGTTCTTGAATAGACAGAAGGAAAATGTGATAGATCCTTCCAAAAGAAAATAGGGCTAGAAAGGACATGTGCAACTACCTAATCCATCCCTTGCCTAGGAGATGGGGAAAGTAAGGTCCACAAAGACCCAGCATAAATATCTGAATAATCATTGTATGAACTCTAGAACTGTCTTACACAGTAGTTCAATCAGTTCAGAGACTAGATACACTGCAAATTTGGGACTCCTAGTACAGTTCTTATCCTCACCTCCCCATGCATAAAATTGGAGTTGAGATCACTGGGTCACATCCTAGCTCATGAGTTCATGTCCTGACACCATGTTGATAGCTTAAAATCATTTATAATGGGAATATTTACACTGAAACTGGTAGACACCTCAAAGCAAGGCTCCCTTACCTGACTCTGAGTCACCTGCTGAAATATTACCCAGTGCGTCACTGGTCACGACCTAGGTATACAATCACTGAGCAGATGACTTCCATTGTCTCACTCAAGGACAGCATTTCCTTCTAAGCATTATGATTCTCCATTTTTTAACCTTAATATACTTTCAAATCCATCCCAGTCTCCTTCACTATCAGCCAGTGAGCTGGTGCACGTCTTCCTGAATGCTTGCTGTATGCCACCAGTGTTCGTTCATCTTTGGGAATATTGCTGTGAGACAGCTATCATCATTTCCATCTTGCAACTGGGCAATGCAAGACTTTAAGTGTATTTTAAACTAAAGTCTAAAGCCTGTTTTAGCTGGATTTCCCCCAGAAGCATAGACAAAGAATGAAGGGCAGATGTCCAAGGGGAGTGGCGAAGTGAGACGAGAAGGAAGAGCCATTCAGCCAAGGGAGAGAGCTATTCCTGTGAGAAACTGGGTGACAGCATCCCAAGAAGGAACTGCAGAGACAGCACAGAGCCTGTTCCAAGGTGATCCAGGCGGAGTGAGGGGCTGGGGAATATTTGTATATGTTCTCTCATCAGTCACTGGTGGAGGCTAAGGGAACAGAAGCAGGACACTGACAGGATCTATTACAACACACATATCCTCATCCTAGAAAATGAAATGAAACTCCAGGGGCTGGAGGAATGGCTCAGTGGTTAAGAGCACTGGTTGCTCTTGCAGAAGACCTGGGTTTCAAATCTCAGCACCCACAGTGACTAATGACTGTCTGTAACTCAATGTCCTCTTCTGTCTTCCGCAGGCCTTGCACGACATGGGTGCATTTACATACATTCAGGCAATACATTCATACACATAAAATAAGTCAAAAAAAAAAAGAGAGAGAGAGAGGAAGAAAATGATAGAATACAGGGAAAACTCCAAATCCAATATTCATTCCATTACATTTGCAGAAACAAGTAATTAACAAACATAACTGAGTGCCAACGAATAACTGAGTGCCCATGGAATGTGCCAACTTGCCTAATCACTTTGGGTTGACATGTCCAAAGAAAGCACAAGGTATCTTTTTGTCAGTTGTTCAACAGAGAGAGGAAAGCCCTTGTAAATCACTAGAATCAGTCAAATGCCCTCCATGGCCCCGCTCTCCTCTCAGGGATCAACTCTGGTTTAGCCACAGCTGTCTTAGGCAGGAGTTCAGCCAGCCCCAGCTACTATCCCAAAGAGCAATCTGTGTTTAGAGACTCCAGAGTCTCCATCTCGGGAGGATCAGTGGTGACCCACTTTATGAAGTCTAAGCATGGCATTGTTGACCACACCTACTGGTCCATCCACCGGCCCCAACAAGGCCACGTCCTCCATAGGAACCCATAAACAGACCAAACAAATGAAACCAGCAATCACAGACCTGTGGGAGCCTACCCTGCCTCAAGGACTTTGAAAAATTCTTCTGGGAGGCAGGGAGGTGTTTAAATGTGACAGTGTGTCATTGAGGTAAAGAGTGGCAGGGGCAGTGGGAAAGGACAAGAGAAGCTGCTTCGCTAGCTTTAAACCCAGATGAGGCAGCTCTCAGCAGCTCTGACTTGAGGTCAGAGACTGGACATCTTCTATTCAGAGCACGTGATTGAAGAAATCAGTTTTTCACTGAGAGAGAGAAAGCGAGAATATTGTTCCTAAGATTCTCCCAGTCTTCTCTCAGCCTCTCCTTAAGACTCTGGCAACCATGTCCTCTCCTCCTCTCCTCCACTCCTCCACTCCTCCCAGACAATGAGGACACTTCCTGCCAAACAATACCAAAGAGGACTGCCTGAAAGCAATAATCAGGTCCAGATTTTTGTGCTTGGCCAGCAGGACCCCCCTTTGTAGCAAGTCCAGCCCAAATGAGGCAGGAGAGGTATGAAGATGCACAGCCTCACTTATACCTGTAGTCCAGGTCCTCGACCATTCCTACGTAGCTCTCACACAGGACCAGGCCAGAAGTCTGGCTCTGGGCTCCCCAGGAAATAGACCAACAAATCAAAATGAAACCAGTGGGCCATAGAGAAGCTACAGGTGGGCCAGAGCATCAAAGTGAAGAAGAGAACTGAGAGACTGAAAGCAAGGTGTGGTTTCATCTACTGCCCCACCCCCAACTCCTATAATGCCATAAAATAAGGAGAAAGCAGGCACTTCCATAGAGAAGTCACACAGAGGTGAAGCGAGGGGAGACCATCCTCAGGAAGGTGGGATGATGCTGGTTGCAGATGCAGGTACAGGGCATGCACTGGCCCACTCGGCCCACCCCGTACCATCTCAGGGACGCTAGTCTGGGGACCTTAGATCCCCTAGCTCCTTTCCGCTGGGCTTCTCAAAGTCACCCCTCAACATTTGTACTTGGATAATGGAAGGTGATATCCCAAGTTGTGTCCAGTTTCCTCAGCACTCCACCTCTGCTCTATTTGCTACAGGCATGGCTCTGGCTTCCCAACATCCCCAGCACAGGCAGTCCGTCTCAAGCTGTACTAGCCCACATCTCCAAGTGCACAGGCAAACTATTCACCAGGCTTCCATCTTGTACCAGAGCAAGAACCAGGCCTCCTTCTAAGCCAACCCCACTTCTCCAAGCTCAGCCATCATTTGATGATCTCCTCTACCTCCCCGAAGCCCACTGGACTGCAGCAGGTCCCACACCGCTTTCATCCAGAGAAGAAAACAGCCCACACTCATGGCCCCACTCTAGGGTCTCGGAGCCCACGTGGGCACCACCCAGGAGGACATCACACTTACTCTTCTGGGACAGAAAGGAAAGGGGGGCAGGAAGGAGGGAAGGGAAAAAAGCACTCTTCTCAGTCCAATATCCTTTAATCCTCAGACCATCTGTAGGAAGCTTCCAATTAACAAATGTGCGTTGAAAAGTCAGCTTCCTCACCCACAGACTGCTCAAAGAAGGCTCCTAGTTGAAGTCTTTCCTCGCACCGCATAAGGACCAATTACGGCAGGGACCCAGCCTGTTCCAAGTTGCTATTTATCAGTCGCTTCCTCAAACACGCCTTGTAAGGTACTTACTGTAACCCTCCCTGGTCCCTGAGCGCTGGGCCTCTGCTCTCAGGAAGAAGCCTTCCTAGCCCGGTGGTTCCCAGACACCTGGGAATAAAACGCGCACAGGGTTGGGAAGCCTGGTGCTGAAGCAACAGAGACACTACCGACTGTGCAAAATCCACACAGCGCCACGGAATCCCCTCTGTCCCTCCCAGAACACTCTGGTCTCTCCGGGGTCTCCAGAATACAGCTGGGCGCAAAGCAAGCACTCAAAATGCAGAAGTGGCCGGGGCGCCGAAAGCACCTGCCTCGCTCGGGCAGAGACAACCCCAAGCTGAGGCCCGGGGACCTCAGCTCCGGAGGCGGACGCGAGACCGCAAAGGGGAAGCGCGCCCAGAACCTTGGGGCCGCGCATCCCCCGCAGCTCGGCAGGGACGGCCGGGGCCGCCGCGTGCCCCAGACGCTGCCCCACCACGCGGCCAAACTATCCGGCCGGCCCCGCCCTGCACCTGCCGCCGCGCTCCGCTTCTCCTCCGAGACACCCCGGCCTGGGAAGGGGGCTGGTCCCCGCCGCCGCACTCGGTGCCGGCAGAAGGGAGGAAGGACCTCCGGGGATCGGGCCGGAGGATGGGCGGGAGCCGCAACTTTCTTGAGCCGGAAGGCGAGTGGCCCCGCGGGCAGCCCGCACGCCCAGGACCCCGGGGCTGGAGATGAGGGTGGCGTGCCGGGGCCGAGGATGCCCGGCCCGGGGCGGGCCGCGGGAAACTTTGGGCTGGAGACGGTGGAGGAGAGGACCGCGGCGCCCGCACCTTGCGCCCACCTTCGGCGCCCGCCCCGCCGCCTTGCCTGCGTCCCGGGCCAGCCGCCTCCGCGCGCCGCGGGGACCGCGCCGCTGCCGGGTCGGGGCGCTCCAGCCGCGCGCGGCCAGCATCCAGACGCGCCGGGTCCGCCGGGCGGGGCGGGCGCCAGCGCAGCCGGGACCCGCACCCCGCCCTCCAGGCCTCTCCGCCCTCCCCGCCGCCCCGCCTTTATCTGCGGCCGGCCCCTCTCCGCTTTCTTCAGCTCTTCTCTCCCCACCCCTGTTCCCTCGCTTTCTTCCCTCCTCTCCCGCCCTCCCTCCTCTTCTCCCCTCCCCTTCTGGGCGGAGCTTCTCCCCTCCCTGCAGGACAATGCTGTGGCTGCGCTCCCTGTGGCCCCGCGAGCTCTCCTGGCCCGCGCTTCTTCCCGGCGGACCGACCGGAGGAGGATTGGGAGGGGTAGAGCCGCGGGGGAGAGCCATCGCGCCTGCCCTGTCCAAGTGGCGTGCACTTGCCCGGAACTACTCGGCTCCCCTGGCGCTGTGATCGTCGCTCCCGGGGATCAGCCCATCTAGAGAACCCAGATTCCTTGGCAGAGGATGTGCCCCTGGCAGGAAGGGGTTGAGGGGATGTGGAGGGTGTTTCTTCTCTAACGCCCGGGCTCACTCCCAAAGAGGTTGAGCCTCGCAAGGGCCCAGCGGGCCCCTTCGTCTTTGCAGGCGCGCAGACGTGACCGCAATGTGAAGGAGGCCGAGTGCCTTTGTCCATCTCTCACCCGCCCCGCTCCCATCTCCGGACCTCCGGGGGACTCCAGTGCATAGGAGGGAGCACCCCTGCTGCGGATTCCCTACCCTCTCACCAGAATTCTCCCTACATTCATGCCCTCACCCCACAGTCCATCCCCAAGCCAAAGGGCAGGGTGAGGGAGCCTAACAGTTAAAGGGTGACCGACCCCTAAGGTGCAAACCAACTCATCCCACCCGCCTAGAAGCCAGACATTCTCCACTAAAGTCATTGTTTGGATTGTGGAATGTGTCTCCCTTAGAAACAATGTTATAAACGGTGATCCGCTTTCCAGGCCGGTCACAAGTGCAGAGCCCAAAACGCAGCTGCAGGGTGGTGCTGGGAACTGCCCTCTATCACGAACACTGAGGCAACTGATCGGCTTTTTCTACTGTGAAAATGGGGACACTTTAAATAGGGAAGGTTAGAGACAGAGAGACAGAGAGAGAGAATAAATAATGCCTGGCTAGAGTAAAACACCAGAGGAAATCACATTAGTCAAACAACCTAATGATAAATTCCACATACAGTATCTCTACGCTGAGCCCATGTGCATAGCTGAAGGCCACATGACAAGAAACAGTGCCAGACAGGAGAAACCTTCCTTTGAGTTGCTGGCCAAGGTGGTTAAGGAATCCGAAAATCACACAGGCTACTGCCACAGCCCTTGATTGCCTCCCAGAACTTGAAGGTAAATAAGACCCTATTGCTGAAGACAGAACGTGCTTTGGAAATCAGATTTTGAGCAATGGAGCTGGAACTGAGCTGGAAGTCACTTCCCCTGACAGCTAGCACGCATAACTCTGTAATGCACTGTACAAGTAGCCAAGGGAGAACATCAATTGATGGCCCAACTCCAGCTTCATGACCAGATAACCACATCACTGACAGGCACAGCATTGGACACTGGTGCACTTTTATCTCGGGTCTATCAACAGCTACATAATTGGCCCTAGAGCCCACTCAAAGGGAGGAATCTTATGTGTGGTGCTGTAATCATAACCAAATACACATGGCTGAAGTGGTCATAAGATCTTAGAGAAATCCCCAGGGCTGTCACATCCTTAGGCTAATGTAACTTCTTACTAAATGCAAAATCTGTATCCTTATATTTATAGTCAAGTATCCCTGTCACTACACATCAAAGAATCTTCTTTTGCACAAGACAGAGACTACTACAGAGTACCACAGCTGGTCACACACAGTCTGTGAATTGCCCAAGTCTAAGCAGCACATCTACAATGAAGCCTCTAAACCTAAGGTTCATACAATATAGATCAAGGGGTAAAGAAGCCATTAATGAATCTCTTAACTGTCATTAATGAAGCTCCCTTATGCAACAGAGGACTAGTAACTTAAAAGGTCACAACTGGCTAAAGCATGGAGATTAGGAATCAGCAGAGTGTGGGTTCCTGGATAGGACCCCTATGCTAAGTTTCACTCACCCAGGGCTCAAGGGCCATTGCGGAAGAGGGGGTGGAAAGATTGTAAGAGCCAGTGAGGAGGGGCATGACCATATGGAAATAGAATCCTACAGTCTCCTGGGACCCTGCTCTTATGAACCTATAGTAATAGTTTTGGCATGTTCACGATCCATGCAAACTCAAGCAGACAAAAACCCAGCGTGGCACAAGGGAAAATGGGCAGCAGACCCCAACCTTCGCTTAAGAAATATTGGCAACTGATTACTGTTGGGTAAAGATTAGCTAGTCTTCCTAAAGCTAGGGACTCTGGGTAGGCTGATAGACCTCAGTGGATAAACCTACACTGAGATCACTTAGAGACACTAACCTGACATAATAGACTTTAACATAGATGAAAAAATGTATAGATTCCAGTTGGGGAGTGATGGGGAGGGAGCCAGTGGGAAAAGAGATATAAAGATGATTAAGATTGATTGAGATGTTCTATATGAAACACGCAATGATTCAATAAAAACAAACAAAAACCCAGAAAACCATACCTTGAGCTATAAACACAAACCTGGTCTACTAATTTCTCCCACTGGAGCCACTGCTCCATATTAGTTAAGCCCCTTTCCTTTGCAGGAACAGACAGACCCCAGGGAATGTGATCTGACTAATTGGGAGTTTCTCAGGTTAAAACTACAGGGAGAGCTCAGGAAAAGGTCAATCCAGAGCCCCCAGGGCTACTGGTAACCTGGGATGCCTTCCACAAGTGGTTCTTTCTTCTCTTTTAACCTGGTCTTCCATGTGCCTCAGATACCAGGGTTCTGGGCTTCACTGTTCAAGAAAACAGGTACTGCTACAGTTCCTGAGTTTCTACACTGGTCTTCCAGGAGAGCAGCTCATTGACTTACCTTGAGACAAGTGGCCATCTTTATGACTAATCATCTGCGATCAGGAGTGCTCTCTTGATGCCAGAAACATTGACTCTCGGTCCTATTTAAACCCAAATCTGCCAGGCCTGGTAGTACACACCAACAATCTCTGTGCTCAGGAGGTTGAGACAGGAAGATTGTGAATTTTTGAGACCTTGCCTCAAAAAACTGTTTTGGTGAATACAGTGAGTGAGTGGGTGGGTTTCACTGGAAACCATCTTTCTATACTCACCAGTTTTCTGGTATAGAAGCCACAGGAGAGAAAGAAATTAGTTCTCATCCTTCAAGACAGGACATGGCAGTATCTCCATCTAGAATGGAGATACTATTTTGCAAATATGAAACTGATACATTAAATTCCACCTTTAAATCTTGCAAACGTAAGAACTGAGCCCCTGTGCAAGAGACCCTTGGTAGCAGCAGGGGAACATTAGCCTAACAAGAGTTCTCCAATAGGAATTTAGTCAAGCGATGGAGCTGTAACTTAATAGGAAAATATCTGCCTGTCATAGGTAAGGAAGGCCCTGAGTTCTCGCAAAACAAAATGAAACAAACCAAAATGAACAAAGAAAAATATCCTCACCAGAGCCATAAGTGTGATTTTAAATTTCCTAGTAGCCACATTAAAGTAACATACATAATGTCAGGCATGGTAGCACACACCTATAATCCCAGCATTTGGAAAGTGTATGACAGTGAATTCAAGACTAACTTGGGCAAATTCCTGGACAGCCAGGAGTATAATGAACCTCTTATCTCATACATCATACACAAAAAAGCATAATGAAACAGGTAAAATTAAATCTAATATTGTATTTGATATATTCAAAACATTTAACATACAGTCAATATAAAGGAATTATTTTACATTCAATTTTCATATAAAGCTGAAAGCGGTATCTAGACATGGTTCAGATATTACATTTTCATTAAAGATTCTCAATCTGTAGTTACATTTTATGAATCTTCCAGTTTTGAGTAAATAAAATTAAGTCCCTCCAAGATATAAGCCAATCCAGTAGTCACATGTGACCAGCCTCCACAGGAGGAGGGCGGGAGGCAGGTAGCGCCCAGAGTGGGCTGGGGGGGCCCTCTGAGGATTTAGGAGCAAGAAGCTGCTTCTGATCTTGCTCTTCTCTTTGGCAAAACAGGCAGAAATGTGGAACATCCATAGACAGAAAATCGTTTTCCAGTGCCCTTCATCTCTCACCATAATGTCAAGAGAGGTGCTGTGTACCCTTAGGTAGGACAGAGTGCAGAGGACTGGAGACCTGAAGCCTGTTCTTCAATTCCTGGAGGACGTGGTAGGAGAGCCTGGAAGTCAGGATGCTTTATCTTCTCTGGTATGACCTTTGACCTTGGAAAGCAAGAATGTTGATGACTTAAAGGGAGTTCTGAGAATACCAGTGAAGTTTCCTGTTCTGGGGATACTTAGGGAGGGGCAGCCTCATTCAAGTCAACTTGCTAGAAACCCATAGAGGGAGGTCTCATCAGCCTCCTGGGGTCACCCATAATCCCTTGGTGATGCCGACAGACTGAAGTTTGAATGAAGCTGAACTCTGAGCCACAGGCCAGCATTATAAGCAGGTCACTTAGGACCCAGAAAGCAGGAATGAGAGAAGGACAGTGAGGGTTAGACAGGGAAAAGAAGAAGCTGACGGGTACATGAATAGACGGGTTACCATTGTGGGCAGCTAGGGCCCCTCTAAGGAACTAGGTAAACATACCTCCGAACTGTCCACTCTGAGGTTGGGACTGGACAATTTTTGGACATCCCTGACCATCTGAGGATTGCTTCTGGCCCAGCTTCCCCATATTTTCTTAATTGTGTGGACTCCCTTGGCCTCATGAAACAGCTGATACAGAAAACAAGAAGCTGCTGCTGTTGTGCCCTGTGGTGGGACTGAGGCAGGACAGAAAGATGGGAGAAATTAAGAAGACATGGGAACAGAAAGAGACCACTTACTTCGGAATCTGGTTGGGAGTCAGAAACCAATAGAATCAAAATTGTTAACAGAGACCATGCTTGTCTTCTTAAAGACATTTCCATGAAGACGTCCTAAATGAGGATGTTAAAAACAACAAATTAGGCAGGTATGGTGGTGTACACCTTTAATCGCAGCACTCAGGAAGCAGAGGCCAGTCTGGTCTACATAGCAAGTTCCCTATAGCTGGGGCTATAGGGAGACCCTGTCTCAAAACAAAACAAAACAAACAAAAACAAAACAAAATCTATGGAGTTAGAGAGATGACTCGGTGGTTAAGAACACTGGCTGCTCTTGCAGAGGACCTGGGTTTGGTTCCCGGCACCTACATGGCAGCTAACAACTATTAGTAACTCCAATTTCAAGTGATCCTATGCCCTCTTCGATCTTCCATGGGCATTGCACACATGTAGTGCATCAATATACATGAAGGCAAAACACACACATAAAATAAAAACATACAGGATGATGCAGCAGTCACTTGAGCCCAGTGTCAGTCACAGGAGCTGGAGTGCAGGCCCCAGCAGCCCCTCTAAGAACACAGGGCCAGACGCCCCGACCCACCATGTGCCTTGCTTGTGCATACCTCCAAGCTGTGTACCCACGGACGGCCTGGCCTTCATCACCCAGGTTACCAACCCCAAGGAGGACAAGGGCCAGTTGCCAGGCGTAGGCAAGTAAGAAAGAAAATCACTGAGGAACCAAGATGGTGGCTGCGCGGCCACAGGCACTGTGTAACAATGATGGGGGCAGCGGCTCTCAGCAAAACATGACTCCAGTAAGAAGATGTCTCATCACTGGCTCCCCTGGCCATGGAGGAAGATGTGAAAACAGCAGACACCAAAAACACCAAAGATTCTTGACCACGAAGAAGACAATCCATCTGTCTCTTTGAACAAAAACAAAAAGCAGTGTTCTCCAATATTGATAGCCCTCTAGCAAGAAGTTCAAGCCAGCAAGTAACTGTTGCCTATTTTGTTGCATGGAATCCAAGATGCTCTTTCTTAAACACTAGTCGTGTGGACAGTGCAATGGAGACAGGAAAATAGTAGGAACACGTGTAATTAAAATTATGACCCCTCCTATGAGTCTGGAACTGTAGTCCCCTCATATGGGCCTGAGGCTGTGGTCCACTCCCATCAGCCGGGGGCTATGGCTGTCCCTTATGAACCTGAAGCTGTGGTCCTCTCCCATGAACCACAGCTGTGGTCCCCTCCTGTGAGCCAAGGTTCCGCGTTCCTCTCGTGGTAGGTTAATGATGGAGCAGATTGGAGGATGGAGGACTTCCCCACAGTCCCCTTCCCAGAGATCGCAGGTTGTACCTGGCAGTCTCTGTTGGGCTTAACCTGGGGGCCGGGGAGGTTTCTGTCATTTGCGGATTCTAGTCTTGGAAGGACTGATTCTCTAGAATGGACCTCCCACCTCCCTTGATGGCCAGCTGTGGTCTTGGCCCAACACATCGTCCTGGGCATTCCCCGGCATCAAAAGTTTTTCTGTCATCTTTCTATTATTCTTCTACAGCCCCAGTGTATCTTCATCTTTGCCCTATAGAAAATGCAAAACACCCATTTGAACATCTACAGATGAAAATCCATCTGGGAAGTTAAAACATTTTTAAAATTTTATTTATTATTATTATTTTGTGTGTATGAATGCATTGCCCACGTGTCCAAATACACTTGTCTCGTGCAATGCCTGTGGAGGTCAGGAGAGGGCGTTGGATCCTCTGGAACTAGAGTTACAGATGGTTGTTAGCCACCATATGGGTGCTAGGATTCAAACCCAGGTCTTCTGAGAAAATAACCACTGCTTCTTAACTGCTGAGCCATCTCTCCAGCCCCTAAAACATTTTTTAAAAGGTACTTTAATGACTGAACTGATATAACTCTCAAACTAATAATATGTAATTGTACTTTAGAATGTAAATTTGCAATTCTATGTCTCCTATAATTTCTTAGTATCATTTACTGACAAAACTGTACTAGCAAATGTCAACAATCCTGTGAAATCCTGTTGCAGTAGAGAGGCCACAACTCTGGCTCAAATGTGAGTCTGGCGTTCAGACTCTAAACTCTCCAACCTATACAAATTTTTCAGTGTAATCATGTTCTTTTTTAAAGCCATGTTAGTAAAAAAATAAAATAATAAACAGCAATAAAGTAAAATAAATAGTAAAACTTAAATAAAAACTATTCTTACTTAGGGCCAGAATGTTTATGGCCTTGAGTTTTATCATAATTAGTACTGTTCTCTCATCCTTAAATCTAAAAAAAACATATCTCATAAAACCACCTCACAATTTCATTTAAAGGAAATTCTTTAAAATAAAGTAAGTAAACTAACTGTATTTTTTTACTTGATTTTTAAGTTTTGCTTAATTTTTAAATCTTTTTTCAAAATTGCATCCTCTGCCTAAAAAGCCACACAATCATAGCCATTGTGACACGCCCAAGAGCGGACTGGTCTCTAAACACCTGTGCTAAACTCGAAGTGTTTTCTCCCTTGTCTCTACTTAATAAAATCCCTAACTTTGTTTCCTCTGACTCATTCTGAAATTCTGTCCTATGGTACAGGCAGAAATCTGGTTTTACCTGTGTGGAGGCCCAGAGATGGGCTGTTTCTGGATCACACTTCAGGACAAGTCATCATTCAAGGAGGGCTAGGAGACATGACACAAAACACACAGTCATGCTTTAAGAATGCTTTCTTACACAGAAAAGGGCAAGTGGGCTCTGGAGGAAGACATAGTGGTGTCTTGGTGATAGCCAAGTGCAAGTCGGTGTGCCAAACCCTAAAAGGGTATGGGGCACCTGGACCATGAGTTCCAGAGCTACAGACATCAGCAGTAAGTGTCAACCAAACCTTCAGAGATGGGGCTTCCAACCCCTCAGCATTCTGTCCTCAAAGGATCTGCCAAAGTGGAACTTCTGCAAGGGCTAGGGGCGGGGGGGGGGGGGGGGGCAGAGGCTTCCTGTACATCTATCTGTACCACAAAAGAAAGGAAGACACAGTCTCCCAAGGATGCACCTTAATGAGAGCTGGGAAGAAAGGGAGAACCTGAGAGGACTTGGACCTACAGAGCCCAGGGGGACTGTTGAAATTAGAGCATCAGACAGCATTTGCCCTGCTTCAGTACAGGAGATAAAATCTACAGAGGTTGAGAGGATGAATTACAGAGAAATAAGCAGCCTAAGTAAGGTCTGCCCTTAGAATCCCACCTAATCTGGACATTCCTGAAACACTAGCAAGAAGAGGTTGGCTAGAAATCTTCGTGACAGATGAAACAGGGCCTCTGGAGGGTCATCTTTAAGGAAAAAATAAAACAAGTTCTAAGCAGAAGTAGAGCCTTGGTTACAGAAGGAGGTGAGATTGCCATTCATGTCTGCCCCCAGCCTTGCCCTGGATACAAAGGAAGGGGCCCCCGGGGAAACAGAGCAGCTCTACTTTGGAACTCTAAGGGTTATATCACACATCTCAGTGATAGGCTGAGGCCCAAGGAATCTTGAGTACACTGCTGAGTAACACTTAAGGAACCAGCAGGCTGTCATTCAACTTCGAGTTTCCCAAAAAGAGGAAGATGAATTGTCAAGATGTCACAGTTACTGCCCCCTGGGATACATGTACACCCTGTCCTTTACAGATGACTTTGCAGTTCCTCCAGAAAAGAGTAGAATCTACTTCTCTCTCCACTTGTACCCTGGCAGTGTTGGGAGATGTTCCTGAATGTCTCATGTCTTTTTCTCATGGGTTTTGAGGTGCTTTTTGTTGTTGTTGTCTGGGGGGGGTGTTGTTTATTTGTTTGTGGGGGGTGTTTTTTTGGTCTTTTGGTGGCAGACCCTGAGCCTGGAACTCAGTGTAGCCCAGGCTGGTCTTGAACTCGCAGAGATCTGCCTGCCTCTCCTTCCCAAGTGATGGGTTTAAGGAAAAGCATGGGCCACCAAGCTTGACTATGAGTGAGTTTTTGTCTCTGTGTACCTAATCTTCAAACTGGGTGCATACAAAGCAGGCACTAGAGTTTGAATGTGATATGTCCCCATAGGCTCATGTTCTGAACTTTTTGTTCCTGCCTGGTGGAGATAACTTTGAGGTAGGGCCTAGCTGCAAGAAGTAAGCTAGCATATGTATACGTGTGCTAACCCTTCTGAATGTACCTGCTTATCCTTCCACCTTTGGTCTGAATGAATGTGGCCACTCAGCTTCAACTCTCCAAACTCTAGAACCATGGGACAAAATAAACCTTTTTTCTCTACAATTTATCTAGGCTCAGATACTCCATTATAGCAATCAGGAACTGAGTTAAGATGACAGCCCAGGGACTAGGGAGACCGTTCAGTAAGGGAGAGCTGACTGTGAAAGCTTAAGGACCTGAGTTTAGATTTCCAGCACACTTATAACTGCACCACTGAATAATATTTGAGGCAAAGCCAGGCAGATCCTGGAGGTTGTTAATCAGGCAGTCTGTTGAAACAGCAAACTCTAAGTCCATTGAGAGACCTGTCTCAAAAAACGAAACTAAACAAAACACATAGAAAGTACACTAGTATCGAGCAAGATGCTAGAAGCTGACCTCTGGCCTTCACATTATTGGCAAGTACATCCCCCAACACACATGAACATGTGTACACACACACACACACACACACACGCACACACACACAAAGTATGTCAATCACTGACGTATAAGGGAATCCAACTAGGTTCACCCCAAACAGCCAATCATTAACAGCACAAGCTAAATCACCTCTTGATGTTCTAAGCCACTAAGGATTAGAGGGGATCATTTGTGTGTTACAGCAATAGGTAGATGTCAAAGTCATAACAAGATGCCTCCTTGAATGACATGGCTGGGGTATTGATGTAGTGGATACAAGTCTGGGATTCCTGGATTTGCTTATGAACTTGTATTAGGCACCTCGGGGACTCCCTTACCATGCCTTCCCTGTGCCCCCAGGACCCCACCAAAGCAGCACAGAGCCATTTTCAGATGGCTCAAGTCTGAATGAGCTAGTGAAGTTTAGATTCACAGCTGTTAATGTGACTCCATTTGTTCTCCACGGGCTGCGGAGACTGAGGGAAATCTGAGTACTGAAGATTGTGTCAGTGAACTCTGCAAGTTTATCTTCCACGAGGGAGGGCTATCTTAATTAAGAGTTCACTTTATCCACAGGTAAGAAATTTCCATTGTATCTAAAATATTTATGTGGCACAGTATCTGAAATCATCCTTGGAGATGGACGAGCGGGTCAGAGTTCCTGCACAGGCCCCATACAAAAACCCCATCTCACTAGACTTTCCCCTCCACTTGAAACATGAACAGAGACCAGGTAAGAAGCAAAAGAAAAGCAAAGGCTCCAGAGCACATTACCTAGAACTGTTCGTTTCTACCAAACACGTCTCTTTTCACAAAAAGTATTTGGGAATGAGCCTCAAAGCTAAACCCTCTCTCACGAGTCATCCCTCTAAACAAAGTGCTTTTTATATACACTTTGCTAGCCGAACTGTTTCAAATTATATGGAATACTCCATAGAATTTTCCCAGGAACTGATTCAAGTTTTCTTAACTCTAGCGTTACATTCCACCCAAACTTCTCTTCCACTGTTAGAACCGTATTATTTGATATGAGTCCATAAGAACTGTCATAATACAAATTGAAAACATACTCAAAATTTTATCAGTATTTATGCACAGAGCATGGGTCAGTAGTGAGCAAGACACCATGCCTGGTGAAAGACAGGGAGAGCAAGAGTCACGAAGCCGAAAGCTGCAGCTCGTCCAACATACTTGGTGGGTTCAGACACGGGGACAGAACTGTATTAGCCAGCCTGGGTAACAGAAGCTGGATTTCAAAGGGCCAGGTCTCTTGAATTCATGGGAAGGAAGCAAGCCAGGATCTGACCTCATCGTCTACAGGACTCGCCTCCCTCACACTCTCTTCCCTCCCTGCTTCTTGTTTTGCCTTCTCTCCAGTCTGCTCCAGAGTCTGCCCAGACGATAATCATATGCACCTGTGATTAAAGATCCTGCACCCACCACGACTCGTTGAGACCCCAGGTGCCATGAGCAATGAGCAGCAGAGAAGTGAGATCCAGCACATGTGATGGACCACTGTTCTCACGAGAATGAGGATGGGCAGAAGGAGACCAAGCTTAGAATCTTCGGGGAGTTTTCTCTGTAGCTTTACTTTCGGCCTTTTGATGCAGTCTCGTGTAGCATAAGCTGGGTTCAAACTTGAAATAATTGAAGCTAGCCTTGAATTCCTTAGCCTCCTGCACTACGGGAACACACCACCATGCCCAGCTTCGGAGTCTCTGAGGGTTCACATGGCTTATTCAACTCTCACCTGCTGGTCCTTCCACCCAGGCTTGTGGCCAGGCGCAAGGTCCATTTTCTCATGGGCCCCTGTGCCCTAAGCATTCTTGAGAGATCCTGGATGGTGGGTTCCCGGAGTTATGCTTTCTCATACTTTATATGTCTGCGCAGGCACTGCCCTCCTACAGGGACTCCCTGCCCTCCCTCTCTGCTGAACTGCTTCTTTTGCGGCATTGCTGAGGGTGGTCTGAGGCTTTGTCCAGTGACGTCACCCATGTCATTCTCTCTAACCTTCAGCTGCTCACTTTAAGAGTACAATTGAAGTTCTTTTTTTAAAAACTGAGCATGGTAGTGCATACTTTTAATCCCAAAATTCAGGAGGCAGAGGCAGGTGGGTTTCTGTGAGTTCAAGGCCAGCCTGGTCTACATACCAAGTTCTAGGCCTACTAGGGCCTGCCTCAAAAAACAAAACAGGTCTGGAGAGATGGCTCAGCAGTTAAGAGCACTGGTTCCTCTTGCAGAGGACCCAGGTTCAACTCCCAGCACCCACATGATCACTAACAACTGTCTGTAACTCCAGTTCCAGATAATCCCAATGCCCTCTTCTGACCTACGCGGGCAGTGCATGTCCCAGGTGCACCTGCACACATGCAGGCAATACACTTCATACACATAAAAGAAAAATAATAAAGTATTTTTTAGAAACAAAACAACTATCAAAAACAGTACCTAGTGCATCCTTAAAGTCCTTGACCCAACTGGAATGGTTCTAAAGTTCTTTCTATAGTTGGAAGTGTTCTTCATGCCTTCTCAGCCTTCAAAACTTGGTTCAAGTGCCGCCTCTACTGGGGAGAGGTTTTGGCCACACTTTCCTGACCCCTCCTCACTTCCTCGGTGGCCTTACAGCACGATTTCCAGATGTGTCTACCATTTCTTCAGACCACCCTGCCCCGGGGTGAGGACCAGGACTACCTACCAGTTCTCATCCTTTACCTTTCCTGTATGAGAGTAACAGCACATATCTAACAAATGAAGAAATTAATTTGGTAGACTCGTGTCAAACACTCACAGAGTGGCATATGTGAACAGTCATGAGAGCATCACGTGGATATAATATATGCATAAAGACCATTCACATCCCCAAGTGTTATAAGCAATAGCTTATTCAATCCTCATACAGTCTTAGGTGGGGGTAATTTTATTCTCACACAGAGTGGGCAGGTAACTTGTTCAAGATCACAGCCAAAATTATGGTCTCACTAAAGTCTTTCTCTCAGTCCTTGTGTTTTCTCCCATGAGAAGAGAGGTCCAATTGAGAATAATACCTGCAGCCCCCAGCCTAGATGCTATCTTTAATCAACACAGAAATCAGATGAGGAAGCTGAGGCTGAGGGTAGCATATGTCCTAGAGTTGGGTAGAGAGAGTCAGTGTTGTCAGTTCCTTGTGGTCTCCCCTCTTAGGACCCCCAGGGTGAAAAGTACAATGCCAACCCATCCTGGGCCAAGCTGCGAAACTGGCAGAAGTTGGCCTCGACACACTACTCTTCCTTCTTTGTCCTCCCCTCCCATCCCACACTGTATTTTTAACTTTGATTATGATGTGGAAGACTGTCACTGATTCCTTCAAAGACATGTAATGGACACCTGTCATGCCAGAATTATTCTCAGCATTCAAGAGAAAAAACTGTCAAGTCGTTATAGAGTAATGAAACAAGTGAATATATATTCCTGATTCCTGTAGTAGATAACACTTTGAAGTATTAACAGGTGACACACTTACCCATCTTGACTACAAGCCAAGAACTTTTCTGAGTCCCACATAATACAAGGGACTAGTAGAGAGATGAGTGCTGATTGCAAGAAGGCATAGACAGAAGTCAAAACCGAGGAATGGGGGAGTCTGTAAGAGATTAGTGCTCTGCAGTCTATGATTGGCCAAGGAAAGACCAAATCACCACATCCCACCACACAGGCACACACACACACACACACACACACACACACACACACACATACATACACTCTCATACCTCTGAGTTATTCAGAGCTTCCCCATGAGCCTGAAAAAGACATCTTGCTTACATTTGAGAAAGACTTGGTAAAAATGATGAACAAAGATTTTCCAATTAATTCAATAATCCAATGAAAACCCCCCATAAACAATAATTCAAATACAAATTTATAAGTAGACAAGAAAATATATATGTATATATAAAGAAAGAGGTTCAGGAAATGAGTGAGAAAGAAAAGTAAAACCATCACAGAAGTGAAGGATCCAATGAAGTTTAGCAAAGCACTAATGACTATCCAGTGAAGACCACAGATGGTAGACTCAGAACACAGAAACAGAGAATACCAATGCACTTTACAAGATGAGAGAAGGGGCTAGAGAAATGGCTTAGTGATTAGAGCACTGGCTGCTCTCCCAGAGGACCGGGCTACAGTCCTCAGCACCCACATGGCAACTCACAGTCGTTCCAAACTCCAGCTCCAGGGGATTTGATGCCCCCTTTTGGCTACCTCAGGCATTACACAGCATGAATGCACTTGCATATAGGTAGGCAAAACATTCATCCACAAAAAATAATTGAAACATAAAATATATGTATAAATAAAAGATGAGAGAACAAAGAATGGTTGCAAGGCAAAGAGAAAAAAAACCCAACATGTATATAATTGGCATCCAATTATGTAAATTAAGAAAACTTCCAAAGCATAAAAACACTGATGTTATAGACTGAAAGAGCGTAGTGTGTTCTGAGGAAGCAGATAGAGGTCTTTATTCTCAGATTTTCACCAGAATTTACATTCAATGAGGTATGATGTATTAGTCAGCCTTCTGCCACAGAGAAGGCTGCCTGAAATAACCAGTTTATAGGAAAGAGAAGCTCATTTTGACTGCAGCTCCAGCAGTTCCAGCCACTACCACTTGGCCCCTTGGCTTTAGATTTGTGGCCAGATGGCACAACGTGACATCATGACATGGCACATCGTGACATCATGGCATGGCACATCATGCCAAGGAGTACTTGCTGGAACAAGCTATTCACATCATAATGACTGGGAAGCAAAACGAGGGATATAAGAATTTCTAGGACAGGCTTCCTCTGTCGTCTGCAAGGGCACAACAACAATGACATAACTTCCTCTCCCTAGGTTCTGTCTCTTAAATCTTCCATCATTTCCCAATGCTCCAATAGTGTTTTTAACATACAGGTCCTTCGGGTATATTGCAGATCCAAACTATAGCAAATGAGGACAGGGATCTTTAACCTTTTTAATTTTTCCTTATGTCTCCAATGCTTAAATAATGCCTGATACCTAGAAGTCCTCAATAAATGTGTATTGAATGAGTTACTGAAAGAAAAGATCAACCAAGAGCAGCAGAACCTATTAATGTTACCAGAATTCAGTTAAAGATCTACTTAAAAATCAGCCTGGTTGGAAACTTTAGCACAGCAACACTTAGAGTGAGAGCACAACCAAGTGTTCTTGTTCTTCCTAAGCTCCTATAATGCCTCAAAGAAAGACAACAGTCCAGGATCTTCATATTCACCCAAATATAGATCATGCAAATTTAAAAATTCAGGCATGTTGAAGAAAATACTAAAAGGCAAAGACTGCTAAACAGATGAAGAAGCAGGCACAATACCCACAGTGAGCCCTGAGGGCATGCCTGCTTAGGCTTAAACTTAAAACAACTGTTAGAATTATGGTTATAAAACAAAACATAAGTGTTATAAACCATTGTAACACACAAACTAAAAACCAATGCAGAACCTGATAACTATATTGATTTCTTCTTGCTTTGTAGGAAGGGAATAAAAAGATCTGCATAAAGTAAATGGCTGCTCCTAGAGCTATCAGTTAAATTAGAGGTATACCAGAGTCCACAAGAGAGAAGGTTTCAGCCAGGGCAGCATCAGCATCTTTGTGGTTTCAGGCCTTGAGCAGAACTGATTTTCTCTAGTGTGCTGGACCAAAGAAAAATAGCAAACTACGAATGCACTAAACTGTCTTGAACAACATTTCATGCACAAGACAATGTCTTACAGAGAAATAAAGTAGTAGAATGAATGACAGCAATAACCAACCAAGGTTAAGTAGAGAGGGAAGGGGCAGGAGGACATGGGAGCAAACAGATGTGGTCGTTGCTAATGGTGCAGATTCAGTTTGTTGTGTCCTAAGAAATAGAAGATTAAACAAGATGTATAAAAATGAGCACTCCTCACTGGTTGCTCTTGTAGAGGACCTGGGTTCGATTCCCAGCACCCACATGGTGGCTAACAATAATCTATAAATGCAGTTCCAGGGGGATATGACTCCTTCCTCTGACCTCCATGGGCATTGCATGACAGGGGTGCACTTACATGCATGCAGACAATACACTCATACATATAAAATAAAATAAAAATAATTTCAAATGAGCACTCTTTTGTACTATACATATATTAACTAGTTAAAAAATATAGAAGATGCAATGGAGAAGGGAAAGGAAGAGAAGGCAAGGAAGGAGAGAGGAAGGAAGGGGAGGGAAGGGAGGGGAGGGGAGGGGAAGGGAGGGGAGGGGAAGGCAGAGAGTCAAGCTGAGAGTCAAGCGAATCATTTGGATATTGAGAAGGCAGCTAGAATATTACCATCTCTCTAGGATCATATCAGAAGGTGGTGCTGTGGGCACTAAGATCCTCAGATTTTAGACCAGTGAAGGATCTTAAAGACATCAGTCATTTGGGACATCCTTGACTCAGACCCTGAGGCTGCAGGAAGTTGTGGGAAAGAAGCCAATAGTACATTTACCTCAGAAGCCAAATGGGAGAAAGCTGGGGGACCTAAGGGCATCTTACAATTGGCTTAAGAGGACCATAGAAAAGTGGTTTCCAGTACGCTGGGGATCATGTGGAAGCTCAGACACTTTGGTAGTGACTGTAGTGGAAGGATGCTGTACCCAGAACAAGCATGCTACCCGCCCAGAACCAGAAGCTTCAGAAGCCAAAATGTTTCATAAACCACTCACCACTAAAACAGAGATGGGCCCTCAGTAGAGTGGTAAACGTAAAGACATTCACTGAAAGCAGAATTCACTGAAATGACCCACTTCAGCAGAAATTGATCAGCTTGGCTATGGTGGTTTGAATGAGAATGTCCCCTGTAGGCTCCGAGTATTGGACATTTTGTTCCTGGCTGGCAGTGCTGTTTGGGAGGTCCTTGAAGGTGTGGCAAAGCTGGAGGAAGCATGTCATTGGGAGAAGGTTTAGAGAATTCTTAAGCCTTGCTGGATCTCCAGTCACTCTCTGCCTCCTGTGCTGCTTGAAGATGTGACTGCTTAGCTTCGGTTCCTACTCCAGCCACTTCTGCCACCATGCCTCCCCGCCGTGATGGACTCTTATCCCTTTGGAACCATAAAATAAGTAAACTCTTCCTTTTATACATTCCCTTGGTCAGTGTTTCTAACACAACAACAGAAAAAGAATTAATACAGAAGTTGGTACCAGAGAGTGGGCCGTTGGCTGTGAGGAACTTGACCCCATGGGGTTTTGGAGGAATGTGGAAGACTTCGGAAATTTGGGCTAGAAAAGCAGTCGATTGCTGCAAGCAGAGCTTAACAGGCCATTCTAGTAGGCACCTGGAAGAAATCAGTGCTGAGAACAGGTAGTTCAGAGGGAAATAAGGACTTAAGCAGCAACTGGGATATTTTACCAAAGAGTCTGGCTGGAGTCTGCACACAGCCAAAAAGCTGGACTGAGGCTTAGTTGAAAAGCAATGGACTCATTTCTTTGGTGGAGGACATTTCAAGGCAGCCTGATGTAGAAATAGTGGCATGACTGTTAATGGTGAATATTATTCAGATCTACAGTGAAAAAGAGCTAATGGGGCAGAAAGAAATGCAGAGTGTACAGTTTGGATCGAAAAAGAGCACTAGGAAGATTAATGGTGGAGGCAAGGTATGTGCTGAAGGAGAGAATCCCTTTGATACAGAAATTAAAGTGATTAAGGAGAGATCTAGAGATTGGCACTTAAACAATGGAGAGAGTGCCTCCAGGGCAAGACCACACCCAGCTAAGCCTCCAACCTGTGAAAGGAAAATGGTACCAGGATTATCTACTAGAAAACCACTGAAGAGAAAAGCTTTGAACATGACTGAAGCAGGCTGATGTCCATCCCAAACCTGCAGCCAAACTTGGTAGTGTAGTTCACCTGCTGCTGGCTTTAGAGGCATGAAAGAACCAAGAGTGAAGGGGCCATCGGTCCTTCCTCTGTGGTTTCAGAGAGCCACCAAGGCCAGGCAGCGTGCAGCAGGGGGATCCCTGCATAAAGAAGCCCTGACAGGCCAAGGAGCCCTGATAGGCCATTTCATGGAGTTGTGAAGGTGAAGCCTGGCTGGCAGTGGGGACCCAAGAAGACATTCATGATGCCAGAGCTGTGAGACATCTGTCAAGAAGAGCTGCATACAGGGAGAGGTACCAGCCCAAGAGACAGATGTATGTTGCACATGATGGAGAGACTTAGCCATCTAAGCCCTTTAGAAGTGAAGTCCCAGAAGTCAGACGTGAAGCTACTGGATTTGACGTTTTCCCTGTTGGTTTTCAGTCTTGTTTTGGTCTGATATTTCTTTACTATACCTGCATTCCTCCATTTTGGAATGGGAATGTATATTTGGTTCCATTGAATGTTGGGAGCATATAATTTGTCCTTTGATTTTATAGGATCTTACAGTTAAGAGGTTACTCTGAGTCTCAGAAGAGACTTTGGACTGTGGACTTTTGAATAGATTGTCACTGGTAAAGTTCATGGGGACTTTTAAGATCAAACTAAATGCATTTTTCTTTTTATGTAGTCATGAGCCTATGGGGGCCAGGGAGTGGAATCTGATGATTTGAATGAGAAAGTCCCCTTAAGCTCCAAGTATTTGGACATTTTGTTCCCAGCTGATAGTGATGTTTTGGAAGGTCCTTGAAAGTGTGGCCATGCTGGAGGAAGCAGGTCATTGGGAACAGCCTTTGAAAGTTCTTAAGCCTTGCCAGCTCTCCAGTCACTCTCTGACTCCGGTGCTGCTTGAAAATGTGAGCATTTAGCTTCTGTCCCCGCCAGTCACCTCTGCTGCCATGCTGCCCCGACAGGATGGACTCTTGTCTCTTTGGAACCACAAGCTAAATGAACTCTTCCTTTTATACGTTCCCTTGGTCAGTGTTTCTATTGCAGCAACAGAAAAGTGACTAATACAATTGTTATAGTTCTGGGAATTGTTATAGATCACTGGGAAAGACCACTCCAGCTCTGGAAAGTTCTGAACTAGTCAAATTCAAAGAGGGAAGTGGACTTACCGGAATTAAATTCAGCCGTAGATCAAGACTGCCTAGTTTAAGAACACAAAATGGGGAAGAAGGAACCAGATGGAGTTATTCACACTGCCACATTCCCCACTGGCTCTGGATACTAGCGTCAAATTGTTGACTCAGTATGGCTTAGTGGCTCATACTGGGCCCTCAAAGTCATGATCTTGATGGCATTTAAGCATTTTTTAATATATATTCATCTAAGCAGTTTATGAAGCATGAGTCTACCATGAAGGTCAGGAGAAGTGGTGGTAGTGGCCCAGGTACTGCAGTTAATAAGCTAGTGAGCTATAGGACCAGGAGAACGATGACTGATAGCAATTGGAAGATGACTGCCTCTCCCTTCTTTTTTCTAGATTTTGTTTAACCATGGCTAGGGCTCTTGGATCATCCCTGAGTAACTGGCATTGAAACAGCATGTCTCATCTATGCCATACATAAACCTCCCTCTTTTAGGAATAATGAGTCTATCCTTCTTCTGTTTTGTAGTACCATTTCAGTCTGGGAGCCTTTCCAATTACCCAAGAGAGGCTCATAGGTGCCCTATATCTCTATCTGTCTGGGAACTTAGAAATTTCAAGTTCTCCGTGCCCAGAGCCGAGGCGGTGACACTCAGGATGGCAGAACCTGTCACATCTGTTCCTATGAGAAGGGGGACAAGGATGGCAGCAGGGCCCCTCTTTGCTCTGGAGAGGCCTGGATTGAGGTAGAAGAGTTCTCAGTCTTCCTCACCACTATAAAGATAAACCTGGGAAAGACATAGACCAGGATGCACATGTCTCCATGATGGAGATCCATTCCAACAGCTCTGTGGTTACACACTTAGTAAGACCAAAAGTATATGCCCACCAGGAGGTCTTGGGAACCTGAAAGAAAATTTGGATCTCTTGGAAATCATTGGTCCTGATCTGGTGATCACAGGACTGAGCATATGGGGAGGTTTCTACTTGAAGGCAGAGTATATTAAACAAGGTCCCCTTCCCTGGAGATCTCCTAGAGTCAACTTGGCTTTCTCCAAGTTGCATGAAAGATCTGCTTGTGGCAGGGTTATAGTAGGAACAAATGGAAGGCTGGCTCCTGTCCCCACAGAGTAATGGGTTGGGAATCAAGACAGCAGTCCTCCCCAAGTGTCGGGGAAGCTCGGCTAATCCAGGCGTGAACTACCCTGACCATTCCTGATTCTGGCCTTTCTTCTAGTTGAAGGTGTAGTGTCCTGGCCTTTTAGGATGGAAGAGTTGGGTGTGATGCTTTTGGGAGGTGGGGGCGGCAGAAGAGGATCCGTGAGTAGATCCTCTGGTGACCACAATGGTGGGTCTGGTGTAGTGAAGGCCATCTGGGGTGCTACAGTTGTGCCCTGAGGAGGCCGCAGGAGCAGCAACTGTTCAGGAACGAGGAACCAGCTAGGCAGGCCGATAGGAATTAACCGGTGGGGAGGCACTTTTTGTTAGATAGTAAATTTGGTTCCAGAGTTTCTGCCTCTCATCCAAAGTGGGAAACCCCCAAATCTTTCCTGTCAGTCAGTGCCTGGCGCTGAGTTCATTCCAGGCGCTGCAACTATCTTGAATAGATTACAGGTACCTGGGCTGTGTGAGGTTGGGGGTGGCAGCCTTGTTATAGCTATAAATTTGTCTGTATATCTGCCCCAGGGTGACTCGGTTTTGCAACCCCAGCAGCACAGCGGTGTGCCCACCTCCTTGACATGAAGCATCCCTGCTTGTGGGACTCACATAAACTGCTCATGCTGGGGGCCCTTTTCGTAATCTAAGTCTCCACATCCTATCTTTCCCCCCCCAATCCCTCTTCCTGTCATCATGCCTTCCCTGGGGTACTCTAAGCTTAAGGAACACAGATCAACATTGAAAATAGGTTGAGAAGTAGTATTGTGAACTCTGCCAAGATGGCCTCATCCTCCGTTCTGGACGATTCCCAGTCCCAGTGCTCCAGGTGGCAGATGGACCAGGGCCCACCTCCCCGAAGGGGAAATCATCACCCACAAAATTAGTTTGAGGCCAACATTCTGCTGAGGTGCACTCTTAGAGGATGGTGAGGATCTCTGGAGGCTCTCCAAGTCTCACTTCTCTCTGGCTGGTGGTGTCTGCTTTCAGATGTGAGTGTTGGACCCAGGTGGGGACACCAGCCACCTTCACCGCAGTCAGGGTGATGAGGACGACTGTAAAGGGCCCTTCCAGGAGGACTCCAGAGTCTTGGATGGTGTTTATCACAGCCGGACAATGTCCCCTGGCTGGAACAGATAAGCAGGCTGAAGACTTTCTGAGGAGGCAGGTGGAGAAAGTAGGTGGTGGATTCCTTTTAGGGTCTCCTGGAGGTTCTTCAAAAACTTGCGGAGGGAGAGATTGAAGATCCTCCTAGCAGGGGTTCCCAATCTCAGGACTAAGGGGGGGTTCCCAAACAGGATTTCAAATGGAGTGAAACCTTCATGGTAGGGGCACAGTGAGCCCTGAGAAAGGCCATAGGGAGCAAATCAGTTCAACCCTCCCTGGTTTCTGAGTGGAGTTTGGTTAAGGTTTCTTTTATTGTCCTGCTCATTCTCTCTGCCTGACCTGAGCTTTGCGGCCTATATGCAGAATGCAATTTCCAACTTATTCCTAGGATCTTAGCCACTTACTGAGATACTTTCACCATGAATGCCGGGCTGTTGTCGGACCCCAGGGCTGGGGGAAGCCTGAATTGGGGCACTATCTTTTGTACTTCTTTGTGGTAGTGTTGACAGTCTTGGTTCAGGTAGGGAATGCCTTCACCCAGTCCAGATAAGTGTCCACAAAAACAAGAAGATACTTGTAGCCAAACCTAGTGGGTGTTACCTCAGTAAAGCTCAGCTCCCAGTGCTCTCCTGGTCTGGATCCTCTCTTCCTGGCACCTGATGGGGGTCACTTCCACCTTTCTGGTGTATCTGAGCTCAGCTGACACAGTATCCAAGGGTGCTGTGGATTAAGTGATCTGGGTTTGGAATGCAGTACCTAGGCTAGGTGGGTTGGCTGATGTGCGGTATGTATGGCCCTGGATGCCTATTTTGACCTCACTTGGTAAGGGTTACTGCTGAACTCGGATGGGTGTGACAGTACTTCTAAGTTGTATGATGATAGGAGGCCAGTGAGAAGCCAGTTCGGAGGGATTTGTCTCAGCCCATACCTTCAGAAATTTCTGTTGTAAGATCTCTAGGAGTTCACCTGATGAGTCCAGGGCCAAGCTGGGTGGGCGCTCTCTCTGCTCCAGGAGGCAGTATCACTCTGAAAGTGGGTGTGTCACTAGGGCATCTTTTGGCTGTTTTTCCTCCTCTAGTTCTAGTGAGGCTTCATGTTCACCAAAGGTTACGGTAGCTCCAAGTTTCCATAGGAGGACTCACCCTCTCAAAGGAATAACCAAGAAAGAATGAGTCACAGCACCTTTTCCAAGATTTATTCTCTGCACAGCTGTCCAAGCATATGTTCTTGTCCCAGTCACTCCTTGGATCACAGTCCTTTCCTTAGTTACCAGTCCCAGAGGATGGATTAAGACAGAATGGGCTGCACTGTGTCTACGAGGAAGAAGAGAAGTGTGCCCCCAATTTTCACAGTGACTGTGGACTCCTGGGGGCTCATTGGAATGGAGCCCCAGCCCCATCAGGCTTCCCCTGCCAAATTCAGGACCTTTCTTCTGGTCCTCCTTTCTTTGGGGACATTCGTTCTTCCAGTGTCCTCTCTTCTTGCAATAGGCAAATTGGTCCTTTTCTAGTCTGGGTCTCACTGGGTGTAGGGCTGATGCTCCCCCTTCTGTTTCCCAGATGGCAGTGACCCTAACCTTACCAAACACCTATCTTTCTTTTCTTCTGGGTCCCAGTTATTGAAAACCTTCTGAGCTATCTCCAGGAGCTATGCATTCTCTCAAAGCCGTCTAATTTTTGTAACTTCTTTCCAATATCTGGGACTGACTGAGTCACAAATGCTATGTTAATGGCTTGCTGGTTTTCAGGGGTATTAGGGTCAGTCATGTAGAAAACCCAATATGCTTCCCATAGCCACTCTAGAAACCAGGCAGGGGATTCTTGAGGTCCCCGAGTCACCTCAGTAACTTTGGACAAACTGGTGGACCTTTTGGCAGCTGGCCCAGTTTTGTTCAGAAGTACCTGGTGATAATCAGCCAAAGCCCCCTCACCTTGATCAGTATTGGGGTCCCAGTTAGGTCTGCTACAAGGAAAAAATGCACTCCACCCTGCCTGTGTATCCACATGTTCCTGGTCCAAAACTCAATTATGAGCTTCCAACTTTATCCAGTCCCTCTCCTTGAAAGTGAAGAGGATACCTAGGAGCCCCTGACAATCATCCCAAGTGGGCTTGGATAAAGAAGACAATTTCTAGGTGACCTATGAGTGCCTGGGTTTTTCACAGAAGGGGGAGGATTGAGTTTTCCAATTATAAATATCACTTGTGGAGAAGGGCACATAGACGAGGAAAGGAGGTCAGAGACCAGAGTCTCTTTTTGGGGCTGGACTCATGGGAGGTGCCTCCTGTACGGGAAGGATTGCAGGGTCTCGGTTAGGTGGGTCTCATTGGTCCCCTGAGTAGGCTGATCTGCTTTGGGTGTAGGATGGGAACTGAAGATCCTGTAAATTAAGGTGAAGGCAGGGTGCCGAGGCAGAGGCACTAGGTGGAGATGATGGTCTTTGAGAAATGGTTGGGTCCTGCGAAGGGGGCAGAGGAAATGGGGAAAAATGACCACTTCCTTTTGCCTGAGCCAAGGTGGGGCTAGAGGAGAAGACAAAGCCATTGGTCAATGGAAGGGTACTGATAGAGGTGGCCAGGGTTGCTGGTAACCAAGGTCCAAACCCAGAAGGTTGTGGCAACATACAGAGATCCAGAATCAAGCCACCCCACATTCCAGTTCATACAGAGTGTGAATTTTGCCAGAACGGAGTTTTACACCGTATTCCCCACTTTCCCAAACTCCTCCTTGAAATACATTCTCTTCTCAGCATACAGCCAAGAGGGGTGTCAGTCTTACTTGGTTTCCCTCCCATCCTTGCACCAAGAATTACAGGCACACCAAAAAAACGATGGTCCAAAAACCAACAGACAGGACAATAAAGACACACAAGGCCATGACAGACAACTCAGATGGGACAGTGACAGGCATCCAGACATACAGAACATACAGTGACCAAAGAACAAGAGACAGGACAGAAAGAACGGACAGTTCAAATACATAGGTAGTGGGATGCATCACACACCAGAATCAAAGACAGAAGGGTGAGAGGACGCCTCCTCGACTCCAGAGACCTGGCTCATGCTGCATCGGATCTTCCCTCCGTGTCTGGACCAGGAAACCCACCAGGAAGCCTTGGGAGGCTTCTCACCACGATCAATCCTTCTTTCATTTGAGCCAAATCGATATTTTAGGTAGCACCCTGGGACTCCCATGAGCCTGAGGAGTCGCAAGCCCCGCCCCCATCCCCTTCTGTCGGGTCAGACCCTGCACTCTTGCCCTGTGTCTGGGATCTCTTTTCCCAGGATCTTGGTTGAATCTCTAAATGTTATGGTGCCGGGACCACTGGGAAAGACCACTCCGACTCTGGAAAATTCCAAAATAGTCAAATTTATTAGCTGCAGCAACTGCAAGTCAAGGTCAAGTGTTGGGGGGCAGCCAGGTTTTTAAGTCAGAAAACCTTAAGTCATTACAAGGCATCTGCGGTTAAACAACTTCATGGTACCTGGTTAAAACTTTACAAAGTAGAGTTTTTGAGTATTTTAGATAAATAGGGTTATAACAGCTATGCTAGTGCCTGTTGTCCAAGCAGCCTGTGTACAGAAGCATAAGATAAGCAATTACAGCCTCTGGATAGGGCCACTGAGGTTAGCTATTTCTTGGATTCAAACCCTTAAAGGGGAGGGAGGTGGATTTACTGGAATTAAGTTCAGTCCTAGATTAAGTCGGCCTCGTTTAAGAACACAAAATGGGAAAGAAGGAACAAGATGGAGTCACTCGTGCCCCCACACAATGGCTTTTGTTACTAAATGACTGGAGGTTCAAAGGAGAGAATAAATTGTAATTTTAAAGTTTTAACTTGAAAATCCAAGTGAGAGAAAAACTGTTTCAGCTCTTTCCCGATTAGGAGAGTCCATGGGCTAGTAGTGTCTACCATCTGGGGGTCACCAGTAAAATAAAAACTACAGCTGGTCCCATGCCTGCAATCCCAGTACTAAGAAAGCTGAGGCAGAGGATCAGGAGTTCAAGGTCAGCCTTAGCTACATAGTAACCTTGAGGCCAGCCTGGCTACATGAAATCCTGTCACAAACAGACAAGAAACAAAAATCAGGCCTCAGACTCTGTTAGACTGTTGCAAGATAACCAAGTATTCCACAGGTTAAAGATGGATCCCTCTGCTATTTTCAGTGGGAGGTGCCTACAAAGAAAGGCTGACAAAGGCTGACCTTGTGAAGGTGCTGACATCTAGTTCTAGTCCTAAAGGTTTGTGGGAGTTCCCGAGATGGAGACAGACATTCTGGAGAAGGCAGTAGCAGCAAGTTCAAAACCATGAAAACCCTGGTTTAGTGGGGAGGGAGGCAGCATGTGGTCCAGTGTATCCTGGAGCAAAAGGTAAGAAATGTGAGGGGTTTAATGTTCTCACACAGCCAAGAAACAGAACCCAAGATTGGTTGAGTTTCCCATTTCCCACGGCGTTTCATGGACAGAGGCCTTTCCCTCTGTGTGAATGTGCTTCAAACTGTAGGCTGGCTGGGGAGCCAATGCCACCTCCCTCTCACAGGAGCTACAGAACCATGAGAGAGGAGCCAGCTGGGGGAAGTTTCTTGGAGGACAAACATACTTCCTGGGCCAAGAAATCTCAGGAAGACGCCAAGAAAGGATGGGCAGGGCAGCACAGCCAGCAGGACAGTCAATGGGCCTCTTCCAGCCGGCCCTAAGATCCAGAGCCTCTGCCAGGGCTGGCCAGATCTCTGCAGCTGCAAAGCCAGCTCTCAAGGTTTCACCACTTTGAGACCTTGACTGCTCTTCTCTCCCTCTCCTGGGCCGGCAGCCTCCTCTGCACAGAGATGAACGATAGCATGTTCTCTCCCACGCTCCACCTAATCGCTTTGCTATGGCCACTTCCCCACGCCTTCCCACTGTGCCCTGATTGAGAACAGGCCTGAGCTGTCTATCCTTTCCAACAAGCTTAACCAATTCCTCTCCTGACCAGTTGCCACGGAAGGGGTAAGGTAGAGGTTCTTAAAGCAGCTAAGGGATTCTCCATAGATAATGTATTTGCACTGCAGTACATTGGCCTGTGTTCTGCAGGAATGATAAGACAGTGACCAGATATGCAGGGAGAATGCGAGAGGAAGAGACAGAAGCAGGAAGAAGTCAGGTCATCCTTATGCTGTGGGCCATGATGAGTTGGGGATCACCTTTATACTGTAATGGGATGCCCTTGCAAAATGGATTTACTCTAAGGATAGACTATAGACCCTTGTGGGAAAACCTGGTGTGGTAACATTTTATGTATGTATACATGTATGAATTGGGGGGTGGGGGTGTGTAAGGCATGTAAATGTCCTCCTCGATCACTTTCTGTCTTAGTTTTTGTGACAGAGTCTCTCACTGAAACTGGAGCTCACTAATTCAGCTATACTGGCTGGCCACCAAGCCCCAGGGATAAATCCTGTCCTTCTTTTCCCAGAGCCTGGATTACAGGCATGTGCTTCCGTGCCCAGCTTCTCACATGGGTACTTGGGATTGGAACTTAAGTCCTCATGCTTGTGCAGCAAGTATGTTATTTACTAAGCAGCATCCCCAGCCCCTAGGTACCATCTTTAAAAGGACCAATGAGAGCTCAGGAAAAGCCACTGGGATGCAAGTTAGAAGTCTAAGGAAGGCTGTTGCCTCTGTCTGCAGTAGTAAGCCCAGAGCAGCTCGGGCCACCTGTGAAGGAAAGGTGGACCCCAAGTGAGGAGAAAAAAGGAGAGAGGGAACCGGAGGAGGCATACCCGAACTCCCAAGACAAACTGGTACCCATGTGTCATGACCACCTCGACCAGCAAGGAAGACGCAACACCGGACTCTTCTTTATGCAGTTTATTCAGGAACCCTGAACAATCTTCTGACTTCTGACCCATTTTTACTCCCGAAGTTACTCACCGCACCCCTTTTCCTTAAACTTGAGCTCAATTTTCCTTTGCGGTGTCCTTCACTGTACCCCCAGTATTCAGGTCCCACATTCAGGTGCCATATGCCTGAGCCCGCTGGCAGAAATCGAACTGTACCTGAATTGGGGAGTGAGGATTGAGAAAGAGGGAGAGGAGAGGAGAGGGAGAGGGAGAGGGAGAGGGAGAGGGAGAGGGAGAGGAGAGGAGAGGAGAGGAGAGGGAGAGGGAGAGGGAGAGGGAGAGGGAGAGGGAGAGGGAGAGGGAGAGGGAGAGGGAGAGGGAGAGGGAGAGGGAGAGGGAGAGGGAGAGGGAGAGGGAGAAGACAAAGACAGATTCGGGAGGGCTCTCAGTCAATACTGAGGCCACGACTTTATTTTGCTCAGTGTATTTATAGGAACAATACAACCATCATTTACATATGCAGGATTATTCAAAACACCTACATCTACTTAAGAAAAGGTGCTAAGCCTGGGATTTAAGCTTTCCTCCAGGTGATCAAATCAGACCTTCCTACAAGGATTTACAAGATCCCTACAAGGATTTATAAGATCTTCAGCCTTAGGTTTACAGGATTTTCAGCCTTAGGCCTAAGATAATCTCTCCTTCAAGTGAATAAATCATTCACATTGCAAAATGCCCTAACCCCACAGCACTTCTGGGAGCAGCAAGACTGATCCCTGCTTGATCAAAGTTCAAGGCAGTCAAATGGCTCCCGACACCCATGTATTCTTTTCACACATCAGGGGGTGATCTGCAGAAGACACTGATACACAAATCTTGGAGCTGCACAGAGGTCCAGAGAGAGGAGAAGGTGCTGTCTTTGTGACATTTCATTGACTGAAGCAAATCCTATAGCCAAACGCAAAGTCAAGGCCTATGAACATACACCCTACCAAGAGATCCTGACCTCACTTAGAAGATGGTGGAGAATCAGGTGGGTCAGAAACTGAGAAAGTAATGAGATCTGCTGCAGAGGTGGCAGGGTGTGAGCTTTCTGTGCTATAACAAACACCTGAGGTAACGTGGTTTACAAAAGGAAAGGTTTATTTGGGCTCAGGGTGTCGAAGTTTCTGTCTATGATCAGTTAGCTCAGTGCCTTTGGAGCTTTAGCGAAGCAGAGCATCGTGGCAGAAGCATGTGGTGGGGAAACTGCTGGGCAATGAGAGACGACAGGGTGGGGTCCTGACAGCCCCTTCAAGGACATGCCCCAGGGGCCCAGCTTCCTGCTGTTAGACTCCTGATAAAGTTTCCACCATCTCCCACAACAGCACAAGCCACTGACCACAACTCTGGGGAATAGAGATCCAAATTCCAGCCCAGAGGATGTGCAGCGAGGAGGACAGGCTGGGGTTGCAAGGCAGAACCCATAGGAGATGGGGCCAGACTGCGTTTGTAAGGTTACAGAAAGGAGGAACCACTAGTACAGACAGTTTTGAGTGAGGGTGATGTAGCTGGAAGAGAGGCATCTCTGGAGGAAGAAGCAGCCGTTTCTGTTAGGTCAATTCAGGGAACGGTTGGCTCTAAGGTGAGGCGTGTGAACAGTAAGTATAGGTAAAAAGATTCAGAATAGTCAGTCATCATCTTGCCAATATCCACCAGAGTGGTTTGTGAAATATTTGTCTGTGGCAGTGGCCCATTACATCACCAGAGAGCTGTCTCCCTGTCTCCAATTCTACACTAGGCATGGTCTCTTGCAGATACCAGAGCACACCTGACTAAGCTCAAAGGGCACTGTGCCACCACAGTTCTCACTCAGGCTAAGAGAGGCTCAAAGGAAAGAGAGTGCATTTGATTGGAGAAAGGAGTTATGCCGGGTTTCCTTTGACATAGTTATTTGTAAGAGCTTTGGAATAATGTACAACCTGCTCACATCTCTTTGCTGGGAGGGGCCACCGGGGAAGTTCAGTGAGAACTGTGGATAGGTGTCAGAGTCTGCAGACTCCAAGGCAAGCTGCTGAACTGGAAGATGGGGGGGGGGGCGGGGGAGGGAAGTAGAGACCCTAACACGGCTGTGTATATCAGACTACCACCATGGCTAGCTGGGAGCTGAGAGTGATGCGGAGCACGGCTCTGCTGGTCTACGCAAAGGGTGGGGAAGCAGCCACCAAGTCTCTTTAGTCACTAAGTGCAGCTCCTCTGGGCCCTACCTTCTAGTACTTTCTGTTTGCTTGAAAGGACCCTGGTGAGCAGCTTCGTCCAGATGCATGCTGAGGGGGGCAGTAGACGGCATCCCACACATAAAGGAGAGAGAGAACAGCAACCTTCCCTTATAACATGTCCAGTGCCACAGGTTGGGAAGAGGACAGTACTGAGATGACAGACCACTTCCTGGGTTTCTAGGGGGCAGGAATGCCTCTCCAAAGAAAGCATAATTGTTGCTGCTAAAATTATTTTAGATCATAGATAAGTGACTTAAAATTTCCTAACTGATTTGTATGACGCTGCAATAATTTGAAAACTCAAATTGAATACAGCAGGTTAAAACCAGAGTGCTTAAGAATACAGCTATAAAAACCCTTAATGAATGCTAGCAAACAGACATGGCCACATGCTAAGACTGGGACACGAAAATCTGGGCTGAAATCAGAGACTATAGCAATGTAACTAATTCATTACAGTAAGCTAAAACTCAAAAACGCACAATAAAATAATTAAATGTTGAAAAAACTCTGACAAAATGTTATCATTCTTAACTAAAATACTAAATACAATTGGAAATTGTTTAAATATATAATATAGAGTTATAGACTATTTGTCAAAATCCAGTATGGATTTAATGGTAATAGACACATTTGATTAGTGGAACAACAAAAAAGATTTGAGTTCAGTTCCCAGCACGCACATTGGGTGACACACAACCATTTGTAACTCCAGCTCCAGAAGATCTGATAGCTGATTGTGGCCTGTGAAGATACCTGCATACACATGTACATAGACATACATAGAAACACACATACACAAAAATAAAATATAAATCTTTAAAAATTACGTAATAGGCTGGAGAGATGGCTCAGTGTTAAGAACACTGGATATTTTTGCAGAGGACCCAGGTTCAGTTCCCAGCACCCACATAGTGGCTAATAACCATCTGTAACTCCAGTTCCAGGGGATCTGACACCTTCTTCAGGCCTCTGGTGGCACTACACACATGTGGTACACTTGTATACATGTAGGTAAAACACTCATACATATAAAATACAAATAAAAAATATTTCTAAGTATTTTATTTATTATTTTTATTTTATGTGTATGAGTGTATTGCCTGCATGTAGGTAAGTGCACCTGTGTCATGCAATGCCTCCTTCGAAGAGGGCGTTGGGTCCCCTGGAACCAGAATTATTGATAATTGTTAGTCACCGTACAGGTGCTTGGAACCAAACCCAAGTCTTCTGCAAGAGCAGCCAGTGCCCTTAACCGCTGAGTCATCTCTCCAGTCCCAAATAAATGAAAATACTTTTAAAGAAGCATAGGGGTGGGCTTTACAATGCCAAGGTCTAATACACCCAGGGCTGAGCTCTGGTCTCATCAGTTCAGTTAAAACCCAAATACCACGATTGTGGCTCTATAACAATATGTGTGCCTACCAGACCTGGGAGAATTAGAATCTACTTAGTTTTAGCCCCTCAAATCCTTTCTACAACTGAGCATCATGCCCATGTTGTAAAGTATAGTGGACTAGAGTGTAAGTTAACATGCTCAAAGCAAACTAGCTGGTCAGTTGTTAGGTTGAACCCCAGAAGTTGCTAGTCTAATTTTAGATCATTTTTTAATTTACAAAATTCCCTGTAGTTGGGCCATTGTTTTTTGGCTGTTCCAACAGAAACACAAGTAATAGTTTCTAATATTTCTTTCTCATGCCAAAGTTTAGGCCCAGGTCATCAGAAGCATTAGTTCAGGATTTCCTATTTTTCCTGCCTTCTCTACTGATGACTGTAAATGGTCTTCACTGTTTGGCCACCACCTCTGCTTTTCATTAGTTGAGGCCGAGGCAAAGATGGGGGTAAGCATTTACTAGTTACAAACACAACCAGGACCCAGGCAAAGTGGCTCATACCTTTAATCCCAGGATTCAAGAGGCAGAAGCAGGCAGATCTCTGAGTTCAAGGTCAGCTTCATCTGGTCTATGTAGTGAGCTCCATACCAGCCAGGACTCCACACATATTGAGACTCTGTCTCAAAAACCCAAACCAAGAGGCTGGAGAGATGGCAAAATGGTTAAGAGCACTGACTGTTCTTGCAGAGGACTGGGGTTTGATTCCTAGTCCCCACCCGGTGGCTAACAACTGTTTATAACTCCAGTTCCAGAGGAATTTGATGCTCTCTTCTGATCTCCTGGGGCATTGTAGGATACAGGTGTACTTACATACATGCAGACAACACATTCATACACATAAAAAAAAAACAACGAAACAAACAAAAAACCCACAACCAGTAAGTTGCATCTCTGCTTAATTATACCTCACTGAACTTAGTTACATGCCACACATTTAACCACAAACAAGGCTCGGAAGTCTTGTATCCATCTGAAACTCCATCACTGTGTAGAACAGGAATAAAGATTCTAGGATCTTTTGGTGATCTTGGTCCTCTGAGAAGAGCACATTCTATAATCTAATCATGAGGTCCAGCCAGAGCTCATTATCTGATCATTGAACCACAATAAAATGGCTAGAATTCTACTTGAGGTAACATCTTTGAATCTAATAGTCCTCTGTTGGACCAGAAGCTCATTCCCAGGAGGTCTCCCTGAAGGTCATTCCTCCTGTTTCAAACTCATTCCTGGAACTGTCCTGAGACATGTTCAAGAGGTGAAAATGTAACAAACTTGCAAGTATGTATTCATAAGTATATGAACACACAGATACACATATATATATACACATATATGTATACAGTATATATACATATATGTATACATACATACATATATATATATATATGTATATACAGTCTACTGGCATCTTTGTCTTCAGATAATTTCCTCAAAGGTGAAGCAAATTAGAAATTTAAGTTCACAGGGTCCCACCTCAAAATGAAGAGCTAAGGTAACCAATTGGATACTGTGGGAGGGAGGATCAGTTTTCTCCAGGGACGAGCTCCCTGAGAGGTGATCTAATCTTAAATGACATGGACACCACTAAATGGACTCAGTGCATTATATATGTACATGTTTATTTATATATAAACTCCCCCAATTATATATATACAAAAATAAAGTACAACCAGGAAGTTGTGAGATATATATACAGGAAACTGAAGGGAGTCTGGGGAACAGGCAGGAGTAGGAAGAAGACTTGAGAGGATGGAAATAATTCAGATAGAACACCCATAAATGAAGTTCTCAAAAATAAAAATTAAACATAAAGAAATCTGAAGCTCATAGTATCCCAAGGGGTTTGAAGCTTAGGGCTTCGATGGGAGAGCTTTCTTGTTGTTCTGCCCAGGAAGGGGTCCTCAGACAACAGTGGTCAATTAAATAAGGCCCGTCTTGGTGTATGTGGGATGGACGGGTAGATGATGCAAGTATGGCAACTATACATTTTTGGACTCAGTTTGGAAGCTGAGCTGAGACTCAAATCCAACTGTTGGAGAGTCTTTCATCTAGCTTGGGTCTGTGGGTCTCTGCCTCACTGCTTACTCCCTCAAGAGGATGAATTATTCTAGACTTCATCAAGCCATGTCCACTGTTAGGCAAAACCTGCTTATACAGGACAAAAGAGCGTTGTAGCATGAATGTGTAATGTCCCCTATAGGTCCACTGGATCTCCAGTTGGTGCTGCTTGGGAAGGTTGTAGACCTGTTGGGAGGTGGCGCTTTACTGGAGGAAGAGGGCCACTGGTGTAGGCCTTGAGGTTCTAGTCTGGCTCTACCTCTTGTTCACTCTTTGCTTCATGACGAGACCAGCTGGCCGTCTGCTCCTGTTGCCATGTATTCTCTGCCATGATGGACTGTATCCTTTCTAACCAGAAGTCAAAATAAGCCTTTCTTCCCATAAGTTGTAGTTTTAAAATTTATTTTTATTTTATATCTATGAGTGCTCTGCCCGCCTGTAAAGGCACCACGTGCATGCAATGTCCACAGAGGGCAGGAAGGGCGTAGATCCCCTGGAACTGAAGTTACAGCGTGAGCCACCATGTGTGTACTGGGAACCGAACCCAGGTCCTCTGCAAGAGCAGCCAGTGCTCTTAACTGCTCAGCCATCTCTCCAGCACCACGTAAGTTGCTTCTTGTCAGGTATTTTCTGATAGCAACAAGAAGAGTTAATGCAGGCACAAATGCAAAGGAGGTAACTTTGAGAATTTTTTTATTTTTCTGTACAGCACTAAGGATTAAATCCAGGGCTTCCCCCTGGCAACCACTGAGCTGCACTTCGAGCCCTTTTTGTATGTTTCGAGACAGGTTCTCACTAAGTTACTGCAGTTGACCTTGAACTAGCTCTGTAGCAGGCCTAGAACTAGTGATCCTCCTGAGTGAGCCTGTGTGTAGCAAGGCTAGTTTTCCTTATTTTTGCTGAGATATATTTTGGCTACAACTGTTAACCTTAACGTTGGGTGCAATTTGAGGCAGTATACGGTTTTATTTTGGTATTCAAGGTGTATGGGGGCTTTCCTTCTCAACCTGTGATATTATCAGATATTTATAACTCATACTGTCCATTGGCTCTACAATATTAGAAAGGGAAAGGCTTAACTTTTGGGGGGGAGTACACAATTTGGAGACTGGATAAAAATAATGTTTAAAAATACACAACTTGCATGGTTAAGTAGGAATTAGAAATACAAAAAAAGGTTAATATTGAAAAAACAATGAATAAAAATAACCTATGATCCCACTTTCTGAAGATGATTTTTAAACTATTTTATGTGTATGAGTGTTGTGACTACATGTGTGAAGGTGCACCTGTGTTGTACAATACCCAAGGAGGCCAGAAGAGGACTTCAAATCCCCTGGAACTGGAGTTATGGTTGGTTGTTAGCTGCCATGTAGGTGCTGAGAAATGAATCCAGGTCTTCTGCAAGAACAGTCAGTGTTCTTAATTGCTGAGCCATCTCTCCAGTGCCTCTGAAGATGATAGATTTAAGTCATTCTTCATTAGGTTCTTTTAAGTGCACATTCACATAAATATGAAGGTATTGGTAATAAAATGGAAAAATGGGATATCTGTGCCAGGTCTGGTAGTGACGGCTTTTCATTCCAGTAATTAGGAGGCAGAAGCAGGTGGATCTCTGAGTTCAAGGCCAGCCAGCGCTAGATAGTAAGACCCTGTCTCAACTTCCACCTCCCAAAAAAGGGATATCTGATTAGTTACTGGTGAATAAACAAGAGACTGGTAAGGAGATACAGATGGAACTAAACAGAAATCAACTAAGGAGATGAGCTTGAGAGAAAAGCTTTAACCAAATCCATTGCAAACCCCACCGTTGAACAAACAGACCTCCTTCAGTAAAAGTAGTCAGAAAGAAATCCCTACCTGCGTGAAAAGTTTCCATAGCCCCAAAAGGCAGATCCACCCCAGACAGTGTCTCAAATAATAGAATCGGTGATTAGCATTTGCCCAGGGTGATTTTTGCCCACCTTGTTTTCAATTTTGCACATCGTTCTATAAACCAACATCATGTAGGCAGTGCTTCTCAACAGCTCCCATGGTGAGAAATGTTACTTAAGATCAGGGTTGCAGATAGACCTCATCTCTAAAAGTTGAGAGGGAGAGAGACATATAGAGAGAAAAGGGAAGATTCAACAAAGGAGAGCCGTGACACCCACGGATCCCTCTTGAGTTCTAGATCTTGCTCATTCTTTCTTGAAGCTTTCAGAGGTCATCTTTCAATTCTGCGTGTGAGCATGTGTGTGTGGAGGGTTGGGGACAGCCTCTGATATCACTTCTTGCACTAAGAATGGCAGCAGCAGGTCACATAGCCTACAAAACAGTGCAGGACCACTAACATCACAAACTGCCAGAGAAGGGTCAGGACAGACACTGGGTCATTCTGTTTGCTCCAGGTTGAAGCAAACACCCAGCATGTCTACTCTACCTTTATCCTCCCCAAGTCCACCATGGGCCAAGGAGGGCCTGGCCACTCCCAGGAGCTGCACTTGCCCTTACCTGCCCATTCACAGCTCGACCTTCAGATGTGGATGCTGTTAAGAATGAACTTGAAAGCCTAGCTCCACACTGTCCCCAAATTCACCAAAATCAAATCCTGTGAGACTGATATCCACCATGACTGATACCCTGAGAACTGCCCCTCTACGTCCCCCCAAGAATCCTACCTACATTGTTGGTTCTTGGGAAGTATGGACTCTACTGTTCCTCCAGCTTTCACTCTTAAGTCTTCTAAGCTCTGATAAGGGCACTTGTCAGCCTGTTAGACTTAATTCCTTACTAGCCAATTTCTTTTCCCCTATTTGATTTTTCAATGAACTATACTTTTCTTAAAGGCCAGCCAAAAAAGGAGACACGTGAACAGCAAAACTGCATCCAGGAGAGCTTTTATTTGTACGGAACAGTTTCAAAAATACAGAATAAAATAGCTTTATCTCTACTATTATTCACAACATCTGGTCCAAATATTACATATTTTTAAAATACTTAAACGCTTAATGAAGCCATGTTAGAAAAACAATATGAAAATTCTTTTTAAAAACTCCATAAAAGAATTACACGTTTCCAAAAACAACCCCACCCCAAATACCCTCAGTATGCATAATAAAAATAAAAAACAAACAAAAACCCCAGAAAGATATATAGGCAAAGTCAGTCACAGAACTCAAAGAAAATAGAGGCATTGCCACTGTTTCAAGAACAGTCAGAAATTTATGATGTGTTGAACAAAACACAGAAAACAGAAAAGGATATTCACTGAACTGTCAGGGGGCAATGCTGGTACGCCTGTGTCCTAGACACCAGGAAACATACAGCAACCCAAGGATGAGAGGCAGTCACCATCCTAGAGGGATGGGAATGTCTGTGAGGCTGCTGAAAAGGATCCCTGAACCAGTGTGCTCTGGGGAATCCATGGATGGAACCTGAAAGCTGCCCCCTAAAGTGAGTCTTCTTGTACTATTAGGGTTCTGACTGCAAGAGCAATAAAGGCGGATGTCCTATTCCCTGTGTCTACATCTTAAGGGGACCAAGGACAACACACAGTATGTAAACCTGGGTCACTTCCATGAATCCAAGAGCCAGTTTGCTGGAGACCAGAACTCTGAGAAAGCTCAGGTCCAGGAGCTGTCCACTAATGCAGTGGGCGTGGCTGAGTATGCACAATTAGTGTCTAGCAACAGCTAGGCAAGCAGGCCCTCATTGCTAGCCACACCAACCTGGCCCAGGCTCTCAAACGTACATACAGCCCAAGCACAGCCACCTGAAGGAGGCTGCCTCTCTCCCAGCCAGATAGATTCTAGAAGGAGGCTTTCATCACCACTCTGTTTGCCTCTACAGCATTGATGACTCAAGATTAAACTCGCCAGTTTGAAGTCTAAATTGCTAATATCAATATCTTAGCAGGGACATGAATGAAAGAATAAACAGCTTAGATCACAGTCATAAAATATACATATGGGTAAATGAAATATCCATACATACTAGAGATTCATCAATGGAGAAATTCTATCAGCACATGACATTGTCATGAAAATTCTACCATTCCCTCCCTGGAAAACTGTGACTATTATCCTGGAAAGAAATGTTATTTTACTATATGGAAATACTGCAATATTCATGCATAAATCAAGTTATCATCATGAAAATTATTATTCTACAGTATAAAGCAAACCTTGCATGTGAATTTGTTATCATGAAAGTGAGAAACCGGCAGGACCCACAATACAATTCCGGCTATCCTGATAAACACCTCTCACCTAGATCAATCCTAGGAAACTAAAAGTTAACGTTGGAAACCCTCTTAAGGAGGTTAAGGATAACTGTACCAACGAACCTAAGTTTAACCTGATAACAAGAACAACAATCACTGACAAAGGCTGGCGCCATTTCCCATTACTTTCTGAGTCTGAGTGGACTCTCTCCCACAGAGAACCTGGCAATACTTTCTGTCCTATGTTCTACTTTCTGTGGCTGACACAAATGTTTGCTTTCAAGGTAAAGGTGGTAGGCAGGTAGCCTGTGTGAAAACTAGAGATGGAATGTCCTGCAAGTACATTCACATTCATTTCTTTTTTCCTTTTTGAGACAGTCTCGCTCTAGCCTGAGCTGGCCTAGAACTTGCTATGTATCCCAGGCTGGCCACAATCTCACAGAGAACAACCTGCTTCTGCCTCAGCAGAATGTTGGAATTAAAGGTGTGTGCCACCATGCCTGGTCAAAATATCTTTTAAATTTTATTTATTTTTATTTTATGTGTATGGGTGTTTTGCCTACGCTGATGTATGTGCATCCGTGTTGTGCAACTGTCACAGAGAAGAGGGTGTCAGATCCCCTGGACTGAAGTTAAAGATGGTTGTTAGCCACCATGTGGATGCTGGGATCCGAACTCAGATCCTCTGCAAGAGTAACCCCAATTTTTTTATAGCGGTCCATTGGCAAATGAGTATGCAGTTAATACCCCCAGCAATGCCAGCAAACAACCTGAACAGAAGCATGTCAGGCCAGAACATGAGGGGCCACCTGTCTCCTCCAGCCTCCCCATTTCAGGAGAGTGCTTGGACTCAAGCACATAAATACACATCTGTGCCTCTCAGTGACAGACTTCCATTGTGTAGCACATCTGATGCTAGACTACTTCCTAGATGTGCTCCACAGGCAACTCTGACTAGTAACTAGTAGATGCCAGTCACTCAAGGTGGTGCAGAAAGTACCCTGCTCTATGCCAGCGTCTGGTTACGCTGCTCTCTTTCCCCTGTCTGCTTCCTTCTCCTTTGACAGAATAGCAACAGTAGGCTCCAATGGAGCAGAAGGGTTGGAACACTGTTTGGCAATGGGAGGTGTTGGCATAGGACTTCCTCTGCCAAGTAGATGCCTCCTGAAGCCAAAATTTGGTCAAATCCGGTTCCAAAGGGAGAGGGCTTCTGCCCTGAGGTGCACATCAGGATGGAATTCACCAGGGGCACTGACATCAGGTTAAGCTGAAGGGATCTTGGGCCTGAATAATCAATGGTTCTGCTGTTTCTAATTGGATACTTGCTCCTGCTCACCACAGAGTGCCTAGAATACTGTTAATCTGAGACATTTACCAGTTTACCCCATTTCAGAGCAGTAAAGTGGAAGATACTGAGCAAAATAAAAACAGAAGCAACTGAGTGTAGGGGACTGCCAGCCTCACAGCTCACCAAGGGAGGTAAGAGGTAGGAGGACGGGGACAACTCACTAGCGTGCTTCTTAAGTAACTGTTCTGAATATGCATTTAGAAAACAATTAAAAAGACCATTTAGAATCTAATTTCTTTATCTGGAGTAAGATTTTGGCAAAACAGTGTAGTGGCTTCTAAGGTGTTCCTGAAACCCAAAACTTTCATGAGTGAAGGGGGCTGCAGGAGATACAACCAGAGACCTGGCAGCATGGAGCTGTGGGGCTGCAGCACAGAATGCACACTGTGCTACTGCTGAGAGCCACACCCTGTGTGGGAGACAGGAATGCCCAGGGACATGCAAACTTCAGCCAGGTTCATAGCTACTCCACTGAAGATGTATAATCTCATGAAGCAAGGTCATTACTTTATGTCTTAGGCTTTTCCCTTGGCTTGAAAAACCAAGCCAAATTCAAAAGAAGCCACTTTGTCAGAAAAGATTTAGTGTTCTAAGTCAGAGCTCTTAACGAAGGGCATCTGCTGGCTGCTCTTCATACTAGCTTCTGTGAGAAATTAAACAGGCAGTATTGGCTAGAGGATCTAACCTTCCCTTCAGCAAGAACCCAAGATCAGTGGACACGCACCCTGAAACTCCACATAAGGTCCCGCAAAGTCGGTCAGATCTTCCAGAAGACTCACAGGAGGGAGGAGTGACTCTCCGACGACAGCACAGTCAGTATGCCGGTGATGTGTCACTGTCCGGCTTCCCTTCTTCACAAAACAAATTCACACGTAGCTGACCCATGGTTTCTGGGCTCTGGTCCAGTAGTCAGTTTTGATAAATAGATTAGACATTACAGTATTTACACTTTCATGGTATCAAGCAGTACAAAACACAACCACAACAATGGTCACTGGTCTTCAAAAGCCATTACAACAAGCATCCCTGATGGTGCCCACAGCTTTACAGATGCTGGTTCTTTTCTTAAGAGGGGAAAGCAATGAGGACTAGGGATGCAGGGTTAGAAGGTCACATGGAAAAACACTGCTTTCAAAATTCTGCTATAGTCAATACAATAAATAGGAATAAAACCTTGTAATTATAGACACGCGCAATAGTAACATCCACAAGACAGCAGAGCCAAGACACCCACAGACTTATCTGTGGGCACTCTATACCCGTCATACCAGTCAACAGTGACAAATGCCGAATAGGGTGTCTTCGCCAGCAAAAGACTAGTATGACCTGTGCTGGCCTAGAGGGGGCTACAGGGGCGGGAAGGAAAGAGTAGTTTGGAGTTCTACTGACCCAGGGACTTTTCCATTCCCCTTCTGTCCACTCAGACCTTATATATGCCCACACCTGGGCACAGGGCAGCCATGCCACCATTTCCAGTGAGGTCAGTAGCCTCCTGAGTATAGGGGACAACAGAACACACCGGGTCAGGGAGATGTGAATATGTGAGGACACTGGTGGCCCCTTGGCCAGAGCAGGTCTCTCTGTAGGCTCAGGCTAAAGTCAAATGAAGACGGTGCTTAAGAAGCAGAGGCCCTGAACCTTGAGGTGCCTTGAAGGAAAGCTAGTACTGGGTGGCAGGGCACTGAAGGAAGGAACAGTAGAGACTTCAAACATCTACTCCCACGGGATGACTATAATTTCAACTTCAGTGACCATGGCCAGCAATGGACACTCAAAGGACAAAGGATCAAGGGCTTAAATAAGGAGACAAGTGAGACACCATATTAGACACAATCACCACTCACAACAGAAGAGCGATGTGCAACCCGTCTTAGCTCTGGGGTGCAGGATACCAAAGTAGATATACAAACATTTATCTTCTTGTTACTCAGCAAGGAACTACAGGTACATGCCTCACTGTGGCCAGGCCACAGGGCACAGCAAAGGCTATACTGTGGCCTGAGAATCTTCATCTGAACTCCGGCTGCTCTCATTCTTCCCAAAGCCTTTCCATGTGTAGCCTACAAAGGTCGGGCTGATGGGTAAGTAGCTGAAGCATCTATATTTTTTAATAATGTTCATGCCAAATGGCAAATTGTAGGATTCCATGCCGTCAAGAGACTTGCTCCCTTTGCTCACACCCTTCTTCCATTTCCTGATGCCTCTTTCCTCTGGAGTACCTGTCTCACACACAGAAACACACAAAAAAGAATGCTCAGTTATCGTAGGAGTGAGATCACACACACACGCACACACACAGAATTATGTGGTAAGATAAAGTTACACACACACACAAACTCTGTTTCAGGAATTAACCTTGCCCCGTAATAACACAGAATACCCGAGATGTTAAAGGTGCTCGGCTCTCCAGGTGCCCAAATGGTAAGTCCAAGAATCCTAACCCCTCCTTGTCCCTCTTTTTTCACATCCAAGTGACTTCATGTCTTCCCTGTTGTTCCTCAGGATCCACATTCCACATTCACATGCTAATGCATTCTTAAATATTGTGTAAGCTGCCTTAGCATCCCATTGGTTTGTTCCAGGTTAGTGTCAGAGAATAAAGGATACACTGGTCTTGTCTCTAGGCTTGAAGGTTGAGATTTTACCCTTAAAACAACCCACCACTAAAATGCCCCAATTACACGACTACAGGGGAGCCCACGGTGGACAGAGCATGGACGGAACCGCAGCACTCCTTCTTGAAAGCAGCACTTTATAGGGGTACAGCAGCCATCTCTAGGAGACTGAGAAGCCTCATCCAACACCGGCAATCATGGAATGCACTCGAGATTGCGAAGGCACTTGACAAGTGACTCAGCAATTAAGAGCTCTTGCTGCTCCTCTGGAAGATCCAAGTTTGGTACCCAGCACCCATGTTGGGGAGTTCACAACTGCCTGAAACTCCAGTTCCAGGGGATCTGACACCTTCTAGCCTCTGTCAATACCCACCCACACACACACCTGAATTTTTTGTGATTATATAATATTTCCTTAAAAGAAGGGTTATAGGTCACAGGTCCCAGAGACATGACCTGCATGTGCCCCTGGCTGTTACCATGACTGCTCATCTTAATCTTTGTCCACTGTCCTCTGGTCAGTCAGCCGGACACACTCACTTACAAATGACTCATTAAAGGACAGGGTTTTCAGAGAAGTGCTATGGGTTACCAGCAGCTCTGGAGTTTGTGAATGAGTCCAGGAAAACCACCTTGTGGGGACCTAGGCACATGCTGAGAAGGAGGTAGGAGTCTAAGATGTGCCTGAGGCATCTCACTGCCTTTTCATCACACACAGGAGTGCTCTGCAGTCTCTTAATAGTCATTCGGAAAGAGAACCAAAGTCTGCCAGCTTATTATACGTGGAGTGCTAGCTCAACCACTTTATGGTTTCTTGTTTTGTTTTGAGAGAGGGTCTTCCTAAAGCCCTAGGTGGCCTAGAACACTACATAGTCAAGACTGGCCTTCATCTCATGGACGCTTCCTGAGTGGTGGGATTAAAGGCATGTGCCATCAAACCCATTTAGCCCACTAACTTTAAAAGATAAATGTAATCAATGACAGCTTTGAGGTGATTTACTTCTACCCTTACTCCAAGATAGGGTCTCATTATGCTATCCAGGTGGGCCTCAAACTCCAGACTCAAGGAGTTATTCTGCCTCAGTCTCCTGAGTAGCTAGTATTTATAGGTAGGTTACCAAGTGCTATTTATGGTTTTCATTTTTGTTTGGCAAATAATGTAATGCACACCCAATATGGTACCATATGCCTGTAATCCCAGTACTTGGGAGGCTGATCACAACTTTGAGGCCAGCTTAGGCTGCATAGTGAGATTTTACTGCTCTTCCTTCTATAGATATAATAAGCATGTTCAATATATATCACATACCTGGGATGGTGTTGTCTAAAATAAAAGCCACACAGCCTCCTACAAACATGGCAGTTGTGAGAAGGACGTTCAATACTTGATCGATTCCTGCTATACCTGGGCACAGAACAGACTTAGTATTAAAGGTAATCACTGTAGCAAAGGCAGGCCTGTCCTTGACTCAGAAAGGGGCAGTTGGACAGACACAATTCTGACAATCAATGTAGCATGTGAAAAGTTCTCAGTTCTACAAGTGTAAATTTCTGCCAGTAATGTTTTAAACATATTGCATGCCTACTTGCAAAATAATCCAAAGATACTGCCATAACAAAAGTTCTTAACAATGCATTGAAGCTGAATCTAATAAAGTGACCTTTGGCCTAAATGAACTATGGAGGTTCCGGGGCATAAGCTACAGAACTGGAAAAAAATTTAAAATGACTGGAAAACATACAAAGTCAATAATACAACAATAAGAATACTTGGGCAGACTGTGGTGCTGCACATCTTTAATTCCAGCACTTGGGAGCTGGAGGTAAGTAGAACTCAGAGTTCCAGGCTATTCTGGTCTACAGAGCCAGTTTCAGGTCAGCAGGCTACATAGTGAGATTCTGGGGAGGGAAAGGGAGGGAGCTGTGATGGTTTAAAGGTTGATTGGCCTGGAATAACCTGGAGACAGGACTCTGGGTGTCTGTGAGGACACGCAACAACATGAATCTCGAAACTGCCTATGTGAAATGAAAGAAATGATGTGAAAGGCCATAGAGCATATGATTCCATTGTATAGAATTCACAGAACAGGTAGGTCCACAGAGACAGAAAGACTGACGGGTGCCGGGAGCTATGGGGAGGTGATAGAGATTTACCACTTAAGGAACATGGAACTTTATCCCAAGGTGAATGACGTGTTTCAGAACTCAGACAGGGAGGGAGCCAGGAAGCGCTGTGAACGCTGGGACTGAAGGCCTGCGCCACCACACTCAGTTGTGAATGCCTTTGGGGGGATGGCAAGGAAGGCAAGGAACCACTCTATATCCAGGCTGGTCTGAGATTCACTGGGTTGCCTCAGCTAGCATCAAATTTATAGCAATCGTCCTACCTTAGCTTCTTGAGTACTAAGATGCGCACCACCATCTAAGATGTGCCCGGCTCTAAGAATGTCACGTTAGAACTGTTAATTGAGCCAGGTGTGGTGGTACATGCCTGCAATCCTAGCACTTGAGAGATGGAGAGAGAAGGACTGGGTGTTCGACAGCCTGACTACAAAGTGAGTTCAAGGTCAGACTAGGGTACATATTAGACCCTGTCTCAAAAGAAGAAAAACAAAAATAATAACAAATAAATAAATGATTAATTTTATATGTGATTTCACTTGAAGAACTAAACATTTGGCTCTAATTATGTATTTTTAACAGATATTTCTTAAGTCGTTTCTTCTGCCATTCATCCATGACATCGTTTCATTAAAATAAAAAACCCAAGCTAAACAGATATTCTTGAAAACAGAAAAACTTATTTCAAAGTCTAAGAAACTAAGTTTCAAGAAATTATATGACATAATATGGCAATAGTCTGGGACTGGAGAGGCGGCTCAGTGGTTAAGAGCATTCACTAGCTGTTCTTGCAGAGGACCTCAGTTTGGTTCCCAGCACCTACGTGGGCTAACCACCATTCATTAACTCCAGTTCCAGGGGATTCGACGCCCTCTTCTGACATCCATGGGCACTGCACATACAGGTACGCTTACATACATGCAGGTAAAACACTCAAACACATGACACAAAAATAATTTTAAAAATTTTTCCATGAGAAACCAAAAGGAGGAGGGGCACCTTTGGCACCCACATCATGAGTCTGCCTGGTGGCTGGCAACCTGTGGGCACAGCAAAGGCGGTATGGAGGCCCACACTGGGTCTGCGGGAGGCCCCAAGGCGTCCTGAGAAATGGACAGAGTGATTTCAGAAAGGAGACAAAGGTTCAGCAGCATACAGCTGGGATTCCAAGATCCTTTCCACTCGAAGAGCTATTTGAAGATGTGGTTGAAACTCCAACAGCCCCACCCCAAGACTCAGGACCTCCTACCTGTGACTAGAGGGTTCTGTCTGAGGTAACTTGGAAGAACAAGCCCGAAGAAGATTGAAAATCCAAGCACAAATAGGTTCCGTGAAGAATTCAAGTCAATGAACTGCAGGTTAGAGAGGCCAACAGCTGTGATCATTCCTGGAGAGAAACAGCAGACCACAGTTCCACTGAGTTTACCTGCTGCACAGTGACAGGTTATCCTGGAGGCTGAGGAGGGACTCCTGGGTGTCTTTTCTCTGTACATTAGAAATAAGCTTGGAGACTAGTGTGATGGTCAGAAGAGAGGAAGGTATGGAGCTAGACCATTATCACCCTGTGTCTGACCCAAATGACCACCAACCAGCATAAGCATCACAACACATTTTCTGTAAACTGAGTAGATGATGGCTCTCCCTGGTTCTCTCTCTATTTAAACATTTTGATTGAACTGAGAAACCCACTAGGTACATGTCCCTGATGACTGCATCTGAATGGTGTAGATCAAATTCAGAGACCCCTCATGAAAGCAGTCAGGTTTAAATGGCCATTCACAGGGGAATATATTTGAATTAAATCACTTGGAAAGTCTAGTTAAAAATGCTAGATTTTGTCTTAATTTCCATAGTGTAACTCTCTTATTGATTACTTCTATCTTTAACATAAACTCAGCTCTCATACTGAGGTAAGTCTTTACTTTTTGAAGATAACACCTTTAATAATACAAAATGGAAATTGTTAATTTGTCAGATCTTATTGGTCAACACATCATGATTTTTATTAAGAATTAGCCAATGTGAGGTGATAGATAAGCCTGCTTCCAAGAAGTGACTCTTACCGAAGAGTGTGCAGAAGAGGGCTCCAAGCACAGGGTCTGGGAGGGACGCGAAGAGAGCACTGAACTTGCCGATCATGCCCAGGCCCAGCATGAGCGCCGCACCATACTGGATGACTCGGCGGCTGCCAACCTGTGGACACATTGATGGCAAACACAGGCTCACCTGCATTTTCCAATCTAGACTCCAGGTTTCAGGGAAATGTGACAGACAAGAGTCCCTGGGCAGTCTATTATCAAGGACTAATCACAATACCTCATCACTATAAAGATAACTCAAGACCTCTACCTGTCCTTGTTCCAGCCCCTCCCCCCACCTCAGCTCATTCTGCTTCCTGACTATAGATTGGTGACCCCAGGGATCAGGAACTGGAGGTTAGTTTTTGCTTATCCCTGCCCTGGACACTGTTACTTGTGTTTGAATGTGGCCTTCCGATGGCCTTTCAGGGACATTGGCTGGATAACCTCTTGGCTGGGGTTGTGGATATAGCAACTTTTCTTCCACGTCCTTCACATGACTTTTTACAAGTCAACCCACTAGAAGTCCTTGTGGCTCAACTCCACCTTCCCTGCATCACCCAAAGTCAGATAAAACATCCCTTAGCACTTCAGGAAGCATCTCCCCTTATGGTCTTACTGTAAAACCGGTATAATGTAGGCTAGGGCTAAGAACGCAACATTCTGGAGCCTGAATGCTTGTCCCATGCCTACCGAACCTCTGGTTATACATGGCAATGCAGCCCTCCTGGGTCCCAGGCTCCTTACTCTATCATGGATAAACCTAAGAGATGCTATATTCAAGAAGATAGTATTTACTCTGCTCCCAGTAAGTCAAGTGTCAAACAGTTTAAGTGATTATATCTGTGGCATACCTGGTACTTTGTACATGTCAGAGGCCACGCTAGGTCTTTATATCAAGCGGTAAATCCTAAAATCTTGAAAGCTACCTTTACATATGAGGCATAGAGTCCAAAGAGGTAGCCTACACCTAGCAGTGTTGAAAGTGACGAAGCCAGAGCTGGAATCCAAAGCAGTCACCCACCCCACTGTGTTATCCTTTCTGCAAGAAAGACTATTCAGGAGAGGAGGAAAGGGAGGCGCCCCATCTCTGGCAAGAAGGTTAACAATTCCAGGACCAGGGAAGAAAGCAAACAGCAGAGCTGCCAAGAAATGCAGGCAGACCAATGGGAGACACAAACTGTCCTCCTTTCACAGCAAGTTTGGTTCAACAGCTCAGCCAGCACTGTCCCACTCTTCCTACAGAAGAGCTCTACAATGAGAACCCCATAAAGATAACCCAGTACACAGAGTTTAAAAGAACAATCATAAACATGATCAAAGAAGTCAATGAATTTAAAGAACACACCAGCAAACAAATCAAAGAACTAAAAGAAGATAAGGATAAACTTCTGACTGAATTCACAAAAGAGCTAGAAATATTGAAGAAAACTCAGGCTGAAATGAAGACAGAAGTGAAAATTTCAATAAGTCAATTTGAAATGACAGGAGGAAGTCTCACCAATAGAATGAATGAAATGGAAAAGCAGAATATCAAGACTGGACAATAAAGTTAAAGAACTGAAGCCCTCAAGCGAAGATGAGGAAAACTTAAAAAAAAATAACACAGGAGTGGAATATGCAGGAAATGTGGGGCACCATGAAAAGACCAAATTCACACATTATACACATAGAAGCAGGAGAAGCAGAATCTCAGGATAATGGTATTGACAAGATCTTCAACCACACTGTACAAGAAAATTTCCCCAAATTAAGGAAAGACATACCCATACAAAGACAAGAAGCACATAGAACACCAAACAGACAGGACCAGAAAAGAAATTCCCCATGGCATATCATAGTAAAAACACAAAGAGTACAGAACAAAGAAAGAATACTGAAAGCTGCAAAAGAAAAACAACAAGTCATATAGGAAGAGCCATCAGAATTACAGCTGACTTTTCAATGCAAACTATGAAAGCCAGAAGAGCCTGGACCAATGTATTCCAGTTCTAAATGACCACAGATGACAACCCAGAATACTTTACCCAGCAAAAATGTCTATTATAGTTGAAGGGGAAATAAAAATCTTCCATGACATGAATAGGCTGAAAGAATTCATGTCCAGAAAACCAGTGCTTAAGAGAGTACTTAAAGCAACACAAAGAGCTGAAGAAAGGAACGATTATACCCAAGGGGCAACAGAAAGGAACTAGATGAAGGTGTAACTGGGGAAACACAAAGTTAGACCAAGAATAGAAACAGAAATTAAAATGATGGGAACCAATACACATCTTTCAATAATAACTTTAAATATCAATGGACTGAACGCCCCAGTCAAAAGACACAGGCCAGTTGAATGGATCAATGGATCAAGAAACAAAATCCATCTTTTTGCTGTCTGCAAGAAACCCATTTCACCTTCAAGGACAGGCACTATCATAAGGTAAAAGGATGGAATACTCGAATCAAATGGCACTAAGAAAAAAACAGGAGTTACCATTCTAATATGTGACAAAATAGACTTCAAACTAAAACTAATCAGAAAAGATAAAGAGGGTCACTTCATTCTGATCAAAGGAACAATTAACCAAGAAGATATTACAATCATGAACATATATGCACCAAACTTCATAAAATCAGTACTATAGGACTTTAAGACACAGATTAATCCCGACTTACTAATAGTAGGGGACTTCAATACCGCACTGTCTTCATTACACAGGTTAACTAGACAGATAATAAATAGAGATATCTGAATATATCAAAACAATACTATACATCAAATGGACCTAATAGACATCTACTGAACATTCCACCTAATACACCTTCTATTCAGTACCCCACAGACCTTTCACCAAAATCAACCACATATACTAGGGCACAAAACCAACCTCAACAAATACAAAAAAAAAAAAAAAAAAAAAAACGAAAGAATTTCATGCTTTCTAACAGGCCATACTGCAATAAAGCTTAAAATCAACACTGGAAGAAGTCCTAGTAACTCTATGAACTCCTGGAAACTAAACAACACACTCCTGAATGATGAATGGGTCAAAGGAGAAATTAAGAAAGAAATAAAAGTATTCTTGGAAAGAAATGAAAATGAAAAAAGAAATGAAAAGGACAGTACAACACAACAAAACCTCTGGGAAACTTTCAAAGTTCCCTTAAGAGGGAAGTATATAGCATCAAGCACCTACATTAAAAAACACACAAACAAAAACAGAAAGAGCACAAATACATGATTTAACATTACAACTCAAAAATCTTGAAAGGCAACAACAAATAAAACCTAAATCCAGCAGACAAGAAGAAATAACAAAAAATCAGAGCAGACATTAATCAACTAGAAACAAAACAATACAATGAATCAATGAATCCAAGAGCTGGTTCTTTGAAGGGATAGACGAGATAGACAGACCCTTAGCCCAGGTAACCAAAAGGAAGAGCAACTCCAAATCAACAAAATCAGAGATGAAAGGGGAAACATCACAACAGACAACAAAAAGATCCAGAATAGTATAAGGAAACTCTTAAAAAACACATATTAAATTTGAAAACCTTAAATAAATAAATGGATGTGTATCTAAAAATCATGGGAATCATCAAAGCTAAACAAAGATCAACAGTTTAAACAGACCCATAAATATAAGGAAATTAAAACAGTAATATAAAACCTCCCAACTAAAAAAAGTGTAGGCCCAGATGGATTCACAGCAGAATTCTACCAAAGAACTATATCCAATTACTACTTAAATTATTCAAAAAGATAGAAATAGAAGAATTCCCAAATTCCTTCTATAAAGCCAGAATCACTCTAATACCAAAACTCAGTAAATATACAACAACAACAAAAAATACCCTACAGACCCACATCCTTAATGAACACAGATGCAAAATTTCTCAACAAAATACTCAAAAACCACATACAGACACACATCAAAAAGATCATCCACCATGATCAAGTTGGCTTTATACCAAAGATGCAGGAGTGGTTCAATATATATGTCAATAAATGTCATAAAGCATACAAATGGACTCAAAGACAAAAATACATGGTCAATTCAATAGATGGAGAAAAGGCCATTGACAAAATTCAATGTGTATTTATGTTAAAAATGCTCAAGGGAATTGGACTGAAGGGAACATACTGCAATGTAATTAAAGCTATATACAAAAAATCTACATCCAACATCATTCTAAAAGGAGAAAATCTGGAAGCACTCCCATTAAAATCAGGAACCAGACAAGGCTGTCCATTGTCTCCACTTATTTTTAATATAGTGGCTGAAACTCTTGCTAGAGCATAAGACAAGAGAAGAAAGTTAAAGGAGTACTCACTGGAAAAGAAGAGGTCAAATTATCCCTTTTTGCAGATGACATATTATACCTATGAGATGCCAAAAATTCTATCAGAAATGATTTCCACTTTCAGTAAAGTGACAGGTTACAAAATCAATCTGCAAAAATCTTTCTATATACCAGTAAGAAGCAACTGAAGAAAGAGTAGAAGGAAACCCTCCCATTCACAACAGCCTCAAAAAATAAACCTTGGAAAAAACTTGACCAAAGCCATTAAAAATCTCTACAGTGAAAATTTTAGATCTTTAAAGAAAGAGACTGACGAGGACACCAGAAGATGGAAGGATCTCCCATGCTCATAGATTAGAAGAATTAATATTGTGAAAATGACCATCCTAACAAAGGCAATCTATAGATTCAATGCAATCCCAATCAAAATCCCCATGACATTCTTCACAGAATTAGAAAAAAAATCCTAAAATTCATATGGAAGCACTAAAGACCCCAGATAGACAAAGCATCCCTGAGCACAAAGAGCAATGCAGAAGAGATTACTATATCAGATTTCAAACTATATTACAGAGGTATAGTCATAAAAACAGCATGGTACTGGCACAAAAATAGACCCATAGACCAATGGAATATAACTGAAGACTCAAACATGAGTATATGCAATTTCAGCCACCTGATATTTGACAAAGGGGCCAAGAACACTCATTGAGGAAAGATAGCATCTTCAGCAAATAGTGTTGGCAAAACTAGATCTTTACCTGTAGAAGAATAAAACTAGACCCTTATCTTTCACCTTGTTCAAAAGTCAACTCTAAATGGATCAAAGACCTTAATGTGAAACCTAAAATTCTGAAACTGTTAGAAGAAAACACTGGCAGTAATCTACAAGATATAGGTATAGGAAAGGATTTTCTAAATCAGACATCAGTTGCTCAGGAATTAAAGTCAATAATCAACAAGTGGGGCCTCATTAAACTAAAAAGCTTCTGTACAGTGAAAGAAATAATCAAGGAAGTGAAGAGAAAACCCAGAGTGGCAGAAATCTTCACCAGTGACACGTCTGACAGGTTTAACATCCAGAACATATAACAAACTCAAAAGACAAAGTATCAAGAAAACAAGTGTCCCAATTAAAAGATGGATCTTAGCAGAGAATTCTCAAAAGAAGAAATAAAAATGACTGAGAAGCATCTTAAAGATTTCAACATCATTAATAATTAGGGACATGCAAACATTTTGATTTTTTAAGATTTCAGCTTACTCCAGTCAGACTGGCTAAGATAAGAGAATAAATAATATCAAATGCTGGAGAGGATGTGGGGAAAGAGCAACGCTCATTTGCTGCTTGTGAAATTGTAAACTTGTGCAACCCCTACAGAAAATAGTGTGGAAAACTAAAAACGAATCTACCATTTGACATGGTTATGCCACTCCTTGGAGTATATTCAAAAGATATACGTATTGCAGAGATACTTGTACATCTATGTTTGTTGCTGCTCTTTTCATAATAGCTAAGAGATGGAAGCAGCCTAAATGTCCCTCAACTGACAAGTGAATAATGAAAATGTGGTACATTTACACAATGGAATTCTACTCTGCCTTAAAGAAAGAGCAAATCATGACATTTACAGGAAAATGGATGAACTAGAAACTGTTGTGCTAAGGGAAGTACACAAACTCAGAAAAACAAATGACATATGTTCTCCCGCATTTGTGGGTACTAGCACCAAACCCTTACATGTAAATATGTATCCTGAGGTAACTAACTGCAGGAACATGGGAAGGAAACAGGGAGATAAAGGGAGAGAAAGAACCTGAGAGAAGAATAGTAGGAGACAGGTATTACTAAGGGAGAAATTGATAAAGGGGGGGTATTTAAATGTGAGGGTGGAGGGAGGCTTATATAAGGAACTATGGGGATAAAAGGAAAGAAGGAGCTCAAGAGAGGTGGGGCCTTAGGAGACTGTTATTATCAAGGGGGAAACAGGGACACTTTAAATGGGAAAGGCATGGAGGGAGAGCTAGACAGGGAGAGAGAAAGGAGAGATAATAATTCCTGGCTAGTGTAAAACACTAAAGGTAATCATTAGTATAACAACCTAGTGACAAATTCCACATACAATATCTCTACATAAGCCCATGTGCATAGCTGAAAGCTACATAACAACACGTGGTGCCAGACAGGAGAAACCTTCCTTTGCGTTATTAACCAGAGTGGTCCAAGAGACTCCCAAAACTGCACAGGCTATTGCCATAGCCCTTGATTGCCTCCCCAAACTCGAAGGTAAGACCTTATTGTTGAAAACAGGACAAACTGACTGGATTTGAAGCAATGCAGTTGGAACTGGGCTGGAAGCCACTTCCCTTTGAAGGCTAGCTCTCATAGCTCTGGAGAGCACTGTACAAGCAGCCAAAGGAGAACATCAATCAATGCCCCAACAGCAGCTTCATGACTAAATAACCACATTAATGACTGGCATAGCATTTGACACAGATACAATAGTTTTATCTTGGGGCCAATCCAACATCTACCTAATTGGTCTTAGAGTTTACTCAGTGAGAGGAAACTCATGTGTGGTACTGTAATCATAGCCAAATACACATGGCTGAAGAGGTCATAGATCTTAGAGAAAATTCTCAAGGCTGTCACATCCCTAGGCTAATGTAACTTCTTACTAAGTGCAAAATATGTATCCTTGTACATACAGTCAAGTACTACAGAGTACCACAGCTGGTCACACACAGACATTGTCCGTGAATTGCTCAAGCCTAAGCAGTATACCTACACAACCCCCCAGGGCTCACACAACATGGAACAAGGAATTAAGAGGACACTAATGAATCTCTCAACTCTCATTAGTGAAGCTCCCTCATGCAACAGAGGCCTGGTAACACAAAAGGTCACAAATGGTCAAAGAATGGAGATTAGGCATCTGCAGGGTCTGGGTCCCTGGACAGGGCTCCTATATTAAGCTTCACTCACCCAGGCTCCGGAACCACTGCCGAAGATGGGGCAGAAAAATTGTAAGAGCCAGTGGGGAGATGACCGTATGGAAATGGAGTCCTAGAAGCTCCTGGGACCCAGCCACTATGAACCTTCATAATTGTTTTGGCATGGGCAGGACCCATGCAGACTCAAGCAGACAAAAATCTGCATAGAACTGGAGAAATGGGTAGCAGATCCCAATACTGAAGGAATATTGCTAACTGATTACTACTGGGTGAAGATGAGCTAATCTTCCTAAAGCCAGGAACTGTGGATAGGCTGACTAGGTCTCCCTGGATGAACCTGCACTGAGGGAACATTTGTGGATACTAACTTGACACAATAGACCTTAACACAGATGAAAGAATGTAAAGATTCCTTTGGGGACTATGACAGGGTTGCCAGTGACAAGGAGGGTATAAACATGATTAAGATTCACTGAGATGTTCTGTATGAAATACACAATGACACAGTAGAAATATTAACAAATAATAATAATAATAATAATAAAGTGCTGTTGCACTGGAGAGATGGATCACTGGTTAAGAGCATATCCTGCTCTTCTGGAAGACTGGAGTTCAATTGCCAGGACCCATTTTGAGTGACTCACAAAGGCCTATAAGTCAGCACAAAGGAGACCCAACACTCTCTTCTGGCCTCTGTGGGCACTACATTCATTTGGACACACACCCAATAGACAAACATGCACAAAATTAAAAAAAAAAAAAAGTGATAGCAGGACGCCTTTTCAGAAAATCTGGTGCTGTTGCATAGATAAGCAGCTTTCTCTCTCTCTGCTGTGAGGGACAGGCTTCCAAATGTGATTGACAACCAACTAACCAATGGCTTAAGGGGTGAGGTCTAGCAGAAACTCATGGAAGCAAGGGAAGGAGAGAGGCAGGCGTGGCGGGTGAGGGTGCCATTCTCACGCGTGTTGGGGGGGCGGACTTATGATCAAAATGCAGTCTCTGCCATACAACATCTCCTTCTCTCTCCCCCCGAGAATGAATCCTTTGTAAGTAACCTGGAATAAATTAATTTCTCTAAAGGAGCATTCTCTGTCCACTCAATTGGTTCAAGTCTGGGGGTGGGGTGGGGCTGATTGCTGGGCCTCACCGTGAGAGAATTCATGATACAGGTGCCATTTAATGATCAAATATTCCCTAAACCACCCTAGCCAAATTGTAAAAGATAGCTTGTTTCACTCCCTTTAGTAGTCTTAGCAGCTATATGATATCTTCTGGGGCACAGAAAGGGAGGTGCTTGTTAAACTATATTCCTCAAAGAGCTCCTCTTAACAACTTTATGACCATCTTATTTGGAACTAGTTATATGCCCACAGGTAGCCAAACAGGCTCAGGATGGCCAGTCAACGTGGGTTCTGTGCCCACCTGGCCCTTCCTTCAGCTCCCTGAGCTCCGTATCTGCTGCTTACTGTAGGAATCCAGTCATGGACTGGAGGAAGTACTCACGAAGAGGCCCAGCCTCCTATGCCATGTACTGGGAGCACCCAGCACAGATGGTGCCATCTGCACACCTGAAATTGAGCTTGGGCCAGCCCTGCCTAGTAGGGGAAGATCAATAAACAAGTTAGGCGTGCTCCCTCCATCTGGATGCTGCTCCCTCTCACCTACATTTGCAATCAAGATGAATCAAATAGTACTGGGTTTCTTTTTAACTGGTATAGCATCTTGAATGGAGTTAGAGAGGTCAAACAAGCCTAGAAGGCTTCCAGGCTGATTTCTCAGGTAAGGAGACTGATGACTCATGCAGTTCATGAAGAATGCAGAATGGAGAACCAGTCTTAACAGTCTCCAGTTACACATCATTCAAAGGCCAACCGTGCCCTTCAACATCCTGGCAAGCAACACTATTTGGCTGAAGGCAGCTGGGACATAAAATTTAATTGTCTGTAATAAAGTCGAAAGGCCTGGAGCAGACTCATTCTCACGGAAGCTGGACTTTGAGGTGGGGTCACTATAGGCTTCTGTGTCTGTTTTAGGGTTAGGTAGAGTGCTGAGTAAGGTCAAGCGGGTAGAACTGAAATTCAGGCCCTGCTTCATTGTGACTCCACAGATTTCATCGAAAGGAGGTTCCATGACCTGTGGCCTATGGTTTTCTGTAGTGAGGGGCATCATCTCTACTCTGACTTGGTCTGCTGAATGCTGAGGGTTTTCCTTCGTTAGACTACAAACTCTCATTTTCCTACTCATCACGCACCATCATGTGTTTAGGACAGGAACCTGGCGTAAGCTGGTGCTCAGTCAGCATTTCCAGACTGCAGGAAGTCATGGTGCACTCAGGTGCCTCCTACCTAGGGTGGCCAAGTAAGAAGCCTCCTATCAGGCATTCCAAGAAAAGAGAGGAGATGAAAGAGAGGAGATGGGGGCGGAGGTGGTCAGTATGGAGGGCCCTTCACAGGTCAGACCCACAGTGAACAGACAGAAGCAAGGCCATTTAACTAGGAAAACATTTGTACCTTTGTAATTCCTAAAACGCCAATGTTTGGGCTGGAGGAAGTAGAGCCATTCCCGGTACCAAATATGCCATCCAGAACACAGGAAAGACCCTCCACGAAAATTCCCCTAAAATGTGAAATAATGAGGGAAAGAGAAAGTTATTCAATAGGGAAACACTGAAATGGGCCCTAAATGTTTACACCCCACAAGCAACGGATGCACAGACTCTGGCAAGTGGCAGGGAGTGGTGGTGGCTGTGGTGGTGGCTGTGGTGGTACACAGACCTCAGGTCCCTTCCCTGCCCTGCATTCTGGCAGGATCCCCAGGCTCATCCACTCACCCAAGGGCTGCATATTAGACAGGTAGTCTGAAATCATTTCAAATGAAAGCAAGGGACTAGAAGGATCTAAGACAATCATGAACTGTGCTTTGAAGCAAAGCTGATTCTTTGCTATTAAAATACAGTTTAATGTCAGCCAGGTGTGGTGGCGCAAGCTTTAATCCTAGTGCTTGGGAGGCAGAAGGGCAAGCAGATCTCTTGTGAGTTTGAGGGCAGCCTGGTCTACACAGTGAGTTCCAGGTCAGCTGTGTCTACAGGGAGACCTGATTTCAAAAAGACAAAAATAAATAAATTAAATTAAATACAGTTTAATTGGAAGTAAATGCTTTGTAAGTTTGTAAACACTGAATCATTTTTAGAAACCAAAATGAGTTTAGCACAGTTAGCCACAGTGTCCATTAAAGATGTGAAAACCAGACATAGACTCCCAGGAAGAATCCCTGAAGCCCATCCATCTCATTCTGCAGGATTCATTTTGGACAGGTAACTGTTGAATGGGTAATGCTGAGGAAGGGTCCATTCCTTTCTCTGTAGCCTCCGTAGGATCAATTCTCTACTGACTTCAGAAGCTAAGGACCAAGCGTTCCAAGGGTGCAAACCTCACAGTTCACAAACCTTTAGATCCTACTGGTTTTAATTCTTTTTGCTCCATCTAGTTCTGTGAATCATGGTTGGGAAAGGATTACCCTGAAGAACTGAGATGCATCTGTCAACAAACCTACAGCAGTTATATGATGCTACAGTTTCCTTCAGAGTCAGGAAAAAACTGTCCTCAAGCATCTGTTTTGATAGTGGCAACAAGGACTGAATGGAGAAAAGAGGAACCCACTGCGATTCAGAAATGCCCTCTGAAAAGCCACAGGCTGGTTTACTACAAAGAGCCTAAAATTTAGTTTACGTAGAAAAAAAAAGAGAATACTTGGGAAAATGAGAAAACAGACAATGAAAGATGACACACACACATATATATATATAAATGGCACAAAACCAAGCAAAGAACAGGGGCAGTGCCCGGCATTTGTTTGGTGAGCTTTGCGTGTCAGGTGATTATTCACACTAAGTGCAGGAGAGAAGCACTCGCCTCTTCCAGCCAGCGGGAGAGACTGAAGGAAGAGTGGGCTGCTCTGCGCTCTGTGAGGAAATGAGGGCACCTGAGGGCAGTGATGTAGCCAAAAGCAAAGGGTCCTATTGTTGGCTGCCTTCATGATAAAACTCCTGGTTTCTCCGTCAAGGTTATTTAAACCATTGGGTCAGATGGACACGTACCTGTTTATGGCGTGGATGGGAGGCGGGGGGGCACAGGAGAGCCTGGCGCAGGCATAGTAGTCGCCGATGGACTCGATGATACTGGCTACGACAGCACTGAGCATTCCGATGACTCCAGCCGCAGAGACGGTGGGCAAGCCCCACTGAACTGAGGAGGCAACCGTGAAAGTTGTGTGCTTTCCTCTAGGGATGGGTAAAAGGACCTCGGGGACTCTGTAAGATCTTTGCAGGATTCGGAAGCTCTTAGAAACCGTTTACTTTTAAATCTTATATCACCACACACCAGGTATCTGGAAATATCACTAAGTCAGGGCCCCAGTGAGGAATGATCTCTACATCTGTATTTAAAAAATAAGTGACGGGGCTAGAGAGACGGCTTAATAATTAAGAACACTGACTGCTCTTGTAGAGGGTTTGGATAATCTCCCTGCCTCAGCTTCCTGAGGGCTGGAATTACAGGTGTGTAATTGATAAAAATGTGTATGGGGAAGACTTACTGCCTTAACCACGCACAAACAGTGGCACTGGATGAAAAAGTAGGAAAAGCCACATCTACTCTAAATCCCTGCAGCGAAGTGGACACTGTACATGTACCTACTACGCTACTAGCAGATTTGTTTGTTTGAAGCAAGTCATAAACCATGTCACAGAAAGTTTGATTTTAGAAGGCAAACAAAAATGTCCTATTGTAATCTCATTTAAACATCTGCATTTGTTTCTTTATTAAACAGTTTCTTCTTTAAAGTGTATCTATCCTTTACTGTCAATATGAACAGACTCCTTTGATAAAGTCACTGGCCCCTGCTTCCTCTTCCTTGGACCTTCAGGAGTAACATAGTGAGTAAGCAGCACAGAGTGGTGTGGATGGAGGAAACACTGTGTCTAGGAGTCAACCCCACAGCTCAGAACAGGACAATAAGAGAACCAGGAGCAGAGACGCTTCACACTCAAATGAAGGCCAGTCAAGTGTTAAGTGAGGAAGTGCCTGTCCAGGAAAGGAAATGAGAAGGAGGTGGGAGTGCAGGTGTCCCTCCAAATCCGGGAGGATGGGCAGTGCAGGTGTGGGCTGGTGTGCATCCAAGGAGGATGTGTGAGGCACTGAAGGGCTTGGCAAGCCATCTACAGGGACCTGATATCTGTACCACATGTAACAGAGAACAGGCTTAGGAAAAGAAAGATAAAACACAAAGTAAGATGTGCAGAAAACTCCTGGAGCATGAGGACAACCTGCCCCGCCCCCCGGGCTGCCCTCCTCAGAGGTGGCAGTAGCTGGAGTCAGAGGTACAAGGTTCCCATGCAAGGTGGCTATGCCCACCAGCAGCATGCTTGGCCCACATCTTCTCTCAGGGTTGTTGGTTCAAGAACCCTCTTATCAAGTTCCACTTGGAGATTTTAAAATAACTCTTCAGGCTGTTAACAGTGTTAGGATCAGAGCACTGTGGTTTTGTTTTAGGGGGATTCCCTTGACTTTGAGGGGGAATTCCTGTCTTATCCTGCCATTTTACACTGAACATTCCTGACAAAATGTTCCAAAATCTTGTATTTTCTTGAGGACTAACACGACAACACAAGTGGAACGTTCCCAACCCTGACCTCACGTGATAGATTCAACTCATAGTACAGGTTCACTAAAACTATGATATAAAACTACCCACAGGCTGTGGTCAACTGTAGATGAAATGTTAATGACTGTCATGTTAGATTCTGGTTCCATCCCCACGGCATCAGGAATACAATATGCACACACCTTTAAATTCAAAAATACCTGAAATACACTTTTTATTCTCTGTAGTCTCTTCACTCTTTTCCTTCCTCCATAAAGCCTTTAAACTTCGGATTTTAAAAAATCTTTTACATTAATATTCACACAATCTTAATTTTTCATTTCATTTGTTTTGATGTTTTTCAGACAAAGCCTCCCTATAGCCAACTGACTTGCAACAATCCACCTGCTTCTGCCTCCTGAGCACTGGGACTAAAGTCATCAACACCGCCAAGCCTGGCTGCAGTCAACGCTTAACCCCTTATCCACACATAACTTTCATTCCTTTGCCCACATATGTGCACAATTACTCGTTTTTCACTCCCAGCCTCCCCCTTACAGTTGTTACTAATCTCTCCTTCTAACTAGAAATTGGGGGGGGGGGGGGAGTCAAGTATTTATTTAATATGTATAAGTGTTTTGCCTGCATGTATGTAAATGATGCGTGTGCAGTGCCCAGGGAGGATAGAAGAGGGCATCAGATCCCCTGGAACTTGAGTTACAGACAGCTGTTAGCTGCCAATGGACCTGGGTCCTCTCCAAGAGTAGCCAGTGCTCTTAACCACTGAGCCATCTCTCCAGCTTTCTGTTTTGGACACAGTTTCAAACTCGTGATGCTCCTGTTTCAGGCTCCAGAATGCTGGGATTATAGGCATATGCTTGCCTTGCTTAAGCAGAACTTTTTCTATGTGTTACAACAGTGTTTTCACCGTTGGCAGTGCCGGCCATGTGCAGCCTACTAGAAATCTATACCTAACATCAGTCTAAGGAACCCTTCCATGACTGAAGGTTGAGAGCCACTGCCCTGGTGTTAGAAACCTTGTCTCTGGATTGATCCACGTTGTTGAAGATCACACAGTACTAGGTCTTGGAGGTAGTTTTTTCCCCGGGGGAACTGTGGTGATTCACTTGCTCTTGGCAACTGAGTGTTCTTCTGTGGAGAACCTCATGAGCTTGCTCACTTCTACGGTGGCACTAACTACTGTCCCCCAAGCAACACCAAATCATACATGGGCCCTGTGAGACCCCTGTGCTGGCGATCACCTGGGAAGCCGCCTGTCTAGGCAGAGGCCATGTGCATGCACTGGGGCCTTTCCTCTGCCCTGTTCTGCAAAGCCTCACCAAGTGATTTTTAATCCCATTTTATCTTGGATTATACATCTGTTTATGAGCCAAGTACATCATTTTCTGGAAACAGGATAGGTATATATAAATATATACTCAGACCCCATGTGATGAGGAAAATATTGTTTTAGAAAGGCTAAACTTTGGTGAATGTATCAAGAACAAAGGGGATGACTGCCAACATTATCAGCATTCAGCATACTTGGCAGAGTCATCTTTGACCAGTCTTAATATTCTTGGCTTTCCTTGGTTGTTTTTTTTGGCCTTGTCATTATAAAACGTGAAAACAAGACAGCTCACTAGGAGAATAAACTGGCTCATCCTAACTAAGCTCAAGCTTCAAGTCTAATAAAACCCTCAAGGCTGGGAACAGCCTTTACAACACAATAACCAAGCCCATAATAACCACTGGCTCATGTGAGTCAGTTTCAGAGCTGGGATCCAGAGAATGCTACCCATGACTCCAGGCGATCTGTGGGTGGAGATCCAATCCTCTGTCCACAGTTACTTAACACTAAAAACTTAAGATCTATCTTCCGGCTGCTTATAAGTATCAGTTTACCTCTGCAGCTGTAACCAAATTAAAAAGATTATGGCTGCCTATTAAAAGATTATATAAACTCTGCCAGAGACAGTTGGCTTGCTAATCTCCAGGCCGCTCCTCATCAAGCCTGTTCATTTCGGCAGCTCCAGTACCAAGCAGCTTCCTGTTCATCTTTCCCAGTAGCCTCAAACCCTGGCCATCACATTTGGCTAGAGCACCTGTCCAGGATTTCATCCTAATAGGGCTCAGGAGACCAAGTAACCTAAGAAAGAGCTGGTTAGTAACTGTGTGTGGTTGACTGCCCTCTGGGGACAAGAACTTCCTTTTTTACTGTTTAATTCTCTAACGATCAAAATGGCCATTAAGATGCTCAGGCTATAGGGCTAGGGAGAGGTCTCAGTCGGTAAAGCGCTTGAATCCCCAAGATCCTCACAGTGCTGTGCTATCTATAATCCCAGTGTTTCTATGGGGAAATAGGAGGTCAAGATGAGAATCCATGGACTCACGGGACAACTATCCTGGTGTACACAGTGACACACAAGAGACCCTGTTTCAAACAAGGTAGAAGGTGGGGTCTAATATCTGAAGTTGGCCTCTGACTTTACATGTGCCTGTGCATACACATATGCGTACACACACACACACACACAGAGTTTAGAAAATGTTCAGGCCAGGAGAGATTCTTAGACTAAGAAGGCTTTTCAAGATGTGATGCAGAACCCTTTGCCTACTTCCATTCCCCACCACCGCCCCCACTGGGCCCACGCAGCTCCGGATACTTACATGGGTAGGGGACCTTAAACCATGGGGCAACCAGAAGTACACCCTGCCTGGCATCTGTGCGTGCATAGAAGCCGTACTTGGTGCTGTCAGGAGGGAAGACATCAGTCACAGTGAAGATGAAGCATAGCAGCCAGGACACAAGGATGGCCAGGATTATCTGAAGTGGTCAAGAGGAGAAGCTGTGTCAGGCAACACATCCCATCCCTTCAGCCCTCTGTAGGCCTACAGTTTTAATGGAATTGCATCAAAACCAGATTTATGCATGGAAATTCAACTCTACCTTCCAAAGTTTAGCTAGTAAAATAAGAATGGGTCACTCACCTACAGAGACCATGTGGGGTGACATCTCAGAGCCACAGAGTCCTTCCGTGGCTCTGCATAAAGGATGTGATCTAACATTGGAATTGGGATCTTACATGGCATCTAGACCAAGGCCATGCTGACTGGGGTAGTGAATTCTCCAATGACATCATCACACACACAGTGTCACTCCAGGAGAGTCTGCTTACAGCCTTCATTCACTTAAACACTGTACATATGAACAAAGGCAATAATACTGTCAGGATGAAAAATTGGCTACTCACAGGAAACATTTTGAAAAGCTGTAACTTGTATGCAGTCCACCCTTTCTTGGATTTGTAAATTGGAAGAGGAAATTTAACATTTCTGGCATATTGGGAAAATAATAGCACTAGAAAAATCGTCCTGAGAAGAGAAAGAAAATAAGAAAATAAGTTAAAGGCTATTATGTCCGTGTATTAAACAAAGATTCAGTCAACGCAAAACTGACTCCATTTATTTAAATTGCTGCTTGATTTCTTCACTACAATTTGAAAATTCCATTTGGGGAAAGGTGTTACAAAACAATTCAAATAACATTTCCTATTTATTTATTCATTTATTTTGAGGCAGGGTCTCCCTGTAGCCCCAGCTGGCCTGGAACTTGCTACGTAGACCAGACTGGCCTTGATCCCATAGAGATCTGCCTGCCTGCCGCAAGGCATGCACCATGACCCCTAGTGACACACAGAGAAATTATGGAAGACATCCAGATCTCAGGCCCTTGGCTATCAAGTTAATCAGGTGAGGCCAACTAGCAGTTTCTTCCTACTCTACAATCCACTTCTAAATTATGTCTACCCTCAAATGCAACTATGGGGCAGACAGCTCTATGATGAAGAGACTCCGGCAAGATATGTCTGTGTTCATAGAGCATGGAACAGACAAAACAGCCTTGGTGGCACAGCTTCTGGCAGGTACACATCTAGGTACAGGGAACTTTCCACTCCACTGATGCTTTGCTCTTTTTTCTTCCTTTCTTTAATATTATGCAAATAATGCACACTAAATTGCAGAAAAAAATTAAAGGCAGATAAGTAAAGCAAAGATCTTGACAATCATTCATATTACTCTATTAGGTGATAAAATCATGTATTCCAACCTTCCGGTCCATCATGAATGACTTCTACTCCCTAGATACTGATTGGAAGGAGTTCAGAGAAAACAGGCAAACCATCATCAGCCTGTGTCTTGAGGACACAAACAGGTCATTAAATCCATAGAAGTATACTGGTCTGAGAATGTGTTTGTATGTGAGTGCAGTACTCATGGAGGCCATAAGAAGGTATGGAGTCAAAGTTACAGGTGGCTTTGAACCATCTGATGGGAACCAAACTTGGGTCCTCTGCAAGAACTAGAAGTTCTTGTTCTAAACAACGGGGCCATCTCTTTAGCCTCTACAGGCTGCTTTTCAACCATCTTTCACTTTTTATTTTTATCTTTTTAAGCTTTTTTTTTTTTTTAAGTTTAATATATATGAGTATGTTGCCTGCTTGTACGTAAGTGCACCCATGTCAGAACAGAGCATCAGATACCCTGGAACTGAAGGTATAGATGGTTGTTAGCCACCAAGTGGGTGCTAGGAATTAAACCTAGGTCTTCTGCAAGAGCAGCCAGTGCTCTTGCCTGCTGACCCATTTCTCTAGTCCCCACAGATTCACTGTCCTTATCTCTGCTGGAGTGAATGAGGTTCTCCCATGTGTACAGCCAAGTTCAATGTATGCATGATATACACCGATTCCTCAGGAGACTAAACCATTTGCATTTTGTTTTTTGTTTTGCAGCTGTTCCTACTGTACCACTCACCTATGGATCCACTGGGACCTTCTCTTTGATTCCTTATGAATCAGGGACATCAGCCTTTCTCATGGAAACCCTGTTGTAAACATTCCCCTAGACTCACTTTTAACTTCAGTATTTTAAAAAATACCTTATTTATTACTTTTATTTTATGTGTATGAGTGTATTACCAGCATGTGTAAGTATACTATGTCATGCAATGCCTGCCGAGGTCAGAAGAGGGTGTCAGATCCCCCTAGAACTGGAGTTAAGGACAGTTGTTGGCTGCATTGTGGGTGCTGGGAACTGAACCTGAATCCTCTGCAAGAGCAGCCAGTGCTCTTAACTGCTGAGCCACCTCTCCAGCCCATAGGTTCAGTGCTTTTGACACAACACAGAGGCATCAATAGTAAAATCTGTCAATCTTTTTATTTTCAGTATCAACTTTTAAGGTCTCTTCTACTTTTCTGTTTGCTTTTTTCTAGCACTTTTGTAATTTTCTACATGTCAGTATTTAATTCAACTGAAATAACTTGATATAAACAAGGAATCTGTTTTCTAAATAAATTTCTAAATTTTCCGCCACATAATTCTTTCATTACCCACTAGTTTCGAATATGACTATCATCTTATACTAAATATTCTTTCAGAAAAATGTTACTAAAGTCTTTATTAAAATCCACTATGGACCCAAAATGGGTTTTAATACATTTTTCCAATATTCAATCATTCTTGAATTCCTAAAATACACATAATATACACTGTTCCTGTACTCTGTTCTCTGTAGAAGTGTTTTCCCAGTGTCCCAAAAAACAGCCTTCCAAGATTATGCTTTAAGATGTGGCATTAAAAATATAAATTAAGTAAGGGCAGAGTTAGATCCTAAGGCCCCTTTCTGGGAGGAATCTTTTACAGTAGAGAAAGAGTTAGCATGGTTCTTAAGCATATTTGAGTTCAGAGCTCTGCTTGAGACTTTCCCAATCAGCTGAGGATTTGTTGTAGTTTTTAATAACACAACCCCAGGAAAAAAAGTGAGGGTCCATGATTCTTTCCCACTAGTGCAGTGAGGATTTCCCACTAAAGTAAGATTGAGATGCGTCCCTTTGTTCTGGAAGCTCTGGGTCTAACAAAGCAGAGTCGTGTTTTCCCTGAAGATGCAAGGCACTTACTGTCTAAGTATCTGAGCCTAGGGCTGGCCACTTTATGGCCTTTGACAACACTGCTGGCTGCTCCAGCGAACAGGGTGCTGGCCCACTTTTTGCTTCCCTCATGCCTGCTTTGCAACACAAGGTGGACTGGGGGCAGAGGTGCCGTGGAGGCTGGCCTAGAGCCGTGGCCTATCCTTACAAGGACGGAGTTTTTAGAAACAAACAAACTACAATCAGAAGAGTGGAAATGAAAAGCTCTAGATTAGCAAGTGAAGCTGAGGACAAGAAAGAAAAGGGAAGGAGACAGGAAGGAAAGCAGAGGTAGAGTCCGAGGGTCCTACACCAGAGGACGTCCAGAAAACTTGGGAAGTGCGCGAGGGGGAGCCTCTGGGAAGGACTCCCAGTTCCCATCTGGCCTACCTGAGTTGCCAAAGAGAACAGTGAACATCAGATCAAGAGGTGCAAACAGACTCAGCAGGAGGAAGCAAGAATGGTTCAGATGAGACAGGAAAGTTAAAAAGCTCCTAGATATGGAGAGAAGACCTAAAACTGTCCATGAGTTTATGTCTAACTGGGGTTTCCAAGAGGGGACAGAGAAAGGGGCCTAGAAGACACCAATAGCTAAGCACTTCATGGAGTAGGAGTGGTCAGAAAGGAGTAAGAGAGAAGCTGGGGACCAAAGACAAGCCAGTGGCTGAGGGTAGAGGACCGAAGTCCCAAAGGGACTTCATATTTTCATATATTCAGAACAGGCAGGATCTGTTCTGAAGCCGAAGCCAGATGGATATCAGGAAGAAAATGGGAGAAGGCCAGTGCTTTGGGCCAGCGACTCCAAGGTTTTTGGCATAAGAAACTGGGAGTATTGGTTATGTCATTTATTAAAAGGAGAAAGAGAAGAGAAGGGACTGGTTTGCGGGTCAGGAAGGAAATCAGACTAGTTTGAGCCATCCTGTGGAGAAGCGAGTGAGGAGCAGCACGTGTCGAGTCAGTGCTGGGGTCACAGGTCTGTGCAAAAGGCTTCCCTGGAAGTGTTTCAAATACAAGGTATCTGTGGGGCCACAGGCTTCCTAAGACCTCCCAGGGGAAAGTATGGGGACAAAGGAGTCGATTTCAGCTCTTTATGTTCTTCTGGAAGCTTTTATTGTTTTCGTTCCCCTGGACTGCAGTGCTGGCCCTCCACACCCACATGCTCTCCCCTCAAAGCAGCCTTGCCAGAAGCTGATCTACAGTGGTTTCTTCTGAGCACCAGCTTTTGGATTTATTACTTCTACTTGTTTCGTATTTTCTCTATCTTTTATTAACCCTCCCTCCCCATTTTGTTAATTTATTTGTAATTATCGTTTTCCAGCTACTGGAGATAAATGTTCTGTATAGTTTATTTCTCTTAAAGGTTATGAATTTTCTCCAAAACAACTCTACTCACTATAGTACTGCCATTGTCATCACTTGCTAAATTATTAGTAATTATTCCAGTATCTTCTCTGATGAAGACTTACTTATAATAATCGTTTATTTTAGCTTCTAAGGTTTTTTTCTAATCATTTTGTTATTGGTTTTTAATTTTACCATTTTATAGATGCAATGTCTCCTTTTAGGAACTGAATGCATTCCATGGAATTAATGTTCTTAATGCATCTAACACATTCATGCTGGCATGAAGAATGTTTTGACCAACCTTTGGTGAAATGAAAAATAAAGGAAGAATTCTTGGATATCTTCACATCTTGGTTTAGTTTGCAATGCTGTTATGGATCCCTAGCCATTCCACTGCACATCATAGAATTCCCAGCACCCACATGACAGCTAACAGCCATCTTTAACTTCAGATCCAGGAGATCTGATGCCCTCTTTTGACCTCTTTGGGCATTGCACTACACGGTACACTTACACACATGCAGGCAATACACTCATACACACAAAATAAAAATAATAAATAAATTATAAATTTTGGGTTTTGTTTTGTTTTTTAGACAGCGTCTCCCTGTAGCCCCAGCTGGCCTGGAACTCTCTATGTAGACCATGCTGGACTTGAACTCACAGAGATCTGCCTGCCTGCCTCCTAAGTGCTGTAACTAAAGGTGTGCGCCAATAGCTTATAAATAAATTTTACAAAGAAAGAAATATCATTGCTATTTGCCTCTGAGATACCTTGACTGTGTGTATATCACCTCTCAAACTCCGATCTAAAAGAAACCATTTACCTATTCTCAGCATGAACTGAATAAAATTTAAACTATCCAAACATTTAAAAAACTGCTTTCTTCTAAAGTTTAGATGACTGTTCTAATTGCCCCACAAGGCTGTCCCACAGTGGTGATGAGGGTTCCACAGGCTGTCCCACAGGTGAAGGCTCTCCTACCCCTTTGGGAATACTCTGAACACTTACAGCATAGCAATGCCCCAGTGCTTCCCTGCTCTCTCTCCTGCTGCCTGGAAACCAGAGAGGCCAATGAGAGCCACGGTAGGTGTGATGGTCAGAGGCCCGATGTATCTCAGCAGAGCCCCAGGAAGGCCAAGTAAGCCGATGACCACTTCTATCAATGAAGACATGATGATAGCCCCCTGGATCTGAAACAAGAAAGGGCACAGTCATGAGAGCGAACTGTGTGGCTATCGAGTACTAAATATTGCCTACAACCACCACTAACACTTCTACAAAGCAACAAGTTCTACCTCATAGCAGGCATCACAACTGGGAAATTCCCTGGAGTCACACAAAAATCTTCTGTGGAGACAACTAAGGCCTAGCAAACTTAAGTATGATTATCGCTGATGCAAGATAACTGCAGAAATGGGCACTAGAGACTAAGCTGGCTTGTCTTTTCCACTGGAAAGTGAGACAGAAAAAACTGAGGATTCTCAGATGAGCACATGTCCAAACCAGCCTTACAGGACATTTCAGTAGAGTCAGCTTTAACGACAAGCCCCTGGAAGTCATATAAGATAGTAATGCCTACAAAAATTCCATCATGAACAATGACATCTGTACTAAGTCTACTGAATAGAGACAATATGAATTCTTGTGTACTCATCATCTGGTTTGTGTTTGTGTGCCTGGGGACTGCTGCAAACAGCTTTGTTCAAATGTGCTCTGCACTTTGACAAAGAGAAAAACCATCAAGTTGGTGTGACTGCCAACTTGATGGCACTGACATGCCTAGGTTAGTAAAGCGAACCCCTGGGTTATATGCACAGATTTAGATCTAATCTAGTCAATGACTACCTCTCGATGCTGATGGCATGATACCATTACTGAGAGGTGCTGCCTTGCTGGAGGAAGGTGACACTGGAGTGTCCTTGGGAGCAGTACCCTGCCCCTTCCTGTCTTCCTCACTGCTGTGAGTTGAGCAGCTCTGTTCCACCGTGCCTTCCCCAGCGTAGTGGACAAACTGTGAGCTGAACAGATCTTTCTTCCATTTAAGTTACTTCAGGCACTGTCATCAAAACAAGAAAGCTAGCACACTAACAGCAGACAAACCCCAGGTTCCCAGAGTGAGCCATCGGGCTGGAGGGTGGCACTGGACACGTCTGCAGGAGCAGCAGTGTCTGGTGACGCGAAGCTACCGGCAGCATTTAGCTGAAGAACGTAAATAAACATTTTGGGGGATGAAAACAAAAAGAACTTCATAAAAATACATTGTGATTTCTTGGGCACAACCAGCTGAGAAGCAGCACAATGAAGCCAGAGTGGCTAATGCACATCCTTTACCTCTCGGATCCGGGGATACCAGATGTGTTCTGTGTGCAGCAGCTCTGTTGTTCCATTGCCAAGTGAAAGATCTTGAAAAACAAAAAAGAAAAGGTTTTCTTGGAGTGACACTAGTGTTTCATAGCATATATTCATTATAACCTTAAATCATTTCTTCTCTGTTTTAAGTATATAGGTGTAATTATCCATCCCTAAAATCCTACAACAGGAGGGCTTTTCATACTTTAAGGTGGACTCCCGGCACTAACCAAATGTACTCATCAAGAGAGCTCCCCAGTGTGCCAATCTGACTGAAGTGTGCTAGCCATTGCTGGCACCAGCTTCACACAGAACACCAATCTTGGCAAGCAGTTCCCCGAAATACCCAACAGCAAGGTTGCTGGGCTGAGGTTGTAAAAATCTCGATAAAGCAGGGCCTTTTTCAGTTCCTAAATCAAAATTAATGGTGACAAAGTAACTCCTAGGAGCAGGGAAAGCAGGAAGGCTGGAAAGCTTGGCTCCTAGAACCTCAAAATGTAAGTATTTTGACAGTACTTGGGTCTGATTTTCTCAAATCCCCTAACTATTCCTGACTGGATAAGGTTCCTTAAGGATCTTTTGAATCACTGAGGAAGGGGAATGAAAGTCATTTGCAGAAAACCACAGTAGCCAGATCCTTAAAAAAGCAAAGATGTTTCAGAGAAGGAATGCTGACGCGACAAGAGAGTGATTATGGTCCCGAAATCCACTGAGACAGAGGCAGGAAAACAGCAGAAGTATTGCTCCATTCCACTCCCATATTTATCCATTTTATTAGCATATAGAAAGGAAGTCATGTCTGGTCCTCACTTGCCCTAGGGCTAGGGATGCACGAGTGGACAGAAAGACAGAGATAGGCACGATCCACAGACTGGAGCGTTCTAAGCTGCTTATGGGCCAGTGTGCTCTGTCCTCAACTCCGGGAGGGAACACTGAGTGCAGGGTGTCCAGGCCTCCCTTTCTTCACCTGCATTAAAGGACCCCAACGACATATGTGGAAATAACTGCAATTACCTGTGGTGTTACATTTCCATTTATCTAAAGACAGGATGGCTCGAGCAGGGGCCAAAAATGCAAAAGCACTGGCCTGAAACAGGGGTAACCTAAAAGAAACGAGACCAAAACCATGATCACGGCATCGGGAACTACCCAGGTAGTTCACTATTTGACAGCGTAACAGTCTTTTCCATAGATACACAGCACATGAGTAAATGCAGGCGCACCTGGAAGAAAAAGCCCCATCTGTAAAGATCTACAGCACAGCTAGAGCCACTGGCTTGTCCAATCCTCCCCTCCTGCAGCTCTGACCCCAGAAAGTCCAGATCCCCTGGGGGATCCTGTGTGGTCAATGCTAACACCCCAGCACCAATCCCTAATACGGCTTCTTTTCCCTGGGGGGCGTGGGGAACTGGAGATCTGGACTTCCCTCTTTCTTGCTGAGTTTGTGAGCTCCCTGATAAACACCAGTATACACCTGCCATCCCCCTATTGAATTTTTATTCATTATTCCAGTCTGTGAACTAAAATCTACCCTAGTCACAAAAGTAACAAAATCAGTGATTTTATTTATAAAATCAGTAATGATCTAAGTGTATCCAGAAAATTTTAATTTACAATATGAACATAAAGAATAAATTTTCTTCTTAATCATATGAAATACTTTAAAGATATTCTAACACATTTTTAATGGGTTCAGTAACCTGGTAAACTCCCCATTAAATTTCTTACCCACATCCCCAAATTTAATGCAGAGATCTTCAAGTATTCAGTTCTGCTTCATGTAATTCATCCTAACCTAAAAATAATTCAGCTACTTACAAAGATTTTGCTATTATCAGAAATGTGTAACATTTCAGCCAAGTTGTACCAGAGTGACTTCAAAAGTGAGCATGAGAACTTATCTCTACTCTTCAAATTATTTGAGGGTAAATATAAAGCTGCCTCTTGCTGTTTGCAGAACTGAAAACTGTCTGATACTCAAGTCTTCAAATGCTCTAGTTAGCCTTGATAGTGGCCTGGCTAGTGAGACAGGAATTGAGCATCGTCCTGACAGCCAGTTCTATACCAGAGAAACCCAAACTGAACTGAGAAACGGAAGTGCTCTGGCCAAAATACAGAGAGCTGTTTTGCAAAACCAGAGCTCATTGTGTTCCATTCTATGACCAGAGACAAGATTGTTTTGCTTTAAAAAAAAAAAAAAAAAGCTCTCTTGGCCATTTTAATCACACAGTGATATTAACTGACAGCAGGTAGGATATGAGCTTTAAGACACTGAGATGAGCCACAAAGTACAAACCAGAGGCCTTGCTGCCAGTCACACACAAGGGCACCGCCTCCACTGATGATCTGGATATAACCACTTGCTGGAGGGGCCAGGAGCACAGTGCCACTAATGGTGGAAATGAGGGACACTAAAGTGGGAATGTAGACTGCAGGGAAAGCAGCATCCGACTAAAAAAATTCCTCAAGCACAAACTTTAGGAATATATAGCAAGGTAAAGAAATGTCAATGTGCCATTCAGAGTAGATGGCATCTTGCATGATCCAAACTATATTTTATCACAATTTCAGACTTCAAGCAAGGTGTCCTAGAGCAGCATCACATGAACACTGCGCCACACTTAGACCTTGCTCTTAAGAATGTGACTATCATAAATCACTGGTGATTCCTGGGAAGTGACAGAAGTTAGGCTGGCTCTGATCTCTACTCTTCTACCAAACCTCAATCTGAAGCTGACCTTGACACCTTTCAGAGTAAGTGTTTTATGGTTTAACTGAAATAAAATGCCCTAAGAGCACTACTGCAAAGAATCTCACTTACTCTGGGTCCCTGGGTTACTGAGATGAATTCTGAGGGCTGTGGGTGCTGGCCATCCAAGCTCACATTTCAGCCAGGCACATGCCTGCACAGGCTGCTGATAACCAGTGACTGAAATGTTCTTAGGGAAGAGTTATAAGAGCATGTGAACAAACAGAAGCTTCCCAAGATCAGTGAGCAGAGCTATTTCAAAGATCAAATCTGACACACGAACAGCATGAAGCTGTTCAGGACTCTTCTGTGTCCACAGCATGGCTTCTGCCTTCAATTCTGCATTTTGAATCTTCATTTCTAAGGAAGGCTGAGCCTGGAAAACTTCCCCCTCCTCCTTCTCATGTCAGATGAAGGGATTACTCACTTTGTCACTTAATAAACATTTCTTGACACAAGCACAACTAAAAGCAGTTACAGTGAAAAAATTGCCTGGGGTCTTCAGTGGCTTCTGCTTTATGAGGGAGACACCAATCATGAACATCTATGCAGATCAGCACAGCAGACAGTGTGAGATGCTGTAGGGCTCTGTAAGAATTGTCATTTGAGCTGGAGAAATGGCTCAGCAGTTAAGAGCATACATTGCTCTTGCAGAAAACCTGATTTCAGTTTCTAGTACCCAAATAAGGAGGCTCACAACCTCTAGCTCCAGGGGATCCAATGCCTCTGGCTTCTGAGGGCACCTGCATTCACATGCATAAAACCACACAGGCGCACACATATACACGTAATTAAAAAAAAAATTTTTTAAAGACCTACTACTTAAGCTTGTCTTAAAGAGAGAAGTACTTTGCCACATGCTAAGGAACTATGAGGATTCCAGCCAAAGAAAAGAGGTGCAAAATGAGAGTGACAGGATGGACCCAGAAACCCCTACCTTCCCATCCTACCACCACCAGGAACCACAGATACTTAACCTCAGGGGAAGAGTGAAGGTCAAGGAGGACACATGGCAAATGACCTAGTAAACAAGAAGGTGACTGCTCAAGGCCTTCAGCTCTGAGAATGACTTTGGGGAAACTGGGACAAATAACTGTAATCGGGAAGCTAGCCTCAGGCCTGAAGGTTGAAGCAAGCCATAGAGGATGGTCCAACAGGCCATAGCACATTCTAGGTGTCCTTAGCCCACTGAATCCCGTATCCTTTGCTGTCAGGTCAGGTGACTAGTCAGCCTGGACAAGGTCCTGATAGTCCCTCAGGAAATAAATATATGTGAATTTCAGAATGTTTACAATCCCTTAAGGAAGGGAAGTAAAAGTATCTTCCCTCTTTAAAAGTTCAAAAGGCCCCTGATCCCAAGGAAGTACCACGAAGTGCAAAATGCATCTGCGTAGGCTGAGCTGTTTGATGCAAGTAAATAAAACACAGGCAGAATTCGTCACCAGAGGCAGAAGTCCATGATTCCTTAACACACTGCACAGCAACCAAACCTGATACAAAACCTTTCATTCCCAAATGAGCACTCGGTTGAGTCTGGGCTACAGAATAGTTTAAAGATAATAATCCCTAAGAGACATAAGCAGGGTTGGCTATAAGGAGCTGAATTTCATCACTGAACCAACCACCAGGAGTGCCCTGAAAGACATGTAAAACAATGTGCCAAAGAAAACCATCTAGGAACATATTAAGGTTAGTTATTAGACTTAACTATCATTCACTCTATAATTAACAGTCAACCAGCTGAACTGGTGGAAAGTAGAATGCTTACCTAAAACTTTATCCAAACACCAAAATGCATAAGAACATTGTGATACATTACCTTCTTCCCCTTATCACACCCAAGAAAAGCATCAATAATATAATAACATAATCTAATATTCAGCCATAATTAAATTTCTCTGATTGTTTCAAAAGTATTTACAGCTCTTCTCATATCCAGTCCAATCCACGTTCCTACCACATGTTGTATTTGGAAATAGATAGGCTAAAGTGTTTTGGGCAAAGTGACTGCTCAGGTGCTGAGTACTTGGGTCGCACTGGGACACCCATCATGTCAGGATGCCCAACAAGGCAGGGATACTTATTTAAGATAGTGAGCACTTTGCCTCACCGTTTGAAAAGCATCCTTTCCCACTAATAATAAATAATCTGTAGGATGATTCTTAGATTGTATGAATATTCTAGCATGGATATTGTGATTTTTTTGGTAGTTATATTCATGATTGTTGGGGTTATATGCATCTACCAGCAAGCCTGGATTTCCATCTATAATTATTAATTGAAATCCTTTTGTTTTATTTTATATTTATTTATTCATTCATTCTTTTTGAGACATGGTCTTTCTGTAGCCCCATCTGGAACTCGCTATGTAGACCAGGCTGGCCTTGAACTTAAGAGATCCGCCTGCCTCTTCTTCCTGAGTGTTGAGACTAAAGGCATGCACCACCATGCCCCACTTGACATTCTTTTATAAAGAAGAGTTTTCTTATTTGTCTAAGTTTATCTCCATCGCTCCCTTTCTCTTTCCTCAAAACCATTGCAGATACATGGATTAGTTTTTTATTTAAAGTTTTATAATTTACTACCATGGAGGTCTTTAATGATTAAACTGCTCAACTCTTTCCAAAGCAGGCTGTTTAAGCTGCTTCCTTTTCCTCACCATCCTCTATCATTCCTGGAGCAAGTTCTTAGCTTTCTGGCATAAGAACTCTGGGTTCAGTTCATCCACTCAATCCCCATACTGAAGTCAACCATTTGCTAAGAGAATCGGGGTTTATTGTACTGGAGAATGGTAATTAGGAACCCAGATCTAGATACTATGTGGGCTCACTACTGTTGAGGGGGTCATTCTTTCTAGGCCTTACGTCTAGTAAACGAGATGAGATTAGAGAGTGGGACAGGACCAGGGATGAGAATACCTGCAATGCAGTTCAGTAACTCTGTGCCTTTCTTGCCATTTCTATAGCTCTCCTTTTCCCTTTGGGTAATCTGGTAATCTTTTCAAACATGACGGTGTCAACTACTCCAGGTCAAGAGTTTGTTAGCATAAAATGGGAGCTAAGTACAAGGATGCAAGAGGAAACTCTTCTAAGGCATGCCAAGGTTCTATCTGCTGAGTGCGGTGGTGGTTACACGACAGCACAAACAGGTGCAAACTCATCTCTCTACACATTTAACTGTGGATTTTACTGTATTTTAATTATCCCTCAGTAGATAAGACTTTTAAAAAATGATGTCTACTCTGTTTTGAGGATAACGGGTGAAGAAGATGACATACTGTTTAAAATACCAGCGCTACATAATAATCTCAAAATCTTAAAGAAAGAAATGCAAGGAGTTTCCCTCCCTCCTAGCATCTGATGACCTGTCTTCACTCCCGTGTTAGGCTGCTCCTGCCAGTCACTGCCTAAAATGGAAGGGTAAAGAAGTGAGAAGCAGAGAAGATGAGGAAGAGGAGAAGCAATCTAGAGCACAGGGAATGTGCCAGGCAAGCGGGATCTGACAGTCAATAAAAATGCATAGAGAGAACAAAACCCATTAAACCCACATACAGCAAGAGGAGGCAGGTGGTCTCCTAATCCTGAATACCTAAAAATACAGGAAACAAAGACTATAGACTGAAGACAAAGCCCACCCTAAACAGTGAGAGCTAAAAGGCAACCTCAGGTAGGCTAGCTGACAGCCCAACCACAGACAACATGCAACTAAGACAGGAGAAGCTCAGGCTTCAGAAGGACCTGGATCCAAATGACTACTGCCATTTTCTGATGATTCTGTGGCAGATTCATAGTTCTAAAGGCCATCTGGGTCAGAGTACTGGCTATGTGATCAGGGTGTGTACCAACCCTGATTACACACCATTCACCAGGGACATGCTACTTCATAGGGCTGCCTCTTTCCTCCTAGAGCTCAGGTTATAATGACAACTCATGGGCCAGCATGGGCAGGGGCAGGTACTATCTTACATGATACTCACTAACATTTTTATTATTTCACATTGGAAGGAATGAGCTTTGACAGGCTAGGCAGCTTGGCCAAAATCCTACAGCTGGTAAATGGTACAAAGAGATCCATGCCTCTAGGTCCAAATCCCCAATGTGGGTAACTAGGGGAACAAGGTTTCCCAAGGTCATTTTTCTTGGGTTCAAGCTGGCCTCTCATTCATTGTACTATTTAAAATTCTTTCTTGGTGAAGTGGGTGGTGAATTTTTTTACTTGGTGGGAAAAGTCTACAACCTGCTATTATGTGTCTGTTTGACATGGCAGAATATAAAAAGGCCTGACATCACCTACATAGTAATTTTGCCAAAATGCTAACCCTGAATCATCCATGTCTCTGGCCCCAACTTTCAGTTCATGAGAAATAAGGGAAACAGCACCGCAAAGACACAGGCAGACAAACTGAGATCATGAAACACTCAATGAGACAACCAGCCTGGACTCTAAAAGGAAGATGCTATGGAGAGAACAGTGATAGAAATGCTTATTTTTGAGAGGTCAGAGACAAAGCAAGCAGCAGTGCTGTGTGAGCGCAACCTGCAGAGGCAGAGGGAACAGCTACGAAACATGTTTAAGAGACAACTGGGGGGAAGTAAATGTGGACTGCATATTAGACATTAAAATAACTATTCATCTTCACATTGACAAACAGCGTAACGAGAGACCTTCATTCCTAGAACAATATTTAGGGTTGGGACATCATGCTATCTGAAACTCTATTTCTAACAAAAACAAACACAAAGACCCAACTGAAATACAGAGATGGGAAAATGTGGGGACCATCCCAAACTCAACTTCCCTAATCTAACCACTACACACTCCAACACTTAATGGGTTCAAAGTCCCCAGATAAAATACTTGGATAGTATCCTGGATTTGGTGAGCCTAGCACCTGGGCAAAGTTCCCCAAAGGCCACAAGACGCTGACAGGCAGAAGGGAGGGGACTCACTTCTAGGACAGTGGTTAGTTAAGAGACCAGATCCTTGAACTGGTTTCAATGGCTCTCTTCTCTGAGCAGAAGAATAGCTCTATGCCTAAGCAGATTTGTATGTGGCTGGGGGCAGGGGGAGGGGGGAGTCCCCACCTGCATTCTTTGATTCTACTGAAGATGCCAAAATGAGGAAAGGTGCTGGAGCAGGCTGGAGGGGTCCCGTGAAAGCAGTAGGGCTCTCCTCCAGCCACATCTGCAAGAAGGTCAGTGAGTGAGGACAGGAACAGGGTTTCAGAGAGCCCTCCTCCACACTAAATCAAGATGTTTGTGCAGAACCACAAACCTTGGGATATGATCTCCACAAGTTGGCTGACTCTGGGTTAGGAGGACTCTGAACAATCTTGTGCAGATCTCTTGGGAGATTTTCAAAGGTTTGGTACCAATTTCTAGAACAAGCCCAAGGGGTAAGTGAAACTGACAGCATAAATCAACCAAATGAAAACTGTTAAAACCTCCATTAAGGGAGTATAATAATGAAGATGAAGAAAGCACAGTGAAAGGGACAAGATTGAAGGAGAAGGAGAAGACAGTGCAGCAAGGTGGAGGGTGAAGGAAAGGCAGAGGGAGGAGGCAGCCGTCCTGGAAACCGCCTGGCCCCACAGGCACACGTATGGGAGAAAAAGCCACTGACTTCCACAAGTGAGGCTGAGACTCATGAAAGATGACAGTCTGCACAGGAGGAGCAGACAGCAGAACTGGGAGGGGAGGAGCAGCAGGCCCTGGGCCGCACACCCCTGCAGAGCGGTCGGTGTGGGCAGCACACACTCTGAGGAGCCATGCTCTGGCATCTGGCTCGGCACCCAGGACCCAGGCTGAGGTCTGCAGAGGCGTACACAGATTCCTCCCATCGCAGTGGTTTCCCCATAGACTCTGGCTATTTCATTTATCTTTTCGACAGTCTCACTATGCAGCCCTGGCCGGCCTCAAACTCAGGGATCTGCCTGCCTTTTTGTAAGTGCTAGGATTAAAGGTATGTGCCACCATACCAGGCAATTCTGGCTACTTTTATGGAACAAAATAGGTTTCCAAGGCAGTGAGCGGGCATTGACCATGACCGCAACCCTGTCCCTCCCCCACTTAGCTTTTTCATAATAAAGCGTTCATCACTCAGAAGCAGGGCTCATGTTTTGTCCTCAGGGCCCACATACCCTGAGACACCAAGTGTGATGAAAGTATGCCAGCATGTAGCAGACAAACATAGAGACAGAACTTGTGATACAACACAGAGAACCCACATCAGAGTGGAAAATTCTGAGAATTTCTCTAGAAACCAAAATAATTGAACATGAAAACCTTCTCTCTCTGCTATGCCGAGCTTGAGGAAATGACTGGTGAGCCAACTGCAGGCCATCTGCAATAATCCAGCCCTGACACCCACAACAGCCCAGGTCCTGAATCAATCCCATCGCCCTTTCACACTTTTCACTCTTGTATCTGCTTTGCGCTAATTACATAATCTATTTATTTGATCCTGTTTCAAGCAGGAAATTGATGGTGGTCCATGTTACAATTTAGCAGAGTCATCAAGATAGCCACCATTACTGCCCCTAAAACTACCCAAAATAATCTGCAAAAACACAACAGATGATTAAAACAACAAAATGTTGTCCGAAGGACTTTGTAAGCAACGCTGCCTCTCACTTTCCCAAAAGAAACAGCTGGACAGGTCACCTGTCCCAAGACTCAGGCTGAGAATATCTATTCTCATATACATTCCCCTACTTCTCTTTGCAACATGCTATAAGCTAAGGTCTTCAAGGTATAGTCCCAGCTGCTGGACCTACTGGAGGCCAGCACAAGAGTCCCAGTACCCTGCCAGGGTACTGGCCTAGGTCTAATGAAAGCTGGGCTCTCTGTTACTTCCTGCTTCACACCCTTGTCTGCCAGGGTGGAAGATATTCCTCATCCTACTGGGCCAAAATTCCAAGTTCCAGGCCTGGTTGGTCTCCACTGTCACCTCTTCATCTCCCTATCGAGTCCCAGCAGGGTCTCCTTGCCTCACTGGTGGCTCTGCACTGTATATTATTGTGGAGTCTGAACCTCACCACACATGCTGTCACGTGTGCCTGCCACCCTGAGTCACAGGCACCTTCCACTCAGACAAGTTACTAGTAATCTGTGGGACTGAGTTAGCAGTCTTCTTTTTCCTTACCTCAACAGCCACAGAAATCCCACGCCCCACGCCCAGCGTGATGCCAGAGAACCTTCCCTCTTGGACAGTCTGCACTCACTTCCTGGTGATTACATAGAATGCTGGCCTCTTAATCAGCAGCCAAGCACATGGTCACACACTGTGAGAAGGAACCTGCTGCCCTTCACACCACAGTGTGACAGTGTGGACACTGGCAAGTCTCACGGGCATTGCATGGACATCCCATGCCCACAGACACAGCTCCTCATTTCTGGTCTCTAAGCTGGCAGGTCAGCACCCATTCTAGCTCTTCCTTGGCTTACTGTTCCTTCAGAGAAGGGACCCCGGGGCGGGGGTGGGGGAGTAACTGCACTGACCCATGCTATCCGATGTGGGTCTTATGCCCTAACAATGGGCAAGAGGATGCCCTCTCAGGACCAAAGTACTTCCAAGTCCTCAGGCCCCTGCTATGTCATCTTAGACAGATCAGCCCTCCAGGCTCAGTGGTCACCAGGCCTGGCCCTTGGCAAGAAATGGGGATGCAGCTTCCGTGGCAGATATCACTGCAATAAAAAGTGCTTCCGTGCCCTCTCCAGACCATTAAAATGACCCCAAGGATAGGTAAGTCAGCTGCTCAGGGACATTTTCTATTTGCCCAGAGCACAGTGCCCTGTGGACAAGGTAAGGCTCGAGTCAGTCAACAAAAGCTGGTCTATCCACTCTAGACCTGCCACACACAGCCTTGAATATCACTTCAAAGAAAACAAATGAATGCTGTCATATTTAACTGCCTGCCACGAATGCTTCAGGAAAGGCCTAGGCTCATCTCCTTCCCCTGCAGATTAATGTCACACCTGCTCCTCTCCTCTGAGTCTCTGACAAGAACCCCTTTTTGCTCAGAACAGTGGCCGCAGGTTGTCTAGAAGGATCTGAGAACCTCAAGAACTTTCAGTGTAAACAGCTTCTCTCCACTAGATCTGCAGGGAAGCTGCAAATCTCCTTCTCAGTCCACCTGCACTGCAACCAGACACACCAGCACTGTTCTGTCCCCCAGTACAGTGCTCTGTCCCCTAGCGCAGGTAACCCAGGGCCTGGAGGATTCCGGAACACAGAATGCAGGCCACAACTTCCAGGCTGCTTTCTGCATGGTGTCCCCCTCGCAGCCATGTCCCAGCAGGGGAGGGTGAGCAGGACCTGGGCAAGTAAGAGGCTGTGCTGTGGAAGGGGCTGAAGAGGAGAAAGAGAAGAAAGACAAGCTTGCAAGAGCAGGGAAATTTGCTTCCAGTCCTTCCTGGTCTGGCTCCATACCCTGTGACCAGGTCTATGGATGCGAAAGTGAACAAGCCAAAGGGCTAGCGTCAGGAAAGGTGGCATGAGACAGTGGGGAGACAGAAAAATGAGGCATACTAGAAGAATGAACACAAAGGAGCATGTGTGGAAAGTCAGAGAAAACAGAGGCTCTCCGGAGCCACAGGAGGAAAGAACAAGTGGAATGGAGATGTGCAGGTGTGCTGCATGCAACCCCACAGGAAGGTGAGACAACAGGACACGCAGGGACAGGGAGAGGCAGGGCACAAAGGCTCAGCTGGAAACATGGACACGGTGGAGAGCAAGGAACAAGATGGATACCGGGAACATTTTGGTTTAAACCAAGGAGTGGGGCCACAGCCTTGCCAGGCCAAGGAACGGGTGGATGGAAGAAAAACGGCAGGGGCTGGGAGCACAGAGAATGAGTCAGAGAGCAGAGTCATGGAGCAGGAGAGGCCAAACGGGAACTTGGTAGAGAAAACTACGTCTGAATTACAGGAGCGCACTGGGAGGCATGCTAGATGCAGGCTGTGCCTTGCCAGCCAGGAACAGGAAGGAAGAAAAGGCTGTGTTTCCACCTTGTACAATGGAGTGGTTCCTTTCACCAAGAGAAGACACATGGTGCCAGGGTTACCCTGTAGGGATGGCCGGGAGACCAATGCCCACCAGAATATACTCTAACTCCTGCTGGTCTGCCCAGTAGCCCTGGAGAAACGGACCGGCTCAGTGCCTGACTCAGATGTCAGCATCCCACAGTACCCCAATCTCACCTGCATCCAAATGTTGTCTGCAGCAATGTTGTGATTCCCACACAGAAGAAAATGGTCCCGATGAGCTGGCTGGTGGCCCACTGGTCGAATCCCACACACATAGCATCAGCCAGCAGAAAGGGCACCGCAATCGTGCCACTAAAGCATGTCAGGTAGTGCTGTGACGAAAGACAGGGAAAGAGTCAACTTGTCAGGCAGTACTACAAAGAGGAACAGGAAAGAGGAAACAACCCTCCCTTGTTTTTTTCCTGATTTTTCCCCCAACTTTGCTCCTCTGGTATCTTTTAAGACATACAGTGAGGCACATGAAGAGTCTCTGGTGTTTTAAAATACGCTTTCTTTTTTTTTTGTATTTTTGAGACAGGGTCTCCCTGTAGCCCCAGCTATCTTAGGACTCCCTACGTAGACCAGGCTGGCCTTGATCTTACAAAGATCCACCTGGTCTGCCTCCCAAGTGCTGGAATTAAAGGTATGCACCACCATGCCCAGCTTAAATTACACATTTTTATCATATGTCAAATCCATTTTTCACTGTCTTCTTTCATATTCTCATTTGCATTATGACTATCACTGGCATGAGCTCACACCAGCACAAATGATGTTCTCAACAGAAGCGTCTACTTCTTACTAGAGAAAGCAGAAATTTCTGCTTTTTGTTTTCCTCATTTAACACTTTTTTTGATGACTAAAACCATAGTGCCTTTCTCCTCTAACCTGTTAACAGGGACTTCCTTATTCTGAACCACTCTTGCAGTCCAGAAACAGGCCCGGGTTAGTCGTACAGTATTGTAAGCCTAGGGTTTGATTTGATCACTTGTTGGGGACAGGATCTTGCTTGGTAGTTCAGGCTGTGCTCAAATCACTATGGACTAGACTGGCTTCAAACTCATAAGACCCCTGCTTCAGTCTTGAGTGCTAGATTACGGGAATGAGCCAAACCCAGATGATGCGCTAGGATTTTATGTCTACATTCCTAAAATAATTATTCTGTGGCATTCTTTTATTTGTTTCTACACCTGTCAGGTTTGGGGGATTATGCTACACAGAGCGTTTGTAGCAAAGGGTATTTTCTATCTTGTTCTGTGGTCTATCTAGCACTGCTGGACAAACACTCACCTATTCCAGTCAAGTTCAGGGCACAGAGATTATAAGGATCCTCCAGAAAGAAACCGACACTCCTCTCCCTTTGGGGCCCCTCCTTACTCCTGGTAACCCGTATAAGCCAGTCATGCATCCACAATCCACTTCCCATTCTCTCCTGGTGTAAGCCTTCTGTTCTGTCCTCATTGTCCTCCCCTAGTTTCCCATGTCTGCCAACACCTGGAAACACACTGCCTGCAGCTCACAAGTACAGGTGTTCTTGGGAGAACAGAACATTCCTGAGGAGAACATCTCATAGCAAGTCACAAGTTTGTGTACTGAGTATTGTCGAGAGCAGAAAGCAGCAGTTTTCACTTCTATTTGTCTAGGGAAAACTTCTAGAAATATCTATAATAGAAAGATTTAATAAGCATGCAGCAGGTTCACCAAAACCATTCTGTTCCCCCAGCTGCAATTCCTTTACTAGACACCTTCGGTCCAGGCTGCCACCTGATTGATGGGGATGGGGACACCTGATGTGGATGGGAAGGTTACCCAACCAAGCGCCAGTGGGAACCAGGCCACTCCAGCTCCAAGTGAGCACTTGTCTGGGCAACAAAACTGATTTTTGCAGCATCTGAGAAACCTTAGAGGAACTGATCACACAAACGTTGGCAGGTAAGTATGGTAACTCAGATCTCAAAACAAGATCCAAGTCGAGCAGAACTGTTGGAGGCCATGTAGTGAGGCCAGGTAGTGTTAAAGAGGAGAGCACAGCCTGCCTCTCCCCTTTCTCCAGAGAGCCACCTTAACCACAGTAGGGAAAGGGCGCAGAAGACATGCAGGCATCCAGCGTGCAGGGAGACCACGCCGTCCCCAGCCTGCAAGGAGTCCACGCCGCCCCACTCCCTCCTTCTGGAAGCTATGGCAGACTAAAGCCTGAGAAGCGGAAAAGTCCCTTTCCTTCAAAAGGTGAGGCCTTATAGTAATGTCCTGGCCAACAGGCACTTTTCAGGGCCACCCACATACCATGGCCAACTTTGCCATGATTGTGGATGGCTGAGGAGGTCAAGGGTAGAAGGTTAAAGTTAAGTCTGACCCTCTCTTCTGTCCGCTTTCATTGCTCTGCTCATGTTCTGCCTTCTCTGTGCCTGTCCATTTGTTCCCTGAATATTTTCTTTCTCTTGATATTATGAAATCAATATTTAAAATGGATATTTATCATTCTCAAAGAGCAAATTTATAATGAAATCTTAATTAAAATTGAATTGAGGGAACTCAGCAGTTAAGAGTACTGGCTGCTCTTACAGAGGATCGGGATTCAATTCCCAGCACCCACATGGTGGTTAACAACCAACCGTAACTCCAGTTCCAGGGGCTCTGACACCCTCCTCTAACCTCCTGCACTTACATACACGCAGGCAATATACTTATACACATAAAAAAATATTTTTTAAGATGAAAGTCGAGGCCAGGCATGGCGGCACACACCTTTAATCCCAGCACTTGGGAGGCAGAGGCAGGCAGATCTCTGAGTTCAAGGTCAATTTGGTCTTTGTAAAGCAAGTTTCAGGCCATTTGGGCATACAAGAAGACCTTGTCTCAAAAGGACTCCCTGACCCCACCCCCAAAAAATTCAAAGCTGAGTATCCTGAAAGTACAGCTGATAGACAGTACAAGCATTAGTCCAGCTGGCTATACCCTGGAGGAATCTTCTTACCTGCAACCCCAGGAAAATGCACAAGTACCAGGGAGGAACGTCTTCTATAGTGTAAATCATGTCTGACCTCTGGGGGTCCAGGCTCCCAGTGCTATCCAGGGTCTCTGCAAGAGAGCTCTAGGGGTGAGAGGAGGAAGTCAGGGCTCAGGGTGATGTTAGGCCGTTCAGCTTAGTACAGCCCTCTACCTTCTCCCTTAGTACTACCCAAACCACCTTCTCCACAGATGCAGTCTGCCACCTGAGCACTGATATAAGCCTCAAGCCCTCAGGTATGCTTGCCAAGAATTTGAGAATTCTATCTCTCTTGACATAACTCATTCCCAAGAGCACCAAACTTGATCAGAGCTTCTGGACAAGCCTACGGATCCTCTGGAATAGACAGAGGTGCTCCCACGTGAAGACCCACAGTGAAACTTAGTCAAACAGAAATCAATGATCTGCCCCACACCCTTCCCAACCCTATAAAGATCTGAGTAACTGAAAATAAAGTCCGTCTCCTCCTGAAAAAAGCTCAGACAACATTGGGTTAAAAGAGAAAAATTCAAAGCTATAGAGGCACAATAACTCACATAGTTTTTTTTAAGAACATTAAACTATATTTAAATAGTTACATGGCAATTTTTCTTTCTTCCTCACTATTAGTGAAGATTTTTTAAATGGTAAGTGTTGGTGCTAGAGAGATGGATGGCTCAGCTGTTGAGAGCACATGCTGCTCTTCCAGAAGAGCAGAGTTCAATTCCCAGGAAGCGCATGGGGTGGCTCACCAGCTCCAGTTCCTGGGGATCGACACCTCTGGCCCACAGGTACCTGCACTCATGAACATATACCCACACACAGAAACACGCATATACACACGTTTAAAAAAATAATCTTTAAAAGAGTACAGTTGGTGGTCTGGAGAGATGGCTCAGAGGTAAAGAGCACTGGCTGCTCTTGTAGAGGACGTCAGTTTGATTCTCAGTATCCACATGGTGGCTAACAACCATCCACTGACTCCAGTTCCAGGGGATCCAATGCCCTCCTCTGACCTCCTCAGACAATACATGACATGGCTGCACCTACCCATGTGCAAGAAACACACTCATACACATAAAATAAAAATAATAAATATTTTTTAAATGAAAAAATAGGAGTTGGAGCTGGAGAGATGGCTCAGTAGTTAAAATGGTCTTGGATTCATTTCCTAGCACCTACATGGCAGTTAACACTTGTCCTTAACTCCAGTTCCAGGGGATCCAACGCCTTCTTCTGGTCTCCACGGGCACCAGATATGCACATGGCGCACTGTAGGCAAAGCACTCATACCCACAAGATAAATGTAATTTTTAAAAAATTAAATGTTAAGTGTTTTTTGTTTTTGAAGGGAAGATGGCCAAGACCACTCACATCAGGTCTTGGCCTGTCTATCTAGCCAGCCTTGACATATTCCGATCTGATTCTTGACCCCACTGAGCCCGTGTATAATGCATCTGGTCCACAGAAAGAAACTGATTCCATGTGCTTGTCACTCAGTTTTCTGTAAAAAGGGGAGCAAGGGCTTGGGGGTTGAATGTCCTTACACACAAAAGCAATAAAGTTCTGCCTCAGCTTATACTGCCTAAAGGGAAAATCCAATGCATGCTAACATTTGAATCAAACATGTTTACACAAAAGAACATTTTCTTCTAGTCTAACAATAACTATTGACAGATTTGCACTACTGAATGGGTTAATTTTGCGTGTCCTTTGAAAATTATCAAAAAGCTGGAGAAAGTTGTAATATGTGTAAGAGACTATAAGGGAAAGGATTAGCTCAGTAGGCCGAGGCTGTTCAAACCTGCCTGACCTTATCTAACACCTGAAGATGGTATATCCTAGCTCTCAAAAGTGGGGTTTGTTCTTGTTCTAGTCTTGATTATTAATTATTTCCTTTCCTTTCTTTTATTATTATTATTATTATTATGTGTATGAGTGTATTGCCTGCATGTATGTGCACGTGTATGTGTAGTGCCCACAGAGGCCAGAAGAGGGCAATGTATCCTGTGGAACTGGACAGAGGCTGGAGAGATGACTCAGCAGCTAAGAGTACTGGTTGCTCTTGCAAAGGTCCAGGTTTGGTTCTCAGCACCCACAATCGTCCATAATTCCAGTTGCAGGGGATCAAATACATACACACACAGCAAGACCCAGGTCAGGAGAGATCTGCAGGCCACTAGAGTGCGTCCTGAAGGGGACCGTGAGACCCTGCTTTCCCTGTTGTTGTTTTGCTTCCTGGATCAAGATGTGAGATGTGCATACCTGTTCCTATGGACTAGCCTGCTAGCCATCCATGATATGGCCCACTAGGGCTGTCTGACCTTAAGTAAAAATATACTTCTTTTTACTTTGCAGAGGAGCCTGTGTCAGGTACTTTATCACAGGGATGCAAAACATGAGAGGGTAGAAAACACAGTCACCAAATTTTTTTGAAAATAACAAAACTTGAGTGTCACACTGATGCTAGAAAGTTTTAGATTGAAGAGATATGCCTGACTTATATTTTTATTCCCATCTCAGAAGTGAAAACTGGCACCTAGAGAACAGCAGTAACTTCCTTATCATCAGATCCACATTTGCCATGAGACCTGACTGTCAGTACTCAAACTCTTAACCACTGCTCTCTGTCATTCTGGTTGAGGATTTTTAAAATACCCATGCTAATGACTCTTATGAGCTTTTTACCTTAACTGCTATTAAGACAATTAAAACCTAGTAATTATGACTCATATTCCATTACAAAACAAACATGCAAATACCCTACACCCCCACAGGAAAGAAACACAAAGTCCCAGACCCGAGACATCCTGCCCCTGCAGCACCACAGAATCCAGCAGCATTAAGGGGTAAGCACAAGGTACCTTCTCTGCGATGCCATTCTCCGTGGTGTAGATTGCCATGAGCTCTGTGTCTTCATTGTCCTGCTCAGTGCTGGAGGTGGCCCCACCATTGATTACCACCTGAGGAGAAATGAATGGCTGTTTCAGCATTTAGCACTCTGCTGTAGAGAAATGTGTTTTTTCAAAAGGCCTTCTATAATTCTTGTAAGAGCCCAAACTGAGTTTTCATGTATGAAAACTCAGTTTGGGCTCTTACAAGGGCAAGGGAAGTGGCTGATAAGCCAGTTAGGCTGTTAAGGTAACCTGGTTGCTGCTGGGTGACAATGCCTAAGCTGCTTTGGCAAAGATCCTTCCTCAGGAACCACCTAGCAACTGTCAGTGGTCTGCTCCAGGAGGAGAAACAGTTAGAGGAACTGCTGGTACCCAGACTGACTACAATTAGGTAGCCTGCAGGTATGGTCACTGGAGGGTATGGGGAAGACCAGTGTTTATGATAACAAAAGCTAGTTCTTAGGCCCTGCAAGGAGCAGAACCCACCAAGGGATGAATGACTCCAAAAGAAACCCTGGTATGTGGCAACAGGTCTGGTCTCTTGCTAAGCTGTCCTTGCTGAAGGAAAGCATAATTTGAATGGTCCCATCTACTTGAAAGCAAAACACTTAAATTTTTTTTCAGTTTTTGGGGGTGGGAGGAGTCTTTTTGAGACAGGGTCTCCCCAGAGCCCCAGCTGGCCTGGAACTCACTACATAGATCTGCCTGCCTCTGCCTCTGAGATTAAAGGCCTATGCCACCACACCCAGCAAGTATTTTTCATTCTTACCCAAATGTTTCCATCCCTAGGGAAGTTCTTCTAAAGAAGCAATACCGAAGGCTTTAACACAAAGAAAGTAACCATTCAAGTATAGCAATAACTACTTATAAACCATATAAAGAATATTATAAAAATTATTTTTAAAAATTTCTTTATGTTATGTTAATGTATGTATGCAGGTACCCAGGGAGGCCAGAAAGGCCTAAGATCCCCTGCAACTGCCCTATGTAAACCAAACTAGGGTCTTCCGGAAGAGCAGAAAATGCTCTTAACCACTGAGTCATCTCTCCAGTCCCAGGAAAACCATTTTTACATGGAATTTGTAATATCAAGGAGAAACACATTTATGTTAGCTATAAACAGAAATTGCAGAACTGTTTTGCCTATGTTTGGGGGACAAAGTCTCCATATACAGCCCAGAGAGCTAGGAACTCAGGACACTCTGGCTTCTGCCTCCCAAGTGCTAGCACTGTGGGACCTGCCACCACACCTGGCTCCAACTACTTATTAAAAACACAGGTAAGAGGACCTGGAGAGATGACGGACACAGTGGTTAAGCACACTTGTTATCCTTCCAGAGGACCCAGGTTCAAAATTCCCAGCACCCACATGATAGTTAACAACCATCTATGACTCAAGTTCCAGAGGATTTGATGCTCTCTTTTGGCCTCTGTGGGCACTGCCCGACACGGGTGCATGCATGCAGGCAAAATGCTCATACACATAAGATAAAAGTAATAAATAAGAAAAACACAGACAAGAAAGACAGGTATATACAGTTTAAATTTCAGCAGAAAAAAACACACTGAAAAAAAAAAAAGAGTGACAATGGTCTAAGAGAAGCAATCATGCAACAGATAGCAAAAAGGGCATAACTGACAGTTCACAGAACATCCCAAACCAACACGAAAACCGACTGTCAGCATCCAGGGGAGGCTCTGAGCAAGCTGGCTAGCCAGCTGCTAGCTGGATGAGCAATCCCTGGGTTTGACTAAGAGACCTTGCCTCAAAGAATACAGTGGAAAAAGCAGACGATTTCATTCCTGCCACCAATCTCAGTCCTCACAGCACAGGCACACACATTTACGCACACCAGTACATACACGTGCCTACATCCATGTGAATATGCATACACATATACACATGCATGTGGAAAGAAGAAAAAGGAAACCTAAAAAAAAAAGACAAAATAAGAATTGGGGTTAAACAGGGAGTAGAGAAACTGAATATCTTAAATTCTTGGGATTGTTCTTGTCAGGGAGGCTTTTACAACGTAGCCTGGTGACGGGATCTAAAATCTGTTTTTCTCAATGCAGCAATTACATGAACATATGTTCATGAAATCTATATCCAGTGATGGTGGACTGCAGCATTGTTTGAAATGCTAAATACTTGGAACTTAAACATTCATTAAGAAGTTAGATATTGGGCTGAAAACGTAGCTCAGTAATAAAGTGTTTGTCTAGCATGGGTTCAACTTCCAGTACTGGAAAAACAAAACCAAAAAGGATACTGCTAAATTCTAGCACATCCATTCAGAGAATAACAAGTCATCTTTAACAGCAGCACTGGAGACCCAAAGGCCAGCCTGGTCTACACAGCTAGTTCCAAATCAGCCAGTGCTACACAGTGAGACCCTCCCTTGCCCCCAGAAAGAGGGGTCGGGGAAGACCTGCACAAGATGAGCCCAGTAACATTCAATGTGGGTAGAGGAAGGGTTTTGGACGGTCCCACCCCTAACTAAGATCTTCTGGAAGCTGATGGCTGCTGAAGGAAGAAGAATCAGTTTGCTTTAGGAGTGTGGCCTCTTCTAGGTTGCTTAGGCTCTGGTAGATGTCCCTACAACATACAGGGAGCACTACTGACTCAAAAGAAAAAAGGATATGGGATTGAGAAGGAGACATGAGGGAGGCGTCGGTGAGAATTCAGAGAGGGGCAGGGGGTTGAATACGATCAAAAGAAATTGTACCTATGTATACAATTCTCAAAGATAAAGTTAAATTTAAAAAATAAAGCTAAGAGGGATAGCTCACACATGTAATCCCAGTAACCTGAGGCTAAGGAGTACATATATGATCTGCATATTGCTTTTTAATACAGAAGATAAAGATATACTCCAAAATATTAAAAGTGGTTACCTTTAATCAATAGGCCACTTTTGTCTTCTTTTTCCCATTATGAATGATGGAAATCTCCTATAATGAGCACAATTTCTAAGAGGAAGAACTGAAAAAGACTCAAGAGCTAAGTCGTATAGCTTGAATTACAGGTGATTTCCAGTTCACTTTTTTGTAACTGAAGAAATTAGGCCAGCAAAAATATTAAAATTCTCATTTGAGGCCATACAGATTGTGACCCAAGTCTTAAGGATGGTTTTTAAGGGAGGGATGAAGAGACAGCTCAGCAGTGAAGAGCACTGGCTGCTCTTGCAGAGGACCCAGGCTTGATTCCCAGCACACACATGGCGACTAACAACTGTCAGCAACTCCAGTTCCAGAGGAATCTCTTGTCTTCTGTAGGCACAAACACACTTACATGCAGGCAATACACTCAGACACATAAAATAAAAATAAATACAAAATTTAAAGTATGCGAGAGGAATCAGGCATGGTGGCACACACCTTTATTCCCAGCACTCGGAAGGCAAAGGCAGGCAGATCTCTGAGTTCAAGATCAGTCTGGTCTACACAGTGAGTTCCAGGCCAGCTGGGACTACAGGGAGACCCTGTCTCAAAAAAGACAAAAAATAAAAATAAATAAATAATAAAGTATGCCAGAGGGCTGGGGTGGCTTAGTGGTTTAAGAGCATTGGCTACTCTTGCAGAGGACCCGGGTTCAATTTCCAGCATCCATATGGCAGCTAACAATTCTCTAAACTCCAGTTCCAGGAGATCCAATACCTTCTTCTGATCTCTGTGAGCATTACATGACATGGGTACACTTACATGCATGTAGGCAATACACTCATACACATAAAATTAAAAGATCATTTTAAAATATGCCAGAGATCTCAATTAACATTACACACATTCTAACAGGGCAGGATTTTCTTATAACTACTTTAAGCAGAGCTTTTAAAACTATTTCTAGCCAAGGGGTTAGAGAGATGGTTCAGCAGATAAGAGCATTGACTGTTCTTGCAGAGGACCAGGGTTCAATTCCCAGCACCCAGATGGCTATTAACAACTGTTTGTAACTCCAGTTCCAGGGACTCCACCCTCTGTCCTCCTCAAGCACTGTGCAAACACAGGTGCACTTACATACTTGAAGGCAATACACTCAGACAACTAAAATAAAATTTTAAAAATTTGAAAAAAAAGACTTCTAATTAAGTATGGTGGCACACACCTACAACCCTCAGAAGGCTGAGGGAGGAGACAATTCTAAGTCCATGTTCACCGTGGACCACACAGTGTAACCTGATCTCAATAGAACAAAGGACAAGATCAGACTTTTCATATGGCAAACTGGGTTTGTGCCACTGGTTTGCCTGTAAAACTAGCCAAGTTCAAGTTCACACATGCAACTCTGCAACATTCCACACCATATCACATCAATATTCACCCCACTAAGCCAAGGAGAACACACATTCAAGATGAAGCCTCCTGACACAACACTTTGGTGACTCCACTTAGAACACAGCGTGAACTAAGTCACCTACTTCTTCCTAGGTCACTGTACCTTTTAGGGGAATGAAGATGTTTTGGAACTAGTCAGAGGTGACAGTTAATTCAACATTGTAAATATATCATGTGTCACTGACTATTTTATTTCAAATTTTATGTTATGCAAATTTTACCTCAAAATTTGTTTTGAGACAGGGTCTCAACAAGGTAACCAGACTGACCTTAAACTTGTGATCCTTCTGCCTTGGCCTCCTGAGTGCTGGCATTATAAGGAAACAGTACCACTACAGCAAGTCTCAATAAATATTTAAAAATTTTTAGCAGTACAAGATTATGGCAAGAGGCAACAATCTCCTCCACTCTCCTGATTCATTCATTCTCTCTCTCTCTCTTTCTCTCTCTCCCTCCCCTCCCTTCTCCTCTCTCCTCTATCCTCTCTCCTCTCTCCCTCCCCACTTGGTCTAAACACAGGCCGAGAAATACTTATTCAACAAATCTTAGCTGTGTCCCAGGGAAGCAAGATACAATCCTGCTGTTCCCCAGGAGCTCCATCCAGAGTGAGCCCAGGCTAACGGATTCTGACTTTACACAGGAGGTAACAGGACGCAGGGAAAGGATTCCAAGCACAGAGGTCCAGGATCAAATGCTTTGGATAGCCACTTTGGCTATAGCAGAGAGTGGGCAGGTGGAGTAAAACAAACAGCCAACAGCAAAAGCAGAAGCAGACACACCCTTCAGCCCCCTGAGTGCCAGCTGCTGGACAGGGGCATCAGCAGCAGCCTGGACAGGACGGTCCAGCTCAAAAGGGCAGTAACATGTAGACTGATGCGGGGTGGGGCTGAAGCAACTCACAACGTTGTGGTGAGAACACTGAGCAGCACCCAAGCTCTGCATCAGATGCTGGGGCAGAGGGTATCTGAGCGTGTACAAGGCTCCGGTTAGGTGTCAGTACCAAAACAAAAAGAGAAAAAAGTAAATGATAAAATCAGTTCTCCAGGAAAGGAACTGGAGAGGGCATGTGTGGTGAGTACGAGGACAAAGGAAAAGAACTGCTGGCAGAATTAAATCTCCAATTTGTGAATCTCGAAACATTATTTTAACCAGGAAACAATGTAGTCTTGGAATGCTTTCTAAATCTAATAGTCCAGTTTTCTTTTGCGTGGATAGAAGTACCACAGCACAGAGGAGAACACTGTTGTCTCTTCTCTCAGAAAATTGATCAAACTTTCATAAAAAAAATTATTTATAACCCCTTGGGAACAGGATGTCCTTTTCCTCTCAAAACTACTTGAAATCAAACTTGCAGCTTTAAATTTTGTCTCCTAAAAATACTCAGTTACCTATGAAACCATGTTTCTCTACCTGAATTTGTCTGGTTTATTTTGTTTGTAAAATGTAGGGTTCTTCTGACTGGGTATGAAAACGTGGACTGCTCACAGGTCTCTCCTCCACCCTCGTGCTGTTAACTCCCCTCCTCTGAGTACTGTATTTCGACTAAGCTAAGCCAGTGGCTCTAGAAAACATCCACTCCACAGCTTTCTCCTGAGACACTCAGAGATGCAGGATGTAGGAAGGGACTGAGGCAGGGACAGGAGCCTCAGCTGAGGGTGTTGCCAGAGGGTCATACTGCAGCGTGCCCGTGTTTGAACTGACAAGCGAATGTGCTTGTACCACTCCAGAAGCCATGCAAACTGTTCACTGGACACATGTACGCAGAGGGCACAGGCACCTGAACTTCACACCTCCAAACAAAGGCTCAGAGTTCAATTCTCACCTCTGCGGGATCTGGTGTCACTCACCTACCATGACAGCCACCCATAAGAGGAGGCCCCCAAATTAACTGCTTTCTATGATCTTAGTAAGAAAGAGACGCACAATTCTTAATACCCCTTCCTAGGAGACAGACATAAAAAAACTATTTTTTCTGGAATCCAAATATACTCTATAATTAAAGTATTTTTAATAAAGACATGAAGATTGGTATTTCCCTAGCCTGTACTTCAGGCCTGTTTTTAATGAACATAAAAATCTCCTACTTGCTTTCAGTATTATTGGAAATTCCAGAACTAAGAACTATGAAAAATAAGCATAATACAGCATGCTAACTCTCCCGAGTTTGTCAGTCTTATGACACTCCAAAAATGTAGCTCAGCACTAACACGTCACTAGTTGCCCTGAAGCTGGCTGATAAAGCAAAGCCTCTATTCTCATATTTACTACGCTTTAAACTGGACCGCTCCAGTGACACGTTTAAACCAAACCATGTGGAGCAGTTGCACTGCAGTCAAAGGCACACAAATCCTGGAAAGCTTGGCCTTCCTCCCCTCCCAGGCCTAATCCTCTCTCAGAGTGTGCCTGGAGCTGCACACCCTGGAGCTATGTACCTTGAGCTGCAGCAAGGTGTGTCTCATCTAGCCCCCGAGCCTCACAATCCCAGCCCACTGCCTTAAGGGCTCAGTGACCTGAAATGGTTGTCCCTGGACCATACTGAAACCTGTGTGGTTTGTGTTCCTGCTCCCACACACATCCTAGAATAGAAGGTAGTGAGGAGGCTAATGTCTTTCTGGCACATATTCAAGCCAAGCACTGGGCCAGGCATTTCTCCAATATCTTCTCTCCAAAAAGTGAAGCTTACAAGTACTTAATTAGAGATGTTTGCTATGGTTTGAGTATAGTCTGTTTCCTCCAAAACTCATGTTGAAATTCAATCCCCATTATGAAATATTAAGAGGTGGCACCAGATGAGACATTCAATAGGCAACTAGAGCTCTACCCTTATAAGCAGATAATCCATTCATGCGATTAACAGATTAATGAGTAGGTTGGTTATTTGAAAGCCAGTTTAGCTAGGTCTCTGGTACACCCCAGCTCTCATCATGCAATGTTCTGCACAGCTTCCAGATTCTTCAGGCACAACAATTACTACCAGACACAGCCCCTTGAAACTTGGGCCATAACCACAATTAACTTTTATATATAGAGAACTTGACCAATATGTGGTACTGTATTACTAGCAATAGGGAACAGCCCAAGATAATGTTCTCATGAACACTGTCTTTACATTGATTCCAGAACAGATCCTAAGGACACCCAGCAGGGAATAGCATTCCACCCAAAAGGGACATACTACAGCTGCCAAGCTAAACTCTGATGTGCAGAGAATATGGATAAAATAAGCCAAGAGAAAGGTCAGCATGAAATATGAGTGGCTCCTAAACAGTCCATTACTTTCACACCTCAGTTTTAAAACACTCTCACTGATGTGGGCCACCAATATTTACAGGGGCCTAATTCCACTCTGCAGGTTATCCCTGACTTCCGGTTACACTTCACTGCCCACATCTAACCCGACACAAATTCTGATTAGATCTACCTTTCAACCATCTCCATAAGCTGCCTGGCCCCTGTCTTCCCTCCAGCACGTCCCACGGACCCCGATTCCCATGCCATGAGCCACGGCAGTTCACTGCCCAGATCCCTGCATCACCTTCACTCCTGTCTTTACCTCTGTGTCTAGGGTCTCACTGCGACTGTTCTTGGACACACATGTACCACCACTGCCTTATGTGACACAGGCCCACCCTCGTACGGCGTGAGGTGGCTTCAATGAGAATGTTCCCTCACAGGCTCCAAGTATTTGGGCATTCTGTCCCCAGTTGATGGCACTGTTCTGGGAGGTCTTAGAAGGTGTGGCCACACTGAAGGAAGCATGTCACTGGAGGCGGGCTGAGAGAGTTCTTAAGCCTTGTCGGATCTCCCGTGGCTCTCTGCTTCCTGTGCCTGCTTGAATATGTACGCACTTAGCTTCTCCGTCTACTCTAGCCACCTCATGCCTCCTCGCCATGACAGACTCTTGCTTCTTTAGAATCGTAAGCCATAAACTCTTGAAGACTTTTCTAAGTTCCCTTGGTCAATGTTTCTATCACAGCAACAGACAAGTAACTAACACACTGTGTTAAACCCAACAGTCACTTCCATCCTATATCTGATACAGGATGACAATCTTCCTTCACTGGCTCCTAGGATCAGCTTTCCTGGGTCCCCTGTGACCTCACCGAGCACCCCCTAGCTGCCCCCTCTGCTGGCCCCTTCCCAGCCTCCCTCAAAACATTGAGCCCTGGTGCTGTTATCTAATTCCAGCTTTAAACCCATCTTCACATTGCTGCCTCCCAGGAAGCAGCTCCAATCACACTTCCTTAAACAAATCCAATTTCCTTCTTTTTAGAAAAGGCTTATTTTATTTTTAACTATGTGTGTGCATGTGTCTGAATATGAGTCTGTGTGTGAATACCGGTACCCACAGAGTCCAGAGGAGGGTATCAGATTCCCTGGAGCTAAACGGAGTTACAGGCAGTCGTGACTCAAACAACTGTGATGTTAGGAACTCAACTTGGGTCCTCTGCAAGAGGAATATATGCTTTTTTTCTTTCAAACAAGGGTCAACCCTAGTTGACCTAGAAATGCCTATACAGACCAGGCTGCCTCAAACTCAGATCAATCTGATTAAAGGCATGTACAACCATATCCAGCCAGTATGGACTCTTAATCCCCGAGTCACCCCTCAGCTCCCTAAATTCAATTTTCTACTCCTAAGCTGATGTCTCTCAGACAGTCCTACTTTTAACTACGCTTGTCTTGACCTGCTCATCCTCCAGAGCCCCCTGTCTCACCGTTTGGCCAATTCACACTTCTAGATGCTCAGTTAACAGAAGAAAGTCATCCTTGCCTCCTCCTGTTCTCCTGCTCATTCCATTACTCAGTCAGTTCTCTAGGGCTGGCTACTGTCCTGCCTCTGCATGACAAGTACTCTGGCTGAAGCAGTATCAGCTCGCCTGCCTGTGGAGCTAACTTCTGTCGGACCCCTGCCTCTGCTCTGTACACAGTCCCACTCGGCATCCAGCTGGAAAGCATGTGAAATTGTGAAACTGACAAACACTTCAGACTTGTACGTACAAGCCTCTTGCTGATTCAGGGCCAGAGTTTCGTCTGATTGTTTCCCACGAATCATGGCCTCTCAAGTTCACTGAGAAGCAGACTCTAGGGCAGCACTGCTGAGACAGTCTTCAAGGGGTTTCAAATCTGGGGGATTTAAAAATACTGACTGATTTTTATGTGTGTGGGTGTTTTGCCCGCATGTATCTTAGTGTACCCATGCAATTCCCACAGAGGCCAGAAAAGAGGATCAGAACAGTTGTTAGTCACTACGTACGTGCTGGGAGCTGAACCTGCGTTCTTTGGAAGAGTAGTCAGTGCTCTTAAGTCAGTGCTGAGTCATCTCTCCAGCCCCTAAATCTAGGAGATTTTTGATAACTTTAAAGCAAGAAGGAGAAGGTGGGTAGAGATAGAAGAAAGGCCTCTTCATGTTGGGGCCAAATCACCATGGTGACTCTCAAATAGTGATTGCTGAGATTCTGGGTGGGTCTTGAATGATTGCCTAAGTTTAGCCGTGTCTAGTCTATCAATAAAAAGCTCTCTAAGGTGTTTTGACAACAGGAATACTCTGATAGGCTGTGCTTTAGAGATACCAAAGCAAAACCTAAGAGTAGCTAGGGAGTGATCTGGGTCTGATACCATTCAGAAGGCATCTGCTGCAGTAGCTACTTGGCACGTGTGTTATAAGAGGTAGTCTTATAACTGATGTGTAAATCTTTATAATTCACTTTGCCTTCAAGTAGTCAGTGGGCAAGAAGCAGTGAGTGGACCACAGGACCCCAGTCAAGTCCCCCTTTTCTGAGTGACTGGTGGATTAGGACAGGGAGACTCAGGGGACCTGAAGGTACTAAAAGCCTGAACTTAAGGATCATCAAAAGGGAGGTAAGGTTCAACAAAGAGCCACTTAGCTGAGAGAGGGGATGGTCAGGGCACACAACAGGATTCTGTGCAGAGGAATCCAGTTGGGTGCATCTAAGAAAACATTACTTCAGAGGATGGAAAAGACGGGAAGATAAAGAATTTCATTTGAGTAGGAGATGAAGTGGAAGGACGTTTCGCAATCACAGCTCCTGCTCTTGTGGAATTGGCCTCTTAGTGGAGGGAAAGGAAGACAATGAACAAATAAGCAAATATATTAATGTTACCACAACCATTGGCCAAGTCTGTGAAAAGGAACAGACTAAAGAATAGGGTAGTGAGAAAGAAGATGTGACTCCAGTCAAAGACCATACAGTACATCCAGGTTATTCATTAGTTTGATTTTTTAAATTAATTTATTTTTATCTGTATGAATGTTTTGCCTGCATTTATATAATTATGCCATGTATGTGCAATGCCTAAAGAGGCCAGAAGAGGGCATCAGATCCCCCTGGGACTGGAGCTACATACCATTGTTAGCCGCCATGTGAGTGCTGGGAACTGAACCCAGGCTCTTTTTAAGACCAGCCAGTGCTCTTAACCACTGAGAGATCTCTCCAGCCCCAATTTGATGTTATTTTTGGCATCAACATTAATCCCTCCCAAAATGTTTTAGGTAATGTGGGTCTAAGCCAGAGTTGGATATAAATACAGTATTGTGATGTTGATTTGGCACTAGAGCAGCTTAGTTAAAGATGTTATGTATGGGGTTTTAAAATACAGTCTTGAGCTATAACAGGAAGAATTAAAAAGGGGAAAGAGTTGGGTGTGGTGGCACATGCCTGTAATCTCAGCAATGGGGAGACAGAGGCAGGCAGAACTCTTTGAGTTCAAGGCCAGCCTGGTCTACATGATGAGTTCTAGGTCAGCTGGGGCTACAGGGAGACCCTGTCTCAAAAAGAACTAAAGTGGGGGAGATAGTTTGTCTATTTATCTTTCATTCTTTCTAATCCCAAGTCACAGTGAATTCAACAGAGCAGGATCCTGGATCAAAAACAATAATATATTCAAATCCACCTCTGGCTCGTACCCACATTACCAGCTCCAACAGTCTTCGCGGAAACTTCTAGTAAATATAGACGAGGAAATCAATATTTGGAGAGTTGTACTGTCCCAACCATACACTTAAAAAATACAACAATGATAAAGGAGAAAATTCTAAAACAGGTGAGCTTAAAAAGATACATAAGAAGGAATTGGAAAAATGGCTCAGTGGGTAAATGTGCTTGCTGCCACACCTGATGACTCGGTCTGGTTCTCAGGACCCACAACAGTGGGTAAAGTTGTCCTCTAATCTTCCACATGAGCCTTAGGGGTGGGAGGGAGGTATGTGTACACAATAAACCACAGTAAAAAATGTAATAACAATAATAAAATACTGAGTCATCATCCACAGGCCCTTGTTCTATTTTTAAATAAAGTGAAAATAAGGGAAGAAGATGTGGCCCCTGTAGCCGTGGGTGGCCTGTAACTCACTATGTAGACCAGGCTGGCTTCAGTCTCACAGAGCTCTGCCTGCCTCTGTCTCCCACGTGCTGGGATTAAGGGCATGAGCCACCACAACTGGCCTCATTCTCCTTTTCTAAATCAACATTTTACAGGAAACTTTATACACATCGAATCATAATTGCATATCTGAGAATAAGTATTACTACTAAACATAAGGGATGGGTGTGATGATCTTCACCTGACTGATACCACCATCTCACACAAAGCGCCCTCTACTGTGGATTGGGCTGCTGCACAATACAAAGTACGGATACCACATTCCTTACCTTGCAAACTGAGTGCAAGCTGATAACACATTACTTCACAACAGCACAGCTTTCATGAGAAAACGAAGCTTTCAATACCCTCCAGAACACAGTAAGCACTGGGCTGGTTTTAAAACATTCAATAGTGGAGCTGGAGAGATGGCTCAGTGGTTAAGATAACTGACTGCTCTTGCAGAGGACCCCAGTTCAGTTCCCAGCATCCACATGGCAGCTAACAACTATCCGTAACTCCAGTTCCAGGGGGTCTGACGCCCTCTTCTGACCTCTATCGGCACGGCATGACACGGGTACACTTACATATATACACAGGCACATAAAATATAAACAGTAAAAGATACTCAAAAAAAAAAAAAAATCAGTAGCAATGTGTACTTCCTTCCCACAGTTATCCAGTAGGGGACCCAGGCAAGCTGGGGGCAGAGCCAGCCCACAGACGACATCACATGAGAGGGAGTTGATTTTTTAATGCCTCGATGTTCACTGAAAACACAAATTAAAGTCTGTTCTACCTCTGCCCCAGACAGAATGGAAAAGACAGGAAATATTATTACCGGAAGAGTGAAGAAACTGGGGTTCTTCTCTTCATCTTCATATTTGCCTTCTGTGGAACTTGCAGCCTCCATTGATTTTGATGTTGTGTTCTTACCAATACCCATCATGAAGGGAAGTAGAGCAGTCTGCACAGCCTCTGGCTGGAGTGAAGACTTATTTAAGCCAGGAGCTCAAGACCAAAGGCAGGGTCTAATCTCAATTCTCAGAGATTAGTTCTGTGTCATGTCACCTGCAAAAGACAGTATAAAAAAATCACTTCAGAGCATACTTTTTAAAAACACAGGACCCAGGGTCACTGGGTTCTCTGTACAAAACAAAGTACAAGTTACACTCAAACATCTTGAAAATATACCTCCTACACTTTCTCAGAACCCATCCTCTTCATCTACAGTCAACTACCACTTGTAAACTGTCTCCTAGAGAAAGGAGCATTAAATTCATTTTTCAGAGAAAAAATAGGGAGAAAAATAGTAAGATACTCCTGTCAAATGCATTACGGTACATATCTTCTATCCCAGTGGCACCTGACAGACTCTCCTGCAACAATAGAAAGGTTTTGTACCTACCCTGTCCAAAGGACTAGTCACCCGGCACTTAAAATGTGCTTGTGCCAAGGAAGATGACTTTTAATTAAACTACAGGATTCAGCCAATTTGCTGTAACTGAATGGGTATCAAAATAACTCTCAAGTTCTCAAATGTGTCCTGTGGAAGGTAGAAGATAGAAGATACTCAACCTTCAGCGGGAGACAGACTCACCTAGGACCACATGGCAAAACTCCAGGCAGCAACACCTTGGGTTCTGGTCTTTTTTTCCTCCTCCTCCCCCTCCATCCCCCCTCTCTCTGTCTGTAATCTATCCCAGGTTGGCCTGGAACTCCTAGTATAACTGAGGATGACCTTGAAATGAGCCTCCTACCTCCCACCGTCAGAGCCAGGATTACACACAGGTACACGCCATCATACCCAGTTTTCCAGGTGTGAGGGACTGAACGCAGGACTTTGTGCATGCTAGACAAGCACTCTACCACAGAGCTACATGCCCAGGTCTCTAATATCACGAGTTCTGAATGGACTGGATTCACACAGAAAAAGGAACTAAACCATTCAGGATCAACCAAATAACTAAGCCTAACATAGGCCTAAAAAGGAAACCCAGCACCCCTCTCCTCTTCCTCAGCTGGAGGCAACATGGCAAGAGGTGAGAAGGAAGAATCAACAGTATTCAGCCTAAGATGGACATGAGTCTGGAGACTCTGAGGATGCTGACGACATGTGATTACAGAATAACACAAGATCCCAAACTAACATACAAGTAACTAAGAAAAAAATCAAAAGCAAGAAGATCCTGCAACCAGTCTATGTAGCAGCCAAGTTGCAATAAAGAAGGAAAAAAAAAATTAAAACAATTTCAAACCACAAAGCATGATGTAGATAATAGAATTAATCCACCCTGGATTATCAAACATTTGGAAAACACGTCTTCAAAATGAGAAAGTGCAAAACATCCTACAGGGGCTGGCACACATACAATAAAACATGCTGAGGTCTGCCCGGATTCGTATGAAGAATAATGCGAGCAGGCAGGGTAGGAAGGGGGCCTTCACCACCCCTCTGGTTAAAGGTGATGTCAGATCTTACCACCAATTCAGTTTCCCACCAAGAAGGAAAAATCCAACCAAGTTGCCCTGAGAATGGGAAGACTGGCTAAAGGAGCGTGGATATACGAGTAGAAAACTTATTTCATTTGGATTGGGAGGGGAGTGGTACGAAAAGTAAGGGAATAAGAAAAGAGATGCATGCAAAATTTGAGCTTGAGTATTCAGTAGTGAGGAGGGCAGAAAGGAAAAACAAAAGAAACAGCTGCCAGAAGACAACTGTCATTCTGAACAGGGTCAGACCCGTCACACCGTTCAAGCGGCCACTCTGGATTACATGTTCACCCTATCATATCCACGTCTCTCCAGGTCACAAGCAGCAGCAGTACTGGAGCGACTTTTGGCCATCACGACTGGGAGAGAGCTTGTGCATGCAGGCTGAGGGACAGCTGCAGGGCCTGGGGAGCAGGGCAACCTGTGAGGGACCACAGCAAAAGTGTAAGAGAAAAAGAACAAGTACAGACAGGGAAGTCCCTCAAGACTGAGACTTCTGCATTCAAGAATGCAAGATTCATGAGCGCAGGATCAAGGCCAGAAACCATACACCAACTTGAGATCACAGGCTTCACCCACACAGGATGAACTTTTATGTGGGTTCAGAGGTCCAGAGACAAAATGCAGAAGGTGAAAGGGAGGGGACAAAGGCAGAGAAGAGTTTGGGATCTTATTCAAATCCGTGCTACCACAAAAGAACACCTCCCCGGGCTCTGGCACACAAAGTTTACTAACCCATGGTGTCCCAACGCTGCTCTTCCTGTTCCTTGCAAAAGGACAAAGAGTGAAGTAGGCCACCTGCTATCTTGTCCCTGACCACTTGACAGAAGGAAAGTGTTTGAGGGACGAGGGAGAAGCAATGGCAGCTGTCTAAGTATGCAAAGTGGACACATATGCTAGGTATATGCAAGCGACAGTTATTTCTGGTCAGTAAGTGCAATCTTATTTGACTTCCCCATTAACACAACAAAAGCAGACAGAGCTTTGGAGAAATAACCCAAAGGATACACAGATACAAACAGTGGCACAGGATTAAACATTAACCAGTATTTCTAACCAAGTTCTAAACAGGACCTTTCAGTGCTCAGCTTGCAGCTGAGCTCCCTGGCCCAGGCCAGCTGTTGGGGAAGCTCTGTGTCAGCAAGGGCCACTGGTGGCCGTGCCCTCCAGATAATTTTTGAGGAAGCCCCAAAGAGACAGAGTTCTTTCCAAAGATTCTGCCCCTCTTTATGGAGCTGTCTGGGCCAAACAGCCACACAAACGATCTTCAGACACTGCAACAACATAGTCAGAGCAGCACAATGTCTGAGTACCAATAACATGATTGCAGTACAGCAAGATACCACGCACCTACCTACCTAGTCACAGCTCTGGGATCAAGAGACAGAATCTACAGCCTCATTAACAGAGCGGTTCCCAGGGCTGAACCTGGCTTAAAGATTCTCTCAGATTTATAGAATGAGGTAAAGTCTTTTTAAAGAAACGCCCAACTTGTAACAGTTATGCTTTCTTAATAGTCCTACTATATCAAACCTGGCCAGGACAGGGCAAGACATTAGTGTGAAAAACAACTGGGGATGTCAGCATAGTTGTTATACTCTGTCACTGACAGAGGGAAGAGTTTGAAAAGCAACCAAAGAACACCAGGTGTGGTGCCCAAAGACCCGGTACGTTGGGCATGTGTTGGTAATCTCAGCACTTGGAAAGTAAAGGCAGGAGGAAGCATATAACAAGACCCTGTCATAGACAAACAAGGGGCTGGAAAGACAGCTCAGCAGTGAAGAGCACTGGCCACTCTTGTAGAGGATGGGGTTTTGTTCCCAGTACCCACTTGGCGGCTAACAACTGTCCATAACTGCAGTTCCACAAGATCCCATGCCCTCTTCTGGCCATGTCTGGGCATTTTCAGGACATGGTGCACTTATATACATGCAGGCAAAACACTCATAGACATAAAGTAAAAATAAATAAATGAAATTTAAAAACAAAGTAGAAAACATCTGAATCAAGAGCACTGAGAAGATCTGCAATTACATGTCTAGTTACAAAACACAGGAACAAGGCACTGTCACTGATTGAATCAACAGTTCCCATGGGCCAAAAAGAAGCAACTGTACCAGAAGCTGGCTACTTTTTGTTTGGTCTCCAGGTAGGAATGGTTTGGGTTTTGCATTTTTAAAAGGCTGTGAACAGAGGCTAGAAAGATAGGACTTGGCAGTTAAGAACATTGGCTGTTCTTGCAGATGACCCAGGTACAGTTTCCAGCACCCAGATGGAAACTAACAACAATCTGTAAATCCAGTTCAACAGAATACAACTCCCTCTTCTGTCCTCTGTGGGCACTGTATGCACATGGTGCACCTATATACATGAAAACACTCATATATATATATATATATGTATATATATAAAGAAAAAGTAAATTTTTTAAGTGTTTTTTGTTGTTGTTGTTGTTTGAGACAAGGTCTTCTTCCTGTAGCTCCAGCTGGCCCAGAACTTGCTATGTGAACCAGGATAGCCTCACAGAGATCTGTCTGCCTCTGTACCACCGTGCCCAGCTCATAAAAAAAATTTAAAGGGCTATAACCATCATCAAAGAACATATAGTAAACATCATTGGGCCCACAAATATCTAGGGCATCTACAGATTAGTGTGCCAGCCCCTGGTGACGTCAGAAGAAAGGAATTCTGTTCAGAACAGCAATAACGTTAAAGACGTATGAATAACATTTGATAAAACATGGAGAAAGTGCTAAGGTACTCCTAAGAGACCGCTGAAACAGACAGTTCCCAGGTAGGAAAGCTACTGCAAGGGTATTCTTTTTCCAACAAACATAATCTGTAAACAGTTAATAAATCTCAATATCCCTAAAAATTCTTCTGAAAGAATAGCAAAAACAGAGCTGGACACAGCGATAAAAGCCTCTAATCCTAGTACACAAGAGGACATGGCAGGAGAATCTCAAGTTTGAGGCCAGCCTGGGCTAACAGGAAGCTCCTATCCCAAAAACAAAAAGGATTCTCTCTGTCACTAACCCATGGTATAGTGGCACTCCAAATTACAGGACAGCCATGGGGCACGCCACACCACAACAGCTGATTGACTACTCATAAAATCAAAGACCTGGAATTTAGAAAAGCCACCATATGAAAATATACTAAGGTTAAGGGATTCTTTTCTTGTTTATCACTAAAGATAAAAATAAAGACTGACAGATGTTACAATATAAAAATCTTTTAGGTTTCTGTATGGAGAAAAGGCAGATAAAATTAAAGAGTAAAATGCAATAGACATAAAGAGAAACCAGAATCTTCAGTGCACAAACAAGTCCAACCATGCTCTTCTAATCCTCAGTTCCCTAAACACAAACAGCAAAATAAATGTCTGGGTCCTGTTTACAACCAATAAGATGAAAAGTCACCTTGATGTACATTAACTATTTTAATACTCTCAATGGAACGATGAAAAAATAGACAAACTCTTTCACTCTCAATGAAAAATAAGTCTATTAATGAGAAGCCAATTTGATTATGTGTAATGTGAGAGTTATGCATGTTTACACTCATTTTGGGGGAGTTTGGAAATTGAAGCTTGGGCCTTGCACATAATTATCTTCATGTATATGAGTGTACTGCGTGAATATAAGTATACTCACATCCTGACGTGACTGTGGAGGACAGAAGATGTCAGATCCCCTGGAGCCAGAATTATGGATGGTTGTTAGCTGCCATATGGATGCTGGGGACTGAACCTGGCTCTTCTGTAAGAGAAGTCAGTGCTCATAACCACTTAGCTATCTTTCTAGCCCATAAATAACATTTTTTTAAAAAGAAAACTAAGGAATAGCAATGTACAACCTCATGCTGAATGAAAAAAGCCAGTCACAGAAGGGCAAATACTCCACGTTTCTCCTTTTGCGAACTATCTAAACATTCAGAAGCAAGGAGTAGGAGAGTAGCTACGAGGAGCCTGAGTGAGGAAGAAATAGTTATTCAACAAGTATAAGGTCCCAGTTATACAAGAGGAGCCTAGGATGGGTGTGGTGTGCACTCAGCACTCAGATAGACAGATCTGTTGAGGCCAGCCTGGTCTACATAGTGAGACCCTGCCTCAAAACAAAAACAAAAGCTTCAATGCATACATCTCATAAAATAAGGGCAAGACAGTGTCCATAGGTTAAATGTCTTAACTTGCCCCAGAGGGTTCATGTGTTAGGGACTTGATCCTCAGTATGGCATGTCATAAGGGGCAACACCAGTAAATGCTAGACCCTAGCAGGAAGACTAACACTTTCCCTGAAAGGGGGTAGTTCTCCTGAAACCCCAGTTAGTTTTAGCAAGAGGGTTGTTATAAAAGAGGAAAGCAGACCTTGCATCAAACTCTTGACTTCCTGTCTCATCACATGATCTTTCCCTCTGTCCCTAGCGGTGATGTCATCTAGCATGAAGTGATGGCCGGCAGGCAAGTGCCTGGCCTGGCTGGAGGCCTGGATCTGACCCTCTACAAGAGTCAGCACCAAGCTGTTTGGACTTCTAATCTCCAAAAGTGTGAGAGAAACTCCTTCATTTATTTATCATCCAGTTTGGTATCTTACAGATCAGTCAAAGCAAGTCTGAAAGTCATTGATGCAATTAAAGCTCTGCAGTGACACAAAGGTATAAAGTCATGTGCCCGAATTAAGTCAGGTTATTTGCTGAGCATAACTAATACTCAGAGAAACAGTGTGCCAGAGTGAGAACACAGAGCAAGATGATGGTTCTAGTAACAAAAAATCCTCAATGATGAATGAGTACCCATTAACACAGGTTCAGGGTGGACTTTCCCATGACCCTAACAATCTATAAGTCCCCATGCTGACTGCAATGGGAAGGCTGCTGGAATGATCCTCTTCACTCTGAAGCCCTGCCAGAGCCGTCTGTCACTGTCTTGGCTTATGGAGTTCCTCTCCTGAGGAAAAAAAGCACTTTGGGCTGGTGAGATTGGCTCGGTGGAGGAAGGGGTTTTTGAGCTCTGAGACCCACGTGGTGGAAAGAAACAACTAACTCCAGCAAATTGTTCTCTGACCTCCACATGTGTGCAGTGGCATGCGTGCACACACGCATGAGTGCATGCACATACATACACACAAATTAGTAAATAAATAAATAAAATAAAGAAATAAGAAAAAGAAAGGCGCATTTCAAAAGACGCAGATGAAGCCTATATTTCTGAAGGGGAACCCAGGTTCCAGAGCAGGTTCTACCTCAGAAATTCGGTTCTATCTGCAGAGCACCAGAGGGGCATTCCCTATAGGAGCTGCCCTCTCAGGGCCCTAGGAGTGCCAGGAGGAGTGCCCACTGCCCTACTAGATGTCAAGACACTGGCTCACTCATGCTCACTCACAGACAGAGCTGTGCAGAGTGGTGCTCACTGCTTGCTTGTGGGCCTTAACATACAAAGACCACCGCAATCTGTATTTTTATGACCTAAAGGTACAGGTATCAGAAACCATATTGCCAACTTTGCCTAGAATCTTCCTTCAGAAATTTCTTCCCCGAACACTATTTAAATAAGACTCTGACACGCCCCTCTTCAGTCTCCTTATTATGAGTCTTACTCCCAGCTCCGGCTCCTGTCTACACTAACCATGCTGATCTCTACTTACCAGGTTTGAGCTCAAGGGACTGCCTCCTCCAAGAAGTATCCCTGAGTTAGCTGTCCCTCTTTCACATTTCCATGCCATATGGCATCAGTCCATCTTCCCCAAAGGGCAGGGACTGGGACACACAATCTAGTATATAAAATACATTCACATGCTAATCACACAAACAGAAACAACACTTAACTGCTGTCCTCCAGATTCATTCAGGGAAACAGGGCTGGAACACAAAAGGGAAAGAGAAATGAGACCAGAATTAAAATATAAATGTAGGGCTTGGGTGCAGCTCAGTGGTAGAGTGCTTGCTTTGCATACTCAAGCTCTGGGTTCCATCCCCAGCACTGCAAAAACCAAGCCCACAACATTAATCATCCTGTTACCACAGAAGCCCGCAAAAGTTAACTGTGTGTGGGTATGGTTTTATTAGTGTGTGCTTATATATGATGTGTGCTTATATGTAGTGTATACTTGGGCAGGTGTATGCACATGCATGTGGAGGCCACAGGTCAACCTTGAATGTTGTTCCTCAGGTGCTCTCCACCTAAGTTTTTAAAAGAAATTAGCTTATTATTTTAATTTTTATGTGGATGAGTATACTGCGGGCACATATGTACGTTTACCTGTGCCATGCAGTGACCATGGATGTCAGAAGAGGGCATCAGATCCTCTGGAACTGGCATTACAAACAGTTATTAGCTGCCATGTGCATGAGGAGACCCAAACCCAGGTCCTCTAGAGGAACAGTAAGTACTCTTAACCACTGAGCCATGTCTCCAGACCCCCTCCCCTCATTTTTTTTTTTTAATCTTACAAAAAAGAAAAAGAACAAAGCTCTGGAGACTAGCATCCAGGAAAGGCCTGAAGAAGTCACTGTGAAGGTCATTTTGGAAGCCAAGGTTCCTGGCTTCATGTCCAGAAGCATAGACTAGGCATCATGTGCACACCTTTAATCCCAGCACTTCAGAGGCAGAGGGATTTCTCTGTTTGAGGCTAGCCTTGTCTACATAGTGAGACCCTAGTCTCAAAAAAAAAAAAAAAAAGAAAAAAGAAAAAGAAAGAAAAGGAAACAGACAGCTCTCTCTCTCCTTCTATGTCTTCAAACGCCCTTTGTTTTTCTAATATGAAGACAATCTTGGGGGCCAGGGTGACTTCCAGAGGCTTTTCCGTTAACCTGCCCTACTTACACTGTTCCAATGTACTTGATGGCTCCTGCCCCCTCTGCCAAGCAAGACACAGGTAGACCCTGGTCACCTCCCACTACTGCTGCCCCCTGCTGGCAGGAGCCACATGTGTTGAGAGAAACATCTCCAGGACTATCCCTTCGGTTTCCTCAAACTCAGTGGGTTTAGCAGCTCTCTCTGAATTACTCTTTGGATGACAGCGTGCCACTCTGGAATGTTCTCTTCTTTGTGCCTAAAGTGGCAAACTTCCTTCTATTAACCTGGAAGCCTAGCCCCACAGGCCTACACTTCTGCTTTGCTTTGGAATACTTAATTCTCCTAACTACCTGCTTCCCATTAACCCATTCTATCCGCAAACCTGTCACGACCTTTTTCGGCCCACCCGCCAAGACTGCCGTTCACTGAAAGTCCTGCAGCTCTCCCTAGAGAAGGAAGGGGGAAATCACTTATGGGACAGGCCTGCTGGACCAAAGGTGGGTTTGCCTACATTTCATTGCAATTAGCTAGTTTTGGACACCACTACACGGCGATTGAAAAAGCAAAGGAGGCCTGTGAGCATGTTGCACTTTTTACCCCTACAAGATGTTCCTTCTGAGAAATTCATTAATCTTTTTTTTTTTTTGCCAGTGGCACATACCTCTAATCTCCGTACGCAAGAACCTGAGGCAGGAGGATTGCAAATTCAAGACCAGACAGGGCAAGATTATGAGATCCTCTCTCAAAAACAAAACAAAACAAAATTCACTAAATGCAGAATCTGGAATCAGATCTAAATGCACAGAGGTAATGCTTTTCTCTGGTATCTGGACCTGATCTGTAAATCTAAAAACCTTACAATGACTTAAAAAAAAAAAAATGTCTACCATAAGAGACCCCAGCTCTTTATGAAATTTGTTTTATCTATTTTCCTATTTATACACTTGTTTTTCTTCAAGACTGAGCCAAGGGGAAAGGAAAAAGGAAAAAAAAAAAAAAAAAAAGGATACATGGAGCTTTTTGTCAGTCCCACACTATACTTGCCTAAGAAATTAAAGCAAATGTACATGTGGAGGACGGACTCTACCACTTTAATTGCTACAAATAGGGATTTTTATTGTTACTCTTTCACATGTGTGTAATGAAGGGCTATCTCCTAAGAGTTGATAGTTAATATTCAGTTATCAATACTTAAATAATGTAATGAAAATACAGAGAACGACTGGACATTTTCTAGAAATACAGCTTGGTGAACTTGAACTATAGGCACACAGAAAGATACACAGAGAGAAAGGCAGAAACAGGCATGTGTGCGTGTACATGTGCGGTGTGTGTAGAAAAGCAGACATATGGTCACAGATACAATCACACACAGGTACATACATATTTACAGATCCACATGCAGAAACAGACATACACACAGCAAAATAGACGCATTCAAACAGACAGGAATCAGTCCAGGAAACCTCAGAACTTATCACCCAAAGCAAAGTTTTTGTGCCAAGTAATGGCCATACCTTCAGTATGGAGCCTCACCCTGTTCACAACAGCGTCCTGAAATCAGTCCACTGCCCACCGCGCCTGTGCAGTGCTGTGACTGTCCTGGGGTTTAGCAGGAGCTGCTTTCAGGTGCTGAAGCAATTTCAGCTTTTATAACCCCGAGAAGCTGGCCAAAATTGTATAACCAACCGCACTACCTCATGCTATCTGCATTACACAACAGCCACCGCCTGGTTACAAACAGTTACTGCAGGCCTCTGTTCTGGTCTTGAAATCCAGCTTGCTTTAACAGGACAGTCTGGATATTCTACAGTAGATCCCCAACAGCTGCTGGTCACAAACTCAAAGAAGAGACATTAAGCTGGGCAGGACAGCACACCCCTTTAATCCCAGCATTCAGGATGCAGACGCAGGCAGACCTTTTTAAGATCAAGGTCAGTCTGGTCTACATAGCAAGTTCCAGGCCAGTTGAGGCTACAGGGAGACCCTGTCTCAAAGAGACCAAAAAAGAAGGAAGGAAAGAAGGAAGGGAGGGAGGGAGGGATGGAGGAAGGGAGGGAGGGAGGGAGGGAGGGAGGGAGGGAGGGAGGGAGGGAGGGAGGGAGGGAGGGAGGGAAAAAAAGAAGAGAAATGGAATCCTATCTTTCCAAATAATTCAGATGAGCAATCCACCCATGCTGCTTCTAGTTCTCTGAAAAGGGGGATTAGTTCTACTCCCTGGCAATTTTTCTTTATCCCAGTCACAAGCCCAAAGATACCTGATTGCAAAATTCAAAGAATTTCAATGATATAAGATAAGACTCCTTCATTAAATCAACAAAGTGGAGCCAATTCATAACTGTGATATTGAAGAGTTAATGGCTGGAGCCCAAGTGCGGGTGGTGTCTGGTAGGCAGGTTCCAACTACACAGCCCCGCAACAGATGTGCCTGTGAAAACTGATGAGAAGAGGCTAAGCTAACTGACAACATAACGTCAGCAACAAGAAAAAAGCTGCCAGACTGTCCTTGTCCTAAGCCCAGCCCAGGCCAGCAGGGATGTAGCGTCGAGGAAAGCTCTGCCTTGGAGGGTACAAACAGCTGCCTCTATCTCCCAGACCAGACCACACATTCCCAAACTAGACAGAGACCACAGACACAAATCACAGCCAGGCAGCAAGAGGAGCTCTGCCAGCAGCAAGGAGCACCTGGGAGATAGGGTCCCAGCGATGAAGAGAAGACAAACCAGCAGACAGACAGCTGAGAGTAAAGCTCCTTCATCAGACCTTGAGGAGGAAGTCAGCAGTGGGAGAAGAAGAAGATGCCAGGGGATAGAGGAGAGGCCACCTTGAAACTGCGAAGATTGGCAGGATTCTAAAGCTCAAGCCCTCAAGTCCACAACACAGGGCCCCAAATGACCACCTGGTGAAGTCAGTGTCCAGGGAGCTGAGGGCTATCATGAGGACACCAAAGTACTGACTGCAGGAGCCAAGAGAAATCCAAAAACAGAAAAGAGGAGAGTAAAAATTCTTTTTGAAAGTATCTGTTTAAAAAGGGAACAAACAACTATATGAAGAAAACGAGCAAGACCTTAAGAAGTTAGAGTGGGGAAGTGACACGATAGAAAATGTCAACAGAGACAGAGGCAGCGAGAGGAAAGGTGCAGACAGGAAGAGCCAGGGAGCAGAGGCCAGGCCCAGGCAGCACTGTGGGGCTAGCCAGGGCTTCTACCTGACAGTGCGAGTCGGTGGGATGCAAGCACGCAGAGCAGACGGTGCAGTAAGGACTGCAAGGCTCCGGTGGGGACGCCTGGGGTAGGTCTGAGGGTTTTAAAGTGCCCTAAAGTCAAATAGAGCATTTTCAGATACTCAGAAGGTTTGAAGCCATATATACCAACGAGGCAAAATTCAGGTCACTAATGACAAGTTCACTAACAGCATACTCAAATTAAGAGTGGGACAGAGCTAATCAAACTCTGTAAGCCTAATTACAAAAGTGAATACATATATCAAATTAGTCTCTGAATGGATGTTTATAATGAAAAACACACACACACACACAAAACAAAACAACAACAACAAAAAAGACCAAACCAGATTACATTATCAAAGACTGAAGATGGGGAGGTGCCGTGGTTTGGTACTGTGACCTCCAAAGGCTCCTGTGCTCCCATGTGGCAGTGCTGAGGTAGTAGAACCTCTGAAGCAGGCCCAGAGGACGGTCAGGAGGAAGCGCCTTCAGAAATAATTAATGCGGGTCTGTCATAGTGAGCTAATTCTTCCAGACAGCAATGTCACATAAAAATAAATTAACAAATAAAATTTTCAAAATGGCAAAGCCAACACTGGTGCTTGGGAGTGGGTTCCCTCGGTGATTTGGCCTTTTGTGCATAGGCAGGAGGCTCTTGCATTTCCACAACAGCAAGCTAAATGAATCTTTCTTTAGACTTAGCCTCAGCTACTTTGTTACTAAAACACAAAACTGACAAAACACAAGAATTAAGAAGATGACAAAAACCCTCTCACAGTCCAGAATTTTAAACTATAATGAGGGTCAGTGAGATGGCTCAGGATAAAGGTGCTTGCCACCAACCCTGACCATGACCACCTGCATTTCATCCATGGAACCCACACAGTAGAAATGCCTGACTCCTGCAAGCTGTCCTCTGAACTCGATACATGTGCATGTCCTGCACGGACACAAACATACACACAAAATAAATAAATAGATATTGTGGGTCTTAACATCTGCCTAGCACATATGGGACGTGGGTTCAATTCCCAGCAAGCACTGGAAAAGAAGTCCGGGGGAGGAGGAAGAGAAAGAATGATACTCAAACAGTGTCCAAAAATGCCAACTTCCAAAGAACGACCATCAAAGTGAAACAAAAACAAAGCAACATTAATGCTGCATTATTTTTGTTTTATTTATGTGTGTCTATATGTGGTGTGTGCATGTGTGTACAAGGGTGTGCTCATCAGTGCATGCACATGCACATGTGGAGGCCAGGTCAACTTCAAGTATCTCCTCTATCACTTGCTACCTTTGTTTTTTTTTTTTAAAGATAGGGTATTGAGGCTGGAGAGATGGCTCAGAGGTTAAGAGCACTGGCTGCTCCTGCAAAGGAACTAGGTTCAGTTCCCAATACCCACATGGTAGCTAACAACTGTCCATAAATCCAGTTCCAGGAGATCTGACACCCTTGTATTACATGAACAGGTACACTTTATAATTCAGGCAAAATACCTATACACATAAAAATAAATTTAAAAAATGGAATGACTAGAACCAGGCATGACAGCCTTTAATCCCAGCTCTGGAAGACAGAGGCAGGCAGACGTGAACCCAGACAGGGTTACATGGCTAAGACCCTCTCAAGAAAAGGGAAAAAAAAAAGAACGGAACCAGATAAGCACAGCCCATCCTCTCACATGTGTGCCCCAGCTTCTAATGTTTACACTCATGTATTTATGTGATGAGTGTATGTAGGACAAAACACTAGAGAGGGGTCCATGAGAGAGGAAAGGAGGCTCTAAGGAAGAACGGTGGGGAGGGTAAAAGAAAACGTGACATGGACATGAAAACGGGGTGCTGAGGGAGGGGCAAAGACGGGACAGGAGGAGTTCGGGCAGAGTGACCCACCAAGACCCAGTACAGACGGAAAGGCCACAAGAAATGTTCTATCATTAAAAGTTAAATGTGAAAAGATAATAAACTCTTCCTCATTTGGTGACTGTTTGCACCTTTTCAAACGAGTATTACTACATACTGACATTTCAGTACCTCTGCTCCTGTAAAACAGTACAACATAAGAGATCTAGGATTACCAGCTGAACGAAAACCACGTCGATTCGTTCATAAGGCAATCTACGTGGAGTGGACAATCCATAAATACGGCAAGCAAAGCAAACGTGTTAGCAGTGCCCTCTAGTGTCACAATACTTACCTGTCACTAGGTAAATGTTAAAAAAAAACATAAAATATAATATTTTCATGAACTGGAGATATAGTTCAGTGGTATATTATTTGCCTAGCACATGCAAAAGTCAAGGCCTGGGTTTGAACCCAGAACTGAAAAAATTAGGAAATTCTATGTTAGAAATCTTCAAACATACAGAAAAGCAGAATTAAAACACACATTCAGGGCTGAAGAGACGGGTCAGTGGTAAAGAGCTCTTGCAGAGGACCCAGGCTTGATTCCCAACACCCATATGGTGACTAACAACCCATTCATAATTCCAGTTCCAGAGGAATCCAACACCCTCTTCTGACCTCCCCAGGCACTGCAGGACACAGGTAGGACACAGGTACACTTACACACATGCAGGCAATACACTCATATACACACAAAAATAATAAAAACACTTTCATTATGTATCCATCTTATTTGTAATTATTGATTATTAACTCATGTAGCAATTTCTATGTTTTATTAACATATGAGCTCTTACCTCTTTCAATTAATAATTCAATTAATAAAAATTTTGATTGGGAGTTACATGCCTCTAATCTCAGCACTCCAGAGGCAAAGGCAGGTGCCAGACTGGTCTAAACAGCAAGTTCCAGAACAGCCAGGACAACATAGTAAGATCCTGTCTCAAAAATTTTTTTAAATCTTGAATATTTAGGGGCTAGAAAGATGGCTGAGTGGCTAAAAGCACTGGCTGCTCTTGCAGATTCCCAGAACCCATGTAGCAGCTAATAACCATCTGTAACTCCAGTTCCAAGGGATCCGATGCCCTCTTCTGACCTCCAAGGCCACTGCATGACACAGGTACACTTACATGCATGCAAACCATACACTCATACACATAAAATGTTTTTAAATTTTTAATCTTGAATTTCTATGCTGAGCATGACAACTACACAATCCACTTTTATCCCGACTTTTCTTACAGCTAGATCAAGGGAGATCAAGGTCTGCAGGTTCTACATAGCAAGTTCCAGGCCAGCTGAGGCAACAAAGTGACTGACCCTGTCTCAAAATTTTTTAAAAGATTAACTTTCATTCTTTTAATTAAAGAAATTAGCCAGACCTGATAACTCATGCTTGTAATCCCAGCACTTGGGAGATTGAGACAGGAGGATTGCTATAAATTCAAGGCCAGCATGAGTTATAATATGAGCTCCAGACCAGTCTGGAGTATAGAGTGAGACCCACATCTCAAATTAAAAACAAACAAAACAGAAAACCCAATAAAACAAGCAAACAAAAAATTAAAGAAATTTCATGACATAACAAAAAGAAAAGGTTGCTTCCACAACACCAAGTGCTGCCTAGACCACAGAGGAACGGGCACTGACTCACACCTGCTGAGGGTGTAAAATGGTACTAGTCTGGAAGTGGTGATTTCTTATCAAGTTAAACATACATTTACCTAAGTCCCAGTAATACTACTACTGATTTTTTACCTGGCAAAAACTTATATTCAGATGAAAGCCTATATGTTATAGCTGCCTACAGTGGTTTCATTTACAACAACCAATCCAGAAAACAAGACTCACTTTCAACTAGTGAACAGATAAACATGGCACATCCCCATTAAAAGGAGGTATTATTTTGTACCGGTCAGTTTGTCTTACTTGTTGCCAAAAATGTAAATTGGGCAAGCATTATCATTATTCAAGTCAGAAAAAAAAATTGATGCCTTCTTCGTCTCCAATTTAAACCTTTACCTGGGGGACAATCCATCTACAGCCATCTCATTCACATGAAAAAAGACCACAGAAGGCAGGAAGGAGACTGTAGCCCCATCATGAAGAAGCCCGGTCATCTTGGGGTGCCCTGACTTCTTCTGAGGATTGAACCTCTTCTAAAATCCCATCTTCCAGGAAAACATCCATCCAAAGCCAGAAACCAGAGGTTCTCTATGCCACAGACAGCAGTGAGGGAGCTTACTACCACAAGGCTCGACACAGATCCTCGGCAGCAACTGCCTCCCAGAATGCTTACAGATAGACAGATGACAGTCACCACATCAGGAGGAGGGAGGGCAACAAGCTGGGTAACGTGGATCTGCTGCCTTACTCATGAATTAAGAAGTGGAGGCTAAGGTTCAAGAACTGCTATTAAATAGAGATCCAAGGACCAGGGTTCTGGCTCAGTTGGTAACATGCTTGCTACAAGAACATGAGGACCTGAGCTTGATTCCCAGAACTCATGCCTGGCACAGAGATACCTTGTAATTCCAGCACTGGAAATGCAGAGACAAGCAGATCACTGGGGCTCACTGGCCAGCCTAGCCTTATCTACAAGCTCCAGGCCTCAGTCTTGGGAAGAAGGGGAACTAAGGTGGCTGGCTCCTAAGGAAACACACCAAGGTTGACTTTTGGCCTCTATAAGTATACACATGTGCACACAAACCCCCCCACTCCCTCTTTCACACATACAATAAGAGATCCAAAATATTAGTAGGAATTATCCAGGTGGCTGGATAAGAAAATATTATAAAAACAGCTGGGGGGGTGATATATAAATAAATAAAAATCAAGGTCCAGTTAAACACAGAACTCATAAATGTGTAACTGAGAGAGTCACCTTGTTACCTGATTTCTCTCCAGCTGACAGCCAAATTCAACAGACCAAAAAAGACCTATATACACTCACAAAGAAATTGGGGCTGGAGAGATGACTCAGTGGTTAAGAGCATTTGCTGCTCTTCCAGAGGACTGGAGTTCGAATCCTAGCACCCACATCAGCTCACATTAAATAAACTGTCTGTGACTTCTATTATAACTGTATGGGACAGCATCTGTCTCAAGAAAGTGGAGACCACAAAATACTATTTCAGAACTCACAACCATGGCAATCGTGATCAGACTAGTTCTTAGGAGTATAAGCTTCTGATACCTTGATTTTACACATGCATGCATACACAGGCATGGCCATATAGCTTAGCCAAAATAATATATAAACTCTCTAAGTGATAACCTACATAATCAACATCAGTCTGTGTGGAGGTAGCAGATGCAACAACCTAAGTTTTCACAGAAGTAACTGGGAAGAGGAAATGAGAGGCCAAAGCAGAAATCCATGTGCTAAGAACAAGCTTATCCTTTTAAAGGTCAAAAGGGCTCTGATGGACATGTGGAACCATCACAAGAACTTAATTAAAACATAAGGCCCACAGGATATACAAGACTCAAATCCAAAAAGGCTTTGTAACTGCCAAATTGTAGGTTGTGTGGCAAACTTAGTACAAAACAATACCTGTATTTGAAAAAGGATTATCACTGGAATACATTATTGGAGGCATTTTCCATACCACATAGAAAGGCAGCAAATAACTCAGACAATTAATAAACAGTTGCTCTTAATCCAGTATTAACTTGCTCAGATATACACGCCCTGTTGAAAAGGTCAGGGTCCTAATGACCATCTTTGAATCTCTTTCATAGTAACCATTACACAACCATCCATCTTTTCTCTTTCCTTCTTATGCAATTCAGTGTTTACATAGATTTTTGAAACTGCCCAATTTCTCTGGTAAATATTTAATTCTCTTGTTGCTATGAAATCAAACCATAAGCAATACATTTTTATATAACGGTGTTTGGTAATGAGAAAGTAAGATAATTGACGTCAACAGCACAGACTCTATAAACCAAAAATACCAGAATTATCAGACACAGGAAGATCTCTTGGAAACAGGCACCAATAAAACAAGAATTCCTCCTTCCTGCTGAAAGCTGTTGATGGAGTTTATATCAATGTCCCTCTGCATCTGTGTAGTCCTAGCCACTTCTAATGCTCTTGAATCCTCTTCCTGGCCCTGAACACTGAAGGTGTTCTCCAAGGACTGAGCTGTCACCTGCATTTCTTGATGACAAAGATCAAAGAATTTTTTCTTGGTTTAGGATCTGAACTGACAGTCTAAAACCATATGGAATAAGGTTAATCATTCAACTAGCTTCCTGACTTGACCATGATCTAAGCACCAACACAGAAATGGACCATACCTGAAGCAACTTCCCATCTAACTGGACATAGACAGTCCTAGGCAACAAGTGAATAAGAGAATGAAACACATAAGCTGTGCTGCATGTGAAACTCCAAAGAAACAGAACTCCAGACTTGAAACTGTCAGAAATTAGTCCCCAAAATACAACTGGGAGCCAGCTTTACAATCCCCGAGGGAGGTCATCATGAAGGTCCAGAGATAAGCAAGTGTATGCTGAATCTCTAGCCACAGCACTTAGAGGAAAGTGAAGGAAAACATCTGTCCAGAGTCAAAAAAGCCTGGGACCCATCTGTAGATGTAGCAAAGCTTTGAGAACAGAGCAGGTGATGAAGAGATAATTCACTGTGTGATCACCTCAAGATGGAAGATCGGGAGGGTACAGTGATAATCTAAATACAGTTGGCATCCAATGGAGACTGCTTTTCTAAGACCCCCAGAACCGAAACTCAATTCTCAAGAGGGATGTCCTTATATAAATAGTACAGTGTTGGCATGTAACATGCACAGTGCATTGAACAGTCTCTTTGGTATTACCTAAAATCCCTAACACAGCGTAAATGCTATATAAACACTTGTTATACCATAATCTTTAGAAATAAAGAAAACTGAGTTTCCATACTTTCAGTCATAGGTACAACTTTTTCTTCCAAATATTTTTGATCTCTCACTGGCTGAACTGGCAGATTTGTAAAAGCCATATATACTGAGGGCCAAGTCCATAATAATCTTGGCAATTGGGGACTAGCCAAACACAAGGATGAATAAAAGGAATGATTTCAAAGAAAACAAGTGAAGATTTTGTGTCAAAGATGACCTTTAAAAAGAGAACAAGGAACCGGGCAAGGGAGTTCAAGCCTTCAGTCCTGGCACTTGGGATGCAGAGACAGACAGATCTCTGTGAGTTCAAGGTCAGCCTGGCCTAAATAGTGACTTCCAGGCCAGCTGGAGCTACAGGGAGATTCTATATTAAAAAGATGAGAGAGAGGAGAGAGGGAGAGAGAGAGAGAGAGAGAGAGAGAGAGAGAGAGAGAGAGAGAGAGAGAGAGAGAAGCAGGCACTGGCTGCTCTTACAGAGCACCTGGGTTCAGTCCCCAGCACCTACATGACAGTTAACAACTAACTCCAGTTCCAGGGAATCTGATGCCCTCTTCTGACCCCCACAGGCATTGCACATATGGATGCATTTACATATACACAGGTAAAACACCCATAAACATAACATAAAAATATATTTTTAAACATTTAAAAAAGAAGAGAATACGGTTGTCTACTTCGGAAAGAAGAGCAACCAGTGGTAGAACATTTGCCTTGCATACAAGAGGCCTTGGGTTTGCTCTCCCGCATTAGAGAAGAAAAAATAAGAACAACAAAAATCTAGAACAGAAAATGCATCTGATGCACCAAATACAAAAGGGGATATGGACGAGCTTGACCTGATGATGCATTTGACAAGTGCCCACTAAATACTACCAAATATTTGTAAAACCTCAACAGACAAGGACAGAGAAAGAGACCTGCAACACGAAACATGAGGGCAGAAGCCAAGTGCTGGAGAACATTTATTTCCCAATTTCCTCACACAGTCCTCTTTTCCTTTTGCCTCCATCATTAAGAAATGTTACTGTTAGGACTATAACACATGAACTTCTAACCTTTGTAATGTGCCACTTAGATTTTCAATAGTAGACATAGACTTCTTTTACTACAAAGTGAAAATTTTTTTTAAGGAAAGGATTGGGTTGGCTAGATGACTTAGTGAGTACACGTGCTTGCCAGCAAGCCCAATGACATCTGAGTTTGATCCATGGAATCCATATGGTAGAGGGAAAAGGCTCACTTCTCCCAAAAGTTACCTTTTGGACTGCACAAGTCTGCTGTGGTCACGCGCACATGCACCTACAGTCACATACACAGAGTAAACAAATGAGAAAATGAGTAAATACATAAAAAGAACTCATCTATGCATTTGACAGTTCTTGTAACTGTAAACCTAAATAGTGAATTTTACCATCTGTAAATAAAAATAAACCAGGCATAGTATTTCTCATACCATACTGAGGACATTTAATTGACAAGACAAAAATATCAAAGAGTGTAATAGGAATGTTTTTCTTGTTAGCTTTTCCACTTGACAATTTGTCAGTATCTACTCAAACTTTAAAACTTAAAAGTTTTATGAGCTGTATCCAATAACCTTACCACTAGGTTATTCTCCTTCATAAGAAGGTTTTTGTAATACTGTTTGAAATAGCGAAAATAACCAAAACTGCCCATTAAACTCAGCCTGGTGTGGAAGTTTGTAATACAGGAAACGAGCACTGCAAGTTTAAGGGTCACCTGGGCTGCAGGGTGACTTCAAGCCGGCCTGGGCTGCAGGGTGACTTCAAGCCGGCCTGGGCTGCAGGGTGACTTCAAGCCGGCCTGGGAAACTCACGGAAACCTTGCCTCAATTTTTTTTTTAAGTTAAAAAGGTGGTGGGGAAGAGGTGGGTGCTGTGGACATAACTTGATGGCTAAGCATTTGCTGAACATGCACAAGGCCCTGGATTTGGTCCCCAGCACTGAAACAAAACACTGTACTGTCCATCAAGCTTTGGGAAAAGGGAGAGAGCAGGGAGAAGAGGATAATGCTCCTTAGTGCTCTGGAAGTGCTAATACCATTAACTAAACTGCAGAATGCTAGGAAAGGTGAGAGAGCAGTTATGAAATCACTTCACCCCCAGAGTCTTCACCAGTGGCACTGAAGGCCCCAACAGTCAAGGGCGCTCAACAAAGGCTTGCTAATAATTAGAAAAAAAAAAAATACAGAAAGCCAAACAAAAATATTTACCTCCTACCTTGTAATTAGTAAGTGGCAAGACTGTGCCTGCTTATTTTCTACTTTAATCTACTCGCATGGAATCTGGCCTACAGAAGCCTGTTGCCTCAGCATTAGCATTGATCTAGCAATTCAGTACTACCAGGTTGTGCATTTAGACTATTCCTGACATGTGCGAGGTTCAGGCCAAGCACAAATGGGCTCTATGGAGAAAGGCCTGTCAGCATAATTCTGAGACACAAAACTGGTAATTGTGTTTCAGAAACACCCAAATATCATGCTCCATACCTGTCCACACTTTCTGTTATAATGTGCTGAACCATGTCTCCTTGCATGTTGAAGTCCAAGCTCAAAGCTACACAAGGTGCTGCTTGGCAGAGTCAAATTCTAGCTAGAGAAAAGCAAACAGTAAGTGATCATAAACCGAGCAGGAGCCACTCTGGAGGAATGGGGTCCTGACTCAGCCACGGCCAGTCATAAACTCACTCTATAGCTTCCTAACTGTAGAAGAGCTCCAAGGCTCCAGCCCAGTCCAAATCTGGCAGCAAACTACACCTTCATTCCTTAAAATAACTCCCCAGTTCAGGCCTATCCCAAACTATTTGGAAGACTACAGGAGGAAGACTGTACTTTCAAGGCCTGCCTGGGACAGAGTGAATCTGGGGCCAGCCAGGAGTAAACAATGAGTTCAAGGCTAGTCTTAGCAACTTACCAAGACCCGTCTCAAAAAAAATACAAAATACAAAATACAAAATTTAAAGGGCTAGGAATGTAGCTCAGTGGCCAAATAATTCCCCAGCACCTTTAAATTCCAGCACCACCAAAGTCTGAAACACAACTCTCCATTTGTTGCACAAAGTATTTTGCAAGACAACACTTTAGAACATCTATTAAAAAAGCAAATTTATGCATGTTGGCACACACTTTAATCCCAGCACTCGGGAGGCAGAGGCAGGCAGCTCTCTGTGAGATCAAGGCCAGCTTGGTCTACAAATGGAGTTCCAAACCAGCTGGGGCAACAGGGAGACCCTGCCTTCAAAACACAGCAAATCTGCTCTCAGTTGGGCTTTCCTCATGGGTTTTTAAGCTTTCTTTTTATTTATTTAGTGTTTTTGAGACAGGGTCTTCCTCTAGCTCCAGCTGGCCTGGAATTCCTTATGTAGATCAAGACTGCCTGGAACTCAGAAATCCACCTGCCTCTGCCTCCCAAATGCTGGGATTAAAGGTATGTGTCACCACCCTCAGCTTAATTTCTTTTTATTGTATGTATATGAGTGTTTCACATGTGTGTAAGTGGACCACATGTGCGCAATGCCCATGAAAGCCAGAAGAGGGCATTAGATATACCTGGTACAGGAGTTACAGGTGGTTGTAACCCACCTTTTGGTGCTAGGAACTTAGGTCCTCTGCAAGAGTCATCTCTCCAGGTCCCCTCTTCCTGAATTTTTAAAAGCCATAGTTCTTAGTACAATTAGGAGGAAAGCATATTTAAGTCTTCTTAAAGTGATGCAAAGTTATTAGAGTACATTGTTATAATTGTTACATTTTATTATTAGTTATTGTTAATCTTACTATGGCTATTTCTAAGTCAAACTTTGGCATGAGTATATGTGAATAAAACATAGCACAACAGGGCTCGCTCAGTACTACATGATTTCAGCCTTTCTTAGTTCTTTGTGCCTATTTCTTTTCACAACTCTCAGGAGCTATCTGGTCCACATTCTAAAGGTAAAAAAAAAAACAAAACCAAGAGTTCTGCAGTTTCCCAGTCCAAGTCACAGAATTCAGAGTGACAGAGTAGAATCAGAACCCCTTGGGACTACTACCAAGTGCCTGCAATTAACGACTGTTTTATATTACCTCAACACTACCACAAAAACAACAAGAAAATTGAGAGTAATGCACTGGGACAGTGCTTCTCAAAACACTGGTTACCTTCTGTTTCTGACACTTATGTACGGTTAGGCCCACAGATGTTCCTTTCTTAATTCATTAGGTGAATATGTTTCATTCATTCTTGTACCTGTACATACATTTTGCAATAAAAACAACTCAGATCAGACTCAGTGGCTATCCTGCGAAGGGCTACCACAGCCCAGCATAAGCCTGGCCTTCCAACGTACAGAAAGAGGCACAAGATAGCGCAGACAGTCAAAGTCTGGCCAGACAGACTCTGACTGGAAAATACTTATGCTGAGAAGCTTTCAACTCTCACCAACTAGCTGTTCTTCGGTGAGTTAATTTAACATCAGCTTTCAACAGTGACCCAGAGGTGAATAAGCACAGAAATACCATAAGACTTATACCAGTCCAACCTTCATTAAGCCCATCAGAAGCCTGCGACTTTTCAAAAATGAACCACTAGTCTTGTATGGCTGGAAGGGGAGAAGAAAGGGAAGGACGGAGGAAGGGAGGCAGACAGGCATTTTAAGAGATCAGATAAATGAAAAAGTTTGTTTCCCTTTCCAGAACATATCACATGCAAGGTGAAAAAATAATTTACCAAAATAAAAATTTTATAACCATAACTATTTTAAGATATGTTAATGGAGTATCTACAAAGCCAGAAGGGAGGTACCATGTGACAATCATCAACAAAGATTAATTGTTCAGGAATATACAGAACATGAAAAATAAAACTCCTTTTAGAAATGGCTTACTTACACTTAAAATTGTAATGTGAACTGTTCTTTGAAAAAAATGTAGGTTATACAATATGTACATGATCTCACATCTACTGAGAAAGATTAATTACATGTACATATTTGTAACCACAGGGAAGGACTGATAAAACTGCCTTGAAATTGAGGGGGAACAAAAAAGACAGGGAGACCTTTCCATTCCACACAATTCTGACAGGCTAGAATTACTTTCTAACGTGTATATGCTTCTTTTGTAACATCTTAAAACAAACTAAATATATATATATATATGATAGAGAACACAGAGAACACAGAGAGATTGAGCGGGGCATAGAAAGGGGGTGCAGATAAACAAGGGGTTCTAAACGTGATCAAAACCATTGTAAGCCGGGTGTGGCGGCACTAGGGAGGCAGAGGCAGGTGGGTTTGAGTTCCAGGCCAGCTGGGGCTACATGAGACCCTGCCTCAAAAAGACATAAACAAACAAACAACACTGTACAAAATCCTCAAAAACTCAATCAAAAAAGAGAAATATTTACAAAAAGAAAACAAAAGTATTTTTTAAAAAGGTTCACATTTACAGATTAACAGAAAGCCTAGAAATTATAGAAAAATCTTGAATGAGCACGTTAAAGCACTATAACACCTTAAAGACTTACTCTGGACGTGTTTTTATGCTGACCGGCAAGATGACTGAAAGATGTGTTTTTCTGCTCCACTGGCCAATGATCTGTATGAGACTAAGTCACGGAACTGGATCACAGGTTCCAACATCGGAAAATGCACTTTGAGAAAAGAATGCTTAAAGAAGAGTTAAGGGGCTGGAGAGATGCCTGAGTGATTGTTAAAAGGGTTGACTGCTCTTTCGGAGGACCCAGGCTTGATTCCCAGCACCCACACGACTGCTAACAACCATTAGTAACTCCAGTTCCAATGGATCCGACATATTCTTCTGACCTCTATGGGCACTGCATGGCACGGGTGAACTTACACACATGCAGGCAATAATACACTCATACACATAAAAAATAAGCAAGTTTTTTTTTTTTAAAAAAAAGACAAGACTTAAGCAGAAAGACTACCACTCTTCCAACAAAAACAAGCCTAGATTATCAGAGTATCCTTGACCTTCTAGACAGAGCCCCATCACACTCTCTGGGAACAAGAAAACTTGCCCTTCAACAAGGCTACATGCTCAAGATCAAAGGCCTAAGTCACTGCAGCAGGCAAGAAGAACATCACTGGAGCAGCACAGCTAGCTTCCCCGGTAAGACCTACTGCTTCTTATCATGTCATTTCTAAAGAACTACAAGACTGAGCACCCCTCAACCAAAAACCCCAAATTTGATAACACAAGTGGAAAACTCCACACATGAAACTGTTTAATATGTAAAATTATATTAAAGTATTGTATAAAATTACCTTCAGTCTATGTATATAAGTACATGTAACAAATGAATTTCATATTTAGAATTGGGTGTTATCCCTAAGATCTCATTATATAAACTCAAACATCCAGAAAAAAATTTCAAATACTTCTTGTCCTAACCATTTAACTTCTACATGTTTTAGTTCCCAAATTTTTATTTCATACAGAAAAAAAAAAAAAGTCATCAAGAAGAGAGGAAATAATACAGAATTCTTGATGGGCATGGCAGAGCATACCTTTGATTTCAGCACTGGGGAGGCAAAGCAGTTGACATCTGTGAAACTGAGGCCAGTCTGGTCTACAAAATGAGTTCCAAGCCAGCTGGACCCTATTTCAAAAACCAAACAACCACAGACACAAAAAATAAAAACAGAATTTTCATCTTGATCTTTTATTAGTTTTAACATCCATCACTGACTCTTCCCATCTTTCCACTGTCCCCTTAAAAAGGGACATTAACCATTAACTGTTCAGAAACCGGGAGGGTGGAAACCAGAACCAGTACCGTCCACAGGCCTTATCTCTAAGCTGCCAGATCATAATATCAGTTAAATAAATACAGTAATAGTCTGACAAAACACAGTTCCTCCATCTAAAAAGGCAGAAAACAAAATGTACTCACGACAGATTAAAACTATTTCTTGAGTGTGTTAAAGAGTGCCTTCTGCAAAGTGGTGACCAGCACAATACTGCTTTTACATTTTGCTAGGTATTCCCATCTGCTGCTCTCCTGGGGAACGTGGGTGAAACACAGACGAGCTTAGAAATACTGCCTTTCTGCCCATCTAAGGGGCAGTGAATACAGAGGGGTGGTGGGCTCAGACCTTCCTGTGGGCAGCTCACTAGCAGTTCTAGGAAATAAAACCCAGACCTGTCTGTCTCTCAGTCACAGAAATGCCACAGTCTGCACACAGGGCCCTCAGCAAAGTGCAGTGTCAAGTTAGATACCTGAAAGCCACAAATAACTTCCTGCAGTTGGAAAGACTAGTGAACCCTAAACCTTAGTAAAGACATGTTTCCAGAAGCTTAGAGTCAATGGCTTATTAAATTTAAAAACAAAAAGGATATGAAGTTGGGGTGAGGGTGGGGAGGTTGGGGTGGAGGGGAGGAGTTAAGGAGAGGGTGGGGATGTTGGGGGGGTTAAGGAGAGGGTGGGGAGGTTGGGGGGGCTTAAGAGAGGGTGGGGAGGTTGGGAGGGTTAAGGAGAGGGTGGGGAGGTTGGGGGGATTTAAGAGAGGGTGGAGAGTTAAGGAGAGGGTGGGGAGGTTGGGGGGGTTAAGGAGAGGGTGGGGAGGTTGGGGGGGTTTAAGAGAGGGTGGAGAGGTTGGAGGGTTAAGGAGAGGGTAGGGAGGTTGGGGGGTTAAGGAGAGGGTGGGGAGTTGGGGGGGTTAAGGAGAGGGTGGGGAGGTTGGGGGGGTTAAGGGGAGGGTTAGGGGCTGAATGTGATGAAAATGTACTGCATGAAATTTTCGAAGAATAAAAGTATTTACATCCAGGGCTGGAAAGGTGGCTCGGCAGTTAAGAGCACTGGCTGTTCTTGCAGAGAATCTGGAGGTCAGAAGAGGGCGTCCCATTCCTCCGTAACCGGCGCTCTGGACAGCTGTTAGCTGCTGTTAGCTACCATGTGGCTGCTGGGAACTGAATCCAGTTCCTCTGCCAGAGAAACCAGTGCTCTTAACTGCTAAGTCAGCTCTCCAGGCCCCTAATTTTATTTTATGATACATTTGAGATATAAGATTTTTTGAAGATCATTTTTCTTGGGTTTAGTTTTGAAATTAGAAATCCTGTTTTTGAACACTAAAAGTTCAAATATTTTTCTCAAGAATAAAGAAAAACATTCAGACCATGATTTTATTTAAAGTATATTTTAGATTTCAAATTTGCTTATCTACTAAAATATGCTTGAAACAACCAGCTGCCACCCTTGAATTGAAAAAAAAAAAAAAAAGAGGTAGCTGGGCATAGTGGCACACCAGGATTCAGAGGCAGGTGGCGCTCTCTGAGCTCAAGGCCAGCCCAGTCTATGTATGGAGTTCCAGGCAGCTGAGGCTAATCACCACTGTATAATCATCATAACAAGAAAAACGGAGGGGAAAAAGGCTAAAGACCCAACAATGGAAGGATTTTTTAAGTAAAATATGATGCATTCAGCAAAAATAAGCTGTTAAAAAAAAAATCAGTTTTTAAGTCGGGTGTGGTGTCGAATGCCTTTAATCCCAGCACTCCGGAAGGTGGATCTCTGTGAGTTACAGGTCAGCTGGGGCTACAGGGAGACCCTGTCTCAAAAAGCAAACAAACAAATTTTTTTCAGGATTTTGATTTAGTTCAATTCTTAAGACACAGTACTAAGTTTTATATGATATTCATTTTAATTTAGGGAGAGAAGACATACACTGCATAGTAGGCATCTGTGGATCATAGAACAATTTATAGGAGCCTGTTCTCTCTTATCATATGGGTCACAGAAATGGTATGTCATGCTTGGCGGCAAGCACCCTTGGCCACTGAGCCATCTTGCTGGTCCCTAAGGTTTATTTGTCTTTGCTCTTTTTGAGACAGTCTCCCAGTAGCCCCAGCTGGCCTGGAACTCACTATGTAGACCAAGCTGGCCTTGAACTCACAGAGATCTGCCTGTCTCTGCCTCCCAAGTGCTGGGATTAAAGGCATGCACCACCACGTCTGGCATCCCTAAGGTTTTAAAAGTCCCTGTATGATCTTTATTTTGGAAAAATTATACATAATGTGAACATTTATGCACATACCAAGAAATTTTGCTTTCACATATAACTTGGAAAAAATGAATACACAATGAGTAAAAAAAAAAAAAAACTACTTTACATTTAAGAATTTCACCATAATCCTATTTCTAAATATTATGAGATGGAGCTGGAGAGATGGCTCAGTGGTTAAGAGCAGACAGTAAGTACTTTTCCAGAAGACCTGAGTTAGGTCCCCAGCACCCATGTCAAGCAACTCACGACTGTCTGTATCAGCTCCACAGCAATTTTACATATACATACACAATTAAGAATAACAAGTAAAATCTAAAAAAAAAAAAAGCTGGAGAGGATGCCAGTCACTTCCAGATATTTCTCCCATGCTCTATACATGACAATCCCTAAAGCAGCTGTGAATTTCCTGTATATTTTTGAATTCCATTTCTGATTATTAAAAAAAGCAAAAGACAGAAATTCCTGAGAATGGACACTCTCCCTCTCCTGGGACTCTGCTCTGTCTGTGCTCTGTGCTCTTCACACAGATCAACAGGGGAGGTCTATTGCAAAACCATTTGATTTATCAGATGAAAGTCAGCAATGACAGGGATAACACTAAATTAAGAGCAAGCACGCAAATAACATCTAATCCTGCGTCAGAGGCGGATTTACAGTTAATAATGTGCACTTCCCTCCTATCCCACGTTCAGTCAACAATGCAAAGGCTTTGAAAGTAGAGACGGACGAGTTTTAGTTTACATACTGCACTGGTTCTCAACCCTACCTGCACAGAGAAAGTGCCTGGAAGACTTTAAAACTCCAATATTCTGGGTAAATCCTGGTAAATGCATCTTGGGCTCCAGGATGAAACCAGGCACCCATGACTTTTCAAAGTTCCCTCACATGAATCCTGCCCGCTTCTAAGCTGATGACCACTGAGTAAGCATATTTTTCAAATAGGTAACCAACGGCCCAAGAAAATGAACAACAAAAAAAAAAAAAAAAAAAAAAAAAAATCAATGACCCTGGGCAAGTTTTTAACTTAAAAAACGAAGTGTATTAGCCTAGAAGAAAATTGCTCCTAGTGCATATAAATGCTGCCTTATGAAATGTTTCCATTAAAAACATGTAATTGTTGGCACACAAAGCTCCTGGGTTTGAACCCTAGCATCTTGAAAAAAAGAGTAAAAGCACTTCTTAGTACTACTACCAAAACTGATCTACCAAATAAACGTAATCAGCAACAAAATGCAGACTGCCTTTTAGGGAAAACACTGACAAACTGACCCTGAAATTATATAAAAACACAGGGAGCTGGGGAGACGGCTCAGCAGTTAGGAGCACTTACCACTCTGCCCAGGACTGGAGTTTGGTTTTTAGTCCACATCAGGCAGCTCACAACCAGCTGCAGTTCCAGAGCCAAGGGGATCCAATGCCTCTGGCCTCAGGCACTGTACTCAAGTGCACATACCCAAACCCATACACATAATTTAAAATAATAAAAATCAAATCTTTAAAAAAATATACAGGTCTACCAATTGAGAAGTGTACTGGGAAAGGGTCACCTAGTAAAAGTGTCCTTTCAGTTCTGCCCTCCTCCTCGAGGAGCGGGTTGTGGTTGCCCATCTGGTGGGAAAAAAAACACACAGGTCCAAGAATAGCAAACACAATCTTGAAAAAGAACAAAACAGGAGACTTGCTTTTTCCAGCTTCTGAACTTAACAGGAAGCTATGGTAATTAAGACAGTGTGATATAAGGACACATACACACAAACATACACACACATTCACAAACACACATGCACACACATACATACTGGCATAACGATATACATATAAGGAATATAAATGAAAACACAGAACTCAGTCCTAACATGATTCAACAGAGTAAGAATATTCTTTCCATCAAGTGTTGCTGAGATTAACTGTTAAGAGTAACAGAAGCTCTACCTCACAACATCTATAAAACACGATAAAATTAATTCCCAAAAGAAAACAAGGGACAAATCTTTATCACCTAGGTTCAAACATGGTTTTCTTATATATGACACCCAAAAGCACTTGCAACAAAAAGAATAAAGGGGACTTGATCAAAATTTTAAACTTTTGTGCTTCAAATGACAGCAGCAGCAAAGAAAAAGGAGCTCCAGAACTGAAGAAAGTCTGCAAACTACACCTCACACAGGGAGAGTGTCTGCAAATTACACCTCACACAGGACAGAGTGTCTGCAAACTACACCTCACTCAGGACAGAGTGTCTGCAAACTACACCTCATACAGGACAGAGTGTCTGCAAACTACACCTCACTCAGGACAGAGTGTCTGCAAACTACACCTCACTCAGGACAGAGTGTCTGCAAACTACACCTCATACAGGACAGAGTGTCTGCAAAGTACACCTCACTCAGGACAGAGTGTCTGCAAACTACACCTCACACAGGACAGAGTGTCTGCAAACTGCACCTCACCCAAGACAGAGTCTGCAAACTATACCTCACACAGGGAGAGTGTCTGCAAACTGCACCTCACCCAAGACAGAGTCTGCAAACTACACCTCACACAGGACAGAGTGTCTGCAAACTACACCTCATACAGGACAGAGTGTCTGCAAACTACACCTCACTCAGTACAGTGTCTGCAAACTACACCTCACACAGGACAGAGTGTCTGCAAACTGCACCTCACCCAAGACAGAGTCTGGAAACTACACCTCACACAGGACAGTGTCTGCAAACTACACCTCACACAGGACAGAGTCTGCAAACTGCACCTCCCACAGGACAGAGTGTCTGCAAACTACACCTCACACAGGACAGTGTCTGCAAATTACACCTCACACAGGACAGAGTCTGCAAACTGCACCTCACTCAGGACAGAGTGTCTGCAAACTACACCTCCCACAGGACAGAGTGTCTGCAAACTACACCTCACACAGGACAGAGTGTCTGCAAACTATACCTCACACAGGACAGAGTGTCTGCAAACTACACCTCACACAGGACAGAGTGTCTGCAAACTACACCTCACTCAGGACAGAGTGTCTGCAAACTACACCTCACACAGGAAGACTGTCTGCAAACTAGACCTCACACAGGACAGTGTCTGCAAACTATACCTCACACAGGAAGAGTGTCTGCAAACTACACTTCACACAGGACAGTGTCTGCAAACTACACCTCACAGAGGACAGTGTCTGCAAACTACATCTCACACAGGACAGTGTTTGCAAACTACACCTCACGCAGGAAGAGTGTCTGCAAACTACATCTCACAACAGGAAGTGTCTGAAAACTAGACCTCACTCAGGACAGAGTGTCTGCAAACTACACCTCACACAGGACAGTGTCTGCAAACTACACCTCGCACAGGACAGTGTCTGCAAACTACACCTCGCACAGGACAGTGTCTGCAAACTACACCTCACTCAGGACAGAGTGTCTGCAAACTACACCTCACTCAGGACAGTGTCTGCAAACTGCACCTCACACAGGACGGAGTCTGCAAACTATACCTCACACTCAGGACAGAGTGTCTGCAAACTACACCTCACACAGGACAGAGTCTGAAAACTGCACCTCATTCAGGACAGAGTGTCTGCAAACTACACCTCACACAGGACAGTGTCTGCAAACTACACCTCACACAGGACAGAGTCTGCAAACTGCACCTCACCCAAGACAGAGTCTGCAAACTACACCTCACACAGGACAGAGTCTGCAAACTGCACCTCACCCAAGACAGAGTCTGCAAACTACACCTCACACAGGACAGAGTGTCTGCAAACTACACCTCACACAGGACAGTGTCTGCAAACTACACCTCGCACAGGACAGTGTCTGCAAACTACACCTCGCACAGGACAGTGTCTGCAAACTACACCTCACTCAGGACAGAGTGTCTGCAAACTACACCTCACTCAGGACAGTGTCTGCAAACTGCACCTCACACAGGACGGAGTCTGCAAACTATACCTCACACTCAGGACAGAGTGTCTGCAAACTACACCTCACACAGGACAGAGTCTGCAAACTGCACCTCATTCAGGACAGAGTGTCTGCAAACTACACCTCACACAGGACAGTGTCTGCAAACTACACCTCACACAGGACAGAGTCTGCAAACTGCACCTCACCCAAGACAGAGTCTGCAAACTACACCTCACACAGGACAGAGTCTGCAAACTGCACCTCATTCAGGACAGAGTGTCTGCAAACTACACCTCACACAGGACAGTGTCTGCAAACTACACCTCACACAGGACAGAGTCTGCAAACTGCACCTCATTCAGGACAGAGTGTCTGCAAACTACACCTCACACAGGACAGTGTCTGCAAACTACACCTCACACAGGACAGAGTCTGCAAACTGCACCTCACCCAAGACAGAGTCTGCAAACTACACCTCACACAGGACAGAGTCTGCAAACTGCACCTCATTCAGGACAGAGTGTCTGCAAACTACACCTCACACAGGACAGTGTCTGCAAACTACACCTCACACAGGACAGAGTCTGCAAACTGCACCTCACTCAGGACAGAGTGTCTGCAAACTACATCTCACACAGGAGATCATGTTCAGAATGTTGAAACTAAGCTCTTTTCTAAAAATTTTTAAAATTTATTTTTATTTTATGTGTATGAGTATTTTGCCTACAAGTATGTAAGTGCACTACATGAGTACAATGCCCAGGAAGGCCAGAAGAGGGAGTCTGAACCCCTGGAACTAGAGTTACAGATGGCTGCTAGACACGAAGTAGGTGCTGAGAACCAAGCCCAAGTCCTCCGTAAAAGCAGTCATCTCTTTAACCTTCAAAACTAAGTTCTTAATTTTACTGAGAAATCTCACAGCTCAACAAAAAAAAGACAATCCAAATTTTTAAAAAGTACCCATAAATAGATATTCCTCAAAAAAAAAAAAAAAGCATTAATAGACCAAAAAGCATATGAAAAGGTACTTAATATCATTAGTCATTATTAAGAAAATAAAATCAAAATCACTGCATACTGTTAGGATAGTTATAATTAAAAATGACAGACAATAACAAGTGTTGGGCAGAATGTAGAGAAATTGGAATTCTCATGCCTGCTGCTGCCTCTCATTCAGACAACAATGTAGCAGTTCCTCCAAATGTAAACATGAAACTACCACATGATTCATTAATTCCACTTCTAGATAGTTACCAGAAAACTGGAAACATGATCACACAGAAATCTGTCCACAAATGTTCAAAGCATTATCTCAAAATGAGAAAATAAACCAAGTGTCCACTAACTGAATGATGGAAAAACAAATGGTGGTAGATTATTATGAACAAAACCTTGAAAACCTGCTGCTAATATAGAAGTCAATCATGCTGAGTGTGGTACACATGCCTGTCATCTTAGCAATTGAGGTGGAAGCAGGAGGACTGTGTTTGAGGCCAACCTGGGCTATATAGTAAAACTGTCTCAAAAGGAAAAAGCCAATCACTAAAGATCACATATTGTATGATCCTATATATATTCTCAAAATAGGCAAATCTATACAAGCCACAGACTGTAGATCAGAAGCTAATAATGGGTACCAGGGCTTCTTTTTGAAATGATAAAAAAATGCTCTGGATGGCACATACCTGTAATCCCAGACAGGATTAGGAGGCAGAGGCAGGCAAATCTCTATGAGTTCCTGTTCAGTGTGGTGGGTTCCAGGCCAGCTGGGACTATATACAGAGATCTTGTCTTCTGAAATCTAATAGTAGTCATAAAACTCAGTGAACAACTGAAGTATTTTTTTTATTTTTATTTTATATGTATGAGTGTACTGCCTGCATGTATTGTAAGTGCATCTGTGTCAAGGATGCCTAAGCAGTCAGAGGCATCAGGTTCCCCTGGAACTGGAGTTAAGGACGATTGTTAGCCATTATGTAGACTTTGGGAAGCAAACCCAGGTCCTCCGTAAGAGCAGCCAGTATTCTTAACTGCTGAGCCATCTCTCCAGTCCCAAAAGGTTGTTTTTCCCTTAGTGTTTTGTTTGTCAGGGGGGGAGAGGGTGTTTTTTGCTTTTTTTTTTTTTTTTTTTGAGACAGGCTCTCCTTGTAGCCCCAACTGTCCTGGAACTCACTATGTAGAACAGGCTGGCCTTGAACTCACATAGATAGACCTGTCTCTGCCTCCCAAGTGCTGGAATTAAAAGGTATGCGCCACCATGCTCAACCTCTGAAGTATATTTTTTGAAATAGTGACGGGGGGGGGCAGTGTCTTTTTTTTTTTTCCTCCCCTGACACTCCCAAGGAGCCTCACAGAGTTCCTTTTCTACAACAAAGCATGAATAATTTTCCAAATTCAAAAGACCTTACTGCAGAGTCTCATGTTCCATGACCTGATCATGAAATCAATTTAGGGCATCATAGCTAATTATGCTGTCCATGAAACAATAGAAAATAATCATAAAATACAGCATTTAACACGAAGTGGCTGTTCTATGAAACTTTTGTTTATGTTGCAAATACAGTCCTGAATATATCCGATTACATGAAACTTTTGTATGAAATCCACACACTGAGATTATACAAAACTTGATGCAAACTGGGTCAGTCAAAACAAAATCTGGAAAGTATATTTTAGGAGTTGATGGACACCTAAAGAAATAAACAGTGAAATCTCACATCAAAAGCAGAAAATGTAGAAAAAACTGAAGGTGCTTCAGTCATCAACCTAAGCAATGAACTAACACACTGAAAAAGAAACTCAACTGTTGTCTTGACTGTCAATGTGTAATGTTTAAAGGCAGAGTCCCTTCCCAGTCCACCTCTCAGGCCAAAGCAAAGGGCATAGAAGGTTTTCCTGCTCCCCAAAAGGGGCTGGGTGAGAAGGGAAGGCACAGGCAGCAGGGACTGGAAAGCGGTGGGCGGACGCAGCCCACAGATGGGCAGCAGTCTCCGTCATAAAGCTCTGCAGCCAGGGAGCCGCTGAGGAGAGAAGGGAGGGAGCGCCACACTGCTTCTCTCCACACAAATAAGACTTAATTCTCTTTTATAGAGAAGAAACAAAACCCATAAAATTTCTCTGAACAACATTTTCAAAGACTCTTCAACACAAAAGATGTAAGCAGCTGCAGAATATAATGGAGGGACCAAAAATTAGAAAGCCCTTGGGACAGACCTGAAGCCTGAAGACATCAATTCCTTCAGGAGAGAAATTTGAGGTCATCCTCCAAACAGCAGGGAAGCAGAACTTACAGGAGAACTACCTCCAGTGACAGGGACACTCTACCAGAGTCAAGGTCAAGGGCTTTACTCATCAAAAAGAAAGCCTAACGGGCTAGCAAGATGGCCCATTAGGTATAGCAAGCCTAATCCCTGAATTCAACCTTCCACATAGTGGAAGGAGAACCAACCCCCACAACTTGTCCTCACACTGTGGAGTGCACAGACACACAAACACACGCACGCACACACACACACAAATAAATGTAATTTTTAAAAAATTTTTAAGAAAGAAACAACCAGACATGGTGATGCACTTTGATTCCTAGCACTCTGGGGGCAGAGGCAGGTAGACCTCTGTGAGATCAAGGTCAACCTGGTCTACACCGTGAGCTCTAGACCATCTGGGGCTACAGGGATACCCTGTCTAAAAAATAAATAAATAAATAAATAAATAAATACCAAAAAATTAAAAGAAACACTATGGCCAGGCATGGTGGCACACGCCATCGTCTTAGTCCAGAGGCTGAAGCGGGAGAATCAGGAGTTTGAGATCAGTCTGGGCTACATATCAAAACACTGCACAAAAAACAAAACAAAACAAAACAAACTCCACTAAGTCTAGGGTTGGGAAAAGTATAGCTCAATAGTAGAGCGAGCACCTGAGGCCCTGAGGCCCCTCATGCCTCAGCTTTCAAGTGCTGGTATTACAAGCATGGACCATCCTTACCAGCAAAAAATATTTTGAAACAGGCAAACAGGGGTAGCATATGCCTTTAATCCCAGCACCAAGAAAGCAAAAGTAGGCAGATCTTTGTGAGTTTGAGGCCAGCCTGGTCTACATAGTGATTTCCAGGACAGCCAGACCTGCAGGAAGCCTGTTTCAAAAAAAATTTTTTTTAAATAAAGGATAAGGAGACATGGCTCAGTGGTTAAGAGCAGTGGGTACTCTTGCAGAAGACCCAGGTTCGGTTCCCAGCACCTACATGGCAGCTAACAGCCATCTGTAACTCCAGTTCCAGGGGATATGGTGCCACTTCTGACCTCACGGGGCACTGTACAACATGGGTAAATACATGAAGGCAACACATTCACACACATAAAATAATCAAGTATTCTTTAAAATAAATAAAAGACAATAGGGGCTGGAGAGATGGCTCAGCAGATCAGAGCACTGGCTGTTTGTTCAGAAGACCAGGTTAGAATCCCAGATTCCCACATGTTCCCAACATGAGTATTCCGGTCTTCCTAAGCAGGCAGAGCTTTACACTCCTTGTTTTATCTAAAAAGTAATGGGATTTCTTTTCTGTTCCCATAATTTCTGAGTAGAATTGATGCAGCTAGATGTTCTGTTTGGTCCTTGCCTCCACCATACCTGAGAAATAGAAATGACTTTTTTTTTTTGTTCTGAAGTTGCAAGTTATCTTTTCAGTCTCTGATTTCAAATCTGTGCTTGCTGCGGTAGCACACACCTTTAATCCAGCATTGGGAAGGCAGAGGCAGGCAGATCTCTGTGAGATTTACATAGCTAGTTCAGGCCAGCCAGGGTTACAGGGAGACCCTATCTCAAATTTGGGTGTAATTAATCTGATATTTATGTGCAATATGAAGTAAGGATTATTTCCTAGTCTAGTTTATATTTTCCATCACCAATCTTGACTTTATCTTTTTTTAACTTACCTCCTTAATTATGTTCTCTATCTTTATGTCGGGGGGAGCTTCTGACTCCCCTGACCCCATTCATCTCCAGAGTGCTAAAATTATAAGTATATGCCATGACACCCAGTCTTTAAATGATGATGGTGGCCAAACCCGGGGCTTTGTTCATGCATGCTAGATAGGTGAATGCTAGACAGGTGTTTGTGGAGACGAGAGGCCTCAGATCTCCCTGGAGGCTGGACACGGATGCTGGATGCTGAACTGAGGCCCTCTGGAAGCTGTACATGCTTCTAACCGATGAGCCGTCTCTCCAGCCCTCCTACTGTTTATCTACCTTTGCACAATTTTCCCTCTGTACTTTTGCCATTGTCGAACTCCTCCTTTTTAAGCCGTTATTAATTACTATTGAGACAGGGTCTCTGTGTAGCCATAGCTGGCCTAGAACTTGCTATGTTGACCAGGCCAACTTCAATCTCACAGAGATCCACCTGCCTCTGCCTCTTCAGTGTTGAGACTAAAGGTATATGCCAACATACCTGGCTTAACTATTCTTTTTTTTTTTCTTGCCACAGCGTACACATGCGGAGATCAGAGGATATCTTGGGGAAATTGGTTTTCTTCACTGTTTGGGTTCTAGGGCTAGAACTCAGGTTGTTAGACTTGGCTGCAAGTGCCCTTAATGGATGAACCATCTCACTGGCCAAGCTGTCTCATCCTACATCCTTGTTTTGAAACAGGCTAGCCTCAAATTCATTATGTAGCAGACGATGAGCTTTGCCTTCTGATCCCCCTGCCTCTCTCCAGAGTACTAGAATGTACAGGTATGGGCCATGACAGTCTTTAAATGATGCTAGTGGTCAGACTGAGGGGCTTCATGCATTCTAGACAAGCACTCTACTAACCGAACGCTACTAACAAAAATCCTCAGCCTTCAAGAGTTCAATCCACGATTTCAATACAGTTTAAATGGTAAATTTCATTAAGCATCTAAGTGAATTTGGAAAAACTGTTTTGTGTGTAGGTATGGTGCTAGTGTTGAACTGGTATCTCTAGCATACCAGGCAGGTGTTCTAACATTAAGCCAATCCCAGACCATTTTTATTATGTTGACTTGTTCTTTCCATGAATAGAAAAAATTAAGTTTCTGTAGATACCTTTTCCTTACAAGGTCTACAGATTGCTTTTTAAAATGATTTTATTCATATTTTATTTTTATTATTTTTATTTTATGTACTTGAGTGTGTTACCTGTATGTATGTAAGTGCACCCATGTCATGCAGTGCCTGCAGCAGTCAGAAGAGGACGTCCGATCCCTGGAACTGGGGATGTATACATATGTATATGTGTATGCACATGAGTGGAGGTGCCCTTGGAGGCCACACAGGAGCATCAGATCCTCTGGTCCCCTGGTGCTGAAGTTATAGGCAGTTGTGAGCCCCCGCCCCCCCCCACGTGGGAGCTGGAAACCAAACTCCAGTCCTCTGCAAGAGCTGTATGTGCTCAACCCCTGAGCCACCTCTCCAGCCCCGCAGATTACTGTTCATTGTCCTTCTACTTTTATTTATTTATTTTTGATTTGTTTTTATTTATTATTTATTTGTTTTATTTATTGATTGATTCTTATTTATTTATTGTTATTTTCTGTGTATGAGTGCTATGTGTACATGCGTATAAGTGCACGCCTGTCATGCAGTGCCTGAGAAGGACAGAGGAGGGCATTGAATCCCCTAGAACTGGAACTACAGACAGTTGTCAGCCGATATGATAATCTCACGTTCCCACAGCCCAGGTCTGTGCAATATACTGGGAAGTGGCAGCTTAAAATCAGACAGTGGAGTAGAATGTATGAGACACAGCATTTCACCCTCAAAGCCAAGACTGAAGCTGTGCTTTCAAGTTCAAAGCAGGATGGTGAACTGTCCACCATCCATAACACCAAGAATTCAGGCAAAATGGCCCAGAGTGAAAATGCTCATTCAGATTCAATTAAGCAACTGAAGTCAGTGGTACATATGAACTTACTTGAGCAAAGAGAAGTCATTGCTTTGTTTTGTTTTTAATGTGTAAGATGGAGGTGGTATCATGGAGATTCCCATAGGGACAGAAGGAAGCACTAAGAAAGAGTCCAGCCTGCAGTTCATAAGAAATGGAAACAGCAGAGACACAAATGAACCCCAAGCTTAAGGTAGAACGAGAACGGTCTTCATGCAGCCTCCTCCCAATGCACCCTCCACTCACCCTGGAGTGTTCTAGAACGTACATATGAACAAGTCACCCTTTCTGGGCCTCTCCTAGCTTTCCACCAAGATAGTTTCAAAGACCCTTTTGGCCTCACATCCATCATACCCTTAGCTTGCTGTGATCCCTCCACCAGGGATGTTGCTCCCACCCTTTGAGTTCAACCCTACCTTCAATCCCAAATCCTTCAAAAAAATCCTGGAACAAGAAGGCAGAGCAGATACAGTCTATGCTTAAGCCTGACCACTGACTAGCCTAGAGTCAAATCCTGACTCTGTTACTCAGTGACAAGACAATGAACAAAGAGCTGCAAACCTCCAAACCTCAGCAACCCAGACGTAAAGTAGAAATAGTTAATACCTGTCATACAAGGCAGCTGTGACTAAATTGCAGAGGTGACAGGAAGTGCTGGGAGAGCACCAGTGTACAATTCCATGCTGGCTTCCCCGCCTTCTATACCACGAGGATCTCAGAACAACCAGAGCTTCAGAAAAGATCTAGGAATACATTTCTATCATTAAGGGTCCCAGGGTTCCAGAAGCATTTTGAGAATGGAAACCCAGGAGTTACCTTTGGATAAAAGGCAAAGCAGAATCATGCTGCTAACCTCAAGTGCCCAGCACACAATCTATATACCCATTAGCACCAGCATTATTTAAATCTTTCTAGGATCCCCTCAAAACTGCTTCAGCTTCAAAGATGGGAGAACAACTCTAAGATTCACACACATGTGAAGGAAATGGCTGGGCGAGGAAGACAGTTGGGTCAGTACAGTGCTTGCCTTTGAAGCACTGGCACCTGAGTTCAATCTCTGATAATCCCAGACCTGGGATGGTAGGGGGAGATGGAAACACATGGATTCTTGGGGCTCCATAGCCGCCAACATAGCTTACTAATAGACAAGTTCCAGGCCAGTGAGAGATCCTGTCTCCCTGTCTCTCTCTCTCTCTCTCTCTCTCTATATATATATATATATATATATATTTTTTTTTTTTTTTTAAATGTGTACTGAGGAACAGCACCACCCAAGGTTGTCCTCTGGCCTATATACATGTTTATGTGCACAAAGATGATCATCTACACAGGTGACCTTCACCAAGTACTCAGGGAGATGCCCTGGAGCAACAAACACAATGAAGTCCAGTCATCAGCTGCTCTGAGAAACAGGGACAGAAAGGAACTCATCTTGACCAGAGTCTAGGAAAAGCCACCCTCCCTCATGGAGTAGATTTCCTAACAGTGCATAGAGGCCACCTACACCAAGACAGAGAATCAAGACAAAGGGCATTCCTGAGATTTACATTTCCAGTGAGGAGGAATTCCAGAATTATCCAGTCTCCTTCCCGCACTTGAGTGTGCCAGGTTGGCATCACAGCTTCACACCCAGGACTCGCTCCTCAGGCCGTCTCCTTTCCAGGTTCTCAGACTAGGAACTTTCTCTGTGCATCTGTCTGTCCGCCTGTCTGTCCTCCTCCTCTCCATTCTCCATTCCCATCTCTCACCTCAGTAACCTTCCTTAGCCCTCCCTCAGAATCCAGCCACTTCTCACGGTCTCCCCACAGTACGTCACCCTGCTGTGACCAACCACTTCAGTCCTGCCATCCATTCTCCCACAGCAATGGCTTGACTGAGGATCCACGCCACAAGCTAAATCTGGGCTGGGGTACAGCTCTGCTGTAGAGCTCGTGCTTAACATGCTGAGACCATGGGTTCAATCCCCAGCATGTAAAGAATAAAAAGCTAAATCCACTCATATTCTGTGCTATGTACTGAACTGTGTCACCCTCCCAACCAAAATCTAGGAAGGCCTAATCTTCTAAGACTACTGACTTATAAGAAAAGGGCTGGCGTATAACTCAATACAGCATGTGCGAGCCCCTCCCCTCTGCTCAATACCCAACATGGTGGGGGTGGGGAGGCTTACACTGGGAAAAAGTTATGAGATTGAGCACCAGTGAGAAGGTGCTGCCTTTAATATCAGCTAGACAGAAAGCTCTCAACAGAAACCAAATAGGCATCATAGGCCTTTAATATCTGCACTTAGGAGACAGAGGCAGGCAAATCTCTATGAGTTTGAGGCCAGCCTGGTCTATATACCAAGTTCCAGGTCAGACAGAGCTACACAGTAAGACCCATTCTCAAAACAAAAACAAACAACAACAAAAATAACAAAGAAAGGAAAAGAGGCTAGAACCTTGGCCTCCAAGTCTCTAGAACTGCCCCAGATAAAATGTTTTAAAACCTTCCAAACTAGCCAGGAATGGTGGCGTACTCCTTTGATCCCAGCACTTGAGAAGCAGAGGCAGGAAGACCTCGGTGAGATGAAGGTCAGTCTGGTCTACTTATCAAGTTCTAAGCTACAGGGAGACCCTATCTCAAAAAGAACCGACCCCCCTCAAAAGAAAAAAATGTATTCAAACAATGTATTGATTGCCTGAAAGGTCAGGCACAGTGGTCAAGATACGAGGGAAGGATCACTTAAAATCCAGGAGTTCAAGGCCAGTCTGGCCAATATAGCAATACTCAATACCTAAATAAATAACCAAACAAACAGAAATTGTGAAAGGTGCATAAAAGGTAAAGGTCAAAGCAAACCTTGACTATGAAAGAGTCAACAACCTAGAACCTTTGACAAAGGCTAGGAAGAGCAAAGCCAGGAAGAAAATGAAAAGAGCACTACAGAAGACCCAAAGGGCTCCTTTAAACCATGCAAGCTTAACCAGCACCAAGGAAGAAGAAAAGTCAAGACCTTCACCTTCTGAGGATGTAAAACTGACTCAATGTGGTTCTCTGGCTTTAGTAACTAAAGACTGGTTATGGGAGTTTTCCCCCAAGTAAAGTCTAGAACCAGGTCAGAGAAGAGCTGTAACATTTTTTAAATTGTAAAAGCCTGAGATTAAATAAAAATAAGGTGTTCAAAGGTTGTATTTACAAGTACAAACCACCATATAATTTGCAAATTATTACTGATGATTTTGAATTTTCTTAGCCAAAATGAGAAAATTCCTTAAGCTATCAGTGGGATCAGAGATAGATTTGTATTTAGAATCACTGAAGAGTATGGCAAGAGCCAACTCAGTACTACCAACAACCAACAACTAAACCTTGGACTCCAAGTGTGCAAAATCCTAGGCTTACTTCAAGAATGGTTTGTTCAACAGTAGCAGGTACCTAATTAATGGGAGGGTGGAGAAAAGATTGGATGGATTAATGAGTGGCAGGTGCCCCGCCTCACAGTTTTGCCATCGACAAAAATCTCCTTTCTGCAATGCTAAGTCTACTAGACTTTGCTACACAAATGAGACAGACAGCATGGCACAAAACTAGCTAAACTGCCCACATTACTCTAATCAAGTACTTTCATAAACATTTTAACTTTCTAATTTATTTTGTTTCTTCAAGGTTGGGACTTGCCCTGAATGGCAGGCTGACCTGGAATTTGTGATCTTCCAGTCTCTATCACCAGGGCTGAGTGCAGAGGTTACAGGATTACAACACCACACCCATTGTTGTTTTGATAGATGCTTAATCTCAACCTAATGAGCTACTCAGAAAACCAAGTGTCATACAAGTGTCTGGGGTGGGAGTAGGGGGATGTCACAACCAAAAGTTCCTCAAATACCTATTCTCTTAAAAAACCACTTGCACTCAAGCAAAACCAGAAGAAAATGCTTTAGTATAAAAAGAAGTCAGGTGACACTGACAAAGGAAACAAATCTAGAAAGCAGACATCTCAAGACCAGGTAGCTGCAATACTCTGTCTCCCTTCAACCAGCGGATGTGAGATGGGTCATCAAGGCTAAGACTTTGCACAACCTTGCACAACCTTTCGGGCACTTTGGAGTGCCCAAAACTAAGTTTTGGATGAGTTAAGGGTATTCTACATTCCAAAGTGACCCTGATATGGTCAACTCTAACTCAGTACATAATGATGAATTTCTACGCCTTAAAAGGCCTTCCATAAACTTCACCTGCAAAGTCATGTGCAAAGAAAGGCCATGTGCAGATGGAACAGGTGAGACCTGAACCCAACGGCATTCAAATAAAATTTTTTTTTTTAAACCCGGAAAGCTCCCACCCAGACTCTAGCCTTTTCTCTAGTGGGAAGAAATCTGCCTAAGGGAGGTCACATGGACAATTAACGACAGCTCAAAGCAGACAGTCTCCCGACTCGGGTACCTCATCCTCACACGTCCCCGGGGCCGCGTTCAATCAGAGATAACCCAAACATCAGCAGGGACCGCATCTTCCCCTCCCGGCTCCTAGAGCTGCAAAAATATGACTAACAGCTACTGCAAATGCCCAGAAAGCCCGTGGGGGTAACTTTCTTCTCCTGAGCCTGCCCTCTTTCCCTTCGCTCTGACAACCAAGAATTTCCCAGCAGTTCTACTTAAAAAACCCCAGCCTGAATGAAGGCCGAGCTCCTATCAGCTGCCCATCTAATGGGACACCCACGGTCAAACGAAGAAAACCCTTCGCCTCCAAGTAGTCGCGCTCCAATGTCAATTCTCCGTCACGAACGATGGCGAGAGGGGGACCCGGGTCCCCGCAGGGACAGGCCCGCAGGAAAGGTCGAGAGGTCGGAGCAGCGCTTCTAAAATTACTTGGTGCCGCCTTTGTGGGGAGGGAAGGACACCGAGCACAGGGCACTCCCATCCCTGCTCCCCTCGGGCCGGCCCTGAATTCCGCGGGACCCGGGGATGCCGCGCACCACCCGGGGAGGGGCGCGAACCCAGCACGCGCCACGCAGCGCCCGCAGCAGGCGGCCGTCCGGGGACCCCCACTCCCCGCGGAGCTGCCCGACCCAAGGCCCGGCCCAGGCGGCCTGACGCGGCAGCGGGAAACCAGGGCGCCGGGCATCCCGGGCCGCCGACTCCACGCCAGCCGGCGTGGGGCGCAGGCCGCGCCGCGCGTGGGTGACAGCGCTCAGGGGCTGCGCCAGGCTGGCCCAGTGTGCCGGAAGGGCAGGTCCGGCCCCGGCAGGTGCGGTCGCGGGCCGGGCGTGGGGCGCGGCGGCCCGGCTCTCACCTGCCTGCAGCCCGCTCGGCTCGCGTCCTGCCTCCGCCTCGCGCCGCAGAGCCGCCGTCGCCCGGGCTCCCCGCGTCAGCCGCCTGCAAAATGGCGCCGCGGAGGGGCGGGCCGGGGGCGGGAGCCGCGCCGATGCCCGCCCCGCGCGCCGCCGGCCCCTCCCCGCCCGACCCCCGGCTCCGCCCGCCGGGCGGGCTCGGCCCCGCGCGCTGCCCGGTGTCGGCGGAGCGCTGCCCCGCACGCCGGCCGGCCGCTCGCTCGCTGGTGCCCCGCCCGCCCGCCCTGCTGGGCCCGGAGCGCTGCCCCTCCTCCCGGGATCGCGGCCCCGCGTTCCGGCCGCTCACTCGGGCCCCGACCCCGCTCCGCCCGCCTGCCCAGCTCTGCCCGGGGCGCATCCTGGCATCCCCGCGGCCCTCGGCCCCGCATCCCCGCCGCTCCCTCCCGCTCCGCTCGCCTGCCCAGTTCCGCCGGGAGCGCATCCTGGCATCCCCGCGGCGCTCCGGTCGGGATGGGACTCCGGCTGAGGACCGGGAGCGCTCTCCCCTATCCCCGCTTCCGATGCAGAGCGTTCACCCGCTAGTCAGATCCTTCCTTTTTATCCTGCCAGACCTCGAGCCCCGCCGAGGCTGCAGGGTGACAGCGAGTCTTTGCGGTGCTCAGGGCTCAGTGGGTTGAGTATTTTAGAGCAATCTCACCTCTTAGCCAATTAGGCTGTCAGGCTTCCTAAGGCACCGGAGACAGGATCCTCCTTGCTTATGCAGACACGGTTGTAGACACCGGGCTCGAATCCTCTGGGGCGTGTGTTAGGGGCAGGTTCCGATAGAGTGAGTTTGGACAGAATTTCGCGTTTCTAAAAATGGGGATACCTGCCCCTTGAGTGCTTGAGCCCTAGAGCTGAAAGTCCTTGTGTTAGTAAACTGGTTAGCTCCACGCAGCCTTGCCTGGGAAGACTCTAGCTGGGTACCACTTCCAGCGAGGCTGGTCCTGAGGCTGGGAATTTGGAGTGCTGCTTCATAATTTGCAATTCCAGTAAGTTCCCAGGTGTTGCTGCTGCTTCTGGTCTATGATACCAACTGTGAGCTTCTGCTAAGGCTGTCTTCTACTTACACCCACCAAAGCAAGCAGACAAACAACAACTAATAATTAGCTTTCTTCCATCTGCCATCTTGAAACCACTCTCTTGGTTGCTTACTAACCAAATAAAAAAAAATTCCTTACATCCTCAAGCAACTCCTAAGAGCTGTAAAGAATGGCCGATCGCCTCTGACATCACCTGGGAAAAAATAGATTTTATTACTAAACTGAGTGTTGGCAGTTTTGAAGACTAGCAGCTGCGTCTTTGAGAATCGATATGTAACCTCATGTAATTCTCTAAATCTTTTCATATTAAATTATAAACGGTAAGCCACCGGTTATGATGCACACTTGCAATCTAAGCATTCTGCAGGCTGAGGTACAAGAAATGTGGATTTGAGTTCAGCCTGGCCTACTTAGTGAGACCTCAGTCTCAAAATCTGGCATACCCTGGCCAGATAGTTCATCTTAATTGAAAATGGAGAAGATAAGAGATGATTTTGTGACTAGCACTGGAGAGAAACTCAGGTACTGCCCAGTAACTGTCTTTCTATACAGTTCCCAGCCAGCTCAAAAAAAAAAAAAAAAACAACACTGTGTGCTCTGCTCAGCAAATTATGTGGAACCTTCTGGAATATAAGGGGAGTTTCTAGATCAAAAATTCCTGATCTTTTCAATTTATTCTCTTTTTAGTTTCTTTTATTCCATTAATTTTTTTTCCTCTTCTCTCTCCATTTAAGTTTGTCTCGGTCCTCAGAATCCTCCTTGGCGGCAGTCTCCTCCAGCCTTCCGGCCTCTCTTCCTCCCCCACCCTGTTCCTCAGCCCAAAAAGCACCATCATTCTCTGCTTTCTCACACGTCATCTGTGACCTTCTGAGTGCCAAATCCACTTGCCTGTTTACAGTCCTTTTCTTCTTCCAGAGCTCAGTAACATTCCATTGGAAACGCTTTTCTTGTGGTAATACCTCCCAATCTTGCTCACTGTCCCAAACTCCTCCATTCCATTAGTGATCCAACAGGGGCTCAGGCGCAACTCTAGAAATGTTGGTTTTTCTGACACTTCTTTTGTCCCCATCTTTTCACCTGCTCTCTCCTTCTCAAAGCCCTCTTCTCAGGCCTCTCTCTCCAGTCCAGTCAGTCATTCTGAACATCCAGATATACATTCCGCTGTTGCTGTCTCCACAGAGTTTATATCTGCACATTCAAACAACTGTGGAAAATTTCCAGAACGGTTGGAGAGATGGCTAACCAGTTAAGAGCACTGGCTGCTCTTGCAGAGGATCCAGGTGCCACACGGCATCAAACAACCATCTATAACTCCAGTTCCAGGATCCAACATCCTCTTCTGGCACTTACTTAGACACAGGCAAAGCAGTCATATGCATAAAATAAAATAATTTTAAAAATTAAATAATTCCAAGGAGAGCCAGGCATGTACATTCCTTGAGTGTGTGTGTGTGTGTGTGTTTGAGAAAAGGTCTCTCCCTGTAGTCGCAGGTGGCCTGGACCTTGCTATGTAGACCAGGTGTCCTAGATTTTACAGAGATCCACCATGGCACACTTCTTTAATCCCAGCATCTATGAGGCAGAGGCAGGCAGATCTCTGAGTTTGAGGCCAGGCTGGTCACACAGCCAGTTTCAGGACAACCAGGGCTAACTACTGAGACTCTGTTTAAAAATAAAAATTCTGGTGAGATGTGTACATCCACACTGAACATAACACAGACCTTTCCCATTATTATTCCCTATACAGTATAACAACTATTTATTTGCACAGCATTTGCATTACATTGGGAATAATGAATAATTACGAATAATCTAGAGATGATTTAATGCATAGGAGAGGATTATGTAGATTCTGGCATTTATGTAAAGATGAATCTCTGAGGATTTTAGCACCCTGGGAAGAGGAATCCTGGATCCAGTGTCTTAGATACTGAAGGATGACTGAGCCACTTCAACTATGGTTCTCATTTTTCCACAAACTTATTTCTTATCTGGGTTTTCATTTTGCCACCAGAACTTTTGAAATGGTTTTTGACTCCTTTTCCCTAACCCATATGCCCGCTCTGTCACTTGCAGTCAACTTGAACAGGGAAGTATTTTGTAACAGCAAGGCACAGGCCCTCATTTGTTCTTCCCTGGACTGTTGGAAAACAAAACAAAAACAACTCTCTGGCCTCTGGACTTAGAGTCGCCTCTTAAACCATTATCATCTCAAAACACAGCTGACCATCTGACATCCTGAGAGTCCTTCAGTGTCCCCCAGTCTTATGAATGACCCAGCAGAAAGAAACACAAGATAGGCCCTTCCAGGAATAACATTCAGACCCTTGACCTTCTAATCTCACACTTCTTTTTTTCTTTCTCTCTTTTCTGCCTGTGTCTGCCTCACAAGTACTACATTTTAGTGTGGGTCAACTGAAGTTGATATTAGGGGACATCCTGACCTCAGCCTTCCTGGATTCTGTAGAGGACCCCATGAAATCATGCATAAAAGTGTTTATTCAGCCACATGTGGTTGTGCACACCTTTAATCCCAGCACTTGGAAGGCAGAAGCAGGAGGATCTCTGTGAGTTCAAGGCCTGCCTGGATTACATAGTAAATTCCAAGCCAGCTGGGGCTACAGGGAGACCCTGTCTCAAAACGACAAAAAAAAAAAAAACAGTTGATTCATCCTGGAACACATAGGTGTTGTGTGTCATTATTATATATAAGCATTTTAATTAATTTTTTTTAATTTTATGTATGAGTATTGTGTCTGCATGTACGTGCACTCCTGTTATACAGTGCCCACAGAGGCCAGAAGAAGGCATTAGGTCCCCTGGAATTGGAGTTAGAGACACTGTTAGCCACCATGTGGTGCTCTCACCTGCTGACGTATCTCTCCAGCCTCGGCATATAAGCATTTTTATCATCATCAAATCAAAACAGACATGAGCGTTTCCTCCTTGCTTCCTTTCTCTTTTATTTTCCCCCTTTTTTAAGATTTATTTTTTATTTATGTGTATGCCTGTGTGTGTTTATGTATGCCAGAAGAGGATATCACATCCCCAGAAGCTGGAGTTACAGGCATTTGTGAGCCACCCAGTGTTGATGCTGAGAACTGAACCCTGGTCCCCTGGAAGAGCAGCAAGTGCTCTTAACCAGTGAGTCCTCTCCAGCCCCTCATTTTCCTTTCTCACTGCAGCTGATTACAAACAGGATCCTCCAACCTCATTAACTTCTCTTACTAATATCTGCAGAATACATCAAGAACGTTTTATGACCTAGTTAATATGATTGAAATTCCTGTTATATCCAGGCTGTGTTATTTTTGAGAAGTAATTGTAGCTTACGGCTAGTCTATCTTCATACAGTACTTCTCAGTATTCCAACAGCCTCTGGAGTTTAGGACAGGGCAAACATTTTCTGAAAAAGTCCAAATAATAAGTGTTTTGAGTTTTGTGAGCTAAGGGGAAAAATTGATATTAAGGGGGTATTTAAACAATGAGAGAAAACAAATTTCTGTAGGTACTCTTTTATTGGTGAAAGTCAAAATAAAATAAGTATAAGAGAGTTTTGTTTTTTCCTTGTGGGGGATGGAGGTGTGACAGCCTTTCAGAGGCAAGTGAAAGTATGCTACCACTGAGCCACATCCTGAGCCCCAGACTACAGTATTTTGATAAGACTTTGCTTAACCTAGGGTTACCATTGCCAGCTGGTACAAAAGCAAACAGTGATCCTCCATCTGCTGAGTCTGCATCTAGGTCCAAACTTCCCCTACTCTGTTAGTTCCAGGGTAACTCAGGAAATATGCATTTTTCATTTTGAAGAGAGCTCAGATTGAAAGATAAGAAAAGGGAGAGTTTCTCAAGGTCCCTTCACCTAACTTTATCTGAGAAAGTACTCGAAGCAGAGCAAGAGTCCGTGAACTTGGTGTCAGCAGAGCTCACTCTGCACCTAGGGGAAGGAAGACCTGCAGAAAATGCTTTGCTTTTCTTTCCGTTTGGAGATGTGTAGCCCTGCCTGGCCTGGAACTCACTAGGTAGACGAGATAGGCCTTAAACCGAAGAGCTCCACCAATCTCTGGTCTCTCTCTGCCTCCAAGGGATTCAGTGTGTGTGTCACCAAAACCAGAAATTTTTCTCTCATTTCCATATTCAGTAGTGTTCACTGAGGCAGTGATTTTTTATGTTGGGTTTTTGTCTTGTTTTCTTTTTTTTTAAACAGGGTCTCCCTCAAGCTTCAGCTGGCCTGGAAAACTTTATGTAGGCCAAGCTGGCCTCTAGCTCATAGCGATCCCACTGCCTCTGCCTCCCTAGTGTTGGGATTAAAGACCTGTGTTACCACACCCAGTTTATCAGCAGCAGTATTTTAAATAGCAAACAAACGAAAGTAAAAAACTAAAACAAGCTGTAATCCTAGTATTCCAGAGCCTGAGGCAGAAGATGGAGAGTTAGGCTAGGTCACAAAGCAAACTAAATGTCTCCAGATTGAAAACTGGCAGGTAGAACTGTGATGTAGCTATTTCATGAAATACCTGGAGGCCTCTCCCTACCCAACCCCATGCCTTGTTTTTTTTTTTTTAATTGATGCATAAGTCATAGACCATAATATTCGCCATATTTAAAGTACAGCTCAGTGGCACAGCCATCTCCGCTGTCTAATCTCAGAACACTTTCCTGTTCAGTAATAATATTCCATCCCCCTCTCCCTCCACCAATCCCTGATGCTCACTTACCTACTCTTCCCTTTCAGATTTCTCTACTGTGGACATTTAGACTTATAATTAGACTTACAATGTGTGGCCTTTTGTGACTGGCTTTTTCACTTAGAATGTTTTCCGTGTGGACCCATACTCCAGCATGCACACATATTTCATTCTTTCTTGTTGTGGTAAAATAGACACAATATAAAATTCATCCTTTCAGTGTTTTTAACAGCAATCACTAGTCTCAAGCACATTCATATTGTATTGTACCCGTCACCAGAGCTTTTCCATCGCTGCAAACTGAAACCGTACCCACTATTAATAGTAACTCCGTATCTCCCTTTCCCTAGTTGTTGCTAACCACCATTTTACTTCTCCATGAATGTGCCTGTTTCAGGTGAAATCAGACAATTTTGGTGTTCCAGTTCAGACTTCTTTCATGTAGTATAATATTTTCAAGAATCATCCGAATTTTAGCACGTAGCAGAATTTTATTTTATTCCTCTTTTTTCTTTTTTTAACTTTTTAGAGACATGTCTTTGTAGCCCAAGCTGGCCTTGAACTTGCAATAAGCCTCCTAAGTGCTATGATGGCAGGCATGTACCATCACAACCTGCTTATTCTGGGTTTGTTTGTTTGTTTGCTTGCTTGCTTGCTTGTGTTTAGTTACGTGTAGGTGTTTGTGTCCGCATGTGGGTATGTGTACCTGAGTACAGGTACCATGGGGGCCCAAGGCACTGGATCCCACAGAGGGGGAGAAACAGTGTTGTTAATCACCTCATATGAGTGCTAAGAACGGAATTTGGGTCCTCTGTGAAAGTAGTACACACTCATAATTGATGAGCCATCTCTCCAGCTACAAAAACTATTACACTGTATGACTAGCCCATGAGATGACATTTCACCACCTGGCTATCCAACAGAAAGACAAATCTATGTCTAGGAGCCAGGAGCCAGGGTCCTCAGGGTACCCACAGTGACTAGGAGTATAGGTGATAAATCTTCACGGAAAAGCCAACCATGCCCAAGGTAAGACAATGAGGATGCTGAACAGCGGGATAAGTATAGAGATGGGAATACATCTAGGCAGGTCCAGGCTGCAGGCAAGCAGACCTGAAGGGACAGTGGTTGCCCATTACACAATGAAATCCAGCCTCTCTCTGAGGACTAGTGACTCTCTTCCACAAAAAGAAACAAAAATATTAGTCATTAATACAATTCTTCACCTATAAGATGGGCAGAGATTAATTGCCTTCATTACTGGTGACAGAAAAGGAAAATAGACTTGCTCTTTAGAATTAACTGGCATTATCTATCTATCAAAGTTTAACTCAGAACATGAGCTCTAACAATCTGTCCCTACACCAGCACACTGTTGGATACAAGGTTTATGCACCAGGGAGCTCAAAGAAGCATAGTTTGTGGACTATCCTTCAGTTTCCTCCATACACTTACCTTAGTGATGCCCCCAGTTTCCCAGTTCTGTAGTCCTCAGCCCTCATTGTCTTTCACAAGTGACCCTTCCTACCTGCACATGACCTCAAACTCTCTACCCTGACCATTTCCCCTACTCCTGGCAAGTGACATTGCTTCCTGCTTTCTGGTGATAGGTCAGAAGAGATGCATTACTTTACCCCCACCATGACTAACACACACACACACACACACACACACACACACACACACACACTTACACTTATCTATAAACCCACTTTCCCCTGAAGGTTCCATTAACCATCTGGCTCCGGAAGGCCCTCAAGATCCACCATCCTTCCAGTCTCCTCAGCATTTCAATCATAACCATTGTCTCTTTGTAAAACCTGCACTCTCTCACCTCTGTAGCCGCTACCTTTCTCAGCCCAGCTTCTAGAAAGAGCTGCCTCCAGTGCTTCCCTCCTGTCATTGCCTACCAGCAATCTGGCTTTCATCCCTGTTCTCCTCCAGATAAGCTAGCTGTGTCCCCGAAATTATGTAATCTGGGTTTTCTTTCCCTAACTCACTTCACCGGAACTATCTGGAAGCCTGTGGTCAGTGGGCTCTGTCCTCTCTTGGCTTTGCCTCTGTGTTTCCTTCTGCTGCTTCTACATCACCACGTTTTAAAAACTTTTCTCCTCAGTCTCTTATTCCTCTTGCCCTCATCTAACATGGGTGTTGGGAACAAAGAATGTGTATTTGGGTCCTTTTCTATTTTACTTTCAAAAGCCATTCTTACTGCTTGACTCCCCCTCCACCTCACTTTGTTGTTGTTGTGGTGGTGTTGTGTTATGTTGTATTTTGGAACCTCATGTAGCCCCAGCTGACCTGGAACTCATTATGTAGTCCAGGCTGGTCAGTCTCACAAAGATCACCCTGCCGCTGCCTTCCAAGTAATGAGATTAAAGGCCTGTGTTACCACATCAAGCTCTGGCTCACTTTAAACCCCTCTTAAAATTCTTAAAAATTATTGTGTGTGGTCACATTTGTGAAGGTCGGAAGACAAAAATTGCTGAGCCATCTCTCTGGCCCCACCTTAACTCTTCCCTGGAGCATTCTTTCCCATTAAGTCTCACCTTAGCCTCTCTTGGAAACTATCCAAGTCTCCAGGTTCATTAAGTGAACTCTGTCATGCCCTCCCCACCCCCCCCACCCCCACTTCCCCAGCATTAGAATGAAATTATGCTGATTTGATGTGGTTTTCTATTTCTCACACTGTCAATCCTCCAGGGAAGAGCTCTTGATTTATGTATTTCTATATGCTGACTCTTCACACATTGCCCACCAGAGTCTGCAGTATGTGTACTGTGACTTCTGCTATCAAACTAAACGGAACGAGATGTGAAGAGAAAGACGGATTTGAAATTAACCTCCAAGTCTCCTGGAGAATTGGAAACTGAGTTGGTCAGGTTCTCCAGAGAAACAGAATCATTAGGATGTACAGAGACATACAGATATCTAAGAGGGGATTTAGTATGTGAATCAGCTCACCCAATTATGGCATCAAAAAGTCCCATGATGTATTGGCTTGCAGTCTGGCGAATGAGGAAAGCTGGTTCTGTAACAGTCTAAGTCTGAAGATCTGGGACCTGGACCTCAATAACTGAGAGCGGCAGAAGAGAGTCAGCTGTCCAAGCGCCAGACAGCCCGACAGAAGACTGCCCTTTCCCCAGACTTTTTGTGCTACCTGTATCCTCCCTGGGTTGGCTGATGCCCGCCCACTTGATGAGGTCAGATTTCTTTGCTGGGTCTACTCATTCAAATGCTAATCTTTTTGGTAAACAACTTCACAGACACAGCCATACCCAGAAATAGTGTTTTAATGCTATCTAGGCATCTCTTATCCCAGTCTAGTTGATACCTAAAATTAACCACACTGAAACCAGGTCCAAAACAGGCTAGAGATAAAACATGGAATGAATCCTATGAAGGGGCAAAGAAAAAGCTTCGCAAAACAAAACAAAACAAAAAAACTGGTCAAGGGGACTAATTGGAATGATAAAGGGAGAAAGGAGAAAGAGGTGGGTAGAGAGATAGATATTGGGCGGGGGGGTGCTTCATACACAGCATACACTTGCTTGAAAATATCCTATGTATAATGACTATGTACAACGAAATGTTTTTAAGATTTTAAATATAGGGCTGGCAGGATGACTGAGTAATAGTGAAAAAGCTTGAAAGTCCAAGTTGGATGCCTGGAACATAAAGGTAGAGAGAACCAACTCCAAAAGGCTGTCCTCGGGCCTCCACATGTGCCCACACACACAAATCCATTTATCTTTTTGTTTTTTGTAGCTCCAGCTAGATTGGCATTCACTGTGTAGACCAGATTGGCCTCTATCTCACAGGCATCTTCCTGTGTCTGCCTCCTGAGTGCTGGGATTGAAGACATTTGCCACCATATCCAGCTTTACTTGTTTATTTTTACTTTATGTGTAGCAGTGTTTTGCTTGCATGTATGTAAGTGCATTTGTGTTGTGCAGCACCTAAGGAGGCCAGAAGAGGATGTTGGATTCCCTGGAACTGGAGTTAGGGACGGTTGTTAGCTGCCATGTGGGTGCTAGGACCTGAACTCGGATCCTCAGCAAGAACAGCAAGTGCTCTTCAGTGCCATCTCTGCAGCCCCAGAATTTAATTTGTAATTAACATTTTTAAATAAAGAATTAAAAGTTTATACATAACAGTGTAAAATGAATATATACAATGAGCCATTTTTAAAAAAATCAATGGCTAATAACCCTGTGCAGACTGACAAACTGGGCTTTATTTCATGAGAAAATTATTGAACCTAGAGCTCCTTTGACTCAGTCATGGAGAGGGTGGAAGAAAACTGTCAGTAAGGTGGGATAAAGCTGAAAGGGCAACCGTGGGCCGCTGGAATTTCAGATGCTGTCACCCTGTGGTTGTGTATGGGGATACGAAATTAATACCGAATTCTCTCTGAGGTATTTTTTTCAAGTCCCGCCCTCTGACCAATGAGGGAGGAGGGAGGCGGGGAGTAAGGAGGCACAACATGGTGGAGAGTCCCAGGGCGGGCAGAGGATGTATCCACCGGGGAAGAAAAATGCCCCGGCCCCAGGCCCACGCAGAAGGCCAAAGTCCCGGGGGTCCTAAGGATCATGTGAGTCTGTCTGGGAATGGTCCAAGAGCACAGCACCGTGAATAGTGGGCTCTGCTCTGTGAACTAAGAGCCAGACCTGACCGGCGAGCCACTGAAAACCAGCAGCTTTGTAAATGCCCTAAATAAATCAATTCTCTAAAAAGAGCATTCTCCACTCGTTCAGTCAGTTCAGACCTGGAGGGCCGGGTGAGGCTGAAAGCCGGACCGCCATGAGAAAATTTATGAAACAGGTTGACCATGACTAAGTCAAAGCAGAAGCCTTCTGAGGACCAGCTCCACATGTTGATGATTGTTAGGCATACAGGTGATAGACAAGATCAGAGAAATTTCATTAAGCTTCGTGGTTACATGCATTCTTCTGCAGAGATATTACAAAAAAGAATTAAGTAACTAAAACAACTAAACTTGGAAAAAAAAATCCAGTTAGCTGATCTGCCTTAAGAGGCATGGTCCATCTCAGGATAAATCTTAGGGTAGAAGGACAGACCTGAGGAGAACTGGTTCAAGGTGTTATCTCCAGGAATGTCTGCCTTAGGCAGAAGAAATGTTTATGCTTGACATAAATATATGCTGGGATCAAACCTGATTTTTTTTAAAATTTGATCTTTGGTCTCTTTGAGGCAGGGTCTCCCTGTAGCCCCTGCTGGCTTGGAACTTCCTATGTAAACCAGGCTGGCCTTTATCTCACAGAGATCCATCTACCTACCTCTACCTCCCAAGTGCTAGGATTAAGGGTATGGGCCACCATGCCCAGCTTCAAAAGTTTAATTTTTGAATCTTCCCCTTCCTTTCTTTTTAAAGACGACCTCCCTATGCAGACTGAACTAGTCTCAAACTTTTGAACCTCCGCACTTACCTCCTAAGAACTGGGATTACAGGTGTCTGCCACCATCACTCCAATGGCTTGTACAATTCACGCAGGCCTTGAAAGAAGAGGCTTACAGTCACACTTCTACCTCTGTTTTTCTGGGGGACTTTGGAAAAATGACACCAAGGCTTTCCTAATATGTACAGTTGAGAAAGTCCCATTAACATATCTACCACCTAGATTGGTATGAATAAAAAAATGGTAAGAATGTGTTTTTTGCAACTTTTGTTTGTTTATTAATGGAGATAGGCTGACCTTGAAACTCCTCATCTAAGCAAAGATATCCTTGACCATCTGATCCTCCTACCTCCACCTCCCAGTACTGGGGTTTTAGGTGTGGGCTACCACTGGGTAAACACTCTACTAGTTGAGTTACATCCCCAGCCCTGAAAATGTTGGATTGTTTTGTTTTGTTTGCGGTTTTTGTTTTCCTTTTGTTTTTTGAGAGAGGGTCTCACTATGTAGCCCTGGCTGGCTTAGAACTCACTGTGTAGACCAGGCTAGCCTCAAACTCACAGAGCTCTACCTGCCTCTGCCTTTATCTCCCTAGTGATGGAATTACAAGTGTGGGCCACAATGCCCTATCCAGCAAAAGTTTTTATAGCTTATAGGAAGTCTGATAAAGCTTCCAATTGTGGAATCACTTGGAATTCAGGTCCTTGATGCCTAGATTATTGAATATAATGCACATACATCTGGTGTATGTTGGTGCAGTCACTCTTCTTTGGTCATATATTACCTGGCAGGACATGTGGGCTAGTGACACTGCTGAGATTCACCTGCCCTCACTGAGCCTTCTTGTTGGTAAGTGTGTGGAAAGAGGAAGCATTGCACATCCTGTCTGGCCTGGCTCCTGGTACTCACTGAACCTCTCTGGGACATGAGAAATAAACCTGGTCACCTTATATTTAAGAGGACTCTGTGTGCTGTGGGAGATGGTGCTGGACTTGGAATAAGCTCAGTGACAGTGGAGACAAGGGACAGACGCAAAATACTCTGACGATCATAGAATACTGAAGGACCAAGGGTGGCTTTGGGTTTGGAGCTGGGACAGAGAAGCAGGGAAGGGAGGAGGTGGAAGGAGAGATTGACATGGGGAACAGCCTAGGAGACTTCAGCTGTGACTTCTCCAAAGAAAGCATCACGTAGGGAGCTGGGTTTCTGCATCCAGGTTTGTTTGTGCAGACACGGGAAGGAGATGGGGCTGAGGTTAGGCACTGGGATCGTCAGTGTGACGCAATATTAAAAGCCCAAACATTCAGTGCAGTCACCTGGGAGAACAGGAAGGGCCAAGGAGGACCCTCAGGAAACTCCACTAGCACGGAGACTACAGAGAACTGAGAGAAGCCAAGTCAAGACAAGGAATGCCACCCATCGTGGACTCCACATGACAGGATGTTAACACAGACATCTACTGGAGAAGTTAGTACTGAGCCCAGAGGCACTAGAGAGTAATATAAGGAAAAAGTGCTGCGTTAATTACCAAAACTGGCCAGGAAAGCACTAGAACCTGGTACCAAAAAGAAGACTAAATGATTCTCTCCCCTTTTCAAAATCTAGGTATAGGAGCTGGAGAGACGGCTCTATCCAGAGGATCCAAATTTGGTCCCAGCACCCATTAGTTGGGTGACTCACAACTACCTGCAACTTCAGCACCAGGGTATCTGACACCCTTTTCTGGTATCCCCTGCCCCTACACACGTGTGGCATACACACACAGAAACATACACACACACATAAATTTACAGCTCTTTGCTTAAGAGCCTTTGCTGTTCTTGCAAAGAACCAGGGTTCAGTTCTCAGCATCTACATGTCAGCTCTCAACTGTAACTCCAGTTCCAGAGAATCCAGTGCCATCTTCTGGTCTCCGAGAATACCAAGCACACCCATGGTGCTCATATATGCAAACATGATGGCAAAATGCTCATACACATAAAATGAAAGTAAATAAATCTTAAAAGGAAATAAAAATAAGGGCTAGAAAGATAGCTCAGCAGTTAAGAGTACTGGCTGCTCTTGCAAAGAACCAGGGTTTGATTCCCAGCACTCACATGGCAGCTAACAGCCATCTATAACTCCAGTTCCAGGGGATCTGATGCCTTCTGACCTCTGAGGGCACTGCTCAGATGGGTGCACTCACATACATGCAGGCAATATATCTGTACACCTAAAATAAAATATGTTTTAAAAAAATAAATAAAAATAAGTTTAAAAATCTTAGGCTAGTTGTAGTGGTACAGTCCTTTAAATACAGATATTAAATGTTATAGATCCTTAAGAACCAACAGTGGTTAGGTGAGTTGGCACACATCCTCTATATCAGAACTCAGGAGGCAGAGACAGATCTTTGATTCAAGGGCAGTCCGGTCTTCATAGCAAGTTCATATCACAGATAGCTACATAGTGAGACCTCATCTCAGAAAAACAACAGAACATATGCCTAGTGTTAAGAGGCCTTAGGTTCAAGTCCAGCACCCAAAATTAAAAATAATAAAACCACAAAACACAACAGAAAACAAAAAATAAGAGGCAAGAGAGAAGATTGGAAAGGCATTGCTTTGTTTTGATGTTTTTGTTTGTTGTTGTTTTGAATTTGGGGATTGAGTGTTGGGGGCCTCTGGCAAAGCAGGGCTATGTTCTACTGAGAGTTACACTAGACCTCTCTTCAGCTCTCTAAATCGTGGTTCCTCCCTTCTTCCTGCAGCTAGAACATCACTGAATAATAGCTCAGAGCCTGGGAAGGCCAGCCCTCACCCAGCCAATGTGGCAACACAGCCACATTCTGCTGGGGTTCCAGCCACGTACCCCCTGCCAGGCAGCTGTCTTCTTGAGTTTTGCTCACCTGGGATATGGGGGCCTTAGGCCATCAAGACGTGAACTGCAGATCAAAGCCCAAGAACAATTTTTATATTATGTCTTTTTATTGATATGTAATTTACATGTAGTAAAATGTTCAGCTCTTAAGTTTGCATTTGAATGAACTGCACACACCCCTGTAACCGTCACTAGACTCTTCTCAAATGACTCTTTAGAATATTCCCAAGAGGTAATTTTTCTGACTTTTTCTTCACCATCGGTTACTTTTGCCATATCGTACTTGGCGTATTCCACTCAGCAAATGGTTTTGAGGCCAAACATCTTGCTACATGCAGTCTCTGTTTTCCTTCTTACTGTGGAGAGGTATTCTGTTCACTCTTTTTGATTGTTACTGCTATTTTCGGATCAGTCTCACTACACAGCTCAAGCTGGCCGCCAGCTCACAGTCTTCCTGCCCTAGCCTGCTTAGTGCTAGGGCTACAGCTCTGCTCCACCATACCCAGTTCAATGAGCTCACTCTTGAGTCAGTGGATATTTAGGGCTATTTTCCAATGTTAGGCTCTTGGAACTAACACTAAAAAGACACTAGCACAGTCTTCTTGTTTTGTTTTGTTTTGTTTTGTTTTGTTTGAGACAGGATGTCCCTGTAGCCCCAGCTGGCCTAGAACTCTACATAGACCCAGCCAGTTTTTTGTTGTTCTTTGGGTCTTTTCTTTCTTTCTTTCTTTCTTTCTTTCTTTCTTTCTTTCTTTCTTTCTTTCCTTTCTTTCCTTTCTTTCCTTTCTTTCCTTTCTTTCCTTTCTTTCCTTTCTTTCTCTCTCTCTCTCTTTCTTTCTTTCTTTTCTTTCTCTCCTTCTTTTTGTCTTTAAGGAAGATTTTATTAAACATCTTTACAGAGCCTACAGAAGCAGCTGCTGAGACCTGTTGTGGTGTACGTAGTGGCTGAGGTATGGCAGGTGGTTCTGAGATGGGGGTGGTAGGCAGAATCTCATCTACAGATTCCACCATGCTCATGTGGTCAAGCAGAGACTTCTTAGGGCAGCTTTTACCACTTGGGCCCCAGAATACCTGGTCTGAGAAGTACATGAGTGCACTGCCAAACTGATGTAGTGGTTAACACCATCTCCACTGTGGATCATCAGGCATCCACAAATTTCATGGACTTAACCCTTTGTCTTCGGTGCTTCCGAGACACCACGACCTTGTAGCCCTTGGATCTGCTCTCCATAGTGAACTGCAGCACACCATAGCAGATCCTTCCCACAGCAAGCCCTCCTAGGAATTTGTGGTTTTTAAAAATATTTGTTTATTACTTTTATGTATATGAGTGTGTTGCCTGCATGTGTGTAAGTGCACCTGTGTCATGCAATGCTGTTATACTGGGAATCGAACCAAGTCTTCTGCAAGAGCAGCCAGTGCTCTTAACCACTGAGCCATCTCTCCAGCCCCGCCTCCTAGGAGTTTGTAATGTGGAGACGTCACCTGGACAATGGCACATAGACTTCTTATGGCCATCTTTTCTACTTAAAACTCCACACTGCTCTCAGGGAAGACCCGGCCAGTCTTGAATTCCCAGAGATCCACCTGTATCTCCCTCCAGAATGCTGGGATTAAAGCTATGTGCCACTACACCCAAGAACAGAAGTCTTTCTGTTGATAAATACTTCCTTTTATCATGGATAAATACCAAAGACTGGAATCTCTAACTACTGGGCAGGTATATGTTTTTATTTATTAGAAATTGAGTTCAACTGGGTATGGTGGTGCACACCTTTAATCCCAGCACTCGGGAGGCTGAGACAGGCAGATCTCTGTGAGTTCAAGGCCAGTCTGGTCTACACAGCAAGTTTCAGATCAGCTGGGGGCTATTGGGAGACCCTGTCTCAAAAAGACCGGAAAAAAAAAAAAAAAAAAGAAATTGGATTCTGGGATTGAAGGCCTGAGTCCCCTTGCCAGCTTCTCTTCACTGTTTTGTTATTGGGGGTTGTCTTATTATATATGTATTTTGATCATATTCATCTCCCTCCCCCAGCTCCTGCCAGGTCCACTCCCCACATTTCTACCCACACTAAACTTGGTTCTCTCGCTCATTCGCTCATTCTTTCTCCCTCCCCCCCTCTCCAAAGTTCGATTTGTGTTGCCCATATACTCTTGTGTGTATAAACATATATATAATAAGCACACATTTGGCGCATGGGTAAGAGGAAAATCCTAATACAGACGGGGGAGCGCATTCCCTGCCTTTTTCTGTCCTCCCTTCCCTGTCCCCTTAATACCATTATTCCCGATTACAACACTGTTTCTTGTTTTTGATTTTAATTTCTCAAAATTAAACACAAGTTTCAACATTTGGCTGCCAGAAAAAGTCCAGAGATTTCACACTGGAATCAGGACTTCCTGTTCTTCTTCAAAAATTCCAAAATCCTGGCAATGTCTCTATCTGGCATGACCAGACTCTCTGGGCTGAGGTGACATTCCCTGTGGCCACTGCGCTGGGGGGTGACTTTCTCCCATTCCCCAGTCTCCATGCATAAGGCTCCTTGTTCATTTATCAACATCCCTGGCATACCTGGCAACTGAATTTGGAAGCTTTGGTTTGGGCCCTCATTGTGCAGGCTTGAAGTATTTCTTAGTCCGTTAGAACACGGATTCTGATTCGGCTGATCTGAGTCTGGTTTTCGATTCTTCTCTCTTCTGTGCTTCCAGGCGGGGCTGGTCTGGAAAGCGCTGTCTGGGAGCAATCAGTCTCTCTCCTGCCTAGTCCACAAATCCTTGTGTTTTACTATCCAAAAACCTCTATCAGAGCTGGACAGATGGCTCAGTGGTTAATAAGAACACTTGCTGTTCTTGGAGAGGACCAGGGTTTGTTTCCAGCACCTACATGGCAACTACCAACTGTCAGTAACTCTAATTCCAAGTGCATGATATGGTTGCGCTTACATACCATATATGCAGGCAAAACACACGCATAAAATAAAAATAAGTAAATCAGCTGGGTGTGATGGTGTATGCTTCTACCCAGATTGAGGCCAGCCTGGTCTACATAGTGAGCTCCACACTAGCTGGGGCTACAGAGAGACTTTGTCTCAAAAAGACAAAAAAAAAAAAAAAAACAACCAACAAACAAACGCTTAATTAATTTTAAAAAAGAATTATTGGTAAGTACCTGGAGCAGCTTAGAGCAGCTACTTTCCTGTTTCTTGCTTTGTTTTGTTTCTCTTTGAGATAGGATCTCACTATAGGCTGGCCTAGAACTTTCAGTCCTCCTTCCCCAGTATGCTGAGTGCTGGTTCACGGGCACATACCACTGTATTCAGCAGTGTTTCAGTTTTTGACTTCCCACACGCAGTGTCATTACTCAGACCCCAATGCACAGCACACAAATCAGATACAATAGAAGTGTTGACTGATGATGAAGAAGAGGCCTCGGAATTACAGCCTTGAGGTTTATCCTTACCTCACTGATTACCTCATCCCTGTAGCCAACCCACAGGAATTTAAAACTACTTAGCTAAAAGTTAGAGACCTCATTCTTGTAGTTCAAGGGTTTGAGGGTTGAGTGTTTGTTCAAGGTCATCTCACGGCAGACTCTGCATTTTTAAAACTTCTATGCATTTAAAAAATATTTTTATTATTATTATTAAAATTGAGACAGGGCCAGTTGTGGTGGCGCATACCAGCAGGATGTGCTGAAGAGACAGTCTCACTGTGTAGCCCTGACTAACCTAGCACTCCCTTGCAAAGACCAAGCTGGCCTTGAACTCATAGAGATCCTCCTATCTCTGCCTCCTAAGTGCTCTTATAAGCCATGCACCGCTGTGCTATATGTGCTGGTTAGTTTTTGTTCACTTGATGCAAACTAGAAATAATTGGAAGAGGGGACCTCACCTGAGGAATTTCCTCCAACGGACTGGCCTGTGGCCATGTCTATGACGTACTTTCTTAATTGTTGACTGATGTAGGAAAGCCCACTGGGCTACATAAAAAAGGTAACTGACCAACCTAAGGAAGTGAGCCAGTACGCAGAGCTCCTTCATGGTCTCTGCTTCAGTTCCTGTTTGCTTCTCTTGAAAATGCACTGTAACCTATAAGCCAAACCAGTCCTCTCCTCCCCAAGTAGCTTTTGGTCATGGCATTTATCACAGCAATAAAAACCAAAGGATAACACCTAATAAGATCTATTTTTTTTTCTTCTTTCTTTCTTTCTCATCTATCAATATTTTTTGTCCTTTTTTTTTTTTTTTTTTGGTCTTTTTAAGAAAGGGTCTCTCCGTAGGCCCAGCTGGCCTGGAACTCTTTATGTAGACCAGGCTGACCTTGAACTCACAGAGAATCTGAGGCTCCACATGGTTGGAAGGAGAGAACCAAATGCTGAAAATTGTCCTCTGACCTCCATATTGCACACACACACACACACACAAAACAGATGTAATATACTACTACTAATAATAATTAATAATAATAATAAAACAAGTTATATCTTTCCCTCTCTCCCCCAAACTGGGAGTCACCTTCACTGGAAGCCAACTTTAGCTTTCCATTTCTTTCCAATTGCAATTCTTTCCAAAATGATATATGGAACAGTTATCCCTCCTTGACTGCCTGCCTCAAGGTCTCCATTATGAGGCCATAGCCTCTGCCTTATCTCCATGTCTGACGGCTCTGCCCGTGCCAGGGGTCACCTTCACCTGAAACCACCTTTGCGTTTCCTGCGCACTCTGTAGGTGCTTGTTCACTATCATGCCCAACACACTCAGAATGCCCTTCTTATTTGACAAGGGTTGTGTTTTCCTGCCCCCTGAGATGCTGGGGAGCCCATCTAGAGCCTCACACTTTTAGGCTAGTGCTGTAGCACTGAGCTGCTCAGTCGTTTAATGAGATTCTTAAGGTCACAGTCTCTAGGGGATGGGACTGGGAGTATTTGAGAAATGAATGGCCCTTTTGTCATGCTTTTTTTTGAGGATGTGGTTCATGAGAAACAAACCAAAGAGCTTTATTTTGTCACCTTTCTGAACTCTGGCTCACTTCCAGGGGATTCAACATCCTCTTCTGGCCTCTCAGGGAGCCAGGCACACACATGTGGTATACTTACATACATGCAAGCAAACACTCACACACATAAAATAAAAAATAAATAAAAAGCCTTTAAAATATTTAGCTTATTATTTTCATTTTATGTGTATGAGTTATTTTGCCTGCATGTATGCAAGTGCACCTGCATATGCAATGCTCTCAGAGGTCAGAACCCCCTAGAAATGGAGTTATGGACCGTTGTTAACCATCATGTGGGTGCTAGGAATTGAACCTGGGTCATCTGCAAGAGTAGGCAGTGCTCTTAATCACTGAGCCATCTCTCCAGCCCCATAAAAAGCTTTTAGCAGAGAAAAAAAATCTTATTATTCATCATTATCAAAGTCAACTACAGGAAGGTTTTCAGCTTTTGCAGAGATTCACTGAAAGTTCTTGCATAGCCATGAAAAGCCACACATGGAATGAAAAAAGCCATGAATTAAGAGGAATTTATTTTATTTTTTAATTCCTTGGGTTTGTGGGGGTTTTGTTTTGGCAGACTGCATGTGAGATTTTATTATGGAACACATGGTAGGGTCTAGGACTCAGTGAAGAGGGATCCCTAGGAGAGCAGGGCCTGTCTACTAGACCACAACTGAGGATCTATGTGACCTGACAGCACATAGATCTCAGCAGTTCCGATTCGTCTGCGCTAAACTTGGTAAAGCCCGTTTCTTTGAAATGTGACTCTTCTCGTGGCCAGGGAACTTTAACTTGGCTCTACACAGGGCCTCAGTCACATGTTCCTCATTCTGCAACTTGGCATTGATGGACATGATGACCTGGCCAATGTGAACCCGGGCCACTGAGCCCTGAGGTTTCCCAAAGGCTCTCTGAATACCTGTCCTGAGCCTGCCAGCCCCAGCACAGGACATCTTGTTGATGCAGATGATGTAGAAAGAATGGAGCCATACTCCTCCATGAGAGCCATCCTTGCCCCAACTCTTCATCATATATTTCTTGGCACAAATACTGACTGCCCCAGGGCTTTGGAGGAGCTTTGCTCATACTCATCTGACACCATGTGGTGAGAATTCATCACCTTTTGCCTTCTTTCATCCCCAATCAAAGATGGGAATCTTGGTACAGAAGCAAGACTTTGGGGACTGTTTGTTCTTACAATACTGGTAACACTGGCTGGGGCAGCCACCCACGACAACAAGAGAATTTTCGGTGGCATGCTGCAGGAAAAGAGCCTTGGAGTATTTTTGAGAGAAAGTCTCACACTGCAGCGTAGGCTGGTGTGGAATTCACTATGAAGTTCAGACTGGCCTTGAACTTGTGGCAATCTGGCAATCTCTCTGCTTCAGCCTCCTGATACAAGAAGGAATATGGAATATATATATATATATATATATATATATATATATATATATATATATAGTTTGTTTGTTTCATTCGTTTTGCTTTTGAGATAGGGTCTGACTGTGAGTCCTTGACTGACCTGGATCTTCCTATGCAGACCAGGTTATCACCACTAAAGCCAACACTAAAACAAATTCTTACTACATACTAACATTTTTCCAGTTTTGATTCTACTCTTTGCTTAATGAAGGAGATCATGTCTAGTCTATGTCTTGGCCCTTGAGGTTTCCAGCATCTATTACAGAGGAAAGGTCAGGCAGAAACAGACTAAGTAACAGGTTAGTAGTCCACACTGTTTGAAACACCAAAAATATCAAGACTGGTGAGGATCCTAGCAGAGGAAGCCTGTAGGCGTTTATCAGGACAGGGAGTTGCCTGATTGCTTGGGAAAGCTATGCAGCAATATCAGTAAAGATCCAGAGACAGGTGACCAGCGTGGTCTCAGGAGATCTGCAGCTGTGAAACCTCCACACACGTGTATAAACAGACCTGTAAATGTTCATTTCATACAGTTTTTTTTTTAATTTAAAAACATGGAAACAGCTGATATGCCCCTCAATTGAAGAACTACTATATGTATTTTAAAATGAGCCATCAATGGAATACTATGTGACTATATTAGAGTTCTCTAAGGGACCAAAACTAATAGGAAGAATATGCATCATAAAGGAGAGTCATTAGATTGGCTTCTACAGTACAGACTCAGTAGTCCAACAATGACTATCTGTACACTAGAGAGGTTGAGAACCTGACAGCTGCATGGTCCATAAGACTGGATGCCTTAGGAGTCCCAATCTGGAACAGAGGACCTGGAGGGTTCCTGGAATGCCGCTGGTGAGGTTGGGAGACTGAAGAAGCTGAGTTCTGGGGTCAGTGAAGGATGGCAGCAGCGGCAGCAGCAGCAGCAGCAGCACAGATGCACTCAGCAGTAAAGAGCAGAAGCAGGCAAAAGCAGCACTGTTTTCCCTGACATCTCCATATCTGGGCCCTGGGTAAGAAGGGCTGCTCAGTCTCAGGAGGGTCTTCTCCCCTCTGTTAATCCTTCCAGGAAATATATAGACTCACCCATCATCACATCAAGTTGATAAACATGGTTAACCATCAGGAGTGGCCATTAAAATATATATATATATTATATATATATATATATATATATATATATTATATATATATATCAACACAGATACACCTGTAACACATAATGCAGAGGCAAGTTGCAAAATCCTGATAATTTGGTTCTATTCATGTAAAATTAAATGTTCACAAGGCATGCATGAGGCAAAAAAAAAAATCAGTAAATAAACATAATGAAATACATTGAGCCATTTAAAAAAAAAAAAAACCAGCAAAAGAAAAATCTTGTCCTTTTGGAATTCTATCCTCCAAGCATGACAAGGCTTTGACATCTTGAAATGAGAGCAGCTCAGAAGACTGGACCTGTGAACATTCTCTTGTGTAAGTGTGGGAGGACACAAAAGGCACGTTACCAGTCAGCACATGTGTCATTTTCACAAGGCACAAGCATTAGGCTCCACCTTCCTTAAGGATATATAAGCAGTTGACAATTTCTAGGCAAAGGGGAATCATCTTTCGTTGTGTTATCTGCCCCAGCTCCTGAAGGCAACTTCAACTAAACTCACTGGTTCATTAAACTAGACTTGGGTGGAATAATTTCTTTGGTCTGTCATTGGTGTCCTACCTGGTTTGGACAGATGTCTGTTCATGTCTCTGCAGAAAGTCACACCACACTATCAGTTTCAACAACATAGATGAAACTATAGAACAATAAGCCAGTCATAGAAGGATGAATATTCATTCACTTACCCTCACATAGACTCTAACAATCATTGATATACAAGCAGACGTTAGGATGGCAGTTATCAGAGGCTGCAGGGTTCGAGGTGAGCAGACTAGAGCTGTGAGTTGACACAAAATTTCAGCTAGACAGGAGTAAGTTCAAGAGTTCTATTGTATAACACGTTGACAACAGTTAACAATACATTGCAGGGTTTTGAGGTGCTGTAACTTGGTCCTTGAACATGCGAGGCAAGTGATTTACCATTGAACTATATCACTAGCCCTAACAACATATTGGATTCTTGAAAAATGCAATGAGAGTGGATGTAAAATGTTCTGTTTATAGTTTTAAAGGCAAAAGATCAGATTCTGGCAGCCTCAACAGGCACCCCAATATACCAATTAAAGAAAGAGTGACAAACAGAGAGATGAGCATTATTCCATGTCTACTAAGCAGACCTGGTCAAGGTGTGGGCCTGGCCATTGCTGACCCATTCTTGTCTTAGCTCCTATCTTTCTTGGTGGTCTGAGAAACTATTACTCCATTACCACTGAGCATTCAGACTCAGTGTCATGAATGATTGTCCTTATCTGGAGCTTGGGAGGGGCCTTTCATTGGAGGGTTTGCTCTCCCTTGATTTCAAGATGACTCAAAGGAAAGGCTGAAGGTGAAAGACAGTGACTTTTTCCTCTGCATTGAGACCATCTCACTCTGCTTAGTTGCCTTGTGGGCCAAAGTGAAGAGTCAGTGTACATGGTAAATGCATTTAATTTTACCTGCAAATTTTAAAATGTTAAAGATAAAATATTCTTTTTCTTTTCTTTTTTTCTTTTGTCCTTTTGAGACAGGGTATCCCTGTAGCCCCAGTTGGCCCAGAACTCCCTATGTAGACCAGTGACCAAGAACTCACTGACTTACTGAGATCCAGCTGCCTCTGCTGCATTAAAAGCATGTGCCACCATGCCTGGCTCTGAAGCAAATATTTGAAATGTTAATATTTGTTTTATCTGGGATATAAGTTCCTGAGATTTGAGTCTTTAGTAGCGGGACCCAGGTGTAGTGGCACACGCCTTTAATTCCAGGACTCAGAGGCAGGTGGATCTCTCTGTGAATTTGGGGCCAGCGTGGGCTACAGACAAAAAAAAAAAAAAAAAAAAAAAAAAAAGGATTCATATCTTTGGATATCTAGAACTCTAGAACACAATTAAGTGCTATGTTTTGGATAAGTGTCCTTGTGATGGACAATCCTTTGCTATGATGACAAACTTAACTGTGTGAGAGATTCATCATCACCTAGAAGACACACCTTGGAATGTATCTGAGATAACATTGCCGCAGAGCTGTAACAGAGATGGGAGAAGCTTGAATGTGGGTAGCACCATTCCATGGGCTGAAGGCCGAGGAACAGAAAGAAGGAAGCGTTTCAGCAGAGCTGCGGCTCTCTGCCTTGCACCTTCCCTGGCGGGTGGAGGAAACCGTTCCTTCCCTAAATTACTTCTGTCAGATGTTTAGTCACAGCTAATACAGCGCCCAAAGGCCCCAGGTTAAAGGTTTGAACAACGGCCTCACAGTCATTGGGAAGTGGTAGAAGATTTAGGAGGTAGGGCCCGGTGGAAGGAAGTTATGACATTGATACTTGATATTGAAAAAGATATTGGGGGGCTGGAGAGATGGTTCAGTGGTTTAGAGTACTGGTTGCTCTTGCAGAGGACCTGGGTTCGGTTCCCAGCACCTACATGGTGGCTGACAACTGTCCGTAACTCCAGTGCCAGGGGATTTGACACCCTCTTCTGATCTCCATGGGCACTGCACCACATGCGTGCATTTACATACATGTAGACAATACACTCATACACATAAAAATAAATAAAATACTTTCTAAAACTTCTTTAAAAAAAGAAAAAGATATTGGGACCCCGGTCCCTCCCTCTCTCCCTCCTTCTCTCCCTCCCTGCCTTCTTCCCTCTCTTTTGTAGTTCCTCCACATGAAGTTCCGCCTTGCTAGGGGCCCAGAGGCCACAGGGCAACCCACCAAGAGTCAAATAAATTTTAAAAATTGAAGAAAGAACCGTGCCATTTCTTCCAGGCAGCCCTTCTCAGACCTTGGCACACACAAATCCCCAGATGAAGGTGTTGGAGGACAGATGCTGATGTGCCAGGGTGGGCCAGAGGTATTTGCAACAAACATGGGAGCTGGGAGGCTGCAGGGTCTAGGGCCTAACTTTAAGAAAAGGTGCTCTAAAAAACTCTGTCCCCGGCCTCCTAGGGTGGAAGTGAAGCCGCTGCGAAAACTGCTCTCACCAGCACCAACTATGGCTTTCCTGCCTATTTTAGGGCTTGCTAGAAGCTTGACCTGTCCTAAAAACCTTCTTTCACTCTCTCCCCGGCTGCCGCTAGTGGGTTTTTAAAAACTCTCTATCCTTTGTAACCTCCTCCCTGAGTACCTTTTTATCACCTCAGCTCAGGTTCCGTTTTTGATCTTTTCAGCCTTTATAAGCCTCCATTCACTGTGTTTTACTGTGAGCTTCGGCTTCCTTGTTCTTTTTAAAACTCTTACCTGATTTGGAGAATTTTAAGCTCTGGTCTTATCCTGCTTTTTCTCCTTCTCTTGCTGTTTCTGCCTTCCCTGTAAATGATCACAACTTTTTGTTGTTGTTGTTTGTTGGTATTTCTTTCAATGTATATTCTTACTGAATTTTTGTGAATTTCATACAGTACATTTTAATATTTATACCTCCCCTATCTGCACCCTCCTCCACAGCCCTCCCGCCCAAGATTTCACACATTCTGTCTCACATGTTAAAAACTACCGAGTCAAATTTCTATACCCCGTTGTCTCTCGGTGGAGTTCATGACTGGAACCTGGTCGGCCTATCTAGCATCACTCTAAATCAACCCTCCCTCACGCAGCAGTAATCAACTGTCAATAGTTCCTCAGCTAAGGTTGGGGTCTCCTGCCTATTTCTCCAAGTTCTATGCTGGTTTTTATCTGATTTGAGTTTATATGGGTCTTGTGCATGCCGTTAGCAAATAAGTTCATATGAGCAAATACCCAGGAGCCTGTTACACTGTTTCCTTATGGTCATGCACCTCTTCCCCTGGCTCTTAGAATCTTTCTGTCCTCTCTTCTGCAATGGTCCCTGAGCCCTGGGTGGGTGAAGTGTAATATAGGAGTCTTAATCAGTGACACACACTCTGCAGTTTCTTATTCTCTATACTTTGGCCAGTTGTGGCCTTCTGTGTTCAGTGCCCTGTGTTGCATGAGGAAGCTTGGGATGATGAGAGTTGAGAGATGCGTTAGAATTCTCTCTACGCCTTGTTCCACTATGCTCCATGAGCCTGAGGTGTAGAGGTTCCGTTGTTGATACGTCACTTAGGGCTGGGCATCTCACAGACACTTGTTCTCTATATGTAACCAGTTGTGGAACTCTGTGCTAGACTCCAGGCTATTGCAAGAAGCTTCTTCGATGAGTGGTGGCTAGCATATTTATCTATAAAAATAAGGCTCCATATTTAGCATATAGTAAGAAGTTATGTTTATCTAGGGATATGACAGAGACAGGGTTCTCTCTGGGATCTGTGCCCTCTCCAGCCATGTGTATTTGGCTATGTTTATAGAGCCACACATAAGTTCCCCATTGAGAGGGCTTTAAGTTCAATTAGGTAGCTATTGATTACCCCCAAGATAAAAGTGCTACTACTGCTCTGATAGAGTTTACTTTGTCGGTCATTGTTGTGGTTGTTAGGCTTTAAAGCTGAAATTGGACCACTGATTTGTTTTATCCTTTAGCAGCTTGCATGGTGTCCTCCACAACTATGACAGCTAGTCTTCAGGGAGGAGACTTCCAGGTCAATTCCAGCTCCATTGCTCCAAGTCCTGTGTCTGAATTATTTGGGGTTTTTGTTTGTTTGTTTGTTTGGTTGGTTGGTTTTGGTTTTGGTTTTTTTGACAGGGTCTCCTTAGTTCCAGCCTACCTGGAAGCCACTCTGTGGACTAGGTTGGCCTTGATCTCACAGAGAACCCAGCCAAGGCTGGGATTAAAGGTGCACGCCACCACACGCAGCCTGTGATTGAATTATGTCCTGTCTTTAGCAGCAGGGTCTTACCTTCAAGTTCTAGGAGGTAGTCAAGGGCTGTGGCAATGGCCTGTGTTATTTTGGGAGTCCCTTGGACCACCCTGACCAGCAACTCGGAGGGAGGTTTCTCCTGCCTGGTGCTGTGATTCAGCTATGCTCTCACACAGATATTGCGTGTATACTTTTCAGTGGGCTTTTGAACTCTTTCATTTTCCTCTGGGTTTTCACACTGCCTAAGCATTATTTACCTCTAGTCTCACTCTCCTTTTCTAATGCTGTTTTGCTTTGAGATAGGGTCTCCCTGTAGTGCTGGCTGGCCTGAAACTCCCAGGGATCTGCCTGCCTCCGCCTCCCGAGTGCTGGGCTTAAAGCTGTGCCCCACGCCCAGTGAATGATCAGTTTGATTGCTCTATTTTGACCTCCTATTTTCACTGACCCCACCACCCTTCTCCCTCCCCCACACCTCTCCGCCTCACTCTCCTTACCTCATCTATTTTTTGTGTCATTTTCTTCCCAGTTCTTTTGATGTGATCCTCATTGTTTTAATCTTCACTGATCTGGTGACTTTACTGAGGTATAATGTGGCCTCCCAGCTTGACCTGTCCTAAAAACCTGCCTTCAGTCTCCCAAGCAGATGTACCAATGGGCAATGAGCACACGAAAGGATGAGCAGCATCATTAGTCACAAGGGGAGTGCAAGTCAAGCCCCATCTAGCCAGGTATGGTGGCCCATGCCTTTAATTCCTGTACTTGGGAGGCAGAGGCAGGCATATCTCTGTGGGATCAAGGGCAGTCACAGCTACATAGAGACCCCTGTCTCAAAACAGATGAACAAGCAAACCACCAACTACCACTTCATGCCCATTGGCATGGCAGAAAGAAAAAGAAGAAATAACAAGTGTTGGTGAAGCAGGACAAACTGGGGAGATGACTCCTCACTGGACGAAGCAAAACAAGGTGCAGCCACTGTGGGAACAGTGTGGGGACCTCGGAAAACACAAGGCACAGTTCCACATGTTAGTGACTGGGCAAGGCAGGCATCTTGAGCTCAAGCTTCATGGGCCAAGGTGAGCATGCCCAGAGGCATTTCTGTCCATCACTTCAATCTTTTGCATATGTGCTTTATAACTTTGAGCTAAGCACATCCAAAAGTATTGTCTTTCTTTTAAAATTGTGACCTTAAAATAAGCATGCTCTCAAATGTCGGAATTAACTGAGTGTGCTTAGGAAAGGGCCCACCCCTTTATGAACAACTCTCCAGGCTTGCTTTGTTTGGAATGACACCTGCTATCCTTGCAGCCACAGGCCACACACCTTCCTCCAGTCTTTCATTGTCTGCCAGTGCTGACTATGGCTTTGTATTCACCAAAGAGTGAAGCCACTACATTTGGTTTTACCTATCATTCAATATATCCACTTCCCAATATATATATATACCCAAGAACTGAAAGTAAAGTCTCAGAGATATGTCACATCCACACCCATAACGGCATTCTTCACAATTGTCTAAGGGTGAAATCAGTATGTGTCTGTTAGCAGAGGAATGGATGAACAAAAGGTGAGGTATACACGCAGTGGAAGACTATTTAGCCTTGCAAAGGCTAACACACAGACAAACTTGGAGGACATTCTAGTGTGTGAACACGCATCTTAAAAAATTCTAGTTCTACTTGTTCGAAGCACAAGTGGTTAAATTCGTAGAGAAAACAGAATGTAGCCGAGTTCTGGTACTTGATATGCATATCAGGCTAGCCTTGATTTCACGGAGACCCACTAGCCTCTTTCTCCTAAGTTGTGGTATTAAAGGCAGCCATGGTCTAGAAGAGCAACAAATGGGCATCATCACTGAGCAAGTGCAAATTCGGTCTCGCAAGCTGAGGGACCGTGTTTTGGAGATGAGAAGTGTGACAGCACAGAAGTATGTAACACAACAAACTACACTTTAAAAATGGCTAAGTCGGTCAGCTTTATGTGGCATGCACTTCGCCATGTTTAGACATTTTATAGTTTTAAAAATTATTCCTGGAAAAACTATGTAATTTACTCCAAGTTGATTTTTTTTTCTTTTTCTTTCTACTTAAATTTTTGATTTATTTACTTTTAATTTTTTTATTTGTTTAACTAATTAAAAACTTTTTTTTTTTTTTGTCTTTTTGAGACAGGATCTTCTTGTAGCCCCAGTTGACCTGGAATTTGCTAGGTAGGCCAGGCTGGCCTTGAACTCACAGAGATCCGCCTGCTTCTGCCTCCAGAGTGTTGGGATTAAAGGCCTGCACCACCACACCTATTCATTTTTGCTTTATAATGTAAGTGTGTTTTGTCTGCATGTATGTAAGTGCACCCATGTGGTGCAATGTCTGTGGAGGCCAGAAGAGGGCATCGAATTCCCAGGGACAGGAGTTGCACTTGGTGAACATGTAGATGCTAGGGACCAAACCTGGGTCCTCTGCAACAGCAGCTGGTGCTCTTAACTGCTGGCTCATCCCCACATCCCCACAGCACTTTTTTTTTTTTTTTTTTGAGACAGGGTCTCACTATATAGCTAGCCCTGGTCTGATACTTGATATGCAGATCAGGCTAGCCTTAATTTCATAGAGACCCACTTGCCTCTCTCTCCTAAGTTGTGGTATTAAAGGCAGGCAAGCACCACCATGCTTGGTGAGGAAATTGATTTTTGATGAATTATTTCAATGTCTTCTTCCCTCAGTCACTAATCAGTTCTCCCGATACGGTTCACTAATTAGTGTTTCCCTGTTCTTCTGTATTAACTCATTAAAATTTTCTTGTTTTTGATTGAATATGGGGGTTCCTTTGTAATAAGTCTTTTTAATCCATAACATTTGGGGCTTCACATGAAATCTTTAAGGGCACATTGTCGGAGATTTTACCATTTATTGATTTTCTGAAAAAAAAAATTTTTTTAAAGCTGGGTGTATTGGCATATAGACATAATCATAGCACGCTGGAGACCAGGACAGTAAGACTGTGAGTTTCAGGCCAGCTTGGGCTACATAGAAAGATCCTTTCTTGAAAAATACGATTGGGAAAAATGTTAGTTATTGTGTTTGTTTTTTGACTTGTTTTGCAAAGGCTTATGGGTTGTTTTTAAATTTAAAAAAATTTAATTGTAGATATTTTACTTAATATTTTTATTTTATGTGTATGAGTGTGTTGCCTGCATGCATGTAAGTACACCTGTGTTGTGGAGTGCCCAAGGAGGTCAGAAGAGGAAGTCAAATCCCCTGGGACTGCAGTTACAGCCCCTTGTTAGCTGACGTGTGGGTGCTGGGAACTGAACCCTAAGTCCTCTGCAAGATTAACCAGTGCTCTTAATCCCTGAGCCATCTCTTCTGCCCCTTATTTTTATTTTATGTATGTGAGGGTGTGCCTGCATGTATGTAAGTACCCTGTGTAGTATAGTGCCTGTGGAGGGAAGAAGAGGGTATCGGATTCCCTGGAACTGGAGTTATGAAGGCTTGTTAGCCTACACGTGGGTGCTGAGATTCAAACCCAGGTCTTCTGCAAGAATAGCAAGTGCTCTTAACAACTGAGCTATCTCTCCAGACCTGGGTTGTTTTTTAAATAAAACTTTGCATGACTCCTTGGGCTCTTTCAGAAGACCTGGGTTCAATTCCCAGTGCCCACATGGTGGCTAACTCCTTACTCCTTAACTCCAGTTCCAGGGGATCCCACACCCCCTTCTGACCTCCTTGGGTACTGCATGACATGGGTGTTCTTATATGTATGCAGGAAGCACACTCATACATATAAAATAAAAATAATAAATAAAATATTTCAAAACGTTGTATGGTTCCAGCATGCCTCGCCTCTTAATTTTGGCTATCAGTGTTGGCAGATACAGGCAAAGGAGTTACAGCCCCCACCGACACCTCAGCAGTCTAAGGAGTTTCCTCAGATTTTAACGGACCTCACCTCAGGTCAAATTAGGGTTCATGGATTTGTGAAAAGATTTCAGAACTGGCCAGTTTATGAAGCAGAGCTAGTGATTTTATTATAGATAGTTCAAAAAAGGCTTAAAAGAATTAGGGCTAGAAGAAAAAGTGGTGCTCAGAAAACAGAAGAGCACCCAAGGAGCACACAAAGCCACTCTGGCCAGAGTGCAGGCTCTTCAGGGGAGAGACCGAGCTTTTCATTTTTACTGTGGTCTACCTAGGATTTTGGTGAGGTTTGAGGTTGCTGTCTTATCATGGGGCACCTGATAGGAAGACTGATAAGGTGAAAGTCTAGCCCACAGGGATACCAGAAGGCTGGATATCTTTACTGTAAGTAGCTTGTTTTCAATTCTTTTGGCCCTACCCTTCAGCCTGGGTCATTACTATTTTGACCTAAAATATCTATATATGGAAGAAATAGTAACTCAGTTGGGAGCTTTTACAGCAAATGTTGATTGCTCTGTAGTTCTTGTTTCTCACCTGGCAGGAGGCTTCAACCAAACTCCAGGATGAACACCGGGTCCTCCTTGTTTTCTTCCATCTCATGGGTTGCATCCTAGATGGTGAAGCACTAGTCCTTGTCTGGCAGCATCTTGTCAAAGGTGGGGTAGGTCTTGTGAGAAACGTTGGATATTAGTCTTTTCTTTCAAATTCTGTAAAACTTGGTTTATGACAAGGAATTCTAATCGTTTATAATCTTTTAATCCTTCCACACACCCTGTAAGACTTTTAAGGAAGGGCCCTCCCTCTCCCCTTCCTCAGTGTTTAAGAGAATGTGCTGCTTTTGAGAAGATCCAAGTTCAGTTCCCAGTACCCTCATCAGGTCACTCACAGCTACCTCTAATTCCAGAGCCAGAAGATCTGACTCCTTTGAGATCCTTGAGAACCTGCAGTTACATGCATAAACCCATACAGACATATACACACATACGCATAATTTAAAAAAACAGAGAAGATGTCCTGAGGGCTAAACCACACTCAACAGAGGCTGCCTCTTGTGAAGATTCAAATTCATTTAAAGGAGGAAGCCTAAGTTGAAGGAATTTCCAATTCTTCAAAAGCCACTGCCTAGGAAAATGTTTCCAAAGGTCAGCACACAGAAACAAAGGGGCCAGGCTACATCGTGAGTGGGCAGCCGAGTTGGCATCTTTGTTCATATGGTATGAGTTTTGCAGCCATGAAAGATGCAGGATTGAGGAGGCCATGGTTTCAGAGAGAGGCTGAGGCCAGACAGTGTGTGGCAGAGTCAGAGTCCCTGAATGGAGGCCCTGAGAAGCCATTATGTGAAGGTATGAATATGAAGCCTGAATTGCAGTGGAGACCTAAGGATACTGGAGATGCCAGGACCATGGGACGTCAGCCTAAGAAAGCTGTAGGCAAGGGACGGAGTCAGCCTAGGAGAGAATCTACATGTGCTCCTGGCAACAGAGATGAAGAGAGAGATGAAGCTACCTAAGCTTTTGGGAGCACAGTTGATTACATTATAAGCCCCAAATGTCAGATCAGGAGTTGCAGGTTTGATGTTTGTCCTACTGGACTTTGGCTTTGCTTTTGTGTGGTTATTGCTTTCTATTCTCCAGTTCCTCCATTTTAAAATAGAAATGCTTACTCTATACCATTATATGTAGGAAGTATATAACTTTTTTATTTTACAGCTGCTCGTAGCTTAGAGACTTGGGACTTTTGAAGGGTTAGAACTGTTAAAAACTCTAAGAACCTTTAAAGTTGGACTGAATGCATTTTATATTATAATATGGTCATGAGCTTATGGGGACAAGATTAGGAAGACTATGGCTTAAAGTGATGTCATTCAGGGCTGGAGAGATGACTCAGTGGTTAAAAGCACGGCTACTCTTGCATAGGACTTGGGTTTGATTCCCAGCACCCACATGGTGGCTAACAATGCTGTCTATAACTCCAGTCCCAGATTTTGATTTCCTCTTTTTATCTCCATGGGCATTGCACAACAAGGGTGCACTTATACACATGCAAGCAATACACTCCTATACAATAAATAAATAAATAAATAAATAAATAAATAAATAAATAAATATTTTTTAAAGAGTGATGTCATTCAACCAGACCAGCAGATCTCTGTAAGTTCAAGGCCAGTATGGTCTTCATAGAGCATTCTAGGTCAGCTGGGAATACAGGGACAGCCTGTCTCAAAAAATTTTTTTTCTTTAATCTAGAATTCTTTGCCAGAGTTAGGACTTAATCTTAGAGGAATTCTTAAAATTAATAATGTAATCCAAAATTTATGATTAGTGTTATTATTACTAGATTATATTTTATATTGCATGCATTTTTTTCAAGACTTTTTGTGTGTGCTTTCATCATTTAAATCAGTTCTATAACTATCCCTTTTGATTTTAAATGTGTATACCAACCAACTGTATACCATGGCTTCTCCACTCCTAAGAGTTGAATTTTGCTTCCTTTTTAGTCATCTGGTACATCTCTTAAAACACTCTTTTTGCAGATGTATGTTAAATGTATGATATAATTCTTTCTTTCTATATAGCTATATATTACATAGTTGGAGCATTGTTTGTTTTGTTTCATTTTGTGTTAGTTTATACAGGGTCTCACTATGTAGCCCTGGCTGGTCTGGAACTTGCTATGTTAACCACGCCGGCCTTCAACTCAGAGATCTTCTTGCCTTTGCCTCCTAAGTACTGGGATTAAAGGCATGCCTTGTCCATGATTTATTATTTTGAAGTTCAAAACATATAATTCTGTTTAGTTTTTTTTGAGACAGAGTCTGACTGTAGTCTCCGCTGACCTAGAACTCACTATGCAAACCGGGCTGGTTCCCATGTCACAGAGATCTGCCTGCCTCTACCTCCAAGTGGTGGAATTAAAGGTGTATGCCATGACACCCTGCTCATTTTTAGGGGGATAATGTTTTCTCATGGTTCAAACGTATGTGGAGCTGGAAAGATGGCTCAGTAGTTAAGAGTATTAGCTGCTCTTGCAGGGGACCTGGGTTCGGTTCCTAGTACCCGCACTGTGACTAACAACCCTGTGTAACTCTAATTCCAGAGGATTCAAGGCCCTCTTCTGGCCCTTCAGGCAGTGAACACACAGGTGCACCACATACACATACCAAAGTCTGTGAAGAAATAAACAGTCCTCCCTCCAACGTCAACAGTCTTACTTAGCTGTGGCTCCTGCATGCTTATACTGCCCACCTGCCAGACAAGATTTGCCCACTGGTACATAGTGGCATGACTGTTATGGTGACAACCAGCTACTTTCCACTCTGAGGCCTGCATCACAGGAGGGAGTTCATGCCTGGTACTATAATCTGGCCAAAAGCATATGGCTTGAGAGGTCTAATGCTCTTGATAGGTGAGCTACTGCTGGTTTACTAAATGGACATGTTGAGCCCACCAAATTGTCTCTAAAAGCTATGTTTATGCCTATAGATTAGTCTGTTCTCAGCTTTGGTCTTTTTTTGCAGCAGGTGGTTGTTACTTTAGAGACTCCTAACTCATCAAAGTACTGAGAGTAAATGACTCGAGTGCTCAGCCCTACATGGGACATCTGCATCACCCCTCCACAACTCAGAGAACATTGCAGAAGAGAGTGTGTAAATAATATAAGAGCTAGAGGAAGCGGTAGGGTGCTATGGAATGCTGTCTTCCAGGTTTCACATACACACACAAAAAAAGAAAGAATAAAAGAAAGGAAGAAAAGCCAGGAAACCCAGGAATCCTTCAGCATCTCCTGAGGTAATGATACTGCATCAGGCTGAAGTTTAATGAGGCTGGAGGGTTCTTTGCCCCTTTTCCAATAGTCGCCCTTCTAATTTTTTGTTGTTTTTTAAGCCCTTTGAGGTACTTAGTAAGGAGGTGCAATTAATGTTTACATATCAAACAGTTCCAAACTTGAAAAAAAATTGTCATGGTGCTGAGGCTCAAACTTGGGATCTCATATGTGCTACACAAGTGTTCTAGCAGTGAGCTGTAACCCAGCTGTTTTACTTTATTTCTTTATGATTAAACAAGCCAGGATCAGCATTATTTCTTCTTCTCCCATTTTAAGTGCTAAGATTGCATGGTATACACACTGTTCACCAAGGTTATATATTGTGTCCTGGAAATCTTTGCATTTTTGTACCTAAAAGATTTCCATGTTATTTATTTATTTATTTAAAAGACAACTACCCAGTTTTTCAGACATTTATCTGTATATTTGGCATGGTATATTTTTGAGCTTCAAATGTCTGAGAATGCTCTTTTTTATACTGTCACACAAAAACATACTCGGTGTTTCCCCTGGGAAGCTCCCGGTGTTGGTGTTAAGGCCAGGCCAGGCTTTGCTCTCTTCTTGGTGTTAAGGCCAGGCCAGGCTTTGCTCTCTTCTTGGTGTTAAGGCCAGGCCAGGCTTTGCTCTCTTCTTGGTTTGCCCATCTTTTCTACTTTTCCCTTCATCTATAGGTTCGTCTATCTTTCCCTTCTTTCGTGAAGAATTTTCATTTATTTCATTCAGAAAACAACAGGTCTTTCATTTATGTCTCTTTATCTTAGCATACTTTTGTTTGCTTGCAGATTCAATTATGTGGGCTAATCCATTTGTTCTGATTTCCCTCCTTAAAGACACTAATTATACACATTTTAGCACAATATTTTGAGAGTTTAAGTTCCTAACTCAGAAAATTCATAAAAATAGGGGTTTATTTTCCTCACCTGACAAAATATTCAGAGATAGCCAGCTGATGGTCTTGGTTCAGTGGCCCAAGTATTTTGGAACCTAAAGTCCTAATTACCCTTGACCTTTTGTCTCATGATCAAAATATGGCATCACTAGCAACAGCCATCACATCACATTTAAGGAAAAGGCAGAAGAGGACGACATGGCACTCACATGAAGCAGCAAAGCCAGCCCCAGATCACCCTAAGACTGTAGCTGACATTGGGCAGGTCCATCATTGACAGAAGATGGCAAAATACTGTGTTTAATGCAACCTCCAACAAAACTAGAATAATATCAGCAAGAGAAAGGCCTTTGTGTCCTCTGTTCTCTGTGATCCTTTGAACTGCCGCCTCTGTTCTTTCTCTGTTACACTCAAGGCACACTTTCAGAGGTCAGTATCTAAAATAGATTCAAGCCTATTATTTTGTTCTAAGACAGTATCCTACTCTGTAGCCAAGGCTAACCTGGAGCTCACTATGTAGCCTACCCTGGTCTTGAACTTGTAATCATTCACTTGTGTATTGCAGACTATTTCTAGTCAGGCTCCCTCTGGGTGTCCTGAAGCTCATTCTGATGTTCTATTTGTCTTTATTACTTTTTCTGTCTTTACTACTTTCTGCACACAGGTGTCTGGTAGAAAGTGGTTTCCAGGAATAAATAAATATATATATATATATATATATATATATATATATATATATATATATATCTTAGGTATATATATATCTTAGGTATATATATATCTTAGGTATATATATATCTTAGGTATATATATATCTTAGGTATATATATATTAGGTATATATATATATATATCTTAGGTATATATATATATATATATATATATATATATATACCTAAGACATGCTTATCATCTGATTAAGTTTGAAAAATACTGAGAAGAGAGGTCTTTACATTTCTGAACCACCCAGGCAAACTTGCTTTCCACCTGCCTTCCCAGGAAAACGAGATTTCATTTCTTAGACCCATCACATCACATTCAAACCATGTGCAAATCACCTCAGTTCTACCCTTAGACTATGTCCAGGATCTGATGTCCTCCCACTATCCACCACTGTTGGCTCACTCTAGACTCCACCTTCTATCCTGAGTGATTATAGTTGTCTCCCAACAGAGCCCAGACACAGACATATACAATGGGAAGACAGCATGAAGACTCAGGGAGAAGGTAGTTATCCATGTGCTGAAAAGAAAGGCCTAAGGCAAGACCAGCCTTGCTGAACCCTCGGCCTGGGACTTCTGTCCCTTGAATGACGGAGAGTAAATGCTGCTTCTGCAGCCACTCAGTCTGAGCTGCTTTGCTATGACAACCCCAGTAGGTCCATACACTTATCAACAGCTCCGCTTCACTCAGAGCATACGTCAAAGCTCCTTCCAAAATCTGTGAAGTCCTAAATAATAAACTGGGTATCCACTGCCTGGAGACTCATTATTCTAACAAATTGGAAGGTTATACAATTTCCATTGTTACATGGAAACTAGATCAACGAGTTGCAACGAGATAAATTTGGCATTGGAAGGAAAATTTTCCATCAACAAGTATTAACCTTAATAACTGTCACGTAAATTAAAATCTCAGATTTTATCCAGTTCTACCTCCTGTCCTTTTTGATTGATCTGATCTTCAGTGGAGATCATGGAAACAATTCTTAAGCTCTTTATAGATCTAGGCAAGACTGTACAAATCCCCTTCATCATTAGACCTGGATATTGATGGTAGAGTGAAGAACTGAAATATAGCAACACATGTAATTACCTGGGGTTTATTGCTGAAGGGTCATAATCTTTAGGCTATTACACTGTTTCCATTGAGATGTCAAAGCTGCAAGAGAGGTTGGGAAAGCTGCTGGGGCAGGGAGCAGTGATGCACACCTTTAGTCACGTGACTCAGAAGAGACAACTCGGACAAATCTGACAACCTGAGTTCAATTCTACTCTTCACAAGTTTGCAGGAGAGAACCGACTCTTGTCTGAGGGTTGTCCTCTGATCGCCACGAAAATAATAAATAGATAGATAGATAGATAGATAGATAGATAGATGATAGATAATTTTTAAAGAATGATTAAACCCCATGAGGGATTATCTAGGTTAGATTTTCTCAGCAGGCCCGTGAAGGAGGTGACTGAGGAGGGAGGATACCTTAAATGCGGGCGAGACTACTGCATGGCTTGGGTTTCTGTTCTGAATAAAAAAAGAGAAGGTGAGCTGAGCACCAGCATTCATCGCTCTCAGAAAGACTGTGGATACCATGTAGCCAGTTGCCTCAAGCTCTGGCCACCAGGACCTCCCTGGCACGGTAGACTGAACCTTTTAACTGTGAGCCAGAATAAGACCTCAGGGCACTTCTGTCAGAGTATTTTGTCACAGCAACAGAAAACAGACTGAGACAACTTTGTGTGTAGAAAGCAGCTTCCTGAGCTCACAGTTCTGGAGACTGAAGGTTCAAGGTCGGTCAGCTCTGACACTGTGGGCGCTGGTGAGGGCCTTGGCCTGTGCGTAGTGCGATGGCACTGCCATGAGGGCTCACAGGACAACGCAGGAAGCCAGGCGGAGTAAGCAGTCAGACTCGTTCGTTTATTTTGGGGGGCATGGTCTGCTGTCACTCAGGCTAGCCTCAAACTCACCAAGCAGCAGAGAGACTGGCCTTGTCTACCCGATTCTCCTGCCTCCCTTCCCAAGTGCAGGGGTTACAGGAGCGTAGCACTATGCTTCCTGCTTTCTAAGGGCCCAGAAGACATACACAGACCCCTCTAAAGGCTATGCTCCAATAACCTAATTACCTTCCTCTAGGCTCCACCTCATTTTTGTTGCTATTGTTGTTTAGGCCCAACTTCTAAGACATTCTGCCATCTTTCAACATTGCCACATTGTAGGCAGAGCTTCCGGCAATGAAACAGAGGACACATATCCGATCCACAGTATTCACCCAGCTTGCTCCCAGAGCCACCCTCTATCACTTTCACCATCCAGCTGGCAGGAGACAGTCCGAGTGCCTGAGCATGTTCAAAGGCCTGCCCAGGACCACCCCAGCCCATCAAGCCAGGCTCCAGCTCACCACACTAGAAGCTGCCTGTCCTTGCTGTTTAGAATGAAGACTTTTCCTACCCAGCAACCCGATTTCACCTGGAAAAGTCCCTTTACTTAAAGCCCACTATCGTCTCACTCTGTCCTCACTCTTCTTGCCTCCTCTCTCCTACAGTTATCACAACACACCAAGAACGTCCTCCTGCTGTCCTATTATGTACAAGTACTGCTGAAATTCTTTCTGGGATGTGTGAGCAACATCCAGCCCCGCCCTCCTCTCTAGGTCCCTGAGGACAAAGGGGGAGGTATAATTTCTCCAAACTGCAGTTTGGAAGCCAGTGTTTATTTGGGCTTCTTTAGAGAGCAGTGGGTGAGGTGGTGGGGCGGGGGAAGGGCTCCCCTACTTGGGCCATACAGCAAATTCTCCATTTTGGCAGGGACCCTGTGACCTACTGGCCGCTGCCCAAGCTGGTGAAGGGGCAGTCTCCACCCAGCTTCCTCCCCTCAGACTCTTCATCCCCCCCCCAACACACACACAACTCAGAACACTGGTTAGTTGGGAGGCTCCTCCTTTTCTTGAGGAAGGTTAACAAGTTTAAAATCCTGGGCAAGAAGGCATCCCCAGGCTTGGGACAAATGCTTTGTCCATTGCTTTCCAGTCCAGCTTGTCCGGTGCAACAACATGACATCACCTTCTTTGCTAAAATGTGGGTTTTGGGAGGGAAAGCAGTACACTGTGTCTCCTTGAACCCCCAAACTTAACATGGGTCTTGGTATATAGTACTACTCACTAAATGACTGACGGACTGAACTAAATATGTTTTAGAGACAGAAAGAACCTAATTTTCTCTTTCATGTGGCAAAGTCTTGTGATTTTTGCCTGGTTTCAGGAAAGTTCCTTGACAGAAAAGCTGCAGAGAGCTTTTTTAATCTACACCTGAGCAAGGCCCAACTTTCCATTTATTAACTGCAAATTCCCCATCAATCTTCAGCTTTAACCATGTTGATTAATGACAAAGACTCAAGGGTTTATGTGTTAGCTGCTCTAGCCGTGTAAGAAACTTCCCTGATTTTAGTTGTTCAGAACAATGATAAACATTCGTCATTGTTAACACCTGCTGTAGCTCAGCAACATGGGAGTGGTTTGCCTACGAGTTTCCAGGCAGTTTCTTTTGATGTCATAGTGAGATGTCAGGCAGGCCTGCGGTTATCCAGTTGTCTAGAGATTCTGCCAATGCTTCATCCCAGCCAACCAGGTTGCTTCCACTTCTGAGGCTGCTTGAGTGCAGAGTGGGAAATTCAAGAGGCCCAGACAAAAGTGCTCTTGTCTTTTAACCCAGCTTGGAAGATACAGCATGATCTCTGCCATATCCTATTGACCTCACAGGCCAGCCTTCCTTCAAAAAGAGCGGGTTTCACAAAGGCATGAATACAGCGAGGTGACGATCACTGGCCACTGATTTCTTTCCTTCCTACCTTCCTTCAACTCTCTTTCTTTTTTCTGAGATGGAGGTCTCCATATGTTCTCCATACGTTGTCCACAGACTTCTGGCAGTGCTCTTGCACTCTTTTGTTTGCTCTTTTTGAGAAAAGGTCTCCTTGTAGCCCAGCTGGCCTGGAACTCATAGCGTAGATCAGGCTGGCTTAGATCTCAGGGCTATCTGCCTGCCTCTCCCTTCCAAGTGCTGAGACTAATGCCCGTCCATGCCCAGCTGCACCTACCTCTCAGCTAGCTGCGTACAGACATGCACTTGCATCTATCTATCTTTTTATATAACCAGCCCATGAAAGAAACAAAAGAAGCCAGGCATGGGGGTACATGCCTGTAGTCACAACACTCAGGAGTTTAGGAGTTTGAGACCAGCGTGGACAACACAGAGAGACCCCTATCTTAACAAAATAAAAGAAAAAGAAAGGAAGAAAGAAACCTAAGAACACAATTAGGCTGGGCACGGTGGTGTGTGCCTTTAATCCCAGCGCTTGGGAGGCAGAGGCAGGTAGACCTGTCTAAACTCCAGGCCAAACTGGTCTACAAAGTGAGTTCCAGGCCAGCTGGGGCTACAGGGACACACACACACACACACACACACACACACACACACACACAGTTTTAATGACCAGGATGTGATCTATTCCAACCAACACTTTAACACTTTTTTTTTTTTTTTTTTGGTCTTTTTTGAGACAGGGTCTACCTATAGCTCCAGCTGTCCTGGAACTCACTATGTAGACCAGACTGGCCTTGAACCCACAGAGATCCACCTGCCTCTTCCTCCTAAATGCTGGGATTAAATAAACCACCATGCCTGGTTAAAAATTTATTTTTTGTGTGTATGACTGCTATGCCTGTATGTATGTAAGTGCACCTGTGTTGTGCAGTTCCTGCAGAGGCCAGAAGAGGGCATCAGATCCCCTGGAAATAGAGTTACCAACTGTTGTTAGCTGCTATGTAGGTCTGAAACTTCAACCTGGGTCTTCTGCAAGCGCAGCTAGTGCTCTTAACCGCTGAGCCGTCTCTCCAGCCACAACCCTTCTCCCCCACGTTTTTTAGGATTTGTTTTGCATGTGTGTGTGTACACCATATGCATGCCTGCTGCCCTTGGAGACCAGAGGAGGGTATCTGATCCCTTGGAATTGGAGTTACAGATGGTTGTGTGCTGCCTTGCAGATGCTGGGAACCAAACCCAGGTCTGCTGCAAGAACAGCCAGTGCTCTCTTCCACTGAACCACTCTCTCGAAGCCATCACTAACACTATTACTGAGGCTTGGTTCGTCAGTGAGGTGGTGTGGAGCGGGAGCTCTAGAGGGAGTGGCTGGGTCACAGAGCACGACCATCATGAATGGATTAAGGTCATGTGCAGCTTAATTCTCACCCTCAAAGGACTGTTTTTAGGCTTTTTATAAAGCAAGGTTACTCCTCACGTTTTGCCTCTTTGTATACGCCCACTTCTTTTCTGTCTTCCACCATGAGGCTGTCACTAGAAGCCAACCCTGGTGGATACCAGCTCTTGGACTTTCCAGCTCCTAGAACCATCAGCCTGGAGATATGTCCTTATCAATTGCTTGACCTCCAGTGTTCTTTTCTATTAGCAGAAACTGGTCTAAATAATTAATCAATGATTAGTAGATCTTATGTGATGCTCTCTATGTATGGTGTGTATGTGTGTGTGTGTGTGTGTGTGTGTGTGTGTTGTTTGTATGTTCACATATTTGCACATTAGGGATGGAACCTTAGGAATGCCAGGAAAACACTCTGTCCCCCAACCATGTGATACTCTTTTTTAAGATTCAAAATTTTAATTAATTCCCATACTGATAAAAAATAATTCCATGAATTCTATAAACCATAAATGCTATAGTGTAAAAAATATTAAGCAAGTGTTAACAACTTTAAACAATTCATTACAAGTAAATAGGTATGTAATATAACTATGATCTTCTAGGTTAAGAAGATTCCACTCACATAGCATTCTCAACTAACGGCTTCCATAAGTTAATCCACATGCAATGCACATTCACATCGGGAAAAAGTCTGCCGACCAGGTACAAGAAACTGCGACACCATCATTTACTGCTACTACTTAACACATTGGTTAAATGACAACAGGCAACAGGATAGTGGTGATCCCACCACCACAGGGCCTCAGTTCCTAAACCCAAGGCCCTAATGCTATCACCCATTCATGGGCTTTGAGCCCATCTCCCCCCTCCTAAGTCCTTCCCATTCAGGAGAGGTCTTGGAGGCCTTGGCTCACAGGAGGGCTGGGATGGATGGCAGATGCAGTCCCTTCAGGGAAATTCTTTGGTCCTCCCCCTGCACACCCATACTCAGCCTGGTCCTAGAAGAGCAGGTGCTCAGCAAAGCTCCCTTCACAGGATGCAGTGGGTGCTGCCTCCTGTTTCTCCCAGCCATTGCTAAGAAGGCCGGTAACTGCCACCACTCCAGCCTGGAATGTTAGCCCTGGAGTTCCAGAGTAGTTTACAGATAGTCTGAAACTTAGTGCTTATATCTGTTACAAATTGAAAATGTCCTGATGAGGTATCAATCACAAACACTGTCCTGTCACCACAAAGACCAAAGGCCTGACGTGGGAAACACGTGCATAAATATGAACAAAAAATAAAGTCTTAAACCTTGAAACAGTAGCATGAGAGAGACATGCTGTAGATACTGAGCTCACAAATCACTATCACTACAATTAAAAACAAAATCGTCACTAAAACAAGGTCAGTAGTTACCTTAAGTAGTGGACTAGCTGTGGAATGTCAAAGATCCACTTCCTTTAAAAGATAGGGCTTTTCTATCAGTTTGTCTTATATTAAAAATGTTTTCAAATGTTCTATATTAAATACACTCTAATTTGGTCACTGATAAAAATGTTTTACCTGATCACTTTGAACTTAAAAAATGATATTAAAAGTCTTTGGTCTCACATGGCGGCATATGACTTTAATTCCAGCACTCAGGAGGCAGAGGCAGGCAGATCTCTGTGAGTTCAAGAGCAGCCTGGTCTACATGGTACGTTCCAGGCCAGCTGGGGCTACAGAGAGACCCTATTTCATAAAACAAAACAAAACAAAAAAAGTCTTTGGCAAAGCCATGGCAAGCCATGGCCAACCACTTCTAGACCTGGGCACAGTCTGTAAGTGCAGTACCAGCCCTGTCCAAGTCTGTCTGTCACAGAGAGCAGGGTCTGCCCGGACAGATGTCTCTTCCTTAGACTTCCAGGGACAGTTCCAGTCCTGAGCACACATTCTTGAAAGAATTTGAGCCATGGACCAAGGCCAAGCTTTTGGGGGCTCTGCCATTGCTCCAGGATCTGATGGGGGACTGCAGCCGAGCTGGAGTAGTCAGGCTACTGAAGAACCAGGATGATACGTGGATGAATTCAGATAACTGCACATACAGATCAGGTACCAAATGTCAGCTGAAACTGTCACCTAGACTCGTGCAATGCTATCGGGGATCTATGGATCAGCTAGAGGCAAGGGTGGTTACCGGTGCAGCAGACTGAAAGTCCTGGGTTCACAGACCCCTCATTCAGCACAAGTCATAATGCTCCAGGTGACTCAGGTTGCAGAGCATCATTGCCATTACAGGTACCAGAGCTACTTCTGGGGCCGATCTCGGACTCCTCTGATGTCTGGTCCTTCTGCTACTGCATTTTTCATCGGCATGAAGTTGTCTTTCAAGGGAGAAAACAAAATCAAATGAACCAATTTCTTAACTTCTTTTGCAAGACATAGGCACTTAGAAGTGCCACAGATCACATAGTGCATGACTGAACTCTCGATATCACACAAAACTCCAACAACATGCACCTACACATATTTAGGAAAATTAGTTCCTTTCATAAAATTAAAACCATCTAAATGTTTATATGTCTTTCAGTAACCACTCTGTTTATAAATACTATTTGTTTGCACTTAATTTTAAAATGTAATCCTAGGTCTTCCTCACTACTAAATAAGTGTTCATTTCTTAAGTAGTTTCAGAATATGACATCTAACAGTAACCATTACTGTGAGTTAACAACAAACTGATAGGAAATTTCAAGCTCACAGTATACTTAAAACCTTCATCTAATCACATATTAAAAAACAATGGACCTAGAAAGCAGCTTATACAATTTGTAACATCTAACTAAATTCCTCGGTTTACAAAGTACTTTGAGGAAACCCAACCTCCCACTGGCCTGGCCACTGCAACGTCAGGACTAGGGTACCAGGACATGTCCAGGGGACAGGCAGTGGGTTTGGTGGTGCTTTTAAGGTTTCAGAGAATGCTTTGCCACTGTTGGTGGGACACGGTAGGTAAGAAAAGTAATACTAAAGGCTGTAGGGTGGGCAGTGGGCACGCTGGTGAGTGGCACTGGGGGCAGTTATGACACTAGCGGCATATGGTACACCTTGGTCTCTGCACCGCTCACCACGGGGGGAGTGGAGCCTGGCTGTGGTCACCACGAGAGGGGCTGGGCCTTGCAGTTGAAGCACTGGCTGGGTATGCCTTGCACAGGACGCTGTGCTGGCAGGGTCTCAGGACAGAGCCCCGGCCCGCTCCGGAAGACCACACACTGCTGGGAACGGAGCTGGAAGATCACCCCATTCACCGCCTCCAGGTCCAGGAGCAGTTGGTTCTGCAAGGAATGCAGCTTAAGGAGAGGGATATCGCCCAAGCCCTGCAGCCCCGGCCGTGAGGACAAGCCCAGGCCCTCAAGTTCTTCCTGCGGCTGCTAGACCTGGGCCTCCACCTCCTCCTCCTTCTGCAGGGCCAGCAGCTGGTCACTGCCTGTCGCTCCTTAGCCTCCTGAGCTCCCTCTGCCAGGCATCACAGACCCGCTTTACTTGCTGCCAAGACTCCTCCCATTGCCTGACCTTCCTCTTGGCCTCCTCTAGCCGCCGCCTGACCCGGGCCAGCTCTGCCCTGTTTGGATTTGTATTCCAGGAAGCCAGGGGGCCAGAGTTCGGAATGGAGGATGGGTGGGCTAGGAGAGAAGCTGCCAGAAAAGAAGTCCCAGATGCTCCTAGGGACACCGCTCAAACCGAAAGAGCTGCGGGCGTAGACGAGGCTCCAGGCGGAGGGGCGGTGGCTGATGGGGGAGCGGCCCGACAGGGACGGGGAGAGCGAGCAGAGTGGGAGGTGGACGGAAGCCAGGCGAGCGCGGGGATGGCGAGCCGGGCAGGAGCCCCGGGTGCAGACGGGTGCTGAGCCTGCCGGCGACCTGACCTCTCGGGCTAAGGTCACGGCCGTCCTGCGCGCACAGGTTTTATCCCAGGACGCGGTAGCTATGTCACGGAGATGAAGATCTAAGGCAGAACCCGAGGAGGAAGGAGAAGGACGCATGCCTGCTCCAAAGTAATGAATGACGACTCCCTGCTTGGCGCGGGGCTGACCCAAGGCTGCCCCGCCGCTGCCGCCCCTGTTAATGCTGACTCACCGTGATACTTTGCTTTTCTAAAGCCGGGGTTTCGCTATATGTCCTAGGTTGGCCCTCAAACTCAGAATTCTCCTGCCTCCGCTTCCTAAGTGTTAGGACTATAGGTATGTGCTCAGCTTTTATGTCATGTCATTGAAAGATTTTCCTTAAAACCTTAAATGCTGGAAAATTTTAATTCATACCAAAAAAAGAGGAGAGGAAATTTCAGATCCATCATCAGCAATGATGTAGCTTTATGAACAATGTAATTTATACAAAGCCATTTCAAGGCTGGAAATTAAGTGCTTCCGCTGTCTTAATTTCGTCTGCCAAATTAATTAGTCCATTCCTTTTAAACTCTGCCTCACTCAGACTTTCAGGATATAGGCAGAGCACTGACAATCTTCTCCAGGGTGTAATACGAATGGTATCTATTTTACTTCCCAATAATCCTTCTCCCCGTCTGAAACTTCAGGAGTTCAGTCTACTGTCCACTTTTCTTTAAAAAATTGTATTCTTGGGTGTGGTGGCAAAATCCTTTAATCCTTGCACTCAGGAGGCAGAAGCAGGCAGATCTTTGTGCACTCAAGGCCAGCCTGGTCTACCCAGTGAGTTCCAGGCCAACTAGGGCTACAAGGAGACCTTATCTCAAAAAGACCAAAAAAGATTTTTTTTTTTAATTATTAGGTTAAGTATGGTGGTGCATGCCTTTAATCCCTGAACTTGGGAGGCAGAGGCAGGCAGACTTTGTGAGTTTGAGGCTGTCCTGGTCTACATAGCAAGTTCCAGGCCAGCTGGGAAATAGTGAGACTCTGTCTTTAAAAATCACAGGGGCTGGAGAGATGACTCAGTGATTAAGAGTTCTGGTTGCTCTTGCAGAGGACCTGCATTTGATTCCCAGCACCCACATGGCAGCTAACAACTGTCTGTAACTCCAATTCCAGAGGATCTGACACCCTCTATTTGACCTTCACAGGCATTTCATGACACGGGTACACTTACACACATGCAGGCAATACACTCATACATGTAATATAAAAATAATAAAATATTTTTTAAACCAAAAATAAAAAAATATTCTTTTTTGTCTGTATGTATATAGTGTGTGTGTGGGGGGGTATGTTATGGTACATGTGAAAGTCAGAGGACTTTATGGAGTCAGATCTTACATGGGTTCCAAAGATTAAGCTCAGGTCCTAAGGCTTCCATGGCAAGTGTCTTTACCCATAGAGCCATTTCATCAGCACAAAGCTTTCATTCTTTTGTTTTTCTTTTTAAAATTTTATTTACTGTTTTTACTATTAGTATTGTGTGTGCGCCTATTTGAGTGTGAGTGTGTGTGTGTGTATACACCACAATGTGCACACGGAAGTGAAAAGACAACTTTTGGGAGTCAATGACTGTCCAGTGACTGTCCATATTTCCATGGGCCTCTGACCTTTCAGCTCCCACTGAATTGCCCATTAAGGTCTACTTACAGCATTTGGGACTTCTCTTGGCTGCAGTTCTAAATTCTTCCACATTCCTCTTGCAAAACAGCTTCCCACCGTCCGGTGTTGTCACAGCAAGGACTCCACTCTCAATGCAGTTTTCTGTACTAGTTACTTTTGTATCACTGAAATCCAAATACTTGAAAGAATCAAAGGAGGAAAGCTTTATTCCAGCTCACAGTTTCAGACAGTTTTAGTCCATTGTGGTAGGAAAGTCATGGCAGAGTTCATTACCATGGTAGGAGTCTATGAGGGGTCCTCACATCACAAGGGACCATAAATCAGAGAACAGAGAATAAGGCAAGATCCAAGGCTAGTTATAACCTTCAAAAGCCCACCCCTAGTGACCTAATTCTGCCACTGAGGTTCTACCTTCTAAAAATTCCACAGCCTCCCATAATAGTACCATTAGCTGGGGAGCAAATATCTCAAACATGAGCCTAGGGAGGGCATTTCAGATTCAAACCACGACAATTAACATTAATTTTCAGGCTTGCATAACATTCTGTACTATGTAAAAATTATTTTTTTCTCCTATGTAGAATATGTCATTTTCAAAAGGAACAAGAAAAGAAGGAGAGGGAGGAGGAGAAGAGGGAGGAGGAGGAGGAGAGAAAGGAGAAGGAGGGCAAAGGTAGTGATAGCATCTGCTCACAGCTCATTTTTCTCATCATAGGCAGCATTAATTAATCATGGAACTCCCTCCTACTATACACAGATGCAACCTCAGGTTCCTTCTCAATGCAGAGCTCTAGCTCCTTGCTATTCGATAAGGAGTTCCAAGGCTGACAACATCAGCATTACCAAGGAGCTTATGAGAAACGCAGAGCCTGAACTCCTTAAGTCAGGTTCTATATGTTAGCAATGTTATGTTTGCAGGTGATTCGCCTCTGCAAAGTGGACTGTGAGGGGCTGCTTCGGTAGCCCTTACCTAAGTCGTTCTGTGGGATGAAATGTGTGTATCTTCCCTGTTTCAGAGGCTCAGTATGAGGGCCTATCCTTGGTCCTGTCCTCTTCTAAGCACTTATCTGTGTGCCTTGAATGAGGACACAGCCTGATCTGATTTGCAGACAAAATACATATCAGAGGGATAGCTGAAGTTCTATATTGTAAACGCAGGATACAAACACACTGTGCAGATGAGATGAGACAGACTGATTTTAACAATTGAATGAGATAAAATTTGATCAAGACAAAATCCTTTTGCAAACAGAGCCCTGAACAGCATGATATAGAATCTTATAGAACAGAGTCTGTTGTATAAGATTCAATTTCAGATTGCTTTGAGAAACACTCTATGCTTTTTCCCCTCTTAATAACTCGATTTAGGCATAAGAAAATATAGTCCCCTAAGTGCTCAGTAAAGAATCAGTTTCTCTTTTTTGGCACCATCCGTTCCCAAAGCATTTTCTGTATATTACCTACTAATACCCAAAAAGCCAGTGTTCCATAGGACACAGCATGGGGAACATTGGCCCGGGACTTTATTTACAGTCTGAGCATGGAAGAGACAACAATGGCTTTGAAGCACATTACAGGAAGTGCAGTGTCCGGGGCTGAGGGAGGAGGCACGCTACCCACTACCATGTTGACTTCACAGGTTCTTAACAGAGGGATCTCCCAGAACAGTAAATGCACATGGAAGCCATCTTGGTGTCAAAATGTAGTAATGACTTTTATAATATGGACACACTCTAGATAAGTGACCTTAACCTAATCTTGCAACCCCAAAATTAGTCTTAACTTGTTTATAATATAGACAAGTTCACTGAGTCATGTCCTCCTCTTGTGACTTGGGCATATGACCCTAATTCCCCAAGACCCTTCTTAGCCCTTGACCCCAAAACAATGAACCTGACGATAAGAGAAATGGATAACATCTGTTTATGACTGTGTGTATGTGTTATTCTAAGTCCAGAGGGGTCAGAAGGGACATAATCTTCTGAATAGACAGTTTTATTTTTACTTCCTCCTTTCCTGCTGGATATACTGTTTCAATAAAAGAAAAACAAGATTCCAAGAGAATTCTGAAGGAACAGATTCTCAGCAGTTCAGGTCTGTTCTTGTCCTAAAAGTCTACAACGAATCCTAAGATGCTGTTTTTAAGTATCACTGTAATGTGACATGAGAGTCGACTCTTCCGTCCTGTCTCAGTGCACGATGTAGACAACAAGACTGTGTGAGAAGTGATATCCCCAGAGGCTTGAAAGACCTCCAACAGAGCCCCACACATGCTTCCTCTGCAGGGCCCACTACAAAACTGCCGGCCAACATTTAATGTAACATCCTGGAAACAGTATCTAAAAGTCCTTGGAGGGGGATCACAAAACAGACCTGAGGTGACAGATTAAAATCACAGAGAAGGGTTGCGAAGGTAGCTCGGTGGCAGAACACCTGGCCCTGGGTTTGGTCCCCAGAACCACAATAACATTAGAAAATGACAGTAACATTAGAAAATGAATAGAAAAATGTTACGGAGAAGAGAAAAGACATGTACAGAGTCAGGATGTGCAGCAGAAGGACTGAGAGTTTGGGGGCAGCCTGGGCTAAATGGCAGGTTCTGTCTGTGAGCTTGGTGGCTCGTACTTGTGATCACACTGTTAGAAAGGCTGAGATAAGAGGATCACTACAAATTTGAGGCCAGTCTGGGATATACAATGAGACTCTGTCTCAAAAACCAATGGTGTCACACACCTTTAATCCTAGCACTTGGGAGCCAGAGATAGGCAGATATATATAGGCCAGTTGGGGCTCCAGAGAGACCCTGTCTCAACAAAACCAAAACAAAGCAAAACACACAACATACAGCTACATTTTCTAACCACAATGCAAATTTTAGGCCCCAAGTCTGCTAAGTTGGACATTTTTGTAAGTTTTCTAGATGATTCTTGGTTCCAGAGAAAAAACACAAAGCATTTATACTATTCTGAAACGAACCATAACTCGAAAACCATGTGCCAAAACCTGGGTGGTATGGTCAAAGTAACACTTCAGAAAATGCCCAGCCACAGGGGCACTGAGCACTGCACAAAACAGATGACCTTTCACTGAGTGAAGGATTCAGCCCACGAAGCTAGCAAGTGAATAGCAAAACAAACCGAAAGAAAGAGTAACAAAAAAACTCCTAGATAAAGCAGAAATCAATAAACTGAAAACTTCAAAATAAATGTGATCGATCAAACTATATATTAGTTCACTGAAAGAAAAACAAAACAAATATTTAAGAACAAATATTTGTGAAAATCGTAAGCTAGTATTAGCTCGGTTTGTAGAGCACTTGCCTAGCCTGTCCAAGTTCCTGGGTTCAATGCTCAGCACTGTAAAACCAGACGTGGTGGCACATGCCTGTAAGGCCAGCACTCAGGAGTTGGAGGCAGGAAGATCAGAAGTTCAAGGTTATCCTTAGCTACATAGTGAATTGAGGCCAGCCTGAGATACACAAGATCCCGTTGCAAAGAAAAAAGAAAAAAAGATGATCACTTGAATATAGAATTTAGAGAATCCTACTGGCTAGCTGCATATAGTTCAAGAAGGTGCTACGCAGGTTGCTGTGGGAGAAAGGCTATCAGTGATCTCACCCAGAGCTTGTCCCTGCGTACTACAATACCAAACTGCCAAACAAGATGTGTCCACTGGTGCAATGATGGCATGACTTCTCTGAAGGTAACCAACTGCTTTGTGATTTGACATGAAGCCTGCCCCACAGGAGAGGTTTCAAGCTTGGTACTGTAATCCTGGTCAATGACTGGGGAGATCATAGACCTTAGAAGGAAACCAACAGTTGTTGTTTTACTAAATGATCATGTTGTCAAACTGCCTTCTAAATATTTATGTTCATAGATTTATGCTGTTCTCAACTTCCATCAGAGAAGCTTTTTTTTTTTTTTTGCAGTGGGTAGTGATTAATGCAGAGACTTATAATTGGATAAGGTGCTAAGTGTAAGTAACTGTAAGTGCTCAGCTGTGGATGGGCCATCATATCAACACCTGGCAGATGGGGAAGAAAGTTGTGAATGCAGACTTCTGGGCGTGACGTGGCTGTTTCATACATCAACTCACAGCTGCTGTGGTTTCCTGCACAAGACCCACATAAGACCAAGTCAGTCAAAATTCAAACCCGGATGAGGAGGGTCCCTAAGGCTCTGCCCTTGGCAGAGGAGCTATTGACAAATGATGGCTAAAGAGCCATTCTCCTCTGAGTACTTACCCACTGCTAGGTTGCCCATGCCCCAGTGAGTGGCTGCATACCCACGAACATATGACCAGTACTAACTGGACTCAGAGACTATTAGTAACAATAACAAAAGAGGGCACGAAGTTGGGAGGGAGATGGGATGTGGAGCACAAGAGGGAGCTGGAGGAACAAATCAGAGGATGAACACTTTCACAATACATAAGAGATGGTGGCAGTGGTTCCCAGAACCCACTTCTGGTAGCTCACAAAATACATTATACAAAATGCATGAAATTATCAAAGAGTAAATTAAAATGTCATTAAAAAGAAAGATAAGGGGCTAGAGAGATGGATCAGCAGTTAAGAGCACTGACTGCTCTTGCAGAGGACCCAGGTTCGGTTCCCAGCACTCATATGGCTGCTAACACTCATCCGTAACTCCAGTTCTGGGGGAGATCTCAGACAACCTCTTCTGACCTCTGCAGGCATTTCATAAAACATGCAGGCAAAATACTCATACACGTAAAATAAATAATAAAATATTTTTAAAATAATCAAATAAATAAATAAAACAAAACAGAGGATCACAATTTAAAAAAAAGAAAGCAAATAGGTGATCAAAGAATAAAAGGGAGAAAATTAAATATAACATGCACAATAAAAAAGAAGACCCAAATACAGAGATTTGAATGGATTCTCTGAAAACTATTAGGTACAACTTTATAGTGGTAAGTTTTACAAGTTAGAAGTGAAAAAAACCAGTCACACTTTGAGTGCTGCCCAGACTGGGTCTGAACTGTTGGGCTTAGGAGGTTCCTCAATAACTTGGACTGTAGTAACACACTCCCATACCAGCTAGCTATTGTGTGTGAGTGAAATGCAAATATTCAATCCAAAAAGCAGGTGTGGACTCAGTCAGGAAAGAGTTTCTAACATACTGGAAGCATCCATGAACAGCATCAACTACTCACTGGAAAAGGCGCTGGCTGCTGACTGACAGGTGAGCAGCTGTCAGAATCAGGGTGCTAGTACTCCTGGGGGTGTCCAGGATGTCCACGGGGAAATGGTTAGCCAATGATTATTCTTTCCAATGAAGACACGTTGTTGAAGTGGGACCACGTCTCTTGCTATTGTGGGCAGCAAGGTTGTAACGTTCTTGTGGAAACTAGCCAGCAGAAGAGAAACAGCCAAGTGCGACCTGGATTCCTAGGCCTGGGACACGGGGGCTAGAGCAGAGGCCCTAGGCTACCCCCACTCCTCAGGCCCCACCCCCTTCCAGTTCTTCGGGCCCTTGGGTACATGTGAGAAATAATTAGGTTAAAAACCAGGGACAATCTACTGACGGGGACTCAGGATCCAGGACAGAGCTTTGGGCCTCAGGGACACAAGGGACAGAAAATGACCTAGCCAGACAGACTCTGACTCATTGGCTGTGGAGAGAACAGATCACACCTCTGCCATGCTGGAAACCACCGTGTAGGTTAGATTAAGGCTTCCCTGGAGACTAGCAGTGACATGATGAGGTGGGAGGTTGTCCCGGGGACCCCCAACTCTGGGAAGACTGGAGAAGCAGGACCTGACCTCTCCCAGCTGGGTGAGGAGCTGCCATTCTATGGACGCTACCCCGAAAGTTCCAGCTCCAGCGTCCTGCTCAGGCATCACCCCTGGCTCGGCTTAGCCCCAACTTCCACATTGGCACACACTGGGAAACCCCACAGCTCAGTCAAGGTCAGGCTAACCAAGTCCAGTAAACCAAGCAGGTGACACATCGTTGCCACACTGGCTTGCCTCCTGGATGGGACAGGGACTGGCCTTGCGTCATTCTGCAAACTAGGCAGGGTGAGTCATTCTTCTTAGTGACACTGTCTTCTGCTGGTAAGGAGGTGAAGAACTTCTTCCTCTTCCCAGAAGTTCTTGAGTATTTCAGAAAAGGCATTGTGGAGGAGCAAACAGAGCTTTAAAAAACAAAAACAAAAACGGGGGTGGGGGCCTGGAGAGATGGCTCAGCAGTTAAGAGCACTGGCTGGGGACCAGAGTTTGATTCCCAGCACCCACATGACAATTAACAACCATCTGTAAACCCAGTTCCAGGGGACCTGATACCTTTTTCTGGCCTCTGCTACATTGCACACATGTGGTGCACTTACATACATACATGCAGAGAGAGTATTAATACACATAAAATAATGAAATAAGAACTAAGTACTTAAAAAAAAAACAACAAAAAGTTGTTGGGAGGCAATCACTTGGGAGTCAAAGGCAGGTGAATCTCCGTAAGTTCAAGGCTTAGTGTGGCCTATATAGGGCAGCCAGGGCTACAGAGTGAAACTCTGTCTCAAAAAACAAATGTTGCTGGAAACGGGGGTGCACAGCTGCTATAGTACTTGTGAGGCTGATGCATCGGTGAGTTTGAAGTCAGCCTGAACTCATAATCAGTTTAAGGCCAGCTTACGCTATAGTGAGACCCTTTCTCAAAAAATAAAAACAAGCAGCAAAAAATCAAGATAAATCACTTAAATAGAAAATAAACCCCCAAATGTCAAAACTCAACACACCCAGGGGACTGTGTCATGACAGTACATAATTCCCAGGGTTGTACCTTGCATGCCGCTCATAGGGTTGGCTCTCCTCTCTCCTTGTAGATATGTGTGTTTATCTCCCCACTAAGCTCTTTGCTTCCAGTCCCCTGCCTTCATCTCTAGGGCTCCCTGCTGCTAGCCTATGCCCACATGAGCCCCCGTTTAAACATTTAGGTGCTCCCACCTGCTAGAATTTCTAAAAAGTGGATTCTGGCTATAGGTTGTTTGGAAATGAGTCCAGGAAGTGGGAAAGTGAGACAGGAACAGAAAGCACATTACAGTGCAGATCACCACTGTGGGACGCAAGGTTGCTGTTGTTGGGGTCCTTCTGAGGATCGTGCAGAAGGTTCTTCGTGGTGGTCTGATGAGAGGAAGGGAAACTGATACTTGGTACTAGGTTTAGGGGTGTTTTTGGGGTGCTGAAGTTCCAGTATGTCTAGACTACAGCTGTACCACACTGGAGGAACTTCCATGTTGCTGGAGAAAATTGAGGGTTTTGAAGGGGTATCGGCAGGTGTCGTGGACTTGGCCGTGGTGCTGTGGGCAGAGGCACGTGTCGGTTGTACCCAGGCCTTTCCTTCTTGCTCCGCATCTGCCATCAAGATGTCTTCATGGTTGTGAAGACCAGCAATCACATCTAATATCCCGGGTAGGTAGAAAGGTAAACATGTACCTAGCAGCTAACACTTGCTTTCTGTGTGTGTGTTTGGAGGGAGAGGAGGGCACAGTATGTACACATGTGCACCAAGACCAGAGGAGACATCGGGTGTCTTGATCTATCTATCCTCTGCCTTGTTCCTTTGAGACTTTGAGACAGGGTGTCTCATGGAACCTGGAGTTAGGCTGGTGGCCAGCAAGACCCAGCGATCCTCCTGTCTCCAACAGCACCCTTCCCCTCCCCTGTCCCAGTGCTATAGGTACAGAAGCATGTGAAACCATGCCTGACGTTTTCTCAAAGAGAAGTAATTTTTTTTATGTGTATGAGTGTTCCGCCCGTATGTATTTAAGTGCATTCATTCATGCATGCAATACAGAGGTCAGCAGAGGGAATCAGATCCTCTGGAACTGAAGTTACAGATGGTTGTTTGCCACCATGAGGGTGCTGGGAACCAATCTCAGGAACTCTGTAAAAGCAGCCAGTACTGACTGAGCCATCTCTCCAGCCCCATGCCTGACTTTATGTGGGTTCTGGGGCTCTGAATTCAGGTTCTGGGGCTCTGTATTCAGGTTCTCATGCTTGTGTAGCAAGCTCTTCACCCACTGAGTCAGCTCCCCGGCCTCTTTTTTCCCTTCCTTTTTTTTGGGTTGAGACAGGGTCTCTCTATAGCTCCAGCTGCCCTGGAACTATGTACACCAGGCTAGCCTTGAGTTCACAGAGATCTGCCTGCCTCTGCCTCCCAGTTGCTGGGACTAAAGGCATGTGCGACCATGCCCAGTTACACTTTCTTTTCTCTCTTTTTTAAAAATATTACTTCATTATTTTTATTTTATGTGTATGAGTGTATTGCCTGCATGTATGTAAGTGCACCAGTATTGTGCAATGCTCTCAGAGGTCAGAAGAGAGCACTGGATTCCCTGGAACTAGAGTTATGGACAGTTGTTAGCCATCATGTGGGTTCTGAGAACTGAATCTGAGTCTTCTGAAAGAACATCCAGTTCTCTTAACTGTTAGCCATCTCTCCAGCTCCTTTTTTTTTTTTTTTTTAAGACAGGATCTCACTATGTTGCCCCAGCTGACCTGGAACTCAGTGTGTAGACCAGGCTTGCCTCAAAATCACAGAGATCTGTCTGACTTTGTCTCTACAGTGCCGGGATTAAGGACCTGACCATCGCATCTGATCCCCGCTAACATTCTTTTTATGAAGTTTTTTCCACGCACATTCCATTGACCAAATTTGGTTGCATGACCTTATTTATCTGCAAGGGATACTGGGAAACAGTTTTTATTATCAGTGACCAGGTTCAGATAAGGTAATCTAGTGGCTGATTTACTTATCCAGCCAAGATTCTATGATTCTATTGCTAAGGTAGAAAGGAAAGTGGATACAGGGATGAGGCATCCAGCCATCTGTACCACACACCAGGATGTATGTAGGGCGGGGTCTCCAGTCCCCTATACCACTCAGGTGGGAGAATGGGAACATCCTGTCTTCTTCAGCATTGCTGTCAACACTAAGGATGGCAAGAACGAGAAGGTACCATCCTGCCCATAGAGCCAGTGGTCCAGGAGACATTCTCAGCATTCTTGAGAATGAGAGGTAGGAGGACAGAAGGAACCCTTTTGCTTGGTCCTCAGATGTCTATGGAATTCCCTCCACAGATCCCAATATTCACAGGAGAAGCTTCTGCCACATTTTACAACCAGTCATTTTTACGCTCTAATGCTTTTGCGTTAAGCACAGTAACCCTTTTAACATTCTTATTCCAAATCGGAGGCACACCTGCCTGAAGGCAATATCTTCAGTCCTCTTCCTCCTAGAAACTGGGTCTTTTTCTGGCACTTCTTCCCTTGGTGTGTATATGCACAGTGTGGCCACTGGGCCAGGTGAAGTGTTTGTATCACTCAGTGTGGCTTTGTGAGGTGGCCTTGAAACTCTGAGCGATCCCCTCTCTCATTCCACCACATGATTTGCCTATGTCACTGACTTCTTCAACCCACAAGGAATCCTCATCAATGGGAAGCCCCATCTTAGATATTTGGATGCCTCCACATCACCTTCCAAGGATCTGTATTAGTCAGGAGCTTGGGACCTGTCACTCCATGAATGACTAGAGTAAGTTACCTTTGAACAGGTCACTGCTTGCTTCCTTCCCTCCATATATGTGAATTTAGCAACCTGCTAAAAAAAAAAAAAAAAAAGAAAGAAAAAAGAGGTAAAGAGGTAGTCTAGTTCTCCTTTCTTTGAATTGGGACAGATCTTTGTGACTTAGAGGGCAAGAGGCATGTGGGGAGCTCAGGGCTTGTCTGGCCATATTGGCACAGACATTTGCTCTTGAGATACTGCCTCTCAGGGCCGAGTAACCATGCCACAAGGATTTCCAAGTCACCTGGTTCAGCCGTGTGGAGCCCTTTCAGTTGATTGCTCATTGAGTTCTTGGCAGTGAGCATCAACTACAGATCACGTAAATGAGCCATATGAATTCGGAGTCAGTCAAGCTTTGAGATAACTGTAGTCCTAAACAATATCTGAACCGGAAAAATCTTAGAGATACCTGAGCTGAGCCCCACCACCTCCTTTACCATTAAGACACAACCAAGCAAGTTAGTATTGTGGTATAGAAACAGCCAAGCAGGTGAGGACTAAGTCAGAGGCCTGTCTTAATCACCTCGAAATGCCAGCTCCCCCACTCTGCCCACTCTGGCTCCAGTTACACTGACAGCTGGCAGGTGACAGATGTGGTTCCAGTCATCCAAGTGTAAACGGAAAGCAAGTTTAATCACCAAGATTCAACAGATATCTGAATAAAGGGGTTTCTGTTCATTCTGGGCAGATAACCTGATGGGTTCCCCCTGGCCCTGCCCTCTGTGCCATGTTTTAGTTCTGTTCTTGCTTTGCTCTGGAGCAAATGTGGCAGATGCAGGAGTCTCCTCAGAAGACAGCTGGGAGTTCCTGTTTGTTGTTTTTGTCTTCCAGAAGCTGATGAGGCTCCATTAGAAATGGCGAAAAGCAATGGCATGGTTGTCAGGAGGCACTAAAACCAGATGACCACATTCTAGAAGCCTCAGAAATTATGGTAAAACTTGACAGTGGGGCTATATTTGACTAGCCATGAGTGAATACCTCAGTTCAGGAAGTATGCATCACCAGCTTGCACATAGCCTAATGCAGAGCAGAGGCAATCAACAGTCAAAACACAGATGCAGAACCCCTGTGGCTATGTGGAGCCCGGAGAAAGAGGGGACCTGAGTGTACATCAGGAAATACAGATTTATAAGGACAGTGACACAGAGCAGAGAGAATGTAGACATCAATACGTGCATTTAAAGAAAGAAATACACGCAAAAAATGGAGATCTGAGGCATATGCATGCACACAAGAGATTGTTTTCCGGTACGTGGTAAGTGCAAGTATTTGAATGGTAGGTAGATGCTTTTCCTAGTTAAAAAAAGGTGGCAATAGACTAAGAGAGCCGGAGATTTGAAAAATATTTGTAAGTTTCTCCACTGTTGTTATCCTTTCCAAAACAACTGGAGGTAGAGATAGGCAGACCTCTGTGAGAGGCCTGCTTGGTCTATATAGTGAGTTCTAGGCCAGCTATCTCAAATAAATAAATAAATAAATAATAGATGCTTACAGAAACTGCCAACCTGTCCAGATATATTCTTAAAATTTTTTGTGGAAATAGTCCTTAAAAATTACTATTGCATGTAAATTGCATCACTATACATAAAGTATGATTTTTTAAATTAAAAACTGATATGAAAACATCCTATAACAATATGCATGATGATAAATATATTCAGGAACATGTCCTACAGACAAAAACTGGAATTGAATGCATAAAATATACAGACTGGTAGAAGAGTCAGGTATCTGATTGCTTTTATTTAACATTTTAAATTGTTTTAGTAATATCTGTCAGTAAACACGATGAAAAAGTACAAGTTCAGTAGCTGGGTTCAGAGGGGGCATGAAAGCGGAAAGAGCACTTGAGCCCAGTAGTTCAGGGCTAGCCAGGACAATATAACACCAAAACAAAAAAAAAAAGTACAGAAAAAAAAGAGAAAATTAAGTACCAAAAAAAATGTAATTCTGGAGCTGGACCTGAAGATACTATAATCCCAGCTTTCAGGAAGCTGAGGCAGAAAGATCTCTAATCAAAGACAGCATGGACTAAGATACTAAAATCCTGCCTCAAAACAAAATCAAATCATGTCTCAAAAACAAAAATAAAATTCTGTGTCAAAAATAGAAATAAAATTCTGTCTCAAATAAAATCCTGTCTCAAAAACAAAAATAAAATTTAAATTCTGAATCACCCAAGTAGGAACACTGTTTGCCCTGAAGATGTTCTTGATTGTCTAAAGACCTGGGAGATACTCAGCTGAGCAATGTGAGCAATCAGTTGTCTTCAGCGATGTGATGGGCAGGAACTGATATGAGGTTTTCTGAGTCTGTTAGGAGAAATGAGGCCAGCTGGGTGTAGTGGCACATATCTTTAACCCCAGCTCTCTGGAGGCAGAGGCAGGCGGATCTCTGGCAGTTCAAGGCCAGCCTGGTCTACATAGTGAGTTCAAGGCTAGCTGGGGCTACAGGGAGGCCCTGACTCAAAAGAGAAAAAAAAAAAATTTTCAGGAAAAAAACTAAAGCAGGAAAGCACGCCTCATTTGTGCTCCTGGTACCGCATTGGAGGCCTGACTACAGGCCGCTACATAACGGCAACAAACCTTGGCCTTTTACTAGATGTTGTTAGAATCATCTACATGCCCAGAATACTCGCTAGACCTCAGCTTCCTAAACTACAGGTCAAAATTCCAGGTGGAGTCATGTGACTGAATGTGGTGGTCACAGAAAATTTAGCAACCATAAAAGGTTTCTGAATGTGCAATAGCCAAAATTTAATTCAAAATCGAGTGTCCAATGAATCAAGGTGTTTGGGGCTGCACTCAACTGCACTGCATTGCGTGGTTCGGAACATGTGCACCCCACATGGTACCTAAGCACAGGGCCTGAGACAGCTGGGCTTGGATTCCAGAGTAGGGTGTTATGAACCGCAGTGTCTTTACTGAACATGCACTTTTCTGCTTTTATAGAAACATAATGCTTTAACTATAGAAAGCAAAGACTTAAAAATTTGTCCCATGGTCATTACTTAGCACTTAAGAATTAAATTAGTATATGTTTGGATTCTATCGGTAGAATGTTTCATTTTATTTGTTTGTTTGTTTACTTACTTGTTTGCTTTTGGGTTTTTAAAGATCAGGTCTCCCCATAGCCCTACCGGGCCCAGAACTTGCTAATTGAGGTTGACCTCAATTTCACAAAGATCCTCTGCCTCCTGAGTGCCTGGCTTAGAAAGTTTGATTTTAAAGATGGGTGTTTGGGTGCTTTGACTTAAGATTCATAAAAAAATAGTTCAATGAATTTTGATGTGGTGATAGGAGGGTATTTCCAACAATTTCTGAAATGGCCCTAAACATGCATCTGCCATCTTGTACTATGTATTTATGCAAAATCACATTCTCAACATTAAAAAAATCAAAATATTGATAAACTCTGAAAAACACTGAATCTTCTTGACACTGACATATCAATACTCAGCCAACACTTCTTTTGTTTGTTTGTTGAGACAAAGTCTCATTAGGTACCCTTGGCTGACCTAGAACTGACAGAGATCCATCTGCTTCTGCCTCCTGAGTGCTGGGATTACAGGTGTGCACCATCACGCCTGGTTTAGCCAAGACTTCTTTATGTAGAAGTAAACAATTACATCCATGTCATTAGTAAGCAAGTTTGCTTTTGTGTTTAATAAATGATGAAATTATATGCCCTGGGGTGGCACCGCCCACATTACCCAACAAACAAGAAAATGCCTCACAGACTTGCCCACAGGCCAGTCCCATACAGGAAATTCCCCAGTTGAGTTTTCCCCTTTCTAGGTGTGTCAAGTTGACGACCAATGCTGTCCGGCACAGCCTATGTTCTTATTGACTATGAACTTGACGCGTCCTGAGAACCTGGCACTAGAGTCCCTGTGAAGTTTGATGATCTGAGACAGTGGCCAAGCAGCACTGTAACTGAGGTTCACTTCCTTAGGAACAGACCCATTCCTCTTTTGCCATCCCAGCCAGCAGACTCAGTAAATCCTAGAGAGCTGCGGAGGCCTGGGTCTGGGTGACAGGGAGGACAGGCACCCTCTTGCAAGCTCCAAGAAAAAGTGGTTGTGAATGAGGAATTGTACCATCCATAATCCCCGGTGCTGATCCTAGGCTGCTTGGGAAAGGAGGTAACACGGAAAGTGTGCTGAGACAGAAAGACAGAGGAAGTAGGCCTAGCACAGGATCAGAACCTGGACAGAGGACACTCAGGTCCAGGAGTCTCTAAAATCCCTTGTAAGTTCTAGTGAACTCCTTCAATTTTTAAAAAGATTTCAGTGTACTCTTATGAGTCCTGAATGATTCATTGGCTCTTTTTGGAATTGGCCTTATTCGAGATCATTTTCAGGAGTTCTTTAAATATCCTGACTGCTCCATTTATAAAGACGAATCAAAGAGAACACTTTCCCTTGGGGGAAGAAGAAGGAATCAGTGTTGACTGAGTAGAGAACTTGTTTTGCAAGAGGAAGAAGTTCTAGAAGCCCATTGCACAACAGTGTGAACGTGCTTAACATTACAGATCTGTAACTTTAAAATGATAAATTTGAGACTGAGTATGACGGTGCACGTCTTTAAACCCAGCAGTTGGGAGGCAGAGGTTGGCGGATCTTTTTGAGTTCAAGGCCAGCCTGGTCTACATTATAAGGTCCAGTCCAGCAAGGGAGAGAGTGAGACCCTGTCTCAAAAAAAAAAAAAAAGGATTAGGAAGACTGGCGAGATGATGGTTCAGTGGTTAAGAGCACTGTCTCAAAGAACCCCAAAATAAATAAATTAATAAATAATAAATATTAAAATTTAAAAATGATTAAGTTGAAAACTTTAATGGTGTGCTTTTTAAAAATTTTATTTTATGTGTATGAGTGTTTTGCCTGCACCCGCATCATGCAATGCCTGTGGAAACCAGAAGAGGGCGTCAGATTCCCTCGAACTGGAGTATGGAGGGTTGTTAGCTGTCAGGTGTCGCTGGGAACAGAATCCAGGTCCTCTTTAAGAGCCGCTAGTGCTCTTAACAGACAAGTCATCTCTCCAGCCCCTGGTATGCTTTTTTTTAAACCACAGTTTAAAAGTTACATAAAATTCTGGTGTATACATGCATCTAAGTTCATCAGGGTGTAAAGTTAAGGAGTACATTTTTGGGGTACATAAGTTGTGCCCCAGTAAAACTGATTTGAAAAAAGAAAAACAATATTTTCCTTTGAGCACATGACCTCATGTCAGCTTGTGAGATCTTATTTCAGCACTGCCACCAGGATTTTATGCACGTCCAAAACACCCATCTCCTTCCCGACAGTGTCCTCAGGGGAGACTGTGGATGTTTTCTGGGGACCCCAGAAGAGATTGTGAGGCAGTGAAATGGTGTTCTGGACAGACATGAAATGGTTATATGATGGTCCCTCAATGGGCACAAGCAAGTTTTATGTTCCTTGATTTAGTCTGTAAATTCATTTGTTCCTTCTTTTTGCAAATATTTCTTTAGCTGCAGCTGTCTTACAAGTTTGAAGGGACCCAAACCAGCACAGGTCTGTGCTTGTGTGCATCATGCTCTACTGAGAGGAATAATATAAACTAAACAAGTAAGATATGGACTATGATAGATGGTGGAAAGAATCAAAGAGAAAATAAATCCAAATCAGGGATAGAGCATAGGGGATGACGTCTGACTAATGACATCATGAACGGACCAGACTTCAGCATCACTGCCCTGGGGAAGAATCATCTGAGGCAGATTAGCAAGGAAATTGACTCAAGGGAAAAGGGAGGTTGCCAACACATCAATTATAGCAGGACAAGCGTCATGAATGGGAGGCCTGTGTGGTCACCTAGGGACCTACACTTAGGCTCAATGCTCTGCTAATATCAAGAATTTTTAATATTTTTTAAGAGACCACACATTTTAATTTTGTTCTACCTACAAATTATTTAGCTGTGCTGGAACAGGGCACTTCGGGATAAGTGATGTCATCTGTCACATTGACATCACTGAAGGTACAGACACTCCCAGTAAACACTGATGATTCGTGTTCCTAATATAAGTTTGTGGGAGTGTTCTTTTCTCTGACAGTTCTATTTTTGTTTGGTTTTGTTTTGTTTTAGACAGGGTCTCCATCTATAGCCCCAGCTTGCCTGGAACTCACTATGTAGATCAGAGTGACCCTGATCTCACAGACTCCTGAGTAAAGGCATGTGCAACTATGCCCCACCTATGTACACACCATGGGGTGCGGGTGGAGATAAGAGGATCAACTTGTAGGAACTGATGTCGTCTTTCTACCATGTGGGTTCCTGGAATAGAACTCAGGTCCTCAGGATTCAAAATGGACAACTTTACCACTGAGCCATCTCGTTGACCTCCGTCCTTTCATTGTTTTTATTTATTATTATTTATTTATTTATTTTTGTCATTTTGAGTCAGGGTCTCCCTGTACCCCCAGCTGGCCTTGAACTCACAGAGACCTGCCTGCCTCTGCTTCCCAAGTGCTTTATTTTTTCACTTGCGTTATCATATGCTAAATTTGTATTACTATTTGGACTTCTGTATGTGTGTGATGTGTGTTATAATACCTGCTAATGTGGGCACATGAGCACATCTGTCCATGTGTATGTGGAGGCCAGAGAGTGCCATCGAGTGTTGTCCTCCACTGGTCTCAACGTTCATTTTTAGAGACAGACCCTGTCTCTCACCAAACCTGAAGCTCATGGAGTCAGCTAGACTGAATGGCTAATGAGCTCCAGGATCTGCCAGGCTCTGCCTCCCCAGGGCTGGGATTACTGACACATGCCACTATGTAGGACTTTTTATGTGGGTTGGGAGTATCTGAACTCAGATCCTCAAGCTTGGGTAGCAGGCACTTTACTGATGGATCCATCTCCTCAGCCCCTCGGGTATTTCTTGGATAGACTTTCTTCCACTGATTTTTTGTAGGGCCTTTGCAAGGTCACCAGTTTAACTCCTGTAGTATTCCAGTGCCATTTAAAGTCAGAGAGAGCAAGTATTCCCTCAAGGGCTCTTTGTGACTCTTTCTAGCTAACAGCCTATCTTTGTTGTTAGACATATTTTAGAATCACATTCTCCCTATTCCTCCTGTGAGATTTTTATCAGAATGGAATTAAAATTGTAGCTGAACTTATATTTCTTTACTAATTTAACAAAATAATTTTCACACATCTCAGTAAAGTTTCTATGATCTCATTAAATGTGTTCAGTAACTTCCTACTAATTTAATCTTCAAGAATTTGTTTCATAGTTTTTGTGAATTAGATTTTGTTTTATTGAATGTACAGACAGGTAAGTATTAGTTATCTAAATGCTATCCTGCTACAGTAAAGATGCCCTCAATTTGGATATCCTTAGCAATCACTCATTTTCCTAAATTCTGTTAGTGCTGACTTTTATAGCATTCTCTTAGTCTTTGAAGGTTGTGACCAAGTTATTTACAATTGTGATTAGTTTCTCGCTTTTTCTTTCCTAGTTAACTTTATACTTCTCATTTCTTTTTTAAAAACACATCTCTCATTTCCATAGCAAGAGTGAAACTTGCCATGCTAGATGATAAAATTTTCATTTCCACTATTTTCTGGGACCTTGTGACCGCTTCTTTCCAGCTTGGCAGCTTTGAGGGTGTTCCGAGCCTGCTGAGAGTGAGGACACAGCAGGATGCAGAAAGGGGAAGTCAGGGTTAGAGTCTCTATCAGATTTAGAACACAGATGTGGGGGTGACCACACGCCGGGCTGCACAGAATTGCCCTCGTCCTCGAGCTGGGTGTTGCAGATGTGGAGACAATTCCTGAGACGCTTCCCCAGATGGTGCCACACTATTCAAGGTCCCAACTCTGCTAAGTGTCCCTGAATCTTGTCCCCATGCCCTTGGGCCTGAGCATTGACATAAATAGACAGCGGGGGATAGAACAGGAGGTGTCAGAAGGATAACAGGAGCTGGCACAGACAGACTAGGAAAGGAATCTAGAGAGATCTATGGCCTTTTTCTCAGTAGAACCCAGGAAGCAGCACAACCCATCATTTCCTTGGGAAATCAAACACTATGGATGTTTTTTTGTCTTTTACTCCCAGCACTTGGAAGGTAGAGGCAAGTAGATCTCTGTGAATTTGAGGCCACCCTGGTCTACATGAAGAGTTCTAGCTTCTAGTTCTAGTTCTAAACTAGCCAGACCCTGTCTCAAAAAAAAAAAAAAAAAACACAAAGCAACAAACTATGACCATATTTGGGCAGTGGAGTCAGCACTGACAGCACAGGACTCGGGGCGGCAGAGCAATCTAACCTGGTTCAGAAGTGTCCCAGGGCAGCGAAGGGCACCAAGTGGGCACAAATGCTTCCATTTGTCCAAACAAGGTACAAAAGGATATGAGAGACACAGACCTGGAGAAAATTCTCAGGGGAGAACAAGGAACAACACAAAAACTACGTACATAAACTGGAGATTTAGACCAGACCAAGTACATTTTAGCCAACTCTAGCAATGGAACACATCTGAGAGGCATGAGGAAAATTCAAGGCCGGTTTGGGTCACAAAGTGAGATTCTGTCTCATAAACAAAACAGCAACAACAACAACATGGTTGGGGAGATGGCTCAGTGGGTAGAAGCGTTACCCACATAAGCCATATGACCCGAGTTTGATTGCCAGAATCCATGTAAAAATCTGGGTGCAGTGGGCACATCTGTATTCCAAGAACTCCTGTGGTGAGATGGGAAGAACAGACAGGAGAATCTTCCAGAAACTTTTGGACTAGCAGCAGGTAGAAGCTGAGACTGATTCCTTTTGTCTTCTTCCAGCCCCCATTGCTCCGATGCTCACACAAAATAAAATTTAAAAACATTACACCAAACAAACAAGCAAAACCAAATACCAGTGTGGACACTTGAAGATCAGAGCGCTCCTGTCCCTGGAGCTGTTGACACTGTGTGACATCCTTGCTCTCCGATGAGATGGCAGAGCTGACAAGAGGTGAGTGCTTCATGATGACCAGGAGGGGAGTGCTCCATGATAACCAGGAGGGGGTGCTCCATGATGATCAGGAGGAAACTTCCATTACTTGGAGAATGATGACTCAAGGAGAAAGCAAAAATTCAACAGAATTTTCTAAAAGAAAAAAATACATGAAAATCCTCATTTCTTTCCAATTTGAGTGTGTGACTGAGATTCATACCTGTTTGGCCCTTGTTAACAAGAATGACAGGTGTCTGTAGGTATGTTCGGCCTGTTTCTGATTTTAATAGGACACACATGGCTCTATTCTCAGTTATAAGGTTTGCTATTAGCTATTCGTATTTTTGGTAAGGTTAGGCTCTACCTATCTGAAGCCAGGTAGGGGTTTAATGTTTTTATGTTTTATTTATTTATTTTTATTTTATGTGGTTGAGTATTTTGCCTGTATGTATGTAAGCACACCACATGGGTGCAATGCCCTCAGAGGCCAGCAGATCTCCTGGAAAGGTGTTATGGATTGTTGTTAGCTGCCTTGTGGATGCTGGGAACTGAACCTGGGTCCTCTAAAAGAACAACCAATGCTCTTAACTGCTGAGTCATCACTCCAGGCTCTGGGTCTAATGTTTTTGAACACTAAATCACGAATAAATATGAGCTTTATCTGATGCATTTTTGGTATCAAGATGGTTGTATGATTTTCTCCTTTACCTATTAATGAAATATATAATACAATATACCCTTCACCTATTAAATTAATGAAATACACTATATTAATAACTTTGACTTTTACAAACTAGGGTTTTTTTTTTAGTTTTTGTTTTTTTGAGGCAGGATCTCCTTCTAGGCCCAATTGGCCTGGAACACTCTGTGTAGACATGGCTACCTCCTTCTCACAGAGATCTGCCTGCCTCTGCCTCTTGAGTGCTGGGACTAAAGATGTGCACCATCACACCTGGTCCACAAAGCTAGGTTTTATCTTTCTATAATGTATTCACAATCTTAAAATTGACAGTTACATGTGAATTTGGTATGTACAATATTTTTAGAAATTCATTTGGACAAGATTTGATATGAAGGTTGTATTAGGTTTGTAAAATAAACAGTCATACTTCTAAACTTTCTTTGTGCTCTAGATTCTTGAATATAAAGCAACTAACAGTCATTCTTCAAGGTTTACTAGAAATTTTCCATACTGTCGTACAACTGCGTCTGAAAATGTATATATAATCACCACGCCTGGCAAAAGATTTGTACTTGTTTATTTATTTATTTATTTTTTTATTTGTTGTGTGTGTGTGTGTGTGTAAGTGCAGGCATGTGGAGGTCAGTAGACAATCTCAGTATTGGTCCTCAACACCCACCTACTTTGAGATGGGGTCTTTTTGTTGTATGCCACCACAAATGCCACGCTCACTGGTCTGAGCTCTGAAGGCTTCTCCTGTCTCTGCTTTCTATTTTGCTGAATGAGAACTGGTATTACATGTGTGCTACTGTGCTCAGTTTTATGTCGATTTTGAGGATTTGAACTCAGGTCATCATGCTTGTACAGTGTGGGTGGGCCTCCATCTCCAGCACGGCTGTTGTGCTCCAGTCATGCCAGAGAATGGAGGACTATCGAACAGGGCCTCAGGTGGCTCAGAGTGCGGCAGGAGACTCCTGGGAGACTGCGTCGGTGGGTAGTTGGGTTATCAAAACCAAGGCAGGGGTTTATATAGGGAGGTCTTTCTGACTGTTATAGAAGGCGAGAAAGTTAAAGGTGGAGTCTTTGGGGTAAAGGTAGGAAGGTTGGGTTGACGTGGAAGTTCAGGAACGAGGAAACGAACCCCCAAAACCTGATTCTGGTCTGGGGTGGGAGAAAAGAAGATTCATATCTACAGTGGCTTCCTGGGGCCAGGTTATCACATCAGGCAGAGCAGGCCAGACACCGGCTGTCCCTTCAGGATATCTGGGGTTGCTTGCCTTGCTCAATATCCAGACCCCCACAGTACAGTGAGTTCTTTACCACTGAACCATCTCTCCAGCCCCTGGAATAACATTCTTGGTAACTTTTTCCTATCCACCAGAACTGAACGTTTTCAATAGCTGGTCCATTCATATTGTTCTATTCTTTCTAATTTTAGCAATTTATATTTTAAATTTTCATTTATTTATTTATTTTGATCTTTTTGAGACAGGGTTTTCCTGTAGCCCAACTGGCCTAGAACTTGCTATATGGACCAGGCTGGCTTCAATTTCACAGAGATTTGCTTGCCTCTGCCTCGCTAGTGCTGGGATAAAAGGCATTTGCCACTAAGCCTGGGGAGGATATTCTTTTAAAGCGAATCTCCAAATGTAATTAGTTGTAATACAATTTTTCTTCAAAAAATAAGGAAAAGACCACGGGGAGAGGTTTGAGAAGTGAAGCAGGCGCCTGCGTCCCCTGCTGGATCGCCGGTAGCAGCTCCTCACTGCAGATGTGACGCCTGCACGGGTGACAGGTCTAACTAAGCAGTGAGCCAGCTGTTCAGATGACACCACGCTCATCTTCACGTGAGGGTCGGAACTACACAGAATCGAGGTCTCATGAGGAGAAGATGCCAACACCGAGACTGTGTTGGAGATCCAGGCAGGAGGTAAGATGTGGGCAAAAAAGCAGCCAAAACACCAAAGAGGGGAGGGGAGCGGGAACGGGTCAGGGCTCAGACACTGGGGTTTTAAGTTTTTTTTTTTTTTTTTTTTCTTCTATTTGTGGCAGAGAAATCAGGAGAAATGTTACATTGCTTTCCTGTGACATGGATGATGGCCACTATCCTTTAACCCAGAGCCTAAGAGAGATGGGAAGTCCAAGAAAGCGATTTATCTGCTCAGTGTTACACAGACTGGGCAGAGTCAGCCTGCTTTGACCTTTCTCCTAACTGTTAAGAGCACTGACTTCTGATAGGAGGGAAAAGCAGAGAACATGATTTTATAGCAGATTCTCCCTAAACTCTGAGAATTGGTGTTAGTTACCTCAAAGGTGGTGCATATGGGAAGTGTGTATGTGTGGACTGGCTAAAGTGTGTTTAAGAGTTAAGACTTTGCTGGGTGTGGTAGCAAATACCTTTAAATTCTGAGCACTTGCAAGACACAGGCAGATGGATCTCTGTGAGTTTGAGGTCAGCCTGGTCTACATAAGAAGTTCCAGACCAGCCAGTGAGACTCTATCTCAGTGGGGGGGGGGGGGGGGACTTTATACTGACTTTAGACAAAAATAATGCACTGCATATTTCAAAAGCTAGGAAAAAGAATTTTTAATGTTTTTACCATAAAAATGATTAGAATAGATATGTTTAGCCTACTTTAAGCATTATATGTTGGATATATGCTTTGAAACATCACATGGTACTCCAAAATGTATAAAATTTTTATGATTTTTATGTATTAGCTTAAAAATGAATTTAGGAGCTACATAGCTTGCTTGTGTTACTTGGGAAGTGAGGAAGGACAGTCACCGAAGCCAAGGTGTTTAAAGCGAGTCTGAGTGACACAGCAAGAGCCCATTTCAAAGACTGTAATAATAAAATAAATTCAAATTTTCAAAAGGAATCTGGGGAATAAAGAGATGGATTAGCAAGCATGAGACACTGAGTTTAGATCCTGTATAAAAGGCCAGGCATGCTGGCATGAGCCTGTGATCTCAGTGCTGGGGAGGTAGAGACAGATCTCTGGAGCTCTCTGGCCAGCCAGCTTAGCCAAACTGGGGAGCTCCAGGTTCAGTGAGAGAGCCTATCTCAAAAAATAAGATGGACAGTGATGGAGGAAAAAGCCTGGTCTCCACAAATCCACATATTCCTCTAACACAGAAACACACACACACACACACACACACACAGACACACATACACACAGGCATTACGGCTGATGGTCTAGGTATTAGTTCAATGATGGTTTGAGTGATACCCAGCACAATAAATAAATAAGGAAAAAAAGAGACTTTATGAAAATTCATCATATTTTTGATTTATGCTCTTTCCTGTATGTATGCTATACTTCAACAAAAAGTAAGCTGGACCGGGCATGGTGGTGCACGCCTTTAATCCCAGCGCTCAGGAGGCAGAGGCAGGCAGATCTCTATGATATAGAGGCCAGTCAAGTCTACATAGTGAGTTCTAGGCCTGCTGGGGCCACAGGAAAACTCTGTCTGAAGAAAAAGGAAAGAAAGGTAAATGTTAGTTAAGATAGGGAAATAGCCTTTACAGACGAGCAAGGAGCACCATGCTGAGAACAGTGGCTACTTAAGTCTACCTATTGACACTGATATTCACAGCCTTCTTTGCCAACATCTTTCCCAGAAGCTGATGGCCATTCCTGTCCCAGAAAGGGCAGCCTTCCAGAAAGATCTGAATTTATTGATCATGGTTACTCCCCAATAAACAGCCGAGTCAAACTGTCCTTCAGAGAAATGGTCAATATATCCCTTCCACAGGCAGAATTCTATTCAGGCTTTTGTTTTGAGGTGCTCTTACCATGCTGGACAAGTGACACTCCAAGCCTGCTCTACTAGGTCTTAAAAACATTTTTTTAAAGTTTTATTTTTATTTCATGTGTATAAGTGTGTTGTCTGCATGTGTATAAGTGCACCCATGTTGTACAGTGCCCTCAGAAGTCAGAACAGGTGTTGGATACCCTGGAACTGGAGTTACAGATGGTTGTTAGCTGCCATGTGAGTGCTGGGAATCGAACCCTGGTCCTCTACAAGAGCAGCCAGTGTTCTTAACTGCTGAGCCATCTCTGTAGCCCTGGTTTTTAAAAAAGAAATTGTTATGAGGGTATTGCCTGCCTGTGTGTAAGTGCACCTGTGTCATGTAGTGTCCATGAAGTTCAGAAGAGGCAGTGGATTCCCATGGAACTGGAGTTAAGGACAGTTGTTGGCTGCCATGTGGGTGCTGGGAATTGAACCTGAGTCCTCTGCAAGAGCAGCCAGTGCTCTTAATTGCTGAGCCCTCTCCAGTCCCTTGAGTGGGTTTTTCATCCTCATTCTTTATTATGATCTGGTAGTCACGGATCCCCTCAAAGAGACTAAAGAAAGAGAAAAAAGCAACACAGAGACACAAAGGCAGAAGAACGTGTGAAAAACTGATTGCAGAGGGTGAGGCTGCAGCTCGGCGGTGAGCGCTTGCCTGGCAAGCACAAAGCCCTGGGTTCCATCTCTAGGAACAGACACACACCACCACCATTCCCACCACTGCCACCAAAACCATGTGTATTCCAAAGAGGATCATTCATACCTCCACTCAACAAATTACTGGATGCACTATGTGCCAAACACAGTTAAGTTACTTAGGACATCAGTGAATAAGACAATGATTTCTGAATATTAGCTTTTACAGTTTAAATATATATAACAAAAATAGAAAAAGAGCGGCTGGTGAGATGCTCAGCAGTTAAGAGCACTGGCTGCTCTTGCAGAAGACCGGGGTTTCTATGCCCAGTACCCACAATGACAGCTAACAGTCATCTATAATTACAGTTCTAGGGGAATCTGATGGCCCCTTCTGACCTCTGCAGGCATTGCATGACATGGGTGCACTTATATACATGCAGGCAAAACACTCATACATATAAAAATTTTTTTAAATACAGAGGAAAATAGTAAGAAAAGTTAATTTCCAGTTATACCCCAATAAAGTGAAAGAAAATGGAAGAAATATAGGAGGAAGGTAGGAGGGAGGGAGGGACGGAGGGAGGGAGGAAGAGATGTTGGCCTCTGTGAGCTGACAGTCTGAGTGGAATGAAGAAGGGAAGAGAACTAAGGGAAGTGTGTATTTCAAAGTGACAGTCAGTGCGGAAAAGCAGAGAGCCAAGTTGGGTGAGGGGACAGAATGCTGATGCTAGGGACAGATGTGGCAGATGTGCGGGGAGGCTGTATGTGTGACTGTGGCAGGGCACTTCCCCAAGTATGTATGAGGCTCTGAATCTCATGACTAGCACCACAAAAAATAAAAATAAAAACTAAGAAACCAGGATAAGTCTTACCAAAAAGATTTAATTTGAGCAGAATCTTGAAGGAATAAAACCAAGGTCCTAGGGTGGGATGGGCCAGAAGTCAGGTACCATGCTGGAGGCCCAAAGTACAGTACAGTGCACACATGATAGCAGAGTGGTGAGGATGCATCACCCGTGGTGGGCCATCAATCACACAGGGATGCAGGCTCTTCCCAAGGTCAATGTGAAACCACCATAGGACTTTGAGAGAAGAACAATGTGACATTTTTAACAGAAGTCACTTTGCTATGCTAAGAGAATTATTTATTTATTTGTCTTTTTGAGACAGAGTCCTCCAGTTGGCCTGGAACTTGCTACGTAGATCTGGCTGGCCTTGAACTCAAAAGAGATCTGCCTGCCTCTGCCTCCCAAGTGCTGGGATTAAAGGTGTGCACCACCATGCCCAGTGTGAATTATCTTTTTAAAAAAGATTTATTATTTATTTACGTGTAAGTGTGTGTACGTGCACATATGGGCAGTTGCCATGGAAGTCAGAAGAAGGTGCTGGATACCCTGGAACAGGAGTTACTGGTGGGGATGAGCCACCTGACTGCTGGGCACTGAACTCTGGATGTTGATATGTGAGATAATAAGAGATGTCACCATCAAATGAAAATTGATTGGTATAATGTATAAAAGAGAATCATAGAAAACATAATGTATGGGAAAAGAGGAAAAAAACTTCCATAAAGGATATTAAAAGGAGAAAACATGGAGGAAAGACCAAATATGGAAAAGAGAGAAAAGATAAGGACTCACATCTAAAGATGATGAAACAGGAAACAGAAATGTGTAAAGGACATTCTCAAATACATTAATTTAAGAAAATATCCCATTAATGGAACGAGTTGCAAAACTGAAAGAGCCCAGAAAGTGCAGTGAGGATAATGGGCACTAGATAAAAAGACGCGAACAAAAACCAGGTGCGCGGATGGACACCTTCACTGCCGGCACTTGAGGCCCGGGCCGGTGAATCTCTCCAAGTCTGAGGACGTAGCGAGACCATGTCAAAACAACACGAAGGACAAGAAAAAGGCAAACACGACACATCATTGTAAATTCTGGAACACTGAAAACAATCCTACAAGTATGTGGAGAGCAAATGATGAAGCAAGAGCTGAAAGCTAGAGTGGTGGCTGGGCATCTCGGTGAGTCACATTAGGCCAAAGGCCTTGGGAAAGGACTAGGTGGCAGCTCCTTTTTGGAGTTCTTTGAGAAGAAATGGATGAGCTGAGCAGGGTGGCTCATGCTGGTAATCCCAGCACTCTGGAAGCTGAGGTTGGAGGATTTACAAATCTAAGGCCAGCCTGGGATCTATATCAAAGTTTCAGGGTCAGACTGGGCTACAGAATGAGACTATCTCAAAAAAAGCGGGGGCGGGCTAGACAAATGAACTTTGGGTTTAACTAGTGACAGATACATAGGAAAACAGGTTGTTAACTCCTGGGAAAAGTAAAACTTGTGCCAAATGAGAAAAATAATTTGTAAGATACACTCAGCTTAGCTGTGAATAGGGCACGAAGTCTTAGTAACGTCAACACTGGTATTGAGGCAACCGAATGACACAATGAGATGACAAATAGAGAGCTGGAAGTCTGTCTGTGACGAAGGTTGATAAGGAAACAGAGCTAAATGTCTCTTCACTGGATAAAGTCAGCTGATAAGGAAACAGAGCTAAATGTCTCTTCACTGGATAAAGTCAGCTGAAAGGCCTAAAATCATGAAGTGGGTATAAATACTTCTTGCAGAGACATGAAAATCAGTGCTACCAGATTCAGCTCAGGAGGAGGAGGAGCTTGTCGTTGATTTCCAGGATGAGTCCTGTGGAACTTCAAAAAATTTATTTTTAATTTTATTTTTATTTGTATATTGTCTGTGTATATGTTAGTGCACCGTGTCATGTAATGCCTGTGGAAGTCAGAAGAGGATATTGGATCCCTTGGAACTGGAGTTATAGACAGTTGTTAGGCACCATGTGGGTGCTGGGATTTGTTTTTGTAAAAAACAGCCAGTGCTCTTAACCACTGAGCCATTTCTCCAGCCCCTGAGTCTTGTGGAACTTAAGAAAAAACTGTATGTGTATTGATAATTTGAGAACAAGACAAAAAAGAAAAACAGTTCTGCATACCTTAGTAGCTCACATCCTAATCTTTAGTCAGCCTCCATCTCTGACTCTTTCCATAGCCAACCTGGATTCTAGACCATAGTGGTCATTACTGATTTGGTCTAGCTCAAGTCCTTGCCCTAACTATAGTCTACCTTAAGCCTGTCTCAAGGAGACCATTTCAGACCCTGCTGAACCTCATTTCCTCTCCAGTACACTTAGCTAAGCAACAATTAAAAAAAAATTACTCAATAGGATTTATATTTGCTAAGCTAGATCAAATATGGATCTTTCTCATGTTGCAAACTTCTAGAGGACATAATGAACGATTCCTTTATGATTTTGGGGGGAAGGGAGGTTGTTTTGTCATTTGAGACAGGATCATTTGTAACCCAGGATGGCCTCAAACTTAACGATGTAGTCTAGATTAGCCTTAACTCCTAGCTTTGCTCCCTTGGCCTCCCAAGTGGTGTTATGACAGATTAATAGATGTTGGTGACTCCCCCGCTG